>CAMAPE010000019.1:1212500-2412500 GCA_945859875.1 Cuscuta europaea | reverse complement strand
ATGGGATCCTTTAATAAAATTCCAATACGGATTGGTTAAGAAAAATAAAAAATAAATATGATATTTTAACCATTTTGATTAAACGAAAATAGGTATTTTCGGAATAAAATGTATTACCATCAAGGAGTGTGAAATTACCTAATTGCTAAGTGAGTTTGACATTACAGGGTATCAGATTACTTTCTTCTCTTTTTGAGAATGTAACATTCCCCCAAAAAGTGAAAATGTGAACCACTCACGGGTATTACACATTCCGGACATCATGTTCAGGAGGCATGCATAGATGATTACCTCGAATCAAACATGCCCTTAAGGTGATATTTTCTTTGGGCATATCTTCTTCATATTTGTGATTGAGTAGGCTACTTTTCGGACTTAGAAATGGATTGTTTCAACGGGTTTCTCATTAGCGTTTCCATTACTTTTTTATTGGTGTTACTTCACACGTTCATTAACTTAATTTTATTTTTTAGATTTCTACTTTTATTAGCGACATCTAGTTTTTTATTATTTTAATGAATACAAGATCCGACAACTATGTTCTGACATACTTCATCTAAATTTGAGAAAAGCCCTACTATCAGATTTTGAGACGGACCTCCAAAGAAGCAACACGAATCGTAGACCATCAAAAGAGCAACATAGAGTTCTTTCTGAGCCTTGAGGTCACCGTACTCTTTAACACTTCAATAACTCAAAATAGCCGAAGAGTTCCCTCAATCCCTGATCAGGTATAAAAAAATACACCCAAAACATAGCGAAATTTTTCGCTGAAACATACCAGAGATTTGAGACAAATAACGGCCATAAGCACCCCCAAAATACCTCTAACACAAGCAAGCCAAAAACATAGTAAAAAAAGTCTAAAAAGGCATAAGTAAAACTGGAAACAAAAGTAGAACAATAAAGCGCATGCGGCCAGATCCAAACTTGAAGCACCTTTTTCGAAACCCTAACCACCTGATCCCTCCATGTGTGAGAATTAATGGCAGACTTACCAATGTGGTAGCCCTGAGTGTCATATATATAATCAGAAGTGTTTAGAGTACATAAGGAAACCTAATACAATAGGAATCCTACTATAAGGAAACTAATTAAATTAGGAGAAACCTAGTAGGATACTAAATACTCTATTACACCCTCTCAATCTGTGCAGGGGAAACAACACACAGATTGTATCTGAGAAAAATAAAACGTTGGGGAGACAAACACTTAGTAAAAATATCAGCAAGCTGAACTGCGTAGGAACATAACGTACAACTAGATACCCATGCGTCACTCGTTCACGTACAAAATGATAGTCAATATTGATATGTTTGCTGCGAGCATGTTGAATGTGATTAGTAAACAAATATGATGATGAGACATTATCACAAAACAATTTAACTGGTGCACGAATAGGAACCCCGAGTTTGAACAAGATAGACCGAATATGAAGAGTATCCTGAACAGTGTAAGCAATAGCCCGATATTCAGCTTTAGTAGATGATCTGAACACGGTGGATTGCTTCTTAGACTTCCATGAAACCAAGTTAGGACCCAAGAAAAATAGCAAAACCAGACGTGGAGCGACTGCTATTAGGACAAACGTCCCAATCAGCATCAGAATAAGCCTGCAAAAGATGTGATGATGGGCTCGGCCTAAGGAGCCAACCGTGTCCTGGAGTTCCTTGCAAATACCTGAAAATACGCTTAACGGCCAAAAGATGTGATGTATGAGGAGCATGCATAAACAGGGGAATCAGATGCACAACAAATGTAATATCAGGTCAAGTAATGGTGGGAAACAGTGGACTGAGAATGGGCAGCAGGGGTTGACAACGGCTGAGCCGACTGTAGAACAGGTGAAGCCGAAGGTTCCAGGTTTGGGGAAGAAGGTAGGGCAGTGGCCTGACGTGGAGGTGAGGACAGGTCATGAATAAATACGGTGGATCCTGGGGACATCGTATGCATAGCCGATTTACCACGGGAAGAGATGAAGTCTGGGTAAGGAAAATAATTTTCAAAAAATCTAACATTCCTATTAATGTATATATTGTCGGTGGTAGGATCAAGACAAGTTAGACAACGACAACTTTTATAGAAATTGCTCTAAATAGGAGCAAAAACATTTTAAAATTCCAAAATAGGAGTATCATATTTTTTGTTCCCTGAATAAGAGTAACCTGCCAAGTTTGAAAAAAAATGTCATGTTTAAAAGCATAGTAATGCCATGCCAATCTTGGCTAAAATTTACTCATATTCAAGGAATAAAAAACATGATAGTTCTATTTTGAAATTTCAAAACTTTTTTACTCCTATTTAGGGAATTCTCTCTAACTTTTATATTCGGGGGCATATCCCAGAAAAATACATAAAGTGGATCGTGGAAATAGTTTGTTGGCGGAAGTGGCATTAAAATTTGGAAAGCAAACACACCCAAAAGTACGCATAAAAGAAAAATCTGGTGAGTGATGAAATAATTTCTCAAAAGGAGAGGCACCATTTAAATTTGGAGTAGGGAGGCGATTGATAATATAAGTAGCAGTGAATACTGCATCAACCCAGAATTTAGCTGGCAGTTTAGCTTCAAAAAGCATAGTGCGAGCTAATTCAAGGAGATGACGATGTTTGTGTTCAGCAACGCCATTTTGTTGAAGAGTGTCAGGACAAGATTTTCTGAACATGATGTCATGCTGAAGGAAAACATTACGCATACCATGATTATCAAACTCACCCTCTCCATCACTTTGAAAAATTTTAATTTTGGAGTTGAGTAAATTTTCCACCATTAATTTAAAACTCTTAAAATGTTTCAGAACTTCACTTTTATTGCGCATTGGGTAGAGCCAAGTAAATCGAGAATAGTCATCAACAAACAAAACACAATACTTAAAACCACTTTCAGAAAGAACTGGAGATTGTCATACATCATAATGAATAATAAATAAAGGAGAAATAGATTTATGCCAAACTTCTTGAAAAGGTAATCGTTGTGATTTTCCTAAACGACAAGAAATACAATCATGAGAAAAATTAGAAGTGCTGAAAATAGACCCAGACTTTTTCAGTTTATCTAAAATGCGGCTGCCACAATGTCCTAATCTACGATGCCAGACAGGTCCAGGGGAAACTTGAGAGGTAAAGGCAACGGGCTGAGTATGGCTAAAGGAAATAGGATAGATGCCACCACTACTGGAAGCTTGTAGGAGCGCACCTCCCCCTAGATTTGATCCTTAACACAGACATAATTTTTGTCAAAAATTACAAAACAATTATTATCGGCACATAATTTTTAAATTGACTGTAAATTATACTTGAGGTGTGGAACATGAAATACAGATTTTAAATGGAGAGGCTTAGGCACAGTAGATAATGTCACTTGACCAACAGTCATAACAGGTAATTTAGAGCCATTCGCAACCGTAACATTAAGTGGTCCAGAATAAATAGATTTATTGTGCAAAATACCTTCAGTAGAGGTCATATGAGCAGAAGCACCAGAATCAGGATACCAAACAGCTGGAGAGACTTCTCCGGTGGGAACAGCTAAAGCAGGAGCCTGTGGTTGAGCAAAGCAGGACGGACAAGAAACAACGGAATGACCTGGAGAATGACATATTTGACAGACTACATGTGGTGGAACAGAACCAAAGCTACTCTCAAAATTTGAGGATCCTGCAGAACCAATGTTAGTACCAAAAGTAGATAAGGCATAAGTATTAGGCAATGACTCAACTGAATTACAAAATACTGTACCCGGTTTTCCCAAATAATAAGGTGGTGGCTGGCCCCGAACAAAAGAAGCAGGAGGGTGTGGCATTGGCCCCTGGCCGTACGGTGGAGCGTGCTGGCCATAAAACTGCTGCTGGTGGCGACCACGCCCGTGGCCTCCTCTGCCGCGCTGGCCACGTCCCCGGCCACCTTGGCCACGTTGAGGCGTCTGCTGCTGCTGGTTGGTAGAGCCTGACCCAACCGAAGCACCCCCTGGAGCCGAAGGAGCAGCAAACGCAGGTGCATGCGTGGAAGAGTCCAGCGGCTGCTGGAAGTGTAGCCGAGCCTCCTGATGAACTAGCTTCGTGCATAGCTTATCGGATGTGAGTCCTTCCGAGAAAAGGATAAGTGGTCCCACAAGTGATTCGTATCCCGGTCCCAACCCCAAAAGTGCATGTTCTATAAGATCATGGTCGGACACCGGGGAATTAATAGATGCCAAATTATCTGCAATGCGTCGTAATTCCAGCAAATATTGCTCCATGGACTACGTATCTTTCTTCTTCATGTGAGTCAGCATTTGTTTTAATTCCATGGAGCGAGCTAGACTGACAGCCATAAATCGGGACTCCAATCGCTGCCAAATAGGTGTGGAATTTTTCAACTGATGTACCTCAAGAAGAATATCACGGGAGAGGGTTGCAAACACCCATGATCGAACAGTCTGGTCCAATTTTAACCAATGATAGTATTCATGATTGACAGATTGAGCCTGATACAGATCATAGGTATAAGGAGGTGGTGTCGGAAGGGAGCCATCAAGGATGCCGAATAGACCATTGGAAAACTAAGAATGACTCAAATTGAGTTCTCCGAGGCAGATAGTCTTCAACAGCAGATAATTTTGTAGTCACAATATTGGTGATGGATGGGACCCCAAACCCCATTCCTTGAGCCAACGAAGCAAAAGATTTTGGGACTGAAGGAAGAACCGAGCGTGAACCACCCATCATGGATTGATTTGGAAGAACGAGGCCCGGACTACCGGATAGAGTTGGGCCGGCAAAACAAGAACGGGCTGCTGCAACCTCACTGGATTCCACATGCGACTCTCAGAGAGCAACAGTGGTTGCCTGAGGGCTGGAGGTTTGGGCCTCCACGAGAAGATAGGCGGAGTCCAGGAGGAGTATGTCGGTGCCGGAACAAACGCTAAGGAGAACAACGACGAAGGGAGAAGCGGATATGTCAGTGGGGGCGTTGTCTCGTGACCCACGTCGGACTGCACGGCTTCCGCGCTGAAGACCGGCGAATCGCTAGCCGGCGGCGAAGAAGAATTGGCCGCGGCGGCGGTAGACGATGCGGTTGCAGCGGCTGAGGTCATGATGGCCGGAAAAAAAAATTAAGACTGGCTAAAAACCTAGAGCTCAGATACCATGTGAGAATTAATGACAGGCTTACCAATGTGGTAGCCCTTGGTACAATAGGAATCCTATTACAAGGAAACTAATTAAATTAGGAGAAACCTAGTAGGATACTAAATACTCTATTACCATGGAGGTGGTTCCGGAGGGAGACGGGCTGACAATACTGCATCTTCTTCCTCACCCAACCACCTTGTGCATCACGTTCTCCTAGAATCCGCCCATCCAACCCTGAACGAGACTTGCACCAAACGGAAGCTTTGCACTAGGAATCATAATAACACTTACAAGAATCTCAATGCTACTCCAAAATCCTGCCTAAACAACCTTTGAGCACTACCACAGAGGGTAGACAAAAAATGTCGGACACAGTGAAAAAACTCACGGTAAGAAAGAGAAACCCTAGAATTCTAGGTAAACGACTGCACCAAGAAGAGGAGAGAAGTCTATGAACTTGGGACTCCTGTGATGCGCATATCAAGACGCAGCCACAAAAGTAATAATTAATTTGTCAGTTAGTCATTAGCTTTTAATACTTTATTAGTGCTAAGCTTTCAAAGTCCCGTCTAAGAGTTAAAAAATGAAATATTAGGGAATATTGCATTTAGATATTTAAATATTACATGAAGCACGTACAATACTTTAATATGCAAAATCAAAGATTAAAATAGAGTTCCGACCAATAGAATAATAGTGACTGTGAACTTTATTTTAGGAGGAAGTATTATTTTAGGATTAATTATCTTAATAGGAGTAAAACATTGAAAAAGTTCCCAATTAGAAGTTTAATGTTTGATAGCAATAAAAAATCTGTTGCTCGACCTAATGAAATTTTAGATGGGTCTATAATCACAACACAAAAAAAAGCCAAAACCCTAACAACCGTAATTGGTTCTGCTGCATCCACCAACCCAGCAACCAGCCTCCAACGTTGCCACCGATGCCGCCCTCCGGCGACTCCGCCTCGCTGCACTGTGACATCTCCGCCGCCACAGTCTCACTCTAGCATCCATTGTAATGCCGCCGACCTTCCGACGAGGCCCAAATTGCAATCTCTTCTTTGTCCTTAGATGACTGCCTCCTACGATGACGACAACTTCCTCCCTCCATTTCCTTCTCCGATGAAGTCGCTGTCACACAACAATGTCTTCCATCACCACTACTCTCTCTTCTGAAATGATTGGTACATACCTCTTACATGGAGAGGTTTTGGAATAAGTGCCTTTCTACTAGTGCAATGCCATTTCAATGATATATTTATAAGAATAGAAATAATGAATAATAATGTCATCTTTACATTAATAATGCCACATCAATGTTCTATTGCCATGTCTGAACTGAACGAAATTAATGCCACGAAAAATGACATTATTTAGTAAAATCATTTCCAGATTAAAAACATGGCATTATAAAATTAATATTGTCAACTTGGTAGATGCAATGCCAAAATATGGGATTACTTTCAATTGAATGTTGGAATCAAGAGTATTTACGAAAAAATAACATATTAGTTATGCCAATTTCAGATTCAAAACTCATTAGAAACAAATAAATTAGATAAAATTAAATTAAAAAGTAATAATAATTATATACAAAATATCAAATTAGACACTGATAAGAATATGAAAATTTTACATAATTGATCAAATCAATAAAAAACAAATTCAGAAATAATAATGAAGAAATTAGTAAATACAAGGATTTAACAAAATAAAATCAAAATAGAACATGAAGAAATCAAAAATTAGCGGAGAAGGAGAAGAATGAGAAGAAGAGAAGAGTGAGAGGAGAAGGACAAGGAGAAAGAAAAAAACTATATGGGACAAAGAAGAGAGATGCATGGCATCCGCCAAAGAGAGCTCCAAGCTGCGAAAAAGAGATACGGAGATCTGAATAGGGGAGATAGAGATGCGTGAGAGTGAGATGGCGAGAGGAGAGGAGACACAAGAAATGTAGATAAAGTCCTATTTAGAGAATAAAACATGAGAAGTCACATTTAGGAACTTTTTCTATGTTTTAATCCTATATAGGGTAATATCTAGTTATTTCATCATCCAGCGTGAGGAGTAGGTATCGCCTTATTTGAGTTTGGAGTTGGGTTCATCTCTTTGTAAGGTCCAAAACAAAACAAGAGTTCTGGTATGTTAGAGCACTTATACCACTTCTAGTGGTTAATGGATTATGAGAAATTTGGTAAAAGACCTATCGACGTAGAGTCTGATGCAGCTGGAGCCGTATCTGAAATTTTAAATGAGTCGAGTTGCTCTTTGATTGGTTTATTGAGAGACGACATAAGAGATTTGGCGAAATTTTTCTCGAGCATTTCATTTTGTCATATTAAGCGATCAGCGAATAAACCAATCGGTCCATTCCTTAGCTAGGATTACTTGTTCTTTGTCTGATTCCCGGTCTTGGCTCTATTCTCCTCCTCTTTTTATTGCGTCTGCTTTAGTCAACAATTTGATTAATGGTAATTAGTCAATTTCTTCCATACAAAAGGCCATCCTCCGTGGTTCAGATCCCTGATATCCAGTGGCGGAACTAGGGGGCGAGACGGTGCAGGCGCCCTTGTTCTTCGGTGGTGGTAGTGTATGTGTATATATGTGTTCTTAAACCCCCTGTGGCGGAATGAGCATAATTGCTCGTTGATATCGCGGGTTCAATTCCCCAATCCATCATTTGTTTTAATTTTATGCTTCTAGCTAGGCCTTGCATTTTCTTCATAGTCTTGAGTCCATTTTTTGCATTTTTACATACAACTCTACTAGTTTTCGTCAATTGGATGACTCCAAGTTGCTTGAATCACACTACAAATTTCTATTTTTTTTTATTTTACATTCTTATTTTTTCAATACAAATTATTTATCACTTTTTTTTTGTTTAATTATTTGTCCTTGATTATGGCCTCAAATTATTTGTCAATTCATTTGCACCTTTTATCTCAAAAAATAGTTCAATGGCCCCAAATTACATTTATAATGCAACCTTTAATTATTTCTATATAAAAATAAAGCAACGAGTTTTTAATAATGCAACCTTTAATTATTTCGAATAATGACATAGTATATCATTTCATGTGTAAATTATTAAGAATGATTCTCAACATAGTTTAACTTAACATAACTATTTATTTTTTCTTAGCCTAATACGGAGTACTTCTTAGCATTTTTATTTGAAACACGAAACACACTACACACACATATACAAGTATAAGTTTTGGACCAAGTAAAAAGAGTTCTTCTCAACTGGGAATAAATATTGTGCATTAAATTTGGGATTTGATGGCTCAAAATCAGCCAACAATGCACTACATTTTATTTGAAACGTGGTGACGATTTTGTAAATAAATCAAAGTTCTATAGCATATCCAAATGAATACCCGTTGGGTTACTGAGTCTGATACAGATCGGCCCATTACCCTTGGTCCTCTTGGTCATCTGGGACGATTGGGAGACGATCGACTTCAGGCTCCTCTGCCCAACACAGGCCAGATAATGTTCTGAGTCCCTCGGCCCCCAGCCCAAGCTGGCTGAATGCAATACGCTCGTCTTCACTCAGAAAGTACGAGCGGAGTCTCACCCTTGGCCCATCAAGGATCCACCAGCTTGGCTCATCAAGACGTTCGACCCTGGTTATGGCGGGAAATCAAGATACTTGCGGGAACAACATTTAATGCAGAAGATTTGTGGTTTGGAGCTAGTCATTCACAACCTCCACGTCAGCAACGTCACCTACCTCTTATTAGTATAAATAATAACATTTATTTCATTGTAGGGGGTTGGCAACTTAGCACTCTGGCATCATAGATTTGTAATCAACTCTTAGCATATTGTTGGACGAACGACCTCAGGACTTTGTAACGAAGTGCACACTGTATTCGGCTTCTCATTTAGACTTAATAAAATACGGCTACTTTCTACGGCTAAATAACTCTTCTCTTGCTTGTTTAATCACTCCCCAATCCACCAAAACCTTCCACTCGAGATCCAAAGGTACGTGTTGGATCTTTGGGTTGACGGAATAAAGCTCAACAAATACAAAGTGCACTCATCCATACTTTTTACCAGAATAAATTACTTTTCACTCGTTTTCCCTTAATTCTAATAACAAAATTATAAAAAAAATATACTTCCTTCGTCTCTTTTTAGTTGCAACGGTCAACATTTCACGTTTGTCAACGCACAACTTTAACCGTCATTATATTTAATTATGTATTAGTAAAAATAAAATAAAAATCAGATTATAAAACTTAGTAATGAGACAAATTTAACAATATTTTTCAAAAAAAAAATTACTTACATTAATAAATAAAATGTAGTCAAAGTAAAGTACATGAATAGTATATATATTCTAATGTTGTAATTAATGACAGGAGGATAGTATATAAGAGCACCCCTCACATTATTCTCCCATTGGGCTTCATGATCTTTCTCTTCCTAAAAATGGCGTCGAACCTTATCCTAAAACCTGAGAGCAGCAGCCGACTCGAGACTGAGGAGGAGGAAGCCGTCACAATAGTTAAAAGTTCAAGAAAAGAAGTGGATCTTGGGAACGGAAGCGAGGTGATCTATATATCCAAATTCTTATCCTACGACCAATCTTGGCATTATTTAGAATACCTTAACAAGAACATTCCTTGGACTCGACCCACCATTCGAGTATTCGGTCGACCCTTTCTACAGGTTTACGCATTTTATCATTAAACCATTGTTTTGTTTTGTTTGCTTATTGATCGTAACCAACCCATTTCTGATAATACTAGATTGTGTATTTTAAGGTTGAGTTAAGAGTGCAGGATAACAAATGTTCAAATGGTAACCTGATTTCTGGTTTGATAAAAAAAATTTGTGTGCGGAACTTATGTTCAGGGCCCGTGTTAAGTAAACAAAGACTCTGCACAACCAAATAAAAATTAGGCCTTTCTCGAACACGCTTTATATAAAAAAATTAGCAACCTAATAACATAATAATATCAATTTGTTAAACTGAACTATAAAATTAATACTAATAACTTAATAATATGAATTTGATCATTTGGTAAGTTCATTTATAAATTATCCAAATCTAAAAGAGAATAAGATCAATAAAACCACAATATATAAGACTAAATCACTTACCGATGGAATTTTCAGACTTATCTTCTATGCATCGGGTGGAGTATGTCAATTCATGAGTTACTATTGAGTATGTGACCTATTAGGCGGATGGACTCTAATGATATTGTTATTATTATTAATACTATTTAATTTTTATAGGCCTTACATGTTCAAGGGACCTGCGCAGTTGGGCTCCCCGAAGTAACATTATTACTTATGTATTTTACTTAGGCACCTGATTGCAATGCTTTTTTTCATCATTTGCAATGGAATCAAAGACTCAATATCTTTTGGTTTGGAAGTATGATGAACTAAAGCAAAATGGCTCATTAAGTCATCTGTGCTTCTTTGTTATGAAGCAACAGTCAGTCCATGCAATTTTCGACGCGAATTTCACTATGGGTCATTTGCAAACAGTCTCTCCACCCTTTAGTACAGGGTAAGACTGCGTACATCCAACCCCTTACCCCACCGTAGGTGGGAGCCTTTGCGGCATTGGGGTAATGATGATAATGATGATGATGACCTGATTGTAATGCTTGGAAATAAGGAATATGTATTACTCCACTGGTATATTGTTTTTTTTTTGTTTATTTCTTTCTTAAATTTAGTTTAGTTATATTTAATCTAATTTCTATGAGACCATGAGTATTTACATGATAAGTACTCCGTAGCACAGAAAAGCGAAACTGAAAATGTAAAACGGGAAACCGGAAAAGGGAAACACAAGAAATGTAATTTCTAAGACATATAGGACACGAAACGTGGGGAAACTCAAGAAATGTAATTTCTAAGACATATAGGACATGAAACGTGGTGAAACACATAAATATTAAAAAATACAAGGATATATACGTAACTATTTTTCATATATGTACACAGGTTTTTTATTTATATATGCACATAAACCTAGGATGTATGGTATTTTCTCAATTTCATTCCAAACAACGGATTGAACAACCATTCGATGGTGACTGGTTAGATAGAAAATCACGGTGACAAAGGAAATTACAAATGTCTATCTTTTTTCCTGTGGGTTCCCCGTTCTTCACAGTACTTCTTTTTACAGAAAACCATACTTATGTGGTTTAAACTCATAGAGGACATTTGGTGCCTTCCTTTCATTTAAATCCTTGGGAAGCTAAATAAGTTGTTCTCAGTAAAGTACTTGAAAGTAATTCCAATCAACCCTTGGTGGCAAAGGTATTCTCTAGTTTTCAAGGAATTTGACCAAACTTTTCCCTATCAATGTTATTACCCCATATGCGTGATGAAAAGTGTCCCACGTCGGCTCAAAGTGAATGAATGAACATCTTAATATTTAATAAGTGTTGAATAATGCTCATCTCTTGAGTTTTTTTTTTTGTAGTTAGGTGAGGCCCAACCTCCTGCTTACGAGTAGGAATATCTTTCCCGCCCTTTGAAATGTGAGGACACTTTTTAAAAATTGAGGCTAACAAACGACTTCTTACGGCAGCCTAGGGATACTTGCTACATTGCGGGTGAAGGGTTGCCAGACCTGGTTTACAGTGGATATCAACCACATGCATATTCTTGGGAAGAATTCCCTCCTCTCAAGGAGATTCTTGATGCTGTAAGAATGCTTTTCTTTCTATTTAATATGTGCACTCCAAATGCTTGCATGATTCATGATCAGATCTATCTTTTTTTAGTTTCTGTTTGATGTTATACAAATGCGCAGGTTCATAAAGCTATTCCCGGAACCTTCTTCAACAGCTTGCTTTTGAATAGGTACAAGGGAGGGAACGACTACGTTGGATGGCATGCTGATGATGAGAAACTTTATGGGCCCACTCCGGAAATAGCATCTGTATCCCTAGGATGTGAAAGGGACTTCTTTTTAAAAAAGAAACCAAATAAAATTTCCCGGGGTAAGGCATATGTCATACACAATATTTTATCTGCTCTTTAATAATCTTAGCTGTTAACTTTGACACTATTTACATATCCTATTTGACCATATGTTTCTTAATAATTATAAAAACTAATCCTATTATGTAAAAGTTTGTGAAAATTGTCTCAATTTATAATTCTAAAATATCACTCTCTATAATTTTTAAAGAATTGGTAAGTAAATATATTAATGGTTAAAGTCATGTCTTGAAAAATGTGAAAGTCAAACTTTTGGTATTAAAGAAGAACGAAGGAAGTATCATTGATGAATGTGTTCCAATTCTCCTTTGACTTATGCCAGTGTCTTGTTCAACTGAAGTGTGCGAGTACATTTCATGCAATAACTTGTATTCATGCTCAACGTTTATATAACTCCACCGGTCCACCCCCAAAGATGTCTTTTTAAAATTACTACGTGCTTAGTTTTTAGGCAATACGTCAAAGGGTTAATTGCATCTACCTTGCCCAAGGTTCAACAAAAAATAGCCCTTGAGGTTTCGAAAAAGGATAGTTATACTCATTATTTGTCCCAATATGTTTCAGAGAAAGATTTAAATATTTTAGTAACAAAAAAGTCATTAGAAAACATCAAATCCAGTGTATTGTCCTCAGTGCTGTTTGTAGGACATATTTAGGTGATTCTAATTCCTAAATACAAGTTACATATGTATTCGCACTCGATGATTATAAAAAAGGGGGTGTGAAGTTCAATGTCAAAATAAACATGGGGTGAAGGCAGAATCATGTGATTTACTTCGTAATAAGAAGTAAGAACCCGAAGGAATATAATCTCTCCTGTGTCAAAAAGTTGAAAATCCAATGGGGCAAAGAACATATTTGTTATTTTCAGAAATATCGAGTGTTTTCTGGTAATTAGATTAATCATTGGGAGAGGTAGATGCAATTGACCTCATTGCTCAATGCTCTCTTCCTGAGGTTTTTCTGTTATTAAACATGTCAGGTAAAAATGGTGAGGACGAGGCTCCGAAAAAGCGATCTAGAAAGCACATTGCCAATACAGAGCAACACCATTTTGCACTAAAACATGGGTCATTGTTGGTGATGAGAGGATATACTCAACGGGATTGGCTCCATTCTGTGCCTAAGCGTGCAAAAGCTGAGGCAGTACGAATCAACCTCACCTTCAGGCACATTCTTTGAAATGTGAAACATTTTGTTCCCAGAAATGGATCAAAGAGTTGTTCAGAGTGGGTCGTGGTCACGAAGGAAGGGCAAACTCGGATAGTCGTTTTTTAAATTATCACTGATCATAACTAAGTAACTTACTACTACGTATAACAGATGTACAGGTTACTGTAAATAAGTTGGATTTTTTTGTTGTTAAAAGGTATAATTGTAATGATCTGAACATGGCATGTGCTGTTTTTTGCAATAACCATAGTTAGTTAAATACGATACGGGAATTAAACGCGGTTTAATACATACGCGTTTTATTCGGTAACATTATTGCCAATAACTACCTTCACTAGTATGCCACCCCGGGATGACTCGCTTTTGGGGAAAATAATAACCAAATAAAGATTATGGAAGTACGGAGTATTTGGAATAAATGGGCCAAAATAAGGATCCACCTTGTGTGGTAATGGCCTAATGGGAGCCGGACCTAGAATTTAATCGGGTGGGTAAAAAGTGTTTTTTACGTTTTTGTCTTTTGTTAGTGATATGCGTTTTCTTGTGTTGGCTGAGAGTATGGTTTTGGAGAGAGCAAAGTGGAGGGCGCATATCCGTGTGGACGATGGATGTCTTTTCTACCTTTCCTTTCTTTTTTCTTTTATCGTTTATCTTCGTTATCTTTTTATATTCTTATGTTATTTTTATCTTCTAGCTTTATATGTTCTTTTATTTTTTATCTTTTATCTTTCTTATATTCTTGTGTTATTGTTATCTTATATTTGTTTATTTTTATTTTATTCATTTTATCTTACTTTTTTTTCTTCCTTTTCTTGTTCGTCTTCTCTTTTTGGCATCAATATCATAGATGGATTCATGTTAGCTGACCCTAAATTCTTTTGGGATTAAGGCTTGGATGTTGTTGTTGTTGCTGCCGCCTTTTGGTACTGGTTCCTGGAACTTGTCCCAAGTGGTTCTGGTTCTTCTAAAATAAGGTCAGAGACTTAGAGTTAACCATTGTAGTATTGTCATTTATAGGTAGGGGTGGACGGTGGACCGGTTCCGGTTCGGGCCCGGCCGGGCCTCGGTTCATGAAAGGGGAGGCCCGGAACCGGCCCGGGTAACCCCGGGTCCGGGTCTCGGTTCATGTATTTTTTTTGGCTTTTCCTAATTAACCCTCAACCCTCCCCCCTCACCCCAAACCACCTCAAATGGCCCATCATACCCAGCCCAACCCAAAAATTTAAAAAAAAAAGAAGAAAAAAAAAGAAAAAAAAATAAATTGGCCCGGACCGGGCCCGAACCGGCCGGGCCGGTTCACTATTTAGCAGGCCCGGGCCCGAACCGCCTACCTCATCGGGTCGGGTGGCCCGAACCGGGCACCAACCGGTTCACCGGGCCGGGCCGGTTCCGGGCCGGTTGGCCCGGCCCGAGTCCACTCCTATTTATAGGCTAAAAACAAGAGCTAGATTGGAGACTTGGAGTGCTTTTTTAGGTGAGACTTGGAGTTAAAGCATTGCTTTTTATAACTGAAAGTAACCGGTCCCAAATTCCCAATTAGAACCGACTTGCCCATGTAAATGATTCTTAAAAGCAAATATTTTTTCTTAAATAGTGAAAAACACGTTTAAAAGTTTTGAAGACTTCAGTATTGTGATTCTCATCACTCATGCAGGTAGTGATTCTCATCCACCATGGGTAGCAACTCTTGAAATATGTAATATACTGGTGTTTAAAAATAAGACTTCAATAATAATCTCATATGCATTTGCGGTTGGCCTTCGTTTTTATTTATTGTGTAAGATGGCAACATAGGAGATTGTCTTATTTTATCTACTATCTCGAGTCGAGAGCGGCTTGTTATATACACTTTTTTGTATACATTTTGCGCAATTGTTTGCGCTAACACAACTTCTAACCTCTAACAAGGGACGGAGAGTTGAACTCGTTTCAGTCTCATATTATGTTATACTATATACAACTTAGATATTAGTAACACATGTACAAGACTAGATCAAATCAGACAAATTGCGTCCAAAATTGCATGGACTGACAGCTGTTTCATAACAAAGAAACGTAAAGAGTTTAGTGAGTCATTTTGCTTTATTCCATCATAATCTCAAGCCAAAAGATAATGAATCTTTGACTTCATTGCAAATGATGGAAAAAGATTAGGCTAGACTACATTTTAAAAATACTACATATTCCCTCGGTTCCTAAATAAACTTCCAACTTTCCTTTTTCGTCCGTTCCAATTAAAACTTCCACTTTCCCTTTTTGGTAAAGAATTTGTGGTTCACAAAATTTCTTACACATTTCTCTCTCCTCTGCACAACTCTCTACCACACAATATCCACTATCTTAAACTTTGTGTCAAACCCATTTGGAAGTTAAAATGGGAACGGATGTAGTAGTAAATATACATTAATCGGCCGTTGAATAGACTTGACCAAATGTTTTTTTTTTAATTTTTACATATATGATATTGGTGTCATATGAAAGATCATAAAAAATTATTTAATTTGATATAATTTTTATAAAAAAAGGAGCAAAATTGGAAAAGTTATACTACATAACATTTTACAAAAAGGGAAAATTGGCCACATGGCAGCAAGTTATTGGCGAAGAGTAAATGTCAAATTGTTAGGCTTTGTGGTCCTACGAGACTTCCTAAAAAAATTAGGAAACAATAAGGTCCATTAAAATTAAAAATTAATATCAATGAGGGGAGATACGTGGTGCGCCTAAGGATAAACTTGTCCACATTTGACAAAGGCTAAAAGGTCAAATAGTTACATGAACCAACTTAAAGTGTTCAATTAGCTCTTATATAAGAGATTCTGTCCGGCTGTCGCCAATTGTGGAAGTTCCCAGTGAATTTTTTTGATGAAATTTTTTGAACATCTTCTTCATTAAGTCTAGTTTACTCATACCAAATTTCAGCTAAAAATTCAACCGGGAAGACAATCAAATGATTTTTTGAAGATAACTGCGCAGTTAAACAGCGGAGTACATTTCGCAAAATCATTTGACTGACTTCCTGATCTAATTTTTAGCTGAAATTTGATATGGGTAAACTAGATTTAATGAAGAAGATGCTCAAAAAAATTCTTTAAAACTTTTTATCGGGAACCGTCCTAATTGGCGACGGTCGGCCAGAACCTTTATATAAGATACTCAACAAAATTCATAAAATAGGGCAGAACCTCCTGTATAAAGTACTTATATATAGGAGGCGCGGGGAGCAGGGACTGTATCAGAAGCAGCGTCTGTACACCCTCCGGATGTCGGAAAATACTCAGGTAAAGGATCATCTCGATACCTTCAATCGTATCATTCTTGATTTACAAGGGGTTGATGTGAAGATTGATGATGAGGATCAAGCCCTAATTCTGTTGTGTTCTTTACCAAACTCGTATGAAAAATTTGTGGATACTATGTTATATGGTAGGACCACAATTTCTATTAATGATGTTAAAGATGCCTTGTTGTCTAAGGAACTAAAAAGGAAAGTCTCTGGGGAAGAGGGATTTAGTTCTGGTGCAGGGTTATATGCGGGAAGGAGTAGATCACAGGAACGGAATAATGAAAGGGGGAGGCCGCGCTCCAAATCTAGATCGTCTAGTAAAGTTAAATGCTATCTCTGTAAAGAGAAGGGGCACATAAAACGAGATTGTCTTCAAAAGAAAAGGGTAATTTTAAGGGGGAATCTAGTAACAGCGGTAGTGCTACAGTAGCTCAGGAAAGTTCTGATGAAGGTGATTCTGGTTATGTTCTTACTGTATGTAGTGCAAGTACTACTGACACTTGGATTATGGATACCAGTGCTTCTCACCATATGACTTTCTCTCGTGATCTGTTTGTTACTTTTAAAGAGTGGAATGGAACGGTGAAGTTGGGTGATGATGGGGTACTTACCATAAAAGGCAGTGGGACGGTTCAAATCAGAATGCACGATGGTATAGTCAGAATGTTTGACTGCTGGTATGTTCTTGACCTTAGGAAGAACCTAATTTCTCTTGGTACCTTAGCGAAGAATGGTCTCAAGTATCATGGTGAAGGTGACTGAGTCAAGGTTTCAAAGGGTGCTCTGGTGATGATGAAGGGTAAACTGCAGCATGGTATTTATTTCTTGCAGAGCAGTTCGGTTTTGGGAACGGCGGCGGTTTCTCAGTCTTTGAATAAAATTGATGATAAGACGAATCTGTGGCACACGCGGTTGGTTTACAAATTTTGAGTAAGCAGGGATTGCTTGGTGGCGATGTGACAGGGAAGTTAGAATTTTGTGAGGCTTCTTGAGTATGTTCACTCAGATTTGTGGGGTCCTCCCATAAAATCGCAGGGTGGTTGTTCTTATTTCGTAACGTTCATCGATGATTATTCAAGAAAGGTCTGGGTGTATTTTCTGAAAACAAAGGATGAGGTGTTTGGGAAGTTCAAAGAGTGGAAGACTATGGTAGAAAAACGGACGGGTAAACAAGTCAAGACTCTGAGAACTGATAACGGGTTGGAGTTCTGCAACACTACATTTGATGACTTCTGTAAACAAGAAGGTATAGTGAGGCACCGCACTGTACGACACACACCACAATAGAATGGAGTTGCAGAACGTATGAACCAAACACTCATGGCACGTGCACGGTGTATGCGCATATTTGCTGGTCTATTGAAACAGTTTTGGGCTGAAGCAGTTAATACTGCTAGTTATCTGGTTAATAGATCTCCATCAACTGCAATTGATTTCAAGAGTCCTCAAGAGGTATGATCCAGAAAACCCTCTGATTACTCTAATCTAAGAAGATTTGGATGCCCTGCTTATGCTCATGTGAATGATGGTAAACTGGAGCCAAGGGCGGTTAAATGCATATTTCTAGGATATGCTACAGGAGTTAAAGGATATCGACTGTGGTGTACAGAAGGTAAATCTCCTGGTAAATTTCTTATTAGCAGAGATGTAACCTTTGATGAATCTGCTATGCTTGATCAGAGTAGAGGTTGTTGTGAAAAATTTGCAGGTACTAAAGATTGTGGTGCTGACCAGAAGTTGGAGTTTGAAGTCCCTGAACAAACTGTGATAGAGGAAGAACAGCATGATAGTACTGATCAACCTGAACAGCCTGATCAGTCAATACTTCAAGGTGGTCCGCTTGAGGAGGAGGCTGGGGATAATGGTGCTGAGGTTGATGATTCCATAGCAGCAAGGAGGGGAAAAAGAAATATTCAAAGACTAGCTAGGTATGTTAACACATGCAATATTGATTCTATTGCATATGCTCTGGCGGTTGGTGATGATGTTGGATCTGATGATCCAAAGTCCTATAAAGAAGCTATTTCGAGTAAGGATGCAGAAAACTGGGTGATTGCTATGAATGAAGAAATGCTTTCGTTAGAGAAAAATAAAACCTGGGAACTTGTAAAATTGCCAAAGGGGGTGAAACCAGTGGGATGCAAATGGGTCTTTAAAATTAAGGAGGGGATTCCTGGAGTTGAATCTGCTAGGTTCAAGGCGAGACGGGTGGCGAAAGGGTTTTCTCAAAAGGAGGGGATAGACTATCATGAAGTTTTTTCTCCTGTCGTGAAACACAAAACAATCCGAGTTCTTTTAGCTATGGTGGGTGCATTCAATCTGGAGCTTGAACAGCTGGATGTGAAGACTGCATTTCTTCATGGGAATCTAGAAGAAAGGATATACATGTCTCAACCAGAGGGATTCAAAAGTTTTAAAAAAAGGCCAGGTCTGCTTGTTGAAAAAATCACTGTATGGTTTGAAACAGTCTCCTAGGCAGTGGTACAAGAGGTTTGAATCCTTCATGGTCTCTCATGGGTACAATCGAAATCAGTTTGACAACTGTGTTTACTCGAAGAAGGTTTCCGGTGATTCTTATGTTTATCTGTTGTTGTATGTGGATGATATGTTAATTGCAGCCAGTAATATTGCCGTAATTAATGACTTAAAAGCTTTGTTAAAGAGTGAGTTTGAGATGAAAGGTCTGGGAGCAGCAAAGAGAATACTGGGTATGGATATTTGGCGAGATAGAAAAGTAGGGCGGTTATGGGTTTCTCAGGAAAAATATATTGAGAAGATACTGCAGTCATTTTCTATTGATCAGTCTAAACCGGTAAGTACTCCTTTGGCGGCTCATTTTGAACTTGATCGGAGCACTATACCGGCTACAGATGGGGAGATGCATTACATGAAGACGGTTCCATATTCAAGTGCTGTTGGAAGTCTTATGCATGCCATGGTTTGTACGAGGCCGAATTTGGCACATGCGGTTAGTGTGGTGAGCAGGTTTATGTCAAATCCGGGTAAAGCTCACTGGGTAGCTGTTAAGTGGATCTTGCGATATTTAAAGGGTGCATCTGGTGTTTGCTTGGTGTATGACTCGAAAGGACAGGATGATGGTTTGGTTGGCTACGCAGATTCAGACTATGGCGGTGACTTGATTAAACGACGATCACTGACTTGTTATATCTTCACTTTGTTCAGATGTGCAGTCAGTTGGAAGTCTACGCTACAACCTACGGTTGCATTGTCGACGACTGAGGTGGAATACATGTCGATGATTGAGGGTATAAAAGAAGGTGTCTGGTTACATGGTTTGGTGCAGAGTTTGGGTCTGAAGCTGGAGAAACCAATATTATTGTGTGATAGTCAGATTGCCTTGAGTCTGGCTAAAAATCCGATGTATCACGAGAGAACAA
This sequence comes from Cuscuta europaea, assembly GCA_945859875.1. Taxonomy (NCBI): domain Eukaryota; kingdom Viridiplantae; phylum Streptophyta; class Magnoliopsida; order Solanales; family Convolvulaceae; genus Cuscuta; species Cuscuta europaea. Next base: position 2,392,540 of record CAMAPE010000019.1, on the reverse strand, counting down.
AACACATTGATGTGCGGTTGAACTTTGTTCGTGACTACTTGGAGGAAGATAAGTGTGCTATTCAGAAAATAGCAACTGAGCATAACCCAGCAGATATGTTGACAAAGGCACTACCGGTGGAGAAGTTCGAGCATTGCTTGAACTTGGTTAATATTCGCAGGAGGTAAAGTCCCTTCGGGGAATCTGGTGCAGGAACTGGAGGAGACGAAGAGAGAAACTGTGGATCAGTTGGCGGTTGGAAGAAATTCCAAGTCAAGGTGGAGATTGTTAGAGTATGACTTGGATTTAGCTTGTTGAACAAGTTGAGCTATTTTAGGCAATATGTTATGACATCCCACACCGTGGGTGATTTTTTATCTTTGGGGTTTTTTCTACTCCTATATAAGCATAGCTATGGTTCCTAGTTGAATGGGTTGTAACAATCTTTGATTCAGTATAATAAAACTCTCCGATTCCTGCCCCGTGGACGTAGGTTGACGCACTGTCGGCCGAACCACGTTAAATTCATGTGTCTTTATTTACTTGCTTTCTTTTTTTTGCCTAACATCTTGTAACAACTAACAATCAATCCAACTACTTTACAAAGATTCATAGAGTTGTTTATTTTCTTAATAGTATAATAAAAGCTACGTAATACAATATTCAACACTGAAAGTAATCTTCACAAAAATTCATGAGAATGCAAATCCACAAACGTATTAACATTTGTGTTGAAGTACAAATAATGTCTTTGCCTTTTTGTGATATTCTAAGCTGCACTGTATTGATATTTCCCAAACTTGACATTCTTTTCTTTAAAGAAAGCTATATGTAGTTTATATTACTATAATCTCTTAAAAATGAGACACAGTTTTTCATTTTTAAAATTTAAAAATGCCTGATAACAAAAAAGGAAAAAACCCCAACGGCCGTCTCCCCTCTTTGTAGGGTAGAGATTTACCGGCGATCCTATCAATATGGGATTGGAGCGGCAGATTATACTGATTTTAAGTGTTCTAACGCTTGAGAGTTGAGATTGTAAATACGTCAGAAGAGAGCGTTGGCGGATGAACGAGTTGCGCTTGAGATTTTGTATAGGTGCTGGATCGTGAAACCTTGGTTGGCCGTTCCGACGGTGATGGAGTTGGTATTCACCCATATTGCAAGAGTTCATCCTCCTCCGGAACCACATCCATATCAAGAAGAGTTTTTTGGAAAGATTTTATTTCATTATTACTCTATAGTAGTACTTGTTTATGTTCTAGTCCGAGTAGATTTGGTTTGAATGTTTGGATTATTGGAGTTCTTTTGATAGACAAGGTTTCAGATCTGTTCATTTTCGGCTTAAATTTGTCCGTTTCGGATTTAGCGAGTCATGTTGCTTTGTATGAGGTGGTTGACTCTATATCACTCATAGGTTCATGATTGGATAAAAGTTGTCTTTATGCGTTCTCATTTTTAATATAAAGTCACTCTTTTATGATTAAAAAAGTTAAAAAGGCTTGTTCATGTAGGGATGGGTGATTATTCCTGGGGAAAAGGGCCAAAATGGACACTGAGGTTTTTAATGAAGAGCGTATTGGACATTAAGGTTTTTTTGAGATCAAATAAACATAAAATTAAACTTTTCGGACCGCATCGCCCACCCCCTAACATTTCCCGTTAACATCTTCTCTTCCCCGTTATCACCCTGCGATTACAATCTCCCTAATTGAAATTTCTAACCCTAACTCACTTCCATGGCTAATAAGTGTGAGATTGTGCGAGTGAGTTGAGAAGATTAGAAGGTGTTCAACTGCACGACCAAGGTTACAATACGTACGACTAATCTGAGGTAATATTTGAGTGTTGTTTTAGTTTGTTACAATGAATGGGTTGGTTAATCTCAGATTCAACCATAGCGGGAGGTGGGTTATGAAACCAAAGTTACAGTATGTGAATGGGGACGCTGATACAGTTTATGGGTTTGACCCTGATTATATGTGTTATCATGACATTTCAAGAAAATACAAGGATGACTTGGGGTTTAAAACACTGAAAAATATATATGTTTTAGAACCTGGAAAGGATTTGGACAATGGACTTTTCTTAGTTCAGGATGATGACACTATAAAGAAAGTGTTAAATCGTATAAGGAGATTTTCTTGGATTGATACTATAGAGCTATATGCTGACCATCAACTGGACGAACCCATTTTGATTCCCCTGATAGAAGGTTCATTTTCTGAAATTGGTAACCATGACATTGGTGATGAGAATGATGGTGGGGTGGGTGATGAGTCTGCCAATACAGATTGGAGAGACCAAAGTGATGAAGTGAATACAAGTGGTGTCCCAAATGGGTATGTTACAGATGAAGAATCAAATAGAGGCTCAGAAGATGAAGAGAGCAACAATTCTGATCCATCCTCTGATAATGATGGTACAATCAATTACAATGCAACAGATGGGTCAGATTGTTTTATGAATGGATGGTTGCTTTCTAAAGGGTGTTTGTAAGGGTAATCTGCTGAGTGCAGTGGGGTTGGATGGAAATGGGCAGATGGTCCCTATAGCATGGGCTGTCATTGATAAAGAGAATAAGTCTAATTGGAGGTGGTTTTTGAGTTGGCTTGTTCAGGAGTTACACCTGAATACTGGTGGTGAGTTAACACTTATTTCTGATATGCAAAAGGGGCTGATTAGTGCTGCTCAAGAGGTCATTCCAGATGCAGAGCATAGGTTCTGTGCCCGACATGTGTATGCTAATTGGTCAAAAAAATGGAGAGGCAATGAGTTTTGCAAAAAGTTTTGGATATGTTCCTGGAGCACATATGAAGAAGAGCTGCAGCTGAATCTTAAAAAGCTTGGAAAATTGAACACTGAAGCTGCTTCTGACCTTTTGAAGTATCCAGTTCAAACTTGGTGTAGAGCATACTTTAGTAATAGGTGTTCATGTTGGATGGTTGAAAATTGAGCACTGAAGCTGCTTCTACATCTGCCAGTGCTACACCTCAGACATCATCAAGAAAAGGGAGACTACAAACTTGTGGGATATGCCATAAGGAGGGCCATAAGAGAGCTACATGTCCTAATAAAGATAAAGATGTAAGTAGTACATGACTTTGAAGATGTAAACTGCAATATTGATTTATTGTGTTTTCATGACTTTTTTTATCTGTTTCTTAGGCAAGTGTTCAAGGAGCAGAAGGGAATGGACCTATACCTGTGAAGAGACCTGCTAGTGTTGCTTTTTCAGCAATTCCTACCACTACAGAATCAACTCCACCAACAAATCCACACACTAATGCTAAAAGGAAACTGGTAAGTCTAAAGTGACATGTAGAAGAATAGGAAGGAAGATAAGTAAACAATCTGTAACAGGCTTTGGGTGCCATGTGGATGTGAACACTGGGGAGAAGACTTTAAATGTGAGTATCAATAGGTTTCCAGTGTTATGTAAGTGGTTTAGTTTGTTGTTGTATTGAAATAAGTTTTCTTATTTCTAATTTTACCTTCATGTACTTGTTTATGCTTGTAGCCTGGGATGAGCAGTGAGGAAATAGTTTCAGATTTCCAGCCTGAAATGCCACATGACCCTGATGTTACAGTCAGATTTGCAATCCCAAATGAAAAAGATATAAGAGGAGCTGCCCGGGCTGAGAAGCAGTTGGATGTCCCAACATATAGAACAATACCTTTCAAGGGTGATGGTACAGAGGTGCATAATCCAACAAACCTACCTTTTCAACCACCTGGTTTGCAATGGAATGGGAATGCAGCAATCAGCTCTAAGCAGTTGTTACAGAAGATGCAGATCAGGAGGTCGGGTTCCATTCCAAAGTGATGAATGAAGACTCTTATGTTTCATTAGAACACTTTTGGATGCAAATATGGATGAATGAAGACTCATATGTTTCATTAGAACACTTTTGGGCACTTTGTATTTATAATGCTTTTTTTGTATTTTGCAACCTCATTAACAATCAGTATTATGATCCCTAATGATGTGAAGTTATGATATAACATCTTTTTTTGTTTATATATGTTGTTTATTCAACCAGACCATAACAACACTACAATAACCAAAGTGTTACAAGGTCAACACTGTTTACAGCAACATTTTTTCAAACTGTTTACAAGGTCATAACCAAACCATTTTACAAGAAACTGAAACTAACATACTAACACACATAATACTACAATAAGGACACATAACAACACTACAATAACATAATTATTCTTCATTTTAGTTTTGCTTTCCAATTCCAGATGGGCTGCATCATTCATACTGTTGACTTCTTCAAGTTCACTCTCCAACTTTTGAGCAACACTATCACATTCCAATTCAAACATTGCAGATTGGAGCCTCCTATTCTCCCGTTTCAGCTCATTGATAACATGCCTTGCTCTGTCCGTTAATGGCTCATCATGCCATTCAAAGAAGCCACATCCATCCTTCTGAGTATACACAAGAGTATGAATATCAATATGAATATAAATAAATTATACATATTCATGATCTTCTCCAGTTCTCATATGTGAAAAGAACAATTAAAAGCATACTTCATAATTAGGACATCCATGAAATCTTCTCCCTGGATTCTTGTCAGTCCATGAAGTCCAAAGTGGCGCCTTGACGCGAGTTCCATTTGCATTCATGCATCTGCAAAACCTAGAACGCCCAGAATACGGTCGCTCATAGATGCTTCGAAGCTTCACTGAATCACCGGACTCAGATTTCCGTGCCTCAGACGACCTCGATGCTGAAGGACTAGCCGACATCACTGCTTTCTTCTTCATAATCTGTCTCAGATTGTATTTATTAGGTATATATCAATTAGGTCTAATCGCAGGGTGATAACGGGGAAGAGAAGATGTTAACGGGAAATGTTAGGGGGTGGGCGATGCGGTCCGAAAAGTTTAATTTTATGTTTATTTGATCTCAAAAAAACCTTAATGTCCAATACGCTCTTCATTAAAAACCTCAGTGTCCATTTTAGCCCTTTTCCCTTATTCCTGTCACGCTTTAGTTTTGTGTTTTCTGAATGTAACTGAAAATGATAATGATTATTCACAAAAACAAGTCCTTGACAAAATGACAATCAATTATAACATGACTTGAGCAAGCGCCGAAGAAGATTGGAATACCAAATACCTAGTACTCCATCCGTCCCGCTAACAATGGGACAAGAGGGAGTGACATACAAATTAACAAAAAGTGGTTTATGTGGTTGATATTGAATTGATAAATTAAGAATAAAGCAAGAATGATTTAGAGCCACACAAATTTTACCAAATTTGGTATGAGACAATCTGAGTGGGACGGACCGATAAGGTAAAATGGGACAATCATAGCGGGACGGAGGTAATAATACATACGCAGCTCCCAAACTTTAATGCCAAAAGCAACTAGCAAGTAGGGGTGGATTCAGGCCGGGCCGGGTCTGGGTCGGGCCTAGACCCGGACAGGCCGGCGGGTCTAAATAGGTGGACCCGAGACCGGCCCAGGTAGCCGGGTCTGGTCCGGGCCTCGGGCTTGGTTGTTTTTTTTTGCTTACCTACCTATCCCTGCCCCCCCACCCCGCACCCCCCCAAACCCCTCCTAAACATGAATCCCAACCCGGGTGGAGCCCAAAGTCCCAAACAAATGAAAAAAACAAAACAAATCAATTTGGCCCTAACCGGGCCCGGGCCCGACGGGGCCAGCCTTGTTTTGGGTGACCCGAGCCCGGACCGGAAACCCCTCAGGTCGGGCCTACTCGACCGGTCACTGACCGGGCCACCGGTTCGGGCCGGGCCGGAACAGTGCCGGTCCCGGGTCAGGCCACCCGGCCCGAGTCCACCCATACAAGCAAGTGCTAAAAGGGGTTGCAAACTTTATCATTATTCTACTGTAACCGTATTTCTGGCGTAGTGATGGTGAAGTAATAAGTTTCACATTGAAAGTCCACAAACCGTGGTGGCAAGTATGGTAGTAGCCATCTATGGTTGTGGCATCCAGCAACAACTCAAATGCAGTTACTCTGCAGAGCCTGGAGGTATAAGTCATTTAATGTTTTGCTTCCAAAGGACATCTTCCAAGAAATGAGTACACCAAGTCCATCTGATATAAACTACCAGATCAGACTTGTGTGGTTTGTACTACACCTGAACAAAGAAAGACGCCTGGCCTCTCTTCCGGTCTGACAAATGACAATGCTCAACAGATAATAATTAATTATTTAATTAACGAAGGTACAAATATAGAGAATACAATGGTTAATAGATCTATGAGTTAAATGATTTAAGCACAAATGCCAAAAAACTTCTTTTATAGAGTTTGCAAAATATACAAAGCTCAAGAAAAGCGCAAACAGTACAGAAAAAGGTCAGTTCCTGCGCAAATTATGGCTATCTTAGCTATATTAGAGCTGTACAGGAGGTGTAAAGGAGTCTTGTGGCTGGGTTCAAGAGAAGGCTAGGCACAAATTTTGAGAGCCGTAATTAGTTATCCTAAAAAAACTACACTCAGCCTAAAAAATGCTACACTTGGCTCGCTATAGATGTCATCCGTACTTCACTGCTTGTGATTATTGTCGACCGTTATTATGATTAAAACCTTGTAGCAGCTTTCTAAGATACAAAGGGCGAGAGACTGCTCTGGCCCCTGGGTGTGCTCAACTCATTGCTAATTAAAAATTAATATAAAAGCCTGTCACTGCTTCTGTTCAGCCGATTTCCACACCACCCGACGCTGCCACATAATCTGCCAAATAGACACAAATGAACATCATCAGTATCCACAACAACTACTACTTGGGTTGTTAGGTTGTCTCCATAGAAAAAAGGTAAGTCACACACTCACACTTTTACTCTTTTAGTCCCTCTACTGTTTGATCTGGGACCTGCCATTTAGTTGTAGACAGACTCCATTTGTTACATAATTGGCTTGTTCTGCTTATTTTGATTATCACTGGAAAAAGTAGCTTTTGACCGACTTATTTGGTAAGATAAAATGAATGTTAGCAAACGCTCTTCTTTTTTAGAAAAACCAGCAGATCCAGCCAAATAACCGTTACTGAATGGGCCATTAATCCCACAATCATTGTAGGAATTGGGCTACAATTAGTCCATCTCCTTAAAATCACTACTTGCATTTAGATGGGGCACTCCAGGGGAGTAGTGCCCTACCTAAACACTAATACTCAACTGTGTGAACAGTGATTAGAACGGAAGAGACTAACCATAGCTAAATTCTTATAACAAATGAAAGACTGAGTTTAGGAATAAATATGGCATGGAAGCCCCAAGTTAAATATGCTAAACATATGGGAATTGAAGGGGTGATTTTCCCAGCAAAATATATAAACAAGGATGTGAAGTTAGAATGTAAATAACAAAATTTTCATACAAGAGTCTCGTTGTCAGAAATATCTGCATCTGTAGCAGGTGTGGCTTCCACCTCTTCCCCTGATTCCATTGGACTGCCCAGAATATCCGGTCTATCCCTTTCACGCTCCTCGCCTGATGAAGACGTTTCTTGTTCATCAGATGTGGATGAGAAAAGACAGGGAGCGCCCGGCTGTTCCTCCGCTTTATGTTCATCAGATGTGGATGAGTCATTCTCCGCATCATTCCTGTGTTGCTCATCAGAACCTGAGCTTTCATCCCTCTCAGACTGATCGAGGTCAGATAAACTTTGCTCCACGTTTCCTTCTTGTTTTCCTTCAGGAAATTGGAAAGCTAAATACCTTATTCTCTGAAAGCTGATATAAAATAATGTCGACTCCATAAAGCTTAAATTCAACTAAAAACTCTGATACTGTAGACTAAGGACTGGGAATGTATGTTCAAATAGAACCACACATTTAATGCTTCAACATGTAAAATGACCCCCCTGCTGCCATCTTTCAAACCCTTTTTATCCCTTATAATACTTTTTTCACATAATTTGTCAAAAACTTGCCTAAAACACAGTGGCATGTTAAACAAGTTGCATTTCGCCAAACCAACATAAATTCTAAAAAATTAGTATGGTTTATGACAGTTTGTACCCTATATGCATTGATTGTAATTGTGCAATGCAATTGCGCGTCATGGTGCGTCACATCAGTTCTCAGTTTAGTTTGGTTGACTTTTATTCAGTTTTTCTCAGTTTCGGTTCGGTTTAATACAGCTTGGAAGAAATACTACCAAAGTCGAACCAAATTACATATGGAACGGTTTCCGTTCGGTTAAACCAAACCGATCTGCCCACCCCTAGTAAAAGGCATTGTCTCTGGCTTGGAAGTGTGGCGTGCACAATATTGCAGTGATGCATACACAATATTGCATATGCAATTAGGCGCTGAGAGGTGTACGCAATAGGAGGTTAGTGTGTAAGGGTATTATTTGGGCTCACGTGGATCACTTTTAATTTTTATTATTGATGTTAAGATCCCCATTTCAAAGTTCAAACCACTAGATATTGATGATGCGACTCTCCAGTCATCAATCTAATAAATTTAAATTTTGATATGTAAGGAACTTTGTTTTGATGAACTGTTCGGAAATTTTTGGTATTATGTGGTACTTTAAACGTATTGCTTTGTTAGGATTATGGCATCTTATAGTTTGTTTTAATATGACACTTGATGAATAAGTTTTATTATGTTTATATGTACGCTTAATGGTGGCATACACCATTAAATATATATATACACACACACGCGCGCATACATAGGGTACGGTTCTGGTGAGAACACTTCTTAACGTGAGAAACGAGAACACTCCAAAACGATGCACATATTGTTCACGAAAATGCGCATTTATAGTTAAAATAATGCAAAAATCAAATGTGCACATATAAACTTTTGCAATTGAAATGCACCTTTTCCAATATTTGACATGCACATTTGTGTTTTACATGATGCACGATACCTAAATCCAAGGTTCATAACCACTCCCATGTCTCTCCTTAAATCATTTTCTCATATGATCCCTACTCTATATACATATTTATACATATACGTAGATTACGGATTAAATGAGAACAGTGGTTAACGTGAGAACCCCACATATACCCCAATATGCACAATAAGGCTCGCACATTGCACTTTTTCGCGTAAAACAAAATATTAACCAAAATGTCCCTGCAATTAGTTAGTATTGGCTTGGTTTGAGCAAAGTAAAAAAGTGCATTAGCCGGGCTTTATTGTGCATCACAATGGGTTAAATGTTTGTTCTCACATTCTTACGTTAAGCATTGTTCTCTTTGGAACCGCACCCTATATATACATATATGTGTGTGTGTGTGTGTGTGTGTGTGCGCGCGCGTGCGCATACATAAGGAAAAGATCTTGTCCAGCCGTCCGGACGGAACCTTCTGCCCGGCCGCCGTCGTTTGAGGTGATTTTCAGTGGAATGTTTTGATGAAACTTTGTGAGTGTTCTTTATGAAGTGTAAAACTTCAGCTTAAAATTCATAAGGAAGCCAGTTAAATAAATTATTGACACATATAGGGAGTTGTTCTAGAGAAAACACCCCTTATTGTGAGAAGTGAGAACACATCCTAACCCACCATCTCATTAAATGAACGGCCATTAAGTAATTGACTCACAATATAAAGATGCACTTCGTCACATGTAATAAAGGAAAGGAGGGGGCGTGCAACTAATCAAGGGCATTGAGGTAATTCTATAAAATTCATTTAATAGTGCAACGGTTGTAGGCTTGCACTTTCCAAAAAAGTAGGTAAAAATAAAATCTCAAATCATATAAAATGCTTTTAGTTTAAAATTGATTTAACTTCTTAAATTATAATCCAATTTTGTAAAAAATTATATCAAATTAAATATTTTTTATCTTTCATATGACACCAATATTGAATATATAATTTCTTTTTTTAAAAAGTATTATATGTATACAACAAACCACAACAAGCATCTCTAGTTATCGCGCACACAAGAACTTGTATTAAACGCACAACAACCAATGTCTGATGCACACAAATAGAAGTATCTCACAAATAGTTTGTATGTAAAGCATCAGAGCAACTATCTCAATCACAAAAACAGTATCTAATGCACAACAATTAAGAACTAATATCGAACACAAAAGTATTTCATATAATTTAAACTATTATATAGTACACATCACAGCACAATACGTATATAGTATATACGTTAGAAAACTCATATCTAGCACATATTATGGACATAGAGAATCGCAACAAATACACAATGCACAAGAAACGATATCTAGCACACAACCCCGAATACTGCGTTTGAGTGACACAATAATGCAGTAGTGAATTGTACAGGTGCATATGAGTGAGCAAAATTATGCAAATGCTAAGACGTAAAGTACGTTAAGACGTAAAGTATGTTGAACCGATATCTAGCACACAACCTTCAATATCTAATGCACATGAACCGGTATCTAATTCACAGTTGATATATAACATAACAATGAAAATACGTGTTCATGGATATACAATTGTATATGGTGAACAATGAAAATAAATAAGAGTAATTGTGCATTGGAATTACAAAATAGTGTGAATAAAGGTTGTGAATAAGGTGGGTTTTTTTAGATGACGATTGGTTGAGTATGCATTAATTTGAATAAGGTGGCTTTATTTAATAATAAATGGAACTTAACTTTTGCAATAGTGGAACGGGTGAAATGCTTTATTTGATAATATATGGAACTTAATTTTTGCAAGTGGATGGACGAAAACTGCGGCCAACTCATCGCTTACAAAAACTGCCATTAGTAAAATACTTAAATGCCCTTTAGTTAAATTCATTTGGTCGCAGATAGTGTATGTTAATAGATGACCATGATTTGTTCTCACTTCTTACATTGCGCATTATGTTCTTATTTGAACCAATATATATATATATATATATATATAGGGTGCGGTTCCAGTGAGAACACTCCTTAACGTGAGAAATGAGAACACTCCAAAACGATGCACTTTATCCTTCACAAAATTGCACATTTATAGTTAAAGTAATGCAAAATTCTAATGTGCACATTTACGTTTAAAATTTTGCACAGACAAAATGCACATTTTCCAATTTTTTATATGCACGTTTCTGTTTTACATGATGCACAATGCTCAAATCCAACGCTCCAGAATCATTCTCATCTCTCCTAAGATGGTATTCTCATTTGATCATTACCCTATATATATACTACCTCCGTTCTTAAATAAATGCAACACTTTGACTTTTACACTATTCACATGTTCTACTTTGACTACGTTTTATTTATTAATGTAATAATATTATTTTATGAAAAAAATATTGTTAAACTTGTCTCATTGTAAATTTTCATAATCTAATTATTTTAATTTTTTTACTAATACAAAATCATTTATATTAATGGTCAAAGTTGTCTCGGCAAGTGTGAAATGTTGACCGTTGCATTTATTTAAGAACGGAGGAAGTATATATATAGATTTAGATTCATGTGAGAAAACCATCTTAGGAGAGAAATGAGAATAATTTAAAGCCATTGGATCTAGGACTTTCTTAGCACTTCATTAAGGGCAAATAAGAGAAATTGGCACCATATTAAAGTCACACGGTTACTTCTCTACAATCTTGCAATTGTTTCCATAACTAACTCCCTATAATCTTGCATGACCAATCACCCTATTTGCTTTTATTGATTTACGATTCTTATGTGAGTTTTTATCAAATTAATTTTCATTTGCTTAGCTCATTTTCATTTCATTTTCATTTACCCCAGTGCTGCAAAGGCTCCCACCTACGGTGGGGTAAGGGGGGTCGGATGTACACAGTCTTACCTCTGTACTAAAGCACAGAGAGACTGTTTCCGGATGACCCAAAGTGAAAATCGCGTCCAAAATTGCATGGACTGATAGCTGCTTCATAACAAAGAAGCGCAGACAGTTTAGCGAGTCATTTTACTTTATTCCATCATAATCTCAAGCCAAAAAATAATGAATCTTTGGCTCCATTGCAAATGATGGAAATTTTCATTTGCTTAGCTAATCAAAATAAATTCATTTATCTCGTTTGATTCTTCCACACCTTCATCATTCTCAAGTTCGGTGTAATGGAGGAAGACATCCCTTTTTTATTTTTTGTAAAAAAAACTCGATCATTTTATCACTTTATGTTAAAATAAATCTTCTACTTTATTTTAAAATGCATTTCCATTTATTATTATGCTTTATACTTTATTTAGAAATTGCATCAACATAATTGTATATGTTGCACCTTTTTTGTATTGTAACTGCACTTCAACGCCTGTGTAAAAATTTTGAAAGTGTGAAACAATAATGCACTCCTCTTTATATTTAAATGCACGTGTTTAAAAGTGCATTTCATTTTGGGTAAAATATTAATGAAAAATTTTAAAAAGTGTGGTATACTAGTGCACTTTTGTATACATTTAAATGCACATGATAGCATGCTCATGTTTTTTACACCCATGTTTATTTATTTTCATTTTTTGAAATCAATTTGATTACAAAGATGTATGGAAGTGCACAATGGTATGCGTGAAGTGCACTAACTATTAGAGTAAGTGCAAGCCAATGTCATAAATTTGCAATTTACAAAGTGCAAATTAGTACAATAAAGATGCTATTTCTCTTTAAATTTTGTTCGTTGATGAATGGCGTTGATTTTTAAAGTCAAGAGTTTTTTTCAAAAATATAAATAAAATAAAACTCCTTTACATAATATTGCGAATAAAAGTGCAGTTATTCAATATTGGAGTGCAAATCAACAAACTCATATTGATTGCACTATGGGAATATTGCATATAAAAATAAACGGATTTAACATGAATAATGATGCCCATTTTAAATATATTTTCCCAATTGACTATTCAAATTATATGAGTGAGAATTAAAAAATGGAAAGAGAATTAAATAATAAAGAAACATTTATAAGAACTAATCTTGCTAATTGTATGGGAGTTACTTCCGTATTAATGGTTATCCTATAAAGTAGGATTACTTCGTATTTAGATCTGTCGTGCATGATAACTACCCTAATTAATTTTACCATTGTACCCATTAATAAATACCAAGGTTATGTTGCCTTTTTTACAACTTGATTAGTCCGAATTACAAGGCTATTTTTCTACAATTTCTAGGCCATTAGATTGAGAGGATGGAAGGTCGGATTTCATTCTCACCGGAACCCTCCCCTATATATATAGGGCATGGTTCAGGTGAGAATGGTGTCTTAGGAGAGAAAAAAGAATGAAATCTAGCCTTGCTCGTATGACTTAATAATCAAGTGTTTATAAGGAAATCATTAAAAGTGAAGGCATATTGGTCAATCAACATTTATTGCGGAGGTCTTTTTTGTAAATTGATAATGCTTTAATTACCCATCAGCATAGAGCTTAAAATCAAAATTCCTATAATTCTGCCACCGCTAAAATTGAAAGGTGCAATCATGATATTGCATTATCCAATAAATATGAAAAGTGTAAATCATTATTTTAAATTTAGATGCATTTCTCTATTATATTAGACATGTGTATGCATTTTTTGAGAAACATATAGCATCAAGTGCATTAAATAATGTGTTAAGTGGAGCAATTTTAATTAAATTTATATATTCACGTATGTATTTACAATTATTTATGTTACTACATGATTGTTATTTATACTCATCACTTTTTATAAAGTGCAATATTAATGTGTCAAGAGTGCATATGTGTTAAAAGGAAGTGCCCCAAATTAGGGGCAGAGCCAAGACACTGGGCCGGTACAGAGAGTTTTTTTTTTTTAAAATTTTACACAGAACTTTTTACACAAAAAATATAGACATTTTTAAATTTTGGGCTGGGCCAAGGCCAAGGCTGGCCCTCCCCTAGCTACGCCACTGCCCCAAATTCTAGGCATGAAATAATGTTTCTAGAGCAATAAATGTTGTAGAATTTTAGTTGCATGAATGAAATTGGTTTTATGTGCAATAATTATAATTAAAAGTGAAATTTATTATAATTGGAATATGGTGATATTGAAATAATAATTATGCATTATTGATAAAAGTTTATGCACCCAAGTAAATTCGAAATGCACTTTATAGAGTTATTTAAGTATATGTCCTTCTAACCGAAATCCCTTCTTCACATTTGACCTCTTTGAAATTCATGGTCTTTAATAAATAAAAAATAAATGATATCAGAGTTATGCATATAATTTTAAGTTAAAATGGTGCACACTGAGTTTTTTTTAAGCAAAGCACGTCAAGTTATTTACAAGGGTTAGTGTGAAGTAACAATTGAGAAGTGCATTAACACTATATGTGTGCACTTTTAATAAGTAAAAGTGCAATTTAAAAATTGAAGATATAATTGCATCCCTAACTAATTCAGAGTGCAACATGTGTGGTATAGTTTTCCATGACTTTGAGTGCTTTAGTTTTTTCTAAAAGTGCATCGAACCTAATATTATAGTGAACTAGTATGTATGGCATTGTAATAAATTAAACATGAAATTTTTAATTTTAAAAATCATAAGAAAAATGAAGTCAGGATATAATAAATGTTCACTGAGTTGGTACCAAGAGAGGATACATTTAAAGCCATATGTGCAGGTGGGATTAAAATCATAAACGTAAAAGAAAATGTAGAAAAGAAAAACAAAAAGGAACTTAATGAACTAACCTCCCAATAAAAGCATTAATGTGGAATAGAGAAAATGTAAGGCAGGAGGGTTATAACCGTAAAGGAAGTTAATTAAATGTAACCAAGAAATGTGGAGAAATTTTAGGACGCTATGCACGTTGGGAAAAGTTAAAAAGGATGAAATCACAAAATCACCCTCACATCCAATACGAGATCATCTCTATTAATGGGTTGATCTAATGGTTGATATTAATTCTTATTTCTCTCCTAAGATTATATTCTCACATGAACCTAAATCTATATATATATATATATATATATATATATATATATATATATATATAGCCTCATTGTGCAACGAGGCTTAAGTAATATGCAATTTTAAAAAATGCCACAACTACGCAATACGAATTTCGAACCTTGCCTATAAGCTGGTCAAAGATGATTTTTATAGAGGTCAAACTGATCCAAAGGGATTCCAAAATAAGAGCAAATAGAATGGAATAGATAGCAAACCTTTATCTAAATCCAAATGTCCACATTTCAATTTCTTTCTTGGGGTTCTCTTCCCTCTAACTTGAGACAATGGAGACCTGTCACGCATAACATAGATGATAGGAAGGAGATGAAGACAGAAATGTTATTCTATTCACTGGACTGAATCACAAACTCACATATGGCCCACCCCTTTCTTTTGCGCTGACACATCAGAAGACTTCTGTTTCTTATTACCATGAGATCTGGAAAACAGCAATAACAACAAAACTATGTGGTTGGCAATTTTAGGAAAATCATTTTTGCAGTAAAAACATGGTAAACCGTAAACCACAGGAGACAACCAATTGATTAGCAATTTAGAATGCCTCCCTAAGACATTCTCTTTTAATGGATATACTTCATTTTCTACTCCACCCCAAAAAATCTCGGTTTTCATAATTTGAACATTAACTTTAATTTTTCATTTTTCTTAATTCACAATTTGGATCTCTTAACTTGTTGAAATGATTTGAAATTGTTGGCACCACTTGAGGAGGAACAAATTTGGGAAGGAACTGCATTACACTAGTTATCATTAGAAACATTGGTAAGAATTAAAGAGCATTAAAATTTGAAATTAGCTTTGCATTCTAGCAGCCATTTGTTATGTTATTGGTATTACACAACAAAATGTATTCTTCGGTCTCCATTATCAAATTGGAAGCAGCTTTACATTCTATCATTCATTTTGAAAGAGCATTGTTACTTGCTAGCAATATGTTATGTCATTCAAATAAACTGTGACCCATGCACAATGATCTCATCCAAAACATAGCCCTGCTGTTTGGCTGGGTGTTTTGGAGAAGAGGATGGTCGATATTTATATTAATAATTTATTTTTACATTTTGATGGGTGGAAGGAAAGTGAATCTGAAAAAATATTTAGAAATACATTATTAAGATGAGCATATAGTTGTACTTATAGTCTAAACAATTAAACTGAAGTTAGCATAACAATAATCAATTTTCCCCTCCCCTGCAAAATCACACAACCAAAAAGGGCCCTTAAGAGAAGCCTTCGTAAAATAAATAAAAAATATGTATCATCCATCAAAATGATTACAACATAAAATTATAATGCTTCCTTAGAAAGTGTAGAAGAAATGAAACGCATACCCTCCCTTGGACCAAGCGCCATTAGATGATTTTGATTGCTGCATATGACGACAAGTATCACATACCGAATCAAAATGTGTGGCAACGGGAGGAAAATCCATTTTCCCAATAGTAAACAAAGAATCTGACCTTAATAGTCTTTACTCCACAGTCAACAAGTTCCCAGCGTTCCTTATCCAAACGAAGGACTTCCACATCTCCATCATTATATAATATCTTGCATAAACATAAAAGGGGGAAACCCCACAAATCAAGTAAAATCAAAGAATTTTTTTAAGACTTGTACACTCCTCTGTATACAAGCCTTAAATAAAAAACTTATTTCTGGGGTAATGATGATGAATGAATGAATGAATGAATGAGACTTGTATACTCGTCCGTCCAAGATAGAGTTCTATTTGAAAACTTACTTCTGGCCCCAAAAAAGAGCCAGTGCTATCCAAACATTGCAAAAAATCCATTATTATTAAAATATATTTCAAATTTAAAATATAGCTAGACTTGATAATCCCATAGTTATACCTTACCAAATTGAACAAATATGTTCCTTGGTGAAACATGAACCTTTTATGGAGGGTGGAGGTAGCGAAAATTAGAGAATTACTTTGTAATTCCGTGTGAAATACAACTTACCACATGTTTCTTTTTCTGAGTGTCAAACGACTTTATGACTCCTTCATAGAACCTGAGGTATCGCAGAAATTAGGAAACAAAGTCAATATGCCTAAGAGAAGAGCACGCTGATGTGACACCCGTGGATGGCACTATAGTTTTAATTTTTAATGTGTGACTGGTATTTCATAGAAAGAAAGCATAAAAGGTAAACAAGAAAAGGGACCACAGAGAAACCAAGTTGACTACCAAACTAGATAAAACTTTTACTAAAACATGAAATGATGAAATGCAGTTGTGTTCTTGATCTAGAGAAAAAAATACTACAAGTTGGAGATAAATAAGAAAATCATGGAGAAGTATACTCATATTAGACCCAAAATATCCACAAAGAAGTGAAAGGACACTGGAATAATTCAATAAGATGAAGATATATAATCATAGCACAAAGTATATTCTCATTTGAACCAGAATATCCAAAAAGGACCTCCAGCATATGACCCTTCATTTTTATTTTTGAGAAAAAGGCAATTCAGTAGAAGAGGTGCATCATATGAAGATAGTGAAAGAGAGAAGACCATGTGACAAGCAGAAATCTTAATTTTGTGACTTAATAGCTTGGTAAAAAAGATTAAAATCTTAATTTTGGTAAAAATTAAGAGAGAAGACCAGGCACAAATCATAATAACAAATTAGTCCAAATACCTTGGTAAAAAAGAGATCTTAATTTTGTGACTTACTTCTTATCCATGGGCCACCAAACTTGTATTCTGCAACCAATCAAATCCATGGTTGGACTTTCACGACCCTTTGAAGCGCACTAGAGTAGAGACAAGAACAGCATTCAGGTATTCAATACATGAACAAAAAGCAGTCAATGCTCTACATACAGGCTTCCCGTGTAATGAGAAAATCAAAAGGATCCTTAGAAAGCAAGCATCACTTTGATAAGCCAAAAAAAATCAATAGAAATAAGTTAAAAATAATTTCAATAGATATAGGTAAAAGAAAAATTTATGCAGACAGGAAAGACAGTTACTATTTTGTTTAGATTTGTAATAAAAGAAAACAAAACTTATAATTATCATTTATAGCTTATATTACTATTTACTGTAGTAGAGATAATAATCATTCCTTAACAGGATGTCTAAGAAGCATGTCAACAACCATACCACAAGCTGACGAAAACATACCACAAATGATACAGCATGCAAATTCATTCAAAAGAGAAGCAGCAGGTTAGAGTAAAAATATTGGGCACTCTGACCTTTATCAGCCTAGAAATGTTTTTCTTCTTCTGTTTCTTGATAGATACTGGCTTGGAATCACTTGAAATGCATGTCCAGTCAATTGCAATATCCATTTTAGAATTCTGTACATATGAGTAATCAAATCAAACAATGAATATAAAGCTCCAACACAACCAGTTTTTTTTCCAACACAACCAGTTTTACTTGCAAAAAAGCTTACTTTCTCATCATGGTGGTCCTTAGTGCCAACTTCATGGTGCAAATCAGAAACTTTACGTTTTCTTTTCGATGAATTCAACAAATTATCTTCTGAAATAGTATCGTCTTCCAACATCTTATCTTCTGAAATGGTATTAAGGTCTTCACTTCTTTCACTAGAGTTTGAGATGGTCACATTATGATGCATATTAGGCTTCTCAGAAGCCTTTGATGTGGGAGATGGTGATGACCTTTTAGGGACATGAGCATCTGTTGAATTGCTAACATCTGTTTTCATTCTCTTATGCTTATCACTGGTTTGGGCTTTTCCCACACACTCAAAGCCATTGCTTGGTTCGAACTTAATAGATCTGACGGCATTATCTGAATTGATCTCCCTCACCATTTTCAAGATATCAACATCATTGTTTTTCACTTCAGTAAGGGAGGATTGCTTCTTTAATGCTTTTCGTGCCTTGGACACCTTAGATTTTAACTGTTCCATAAGTTTCCCTAGCGGAATCTCACTTCCATCTATTTCACAGTCTTTAATTTCATCATCTCCAGAAATATCTGCATTGGCCTGCAGGATAGAAGAGCTTTTTTAAAAGGGATGCATCATAATGTTGTAACCTTGTAACTGAAAGTAGAGAAAGAGCTTACTTTTTCACTAGTTTCAAACATAAGTGACTCAAACTGGAGCAGGACACTCTCATCAGCCAGCCATGTCTGTTCCTTGACCTGTCATCAAAATTTCAGATATGATGGGTCAACAAACCAAAGTATGACTACAAAGTAATACCCTGTATTGTCATTTCCACCAATAGATAGCTAAGAATTAGGGTTATCTATCTTTAAGAGAAACCAAACCAAATGAATTTCCACATAGAGCAAGAGGTTGGGCAAAACATTCGGAAGGAATGGAGATTAGAGCACCAACCAGCAACAAATAGCTATCAGTCAAACCAATGCAATTCCATGATGAAAAATGGGAACGCCAGCAAAAGAACTCCAATACCAATGGAATAAACCCTAGTGGCATTAGGCCTGGGATCGGTTCGGTTCTTGTTAAAATTCGATGGAACCGAATTAAAAATTATAGGCGCAAAATTCGGTTCGGTTCTAGTTAAAAATGCAGTTGTTAAATTCGGTTCGGTTCTAGTTAAATTCGGTTCGGTTCTTACACTTTTTCGGTTCCTAATAAAAATTTATTATCCTCCTAAAATAAACACATTTTACCTTCAGTTACATAAAAAAAATCAAATTTTAAATGATGAAATTATGACCATTACATTATACACACATGATATTCCAATTTTCAAATATCACAAAAATATCCAAGTGCAAACATTAAGTTTAAACATAACAACAACATAAAGGTTTAAAATAGGCATCAACTATCAAGCAAAAAGATTTAATAACTTCAAGGTACACATCCAATAGCAGGTAGTTCAACCTCAAAATAATATTCTGCTAGTAGTAATGCACCATAAATAAAAAGTACGTAGTAATAAACTGATCAGTAATATTTGTAATTTACTATGAACAAGTAACAACATAATCAACGGAATACTATTTCCTTATTGTGAACTCAAAAAAAAATACAATCACAAGCAAATAATAGATATAAAAATCGACTAAAGTAGTAAAATAACAACTACTCGAATTGGCGTGATCCACAATATTTAAGGTATATTATGAAAGACAAATATTCCTGACAAGAATTTCCTGTCCGGAACGTCGTCTGGCTACCTCCATTTGAGGTGCTTCCGGGTAGAGTTTTTTGATTATATTTTGTGAGAATGTTCTACATGAAATGTAGATTACATCCACCAAATTTCAGCTTACAATACAATCAGGAAGTGAGTTAAA
Organism: Cuscuta europaea; assembly: GCA_945859875.1. Lineage (NCBI taxonomy): Eukaryota > Viridiplantae > Streptophyta > Magnoliopsida > Solanales > Convolvulaceae > Cuscuta > Cuscuta europaea. The sequence continues at coordinate 2,372,408 of CAMAPE010000019.1, read as the reverse complement.
TAAAATATTGAAAAACATTGTGTTTTTTTATATGTATTCTGACGTAGTGTTTTTCAATAATTTATTTAACTAACTTCCCGATTGCATTTTAAGCTCAAATTTAGTGGACATAATCTACATTTTATTGAAAACAAGCTCACAAAAAATCATCAAAAAATTCCACCTAGAAGCACCTCAAATGAAGATTACTCATGCAATGTATAAGAAGTTCAGTTCCTGTATAGGAACCGGAACCGAACTGGAACCGAACCGGAACCGAACCGATCATATACTATAGGAACCGAACAGAAAAAAGATGAAGTCCAAAATTATAGGAACCGAACCGAACCGGAAAATTCGGTTCGGTTCAGACCGGTTTTCCCAGTTTTACGATTCCAAGTACCGAGCCTATAGTGGCATAATTAAAGAGCCTATTCATTTGGTTTAGTTTACAAAATGTGCACAATGACTAACATGGCAACTCTTGTGGCAATTGAAAGTTTAACTTTAGCTCTATCACAGTATCATTACTAGATAATTAATTAAACTAACAAGTTAAAATAACTTTTAACTTATTAGCAACCAACCAGCTATCATTACTAGATAATTAATTAAACTAACTAGTGACTACCAAGCGCGGAATGTGGAATAGTAGATAGAAATGAACACGTTACAACATTTGTTCATCAGAATACTCCTGTCCCAAAATAATGTTCCAGTTTCCTTTTACATCTGTCCCATTTATATTCTCCCATTCATAAAATGGAAATAATTTTACTGCAAAATATATTGCTCAAACATTACTTTATTAGTAACCAACCAGCCATCATTAACTGTGTTTACCTTTTGAGAAGGAAAGGAAGTCTTCAAAAATGTCTTTCCTAAAACCAAGTTCCATAAGGCAATGGGATATTAAAATAGGAGGGCAGGAGTATTCTCTTTCAGATTGCTGCATATATTACATTTATAGTTCTAGTCCCTACATATTTTCTCTGGTTTTAATATCTTAAATGTAGGCTCTGTCGCAACACAGCAAGAAAGAATTCAGTTATCAATGCCATGTCAGGAATTGGTAAACCAAGCAGAGACCGGAGTGCCAAACAGGTAATACATACCAGAGTAGTGTCATTCCCTTCATCCGCCTCACGTTTTTTGAATAGCATTGTAGGTAGTGACACTTGTGTGTTTAATTCTTGAACATCCTCTTTTGTTAAGGCACAACGCTTTGTGATCGAAAGGCCGATATCAGAAATACCATACAAGTTCTGCAGCAAGAATTGATGCTCGATTCATTAAAATCGAGATAACCTCATTTGATTTCAAAGTAATAATTCACATATCTATAGTCTTCATTCACAAAATAACATTTTAAGCTCCTGCAAGGTGCTGAGCATAAGGTGACCTGATATATGTTAGAACTTAACAAACAGCTATCAAGAAAATCTCAGTGCAGAGGGTAACGGACTAACGGTCAGGGAACCTCAAAAAGAGAAAAGAAGATAGAACAATGCAATAGAAACGAGAAAATACTATTTTCATGATCTAATATAATTAAACCATTCTAACCTTGGATTTAGTAGCATCTATGCCATCTTGTGATTGCTTGATGCTATGAAAAATAGAGTTTATTGCTGCAAGACTTTCCTTCTCCTGATCCTTGCTAATTTGAGATTTACCAACATCCCCATGCATGAACATTGAGAGGAATAGATGCAACTGCCTGGAGAGAAAATGTATACATGATACAAAAAGATTTGGAACAGAATTTCTCATCATCATTATCATTAACCAATGTAAGAAAAATGTATATCATATATCCAAAATATACATGCATCACGATCTATTATCATTCCACCCAAATGGCACGAAGAGAAATATGGTCAAAAACAGCTTGTCCATCCAAATAGGGCATGTCCAATCAATGACAACGTTGTGTTTAGCTTAGGACGGAAGAGTAGAAAAGATATCATTATAAACTAGTATGTGATATTCTGACAGGAATTGAGGTTCTGTTCCTCAGTTTATGCAGCGGCCTACATTGAACTTTCACAACTAACTGGGGGTGAATAATAGCATACAGAGAAGCTTCTGAGAATAATAAGTAACAGAGATCAACGGTATGTTAAATTTGAAGAAGAATGAAGAGGTAAAAAACTACAGTTTAGACTGTTCTCTAATTAGATTTTAGGCATGTGCCAGCAGCCATTGCAGACCACAAATATATACCTATAAAAAGATTTAAATGCTTTAACATCTTTGCATTCTTCAATGTTAGGAAATGATGGATGATGAGCAAGAGCATGGACCAAATATGGCAGAATATATTCTGGATAGCACATAGGAGCATTTGCATCAGATTGAGAGGACAGATGTCGGGCTCTCCCTTGCTGACACATCTGAATGATGTCACTTAGGTTGTTGTTAACCTGCCAATAATTAGGGGATAAAAGGGTCATAGTGTCATAGCACAACTTAAGCAATGAATTGCAAGAACCCTTCAATGATAGTTTGCTCAAGTAAAATGACTGAAAAGAGAGTAATGAACTACCTCTTCAATATCCACTAGTTCAGGCTTCATCTCAATAAAGAAGGCACATGTGTACTTGGGGTCCAAAAGCCGGTCCCTTATGTACTGGTGAACTTTGTTCAGAAATATCTTTTTTACTTGAGGGAATTTGGCCTACTAGCATTAACCAGTGAAATGACATGTATTTAGTAAAGTTGGAGGCTTAAAGAATTTAATTATAAGACTACCTTATAGATGGTAAAATATAAAAAGATAAAAAAACGTTGAACTTATTTGAAGTGCATATATAAGACTTCACCTCTGAAGTTCTCAGGGTTAGATCAAAGATATCTACAGGAATCTTATGCTCCCAGTGTTTCGAAATGCGAAGAACAGCTTTTCCAGCAGCGAGTTTTAAGTGGGCCTTATCCACTGAGCTGGAAAAAATAAAAAAATAAAATATAAGCTCATAAGCCTAATACTTAACTAGCAAGACTGAACCATTCCAGTTATGGGGACCAAATTACAAATCTGCAGATTATACATTACCTTGACTGAATTTCTTTCGAGATTTCCCCAAAGCAGAGAATGTTTTTTAGGATCAATATCAAGTCATCAATCCCTGAACGGAGATGGGCATCTTTTACTGGCAAATAGCTTTTTACCAATGTTTTGATGCCATAAATCTGTAAACAAATTTTACTTAATCAAACTAGTGCTTTGACTATTAAAAAAAAGCAGAATCAAGTCTATGATTTTGTACAAATAATTAAAAGAGTTCACAAATATCTGAAATTTAACCTTCAATAAACAAATCTCGCTCCTTTCTTCCCAAGAGTCTTCCGCATTATCCATTGATGTCTGAAGAAGAAGCACAGATTAACTAATAGAAGGACGGACTGGATGATGATGATGATGATGGTACTAACAATAAGCTAAAGGGTCACATAGGTCCCCGTACTCGTCCTGGTTGAGCAACCACAACGAGTACGTGCATCATTTGCACGTTTCATCTTTTTAGGTTTAATACTTGTATTTTATGCATACACTTTATAGATTATAATTTCTATTTTTATTTTATATATATTTCATATTTTATAATTTGTGTTTTATGTATTATATTTGGTATTTGATATTTCATATTATATAAAATATACGTAGTATTAGGTTTTATATTTATGTTAAAACCGCGACGGTGTCCTCTTGTGCCGCCGCCCTCTCCTCTTGGCCGGGGTCGGCATCTCACTGTGGCGGTGTCACCCGCGACGGTGTCACTCACTGGCAGCGGTGTCATTGTGGCTGGTGTTGCGGAGGATAATTTAGTAACTTAATGCTTAGTAGTCATATTTTTGGAAATTTAAAAAAAATCACTTTTGTCCATATTTTTTGGAAGTTTAAAAGAAATGTGACTTTTTGTCCATTATCTACTTTTTAGTAATATTCAGATCAAAATCCCTAATCATAATCATAAATTCATAATAACAATAATAATAATCAAAGACAACTTATCAATACAACAACAATAACATTCAAGCCTTAGTCCCAAAAAGTTTGGGAAAGCCTGACATGAATCGACATATGAAATCAGAATTTAAAAAATGGCTTGTCAATAAAAACAAAAAAAGCATACTTGATTGCACTGTAATATATTTTTCTTTATGAACTGTTCAATCTCGCTTTCCCTTGTCTCAAAGACTGGCATAGCTGTTTGGGCTATACATCCAAGAGACTGCAGAACAGCATCCAAATGTGACTTCTCCTCAAGCATATCAACAAGCCGCTGAACATCACAGGGGCAACACCAACAAAAATCAACACCACTCAACAGTTAGAGGACAACTAAACAATAATAGTTACATTTAATGAGAGTAGAAGTGAGAAAGAAAAAACATAATGCTCTAACCGACCTTGTATAAAACAGAGAGTGACTTAAGACCATCGTCCGCTGTTATTGATGCCAATGCATGTACAGCATACTTCGCCTGCCTGCGACTACCCTCAACACATATCCTCTCAAGCAAAAGGTCTAATGATCTGAAAGCAATAAGTACAATTTTTTATTAGATGTGGTATAGCAAGTCTGAAGCTAAAGAACATGTTATAACATGAACCTTGATGAAACTCCTAACTGTTCCCGAATAGATCCGCCAGCTTTTGCCAAAATATGCAAAACTCCTTCTTTAATGATCTCATTATCATCTTCGAGAAGATGTATCAAGGCTTCCTCAAGGCCACTAAGAAGGAGAGGACAGAAACGTGAAAGAATCTAAAATGGTAAAACCACAAAAACAAATGAGATATGTGACTAAAGGTGGGAAATTATAGGTGAGTAAGTGAGTCATTTGCCTATTCTATGACCTAAGAAATAGAGGATTATTAACCAGAAGAAAAACACCACAAGAAAAATTAATAGATAAAGAAGTAAATCATGCATAATAGCAGTACCACAAGTAGAGTCATGCATGATAGAATCATATGATTGCTTCCATCTGATTTTTGGATGTCAACCTCAAGAAGGATTTCCCTCGCATGCTCCTTGCTGAAAATTATGTACGAGCATTTTAAGGATAGAATGCTCAGAAAGTCATACAGCGGATGCTTCTCACCAAGGATCTTAAGCAACTCCTCCTGTAGGATAAACATTGTCAAATATAAACAGGACTACACATTTTATGACTCTAGATTGATATTGAGTAGAATAATAAGGGAACAACAGCAGCTAGAGAGTGTTAAAATATATATTCTCACCCGTGATTTACAAGCATGAAGAGAGATGGTGTTAGGATCAAGGAGAAGTTCTAAAATCTTCCACACATTGGCATCTTTTAACTGATCAAGAATCTGAAAGTTTTCCTCTGCTTTTGCAGTGTCAGTAAAACAATGAGACATAACACGGAAGCATAACATGACTTTCTTTTGGAGCTCAGTTGGATCACCATCCTACATTAGTTGGTAATTGTCAAAATCAACTGTATATGATGTTAGCCTCTTACACACTTAGCTTAATGCTTCAACAAGATGCAAACCTGTGGCATCTGCCTTAAAGAAAGATACTTCCTCATCTCTTGTTGTAACCTACAGTCAGCCAGAGATAGCTCCAAGTTAATCTAACAGTAAAAGAAGAAGAGCAAGTGACATAAACAGTAACTAAATGATAAATGGTTGACACAAAAGGCAGATAAACACCTTTGCTTTTGTTCCATCATCTTTTCAAGAGACTTGACCTCAATTTTGTCAAAACCTGAGAAAACCCTAACCCAACTTTTAACTGCGTCTTTAACAGAAAATTCACTGGGGAACAAGGAACGACATAGAACGGGCTCAACTGCATCTGATCTGCAGAAAAGGAATTAGTGTTATATCACTGCTATTGAAGGAACTAGTTGCAGAAGCATATACTAACTCAAATGACATGAACTATTTTACAATAAATAATATAGAAATTGCTCAATATAGGACTAAAACATACACAAAGTTCAAAAATAGGACCAAGTATGTTTTATTCCCCACATAGGACTTATTTAGTCCTATTAAAAGAATAAATTGTTAAAGTCTTCCCAAAATAGGAGTAAATAACTCTTATTTTGGGAATACAACCAAGATAGTCCTATTTATGAACTTAATCTTTGTTTAGTCCTATTTAGGGAATTTTCTGTAAACATAGCCCGTGATACACTGATAGTCTGATTGAGAGATCTGCCATAGTGCCATCATAAATTTATAAAAAGCAACACGCTGCAAAATGCAGTGTTTGCTATTAGAAAAAAATGGCGTTGGGGGTAAAAAAGCTATTACCCAAACACCCCCATAGGTTTGAATTGCAACTTGATTTTCCTCTAACCAAGGAATAACTGAATAATACAATCCAGATTGTAAAAGAAAAATTTACCTGAAGTCCTTGTCATAATAACACCTCAAGATCTTCCCAGGGATCCAATCATATTCGATGCTTTTATGCAAGCCACTGGAAAAGCTCAAACAGTAATTTCTGTATACCTCAGCTAGCCTCTCCATTGTATATCTTTTCACAAGTAACTGGAGAAAAGGTTCAAACATATTGTCAGAAGAAGAAGAAATGCATCAACTATCACATAAAAATATGCATACCAACAGAGAAAGATCAACATACAGATTTGTCTCTAAGTCTCTCAGCAACAAGCTTGATTCTTTCAGAATCTACGGAGGATAAGGCACAACATGCTACATCACAGAGAACAGCAACTACTTGCTTACGGACATTTTCATCATAATCTAGCAGTCTCTCACATAAGGCAGCTAAAAATACATCTATACAGATTAGAATCAATATTTTAAAACTAAACTAGTAACTAAAAAGCAAGTCTGAGTTTCTTACAAATAATCTGAGGAGCTTCAGCTCTAAATGGATCACAGAGCAAACAAGCTTTAACCTTTTCAAGGACACGCATCCGAACTTCAACTGTTCTATCAGTCAGCCTCTTTAAAAATTCCATAAATAGTGATTGAAAAGCCTCATTGATTACACATTTGGGCATAGCAAAGAGATCCCCAAGTAAGCTAACCACTTTTAGTCGCATATCCAGCTGATCAGTCTGTGAATTAGAAATGTGGAATCTGTTAACCTTACAAACAGGAAACTAAATAGAAAACGAATGACTAGTTGACTACACAAGTAAAATTCAAATAATAGAGGCGGACAACATAAAATTATGCCATAGTTTTTTATGCTCAATAAGTATTTCTTCATTAAAAGTATCAAAAGAGCATGCATTATAGCAATGCAACTATCTCTCAACATGAAGGATATAGACAAAGTAATGACCATTACCAGAAGCTCCCCTGTCAGATAGGGGACAACTCCAGATAGAATTTGAGGGGCACAGAAGTAAACATTGTAAATGACATCATGGTAGTCTATTTGAAAATCGTGTGGTCTACTTTCTCCAGACATTGAAGATATAAGAAACTGCTTGATGCCAGGTTCAAGTTTTCCTGCACATTGTTCTATCAAATCCACAGCAAGCTTCCTCCCAGCCTTTTTTACACTCTGGAAAATGAAGCCAATAATTATGCACTTCAGTGACTTAACAAGGGTAATAATAATAGTAGTGATGATGATGATGATGATGATGATCCTTAAGGTTCAATAGCAAATATTTTGTCTTTGAGGTGTGGGTAGAGGGTGCTTACCTGTTTGTTACGTCCAAGAGCAGATAAAATAGTAGCTAAAAGATCCTCCCGTATATCCTCACTCTCTTCTAAGAGTACAGTCATGATTTTTTTCATTGATTTTAAAACGTTTTCGGGGTGCTCCTCCCTGCACATTTTAAATAAAACAAAATATCTATTTAGAACAGTCAAACAAATATTTGCCAAATGTATGTATATATACTGAGAATTCTAGAACCGTGAAACAAATCAGTCACCATAACTAATCATTAGCAGTTTTATGTAACAATATACATACCTGGCTTCTCTGAAAAAAGTACTAAACATTTCATTCACAAGATCATCACATTCAAGATCCAGCATGACGACACATGATCTGTATCTTGCCAGGGTCTCTAAAATTACAACTTTCCTACCGAAATAAGGACTATTTGTATCATGTAGTCCAGTGAAAGAGCTCACGATCAAATAAAAGATATCCTGACATAAATATAAAGGCATTTGGAAGGATATCCAATAGAAAAATATTTATGAAATACATACCAAATTCATACACAAAGCAGTTTTTCATTCCTGGAACACTTCAGAATTAAAAGATTACCTTCAGAACATCATCATTGTAAGGAGCTTCAGGTGCTGTAATTCTCATTATTTCACAAATACAGGTAGAGACAAGAAGCTTAATCTCCCTGTCTTGATGTTTTAGAAGTTCAGATTGTACAATAGCATTTTGAAAAGGCTCCATGGCTTCCAAAACAGCTTTAGGGGGTGACTGATCCAAGTCAGAGAGGCATGCTGAACCTTGCTGTCAGTTTAAGTGCATGTAAAAATTAGCTTAGCCATGGATGTAAAAAACTATAAAAGTGACTACACATTAAACAAAATTCAAACCCCAAAATGATTTGTGGGTAAGAAAAGTGTGTATCGTGACTTTTCTCCAATAATGAGTAAAATCTACATTCTAAAAACCAATAAAAGAGAAGTCAAACACACTTGGAGCAGGTAGCTCATTTATGTATGTCCAACACAGAGAGTTCTTATCTGGTGTTTCTTTTTGCAAGAGCACTTGCAAGTTTTGAAACTTTAATCCCACTTTATAAGGATATTGTTTTTTCAACAGAAAAAACTCCATAGGCTCATCAGTATAAACGTGGCTTTACAACCATCTATATGAGACACAGCTATGAAGGAATTTAATGAGATCTTGAGTTCCATTTGAATAAAAATGTTATTCACGAAAAAATCAGCATAATTAGTGCAGTGTCATGAAGTCAACTCAGACATGAACACATTTCACGTATTGTCTTAAAGGCAATTCTGCACCTGTTGTACTTCATTTGCAGGATATCCATAACCATGTGTAGAGTTGGTGAGATTTAGCAATGCAGTACAGGTGTATTGCATTTAGAAAGTTAGTAATACAGCATACACAGTGAACACTCAGTGCACTTACCTAGCTCTTCTAGTACAGCTCCAATAATGTACTTAAACTCAAGAAAGAGATGCTTCTACCGTAGAGGAATTTGATATTCTATATTAGCATGAATGTGTTCATTCAAAACTAGGTTGTAAAGACTAAAGACCAACAATATGAAAGTAGCCCCTGCAAAGCCTTCCTCCTTCCAACTCACCTTGCTTAAGATATGTATTTATATTGATATATATATAGGGCAGTTCGTATCAGGCCAGCCTGACGGGAACCGCCGTCAGGCCGAGGCCATTTGGGACCCTTCCCGGTGGAATTTTTTGATGAAATTTTTTGAGCATGTTACCCATCAAGTCTAGTTTATGCATACCAAATTTCAGCTAAAATTCAATCGGGAAGGCAGTTAAATAAATTCTTCACAAATTCTGTGTTTTATATATATAAACAGCACAGTCATTTTCAACAATTTATTTGACTGCCTTCCCGAATGAGTTTTTAGCTGAAATTTGGCATGCATAAACTGGACATGATGATGAACATGCTCAAAAAAAATCATCAAAAAGTTCAACCGGGAAGGGCCCCAAAAGCCCTCGGCCGGACGGCGAGTCCTGTCAGGCTGGCCTGACATATATATATATATATATATATATATATGCTTTGTAGCGCTACGGTGCACTTTTCACTTCTGTAAAAAGATCACTTGTTTACAAAATTGTAACCATGTGTTTTAAAAAAAATGGCATTTTTTACAACGGCTTACAGTGAAGTAGCTTACCATACGAGTGCAATACAGGTCCTAGAGCAGAACTGTATACGGTCACATTTCACACTTTTCACACATTAAGAACGTTTTTTTATTTGATCCACTATACCACACACGCCTTTGCGGCACTGGGGTAAATGATAATGATGATGACTATACCACACACCAAAAGACAGGTCCCAGAGCCGAACTGTATCTTCTTCACTAGTAATGGGAAATACAGTACTAGTTACAGGCTACATTGTGACTAAACCAACCAACCAAAAAAGACCTAACTTCTCCGAAAGTCTCAACTTTCACTAGTTCGGGAGAAACCATCCTGGTATAATCTAAGAGGAAACAAACTTCTCCTACTTTTCCCCAACTATTTACAAGACAAGAACCCTAATTCAGCTTAAAAGTCCGAGCTTCCCAATTAGCCCATAAGACCGTAATTGAGCACCAGAAGCCGCATCCAGACCCAAAGAGGGCAAAAATTAACTACGAAAATACAATACCAAGTGAAATTCACTAGCACAGCAAAGAATGTAAGGAGAAAAATAGTGAATTGATGAATAAAAAGGTGTAACCTTCAAGAGCTTGACGAGATACTCTTTAGTGCTGGGAAGAGAGTCGAGCTTGGATCCAAGTTCCTCGAGTTTCTGAAGAATCTGAGCCATGGAGTTCGCTTTCTAAGCTCCTAAAGTTGCCGGTTTTCACTTTATCTCAGGCAAATATAGGAGATGGACATATTGACAAACCTGCCAAAAACGAATGACACTTCAAATTTATTATTCTTGGATTTTAAAAGGGAAAAAAATACGAATAAAATGGATAAATTAGCTTTTTTGTGGAAATTATACAGTAGTACGGTATCCATAGTTAGCTTTTTTTCATTTAAAACGCGTTTTAAACACGTACCGTTTTTTTGAACAAAAAAAATGCGTTTAAAACGAAAAATAATGTCGATCCGTTTGAAAAGGAAAAAAACTTCCACTTCCCGTATAAAACGTATATTTCCCGTATTTTACAAAAAATAGAAATATCATTTGATCACTTGAATGAATACATCAAATTAATAGGAAATCAACAATAGTTTAAAACACTGCAAAAAGCCCATGAGATTGGCAAGGATTTTGGCAGGGAAATGCCAAATCCGTGCCAAAAAACACTTTGGCATGAGCTATTTGGCACGAAAAACGGTAAATTTGTTCCAAATTCCGTGCCAATCCCGTATTTTTTTGTAGTGAAAGCAAAAAAAAACCATCCCCGTGACCCCGAGTTTTGGTATTATTACAATACAAAATATACAATTGTTAAATACTAAAATTAATTGCATGATGACTAAAGCTAGCATCTTAAAAGACTAAAATCTAAAATACTACTACGTTTGTGATGTTCCTTTCCAAACAAGCATATCAAAATTAAGGTTTTTCTAAACCTGACATTTTTTAGTATAAATTTTTACACATAAACAATGATAATTGCAACAGTCGCACAACTTTCTCATGTCATCCATCATCTAGGTGAAAATGATGAGTTTAACTTGAGTGTTATTTGATGATCATATAAAGATGATGATGATGATGTTAACTTGGCCTCACTCTATCGTTATTATGCCTAATTTTCTGATATACTTTGCAAAATTATGTCTTGAACTTATTTACTTCGTAGTACTTTTACTTTTATCATCGACTTATGCAATTACGAATTATTCTTTTATGTAGTAATGTGATTTGTTACTCAATACGTGTACACTCTTATTTCTTTTTATTGTATGTTATTTTATGAAGTATATACTTTAAATGTTATTTTGGACTTAATCATTATTTTTTTGTCATGAGGTTATGCTATTATGAATGCATTTTTTGATGGAGTAATTAGATATTATATTTGAATGTGTGTATGTTGATTATCCTTTATGTAGTATATGTTTTTTATGCTCTAAAAATTAGTACACTAATTTAATCATTTCAAATAAGACCCGTATTTTTAACCCGAATTTTTCTAAGAGATGTCGTGTTATACACGTATACGTATTTACACGTTTTATAAAAGTCAACGTATTTTTTACCGATATTTTGACCGTTTTTTTGTTCAAGTTACCGAATAAAACACGTACGTATTAAATCACGTTTAATTCTCGTACCGTATTTAACTAACTATATCGTCGGTATCAACATACCATGAGCATGATACGTCCGTACCACATACAATGCCTTCTTCTTTCTATTAGGAGCACGATTTATGTTTTTCTTTTTCAAATTCCCTCAAGTCCACCTACTCTCTTTTAGGGCTGAGCATACCCGACCCAACCCGAACGACCCGATCGGATTTATCCGATCCATGGGCTTTGGGTCGGATTACCAGACCTGAAAGTGATCAATCGAACCGGCCCGACTGTTATTGGGCTGCCTATAGGGTTCGGGTAGGGTTTGGGCTTTTCCTACCCGACCCGCCCGACCACCCGATTTTACAGGCCCAATACTAATCCTAACCCAATAACCCATAACCCATTAACCCAACCGACCAACCATACACCCTTTAACCTTATTATCGGGCACCACTTCTCACTTCACTGCTTCATACTTCAACGCCTCTTTCCTTCGAAACCCTAATTCTCACTTCTCGGAATCTCGGTTCTCTACTTTTCTGACTCTCACTCTCTCAGTCTCTCAGACTTGGTCGTCGTTGGGTCGTTGCTGGGTAGCCAAGATTGTTGTCTGAGCCGATTGAGTAAAGCACTTCTCTAGTTCTACACTTGTTTGTTTGTATGATTGTCTCTGACTTCTCGGTTCATAATTCGTTTATGAATTTATGACTTATGTTTGTCTTTGATACTTGATATGTTGGTTTATCTTCATCTGTTGCGGTCCATCTGTGTTCTGAGAATTGAGAAAGTTATAGACGAGTGCGTGGTTCTGTGGTGGTGGACTGTTGTTCCGGTGGAACTGTGGAAGCCCTCAAGCCCATAGTCCGAACTCCGAAATCCTTAAACTCTATCCTTCTGCAGTTGTGTGACCCAATATATTATATTTTCCTTAAGCTTTGAGAACCACTGAGTCACTGAGGTATAAAATAATAAATACTTATGCATGTTGGAACGTGGAAACATTGTTTGATGATGAAATTGAATTTTGACCCAATGTATTATGTGTGAATGTGTAATTGTATATGCATATGTGATATACTGATATGTGGAAGCTTGAATAAGGTATTGTTGTTTGACGTGTTTGTGGACTTTGTACATCAGAGTGATGATGAAATGGGTGTTTCTGAATTCTGAGTGTCACTGTGTGAACACCTTAGAATGATGATGAATTACTTATTAAGTGATTTGGTGTTCACCTTGAGAGTTTTCTGAATTCTGAATGTACAATGTCAATAATCTGTTTTGGTTATGATGTATTATTGTTTTAATCTGCAATGTGTTGCCCGTAATACTAATATACTATGATGAATTGATGATGAGTCATGAGTGGAAGCCACCCTGGTATGATATTATTATTTGTCTTATACCTAGACATGTCAACATGAATTGGTTATTTGGTTACTTGTTTTGTGAATGTACAATGATATCTGATCACTTATCATGTGGAAGCTTATGATGTGAATGACTGAATGGGTTGCCTATTTCTCATTTCTGAATGTCTATTGTGTTGCCTATTTGTAGATAACTGCACTTATGTACTGATTGTTGATGAAGAAGCCTTTTTTTACTCTTGTACTCAAAGGAGTAATGAGAGTTGACTGGTTTCTTCCAAGTCTGTAGAGAAGTGATTATGCACAATGCATATTATCCTTCTGTAGATCAGCTTGCTGATTGTTCCAGACTTAGTGTATCATGTATGGTGTTACTTGAGGTGTAATCTTAACTATATGACATAAACTGTTGCCTGTTTATGAATGTGTGATCTGTTGCCTATCATGTATGATGAATTGATGATGAGTGGAAGCTACCATGATATTATGTGCATAGATGGAAGGTCAAACTCCTGAAAGTGTGAGCATATCTTTATCTGGAAGTCAACCTCCTTTGATGATATGAACACACATTTGGCTGTGATGAATGTTTCCATGGTTTAGAGTTTTCACTTTCAACTTGTGACCCTGTTATAATATATCAGTCTGATATATATGATAAATTAAGTAATATATATGGCAATGATGAAGCTTCCACTCATTACTGAATCTAAGGGGTTTAGGGTAGGTATTGCTCTTTCAGTTCTTAAGTGATTACTGAAATGGTAGCAGATGCCCCCTATCCTTTATGTATGATAATAAGCATTCTGAGCCATCTCATTGTCTTCTATAGTCATTTGGGAATTGGGAAGTCCTGATTTTCTAAAAATAGCTCATTCTAAGTATTTTTTCATTGTATACTTCGATGCTTTGTGAATTTGATACTTGTTTATGTATTCTATGTTGTATCTAGGTAAATAGGTCATCAACTTGTGATGTTTTGGCATGTTAAAGCTGGGAAGTGGACAATTGGTCAAGTTATCAAGTACTGAAGTACTCTACTACTCAATTAGTCAAGTGTGAACTGTGAAGTGGGAACTTATGATTTTGCTGTTTGGGAATTTTGAATGGCAACTTCTAAAGTTGTAACATTTATAAGTTTGTACTTTAAAGTTTAAAACACTGTAATGTGTAAACTTAGTCCCGTTTCATTTTGTTATCTTTTTTGGACTTAAACTCAGTATGATTTGATTCTAAACATCAAAGTTCAAATTGTATTTAAAGTCTGATTTTTTTGGCTAATTTTGTAACCCGATTTAACCCGAAACCCGACCCGCACCCGACATAAACCCGAAACTTCAAAACCCAGATTTTTTTTATTTTAAATGCATAGGATCGGGTATCCAATCAGGTCACCCGATACCCGATAAGGTCTTGGGTTTTTCAAACCGCCCGACCCGAACCCGACCCGTGCTCTCCCCTACTCTCTTTTCTCTAAAGTAATTCAATGCTCCAGGTATGCTATTTCTTTCTCTTTACTTTTCTTTTATTTTCTTCAATTATTTTCTCATCTCCATCCAAAAACTAAAAAATTAAATTGTGATTTTACTTATCCTTATTTTTAACTAATTTAATTATAACTGATCAATTAACTTCTTTTTAAAAAAGGGAAAACTACCAATAAGCCCTCGAACTTTCATAAAAAGTGCAAATAAGCCCTTTTATAGGAGGCTTTGTCCGGCCGTCTCTATTTAGGGCGGTTTCTGGTTTAATTTTTTGATGAAATTTTCTGAGCATCTTCTTCATTAAGTCTAGTTTACTCATACCAGATTTCAACTAAAAATTCAATCGGGAAGGCAGTCAAAAGAATTTTTGAAGATGATTGTATAGTTAGACAGCGCAGTATACTTCAGAAAATCATTTGACCGAGTTCTCGATTGAATTTTTAGCTGAAATTTGGTATGGATAAACTAGACTTAATGAAGAACATTCTAAAAAAAATCATCAAAAAATTCCACTGGAAACCACCCCAAATGACGAGAACCGGACAAAGCCTCCTGTAAAAGGGCTTATTTGCACTTTTTATGAAAGTTCGGGGGCTTATTTGATAGTTCTCCCTAAAAAAATTGTTACAACATTTTATTAATTAATCCACATAAAATAAGTACAATGCATTAATAATCATACACCACTTTTGCCAAAAAAATAATCATACTCTACTTTTTTTACCTTTTTCTTCAATTGAAATTACTACCGAATTTATAATTTTTTAGAGGTTTTTAAGACATTGAGTTTTTTTATTATGATTATTGAAGTTACATTTGAGTTAAATCTGTTGAAGAATATTTTATTGTGTATCAAGTTTGTCAGATGTCTTGTAATAGTCTAGTCGTTACTATGCCTGTAATGTATTTATACTCTGTATTTATTAGCATAGTAAATGATATGAGGCCAAAGTGTCATGCCCATATCTGGCGTAAAGCCTTTATGCAAACTTTGCATGCGCATATAAAAAGGCGCATAAGGCTTAGGTTTGCGTTAACTTTTACATTCGATCTATTAGCCTTAGCGCTCATCATTCTGCTATAGAAGTTCACGGTACATCAAAGAAGGGTTTAAAGGATCTTCAGATTATTTATCTTTTTGTTATTCTCATCCTTGATATATCAATATATTGTTGTACTCTATAAATAGGGACTAACAAATGGTATCAGAGCCGATCGAGAACTGATCAGACAAAGAACGACGAAAGACTCTGCTATTTTTTTAGTTTATCTGTATTTTTCGAGTTTAGCATCTGTAATCTTGTTTCTGAACGAAAAGTTGTAAAAGTTATACTGTTAGAAGCGTGTTTTCGAAACGATCAAGCAGTATACCTTACATTTTGATTCCGCATTTTTTTAGTCCTAAAGATCTCGATAGTGTGATCTCGAGATTAGGGTGTTTACAAATTGTGCTTCGTATTTCGAGCTGAAACTTTCACAGGAGGATCTCAAATTTCGATTCTCGACATTAGGATCTCAATATTAAGATCTCAAAATCAAGATTTCGATATTTGAAATCTCGAAACTCAAATCTCGATATTTCGAATCTCAACATTTGAAATCTCGAGATCAAAACTCGATATTTGAAATCTCGAAGTCAAATCTCGAAATCACAATCTCGATATCCCTATATCGAAATCATGAATCTCAAAATTAGGACTTCGATATTCAGGATCTCGAGGTTCTTCCTTTGAAAATTTTGTCTAATCAAAATCTCGAACGGTCAGTTTATAACAGCAATGGCAACCGACTCATCAGCAAAAGGGAACAGTAGCAATCCCCTAGTACTCAGAAATGGAAAATACCAAATGTGGAAGACTCGATTTGTCACACCCTAGACCTAGCCGGACACGTCAACAACCCGCCGTACAGTATGAATAGTCAACCGCAGTCCAACTCGTCCATACTGTACAAGGCGTCTTTGAATACCATTCACACTTAGTACATCCATAAACAAACATAATGTAAAACATTCATTTAAAGCAGCGGAAACATTTGATACAAGTGTTTATGCCACACTTTGACAAATATGGGCATACAAGCCCCCGAATAATTATTCAAAATTAATATCCATGAGCATTTGTTTAAATGTTTTTAAAACAGAAACGGAGGAAGCACAAACCACGCCTTCCTTTCTTGGTTCTCCTGAAGCACGCGCACTGGTAGCAAGCTCAACTCCTACTTGAAACTGTGAGGTGGCCTCCCCCGTGAAGGGGAGGTCAGTACTTGGAAGCATTTGACAAGTACAATGACAACTATACCGAGTATAATCAACGTTTTAATTTCTAAGATTGTCAAAATAGGGTGATATCATAATATAATTAACAATTTATTGATGGATAGTGTACCCGGGGGGTAGTTTATCCGAGGGGTTACTGCGGGGAGTAACTTAGAGAGAAGTCATAGCAAATGAGTAAGAGAGAGAGTCAAATGTATTGAATGAACTCGTTGTATTGAGTGTGGTTTACAATGGGGGAAAGGGGTGCTATTTATAATAGCAATAAATGCTGGATAGGGACACATGTCAATATTCCGGCGGTCGGGGGGTCACCTCAACCGGGGTGGCACTGGCATTCGCATGTGGCCGCATTAAATGCGGTGGTTGGATGCGACATTTGTACTTGGTACGGTGATCCAACGCATATGGATGGGAGATTCTGTCGAGGAGGAAGCCTTCAACTGTGGATGACAGTCCGAAGGCTCTGCGTACCGGGGGCCTCATGGTGTCGAGGGCTCCAATTGCCGAAGGCTTGGCTTCCAGACCTGTTCTCCTGTGATGTTTCTGAGCCCAATTCCGTCACTGGTAGTCTTCGGCCAGGGGGCCGAAGGCGCCCCTTCATGTATCATGGGCCGCTTATAGCTTCATCTTGCTGGGCTTGGCCCGCTTGGGTGATAAGCATGAGGGAGTCGCCGATCTTTGATTAGTTGGAGGCTGAGGGGTCCCGAGGGGTCCCGTTATTTTATGTCGGGGGGCCAACGTTGATAAGGGGTTTGAAGGCGTGTCTCCGAGGGGTTTCCCATTGTGAATCTGGGAGCTCCCCTTGATGAAAGAGTCTGAAGGAGTTATCCCGAAGGCATGCATAGTATTGTCCGAAGGGTGCCATCGGAAGGCAATCCTGCGTTGTGACCGTTTCAAGTATAGCCGTTGGGATATAGCCGTTAGAGATATGACCGTTGAAGTATGACCGTTGTAGGTGGGGTCCACGTGGCGTGTTCCCGTTGGCTTCCCGCGGGCGGGTTTCACCGGTTGGCTAAAGAGACGGTGCGCAATGATGATTTTTTAACCGGGGGCCCAATTCCAGGCCCAGGCCCGGAGTGTGTGGCCTATAAATACCCCTTGCCTGACCTGACTTGCCTTGTGCGATCTCATTGTAGCGAAGCTCTGGCAAAATTTTTCTAGAAAGAGAAAGCGTTAGTTCGATCAAAACCAAACCTCCAAGGTCAACTTTTCTCCTGTTCTTGAGTTTTTAGCATATTTTACTATTTCGGCCTTAGATTAGGCGTTAGAACTCTGTATGAGGCTTTAGGAATCCTCTTCTACTTCAATCTTTCCGCCCTTAGTTTCCCGAAATGTCGTCGCAAAGTGACTCTCAGGACATCTCGAGGGAGCCGTCGGCTGAGGTAGAAAGCATATCCGACATGGAGTCTTCGAGTGAGCAGCCCTCGACTGGAGATGATTTGAAGATTGCCGCCGAAGATCAGAACCAGCTCACGACCGAGGCCGAAGCTGAGGAGTTCGAGCAAGTGATCGAAGATGAAGAGTTTGCCCTCGCTGTGCAAACTGCCGAGGAGGAGGAGGAAAAAGAGAGGATGAAGGTTACTGTTGCCTTCCCACCCCCTCGAAATGCTGGTGAGGCTAGTAGCTCCCGGCCACTCAACCCGGAGCCTCTCAGGGTGGCCCCGGCGAAGAAGAGCAAGAAGGCTGGGCCCCCCCAAGAAGAAAGGTAGTGTTGCAGGCCTTGGGAAGCAGTGGGAATACTGGAGGGGTACTCGTGGTTGAACACCGCTGCCATGGCGATAAGATCGAGGGCTGACTGGGCTGAATGCTACGTGACGCAGCTGCATGTGGGGCCCTCAGCGACGGTGGTAGAACCGGGCCCCGATGATCTACTCTCCCAAGCTCCCGAGGGGTGCTTCGCGGTTCACATCCTCTCGGTGTCAATGGGACTTCGGTTCCCGTTGCACCCATTCCTCCTTAAGTACCCTCGGTGCGTAGGATTAGCCCCCTGTCAGTTGACCCCGAACAGTCATTCCTACATCACCGGGTTCCTCCAACTCTGTCGGTCTCAGGACGTTACTCCCAGTTTAGACATTTTCTTCCAAAGCTTCAACTTATGCTGGGGCGGTCACGCTAATTCCGAGGGCTATGCTAACCTCCAGCAGATTGCCTAGTGGAGACTCTTCGACGAAATGCCCTCGTCCCATAAGGGCTTGAGGGACCGTTTTCGCTATATCAGAATGGCAAACAATCCCTTCCCCAGGGAGCTGCGGGATCGTTTCAGGCGACACCCGAAGGTAGGGAGCACTGCCCTCGAGAAAGACGGGAGGAAGGTCTCTTTTATTCCGGAGGGGCGTGATAAGCGCGTGTCAGTGAAGGAGTCTACCCTCGGTGAGGATTTGTATCTTCTCGACTTCCGGCGTTAACGGTTCCTGGGGGTAATGGATGAGAAGTACCCCGTACTAGATCGAGTCTTCGAGAGCACAAGAGGTAGTTCTCGGGGGCTTTTGCATTTTGTACTTAGGAATTTTTTGTACTTCGATATTTGTTCATGCCTTTGACCCTTCGGCCTGACCCGTTCTCGTTACTTCGCAGGTACTAACATGGACCCAAACGCCCTCTTCGCTTTGAAGAAGAAGAAGGGGAAAGCCCATGCCAAGAGGAAGGATCCTTCGGCCTAGCAGCCTGTTGATGCCTTTTTCCAGAAGGATGTGGTGAAGCCTTCTGCAGATGTCGCCACCGCTGATGTGGCAGGGGGTTCTCAGGGCGATGCGGCCATGAAGAAGAAGAAGGTCTGGAAGGGGGTGAGCCCTCCGACTAAGAAGTAGAAGAAGGCAGGGGATTCCCCCTTGGTGATTATCGAGGAGCAATCCTCTTCCAAGCCTCCAGCCGCGACTATGTCGACGCCCCCCTCTGGTCTCCCTTAGGGGGATGTCCCTCGGGAGACCTTATAACTTTCCCTCGTCAAGGGGACCGCCGTGATGCACGACACTGTTGAGCCGAAGGCATTCCTTCTTGGCATGACTTCGGAGCTGGATAGGGCGATCCTCGGTACTTATGATGATGCCGCCCTCGAGAACAAGATCCTCCGGTCCTCTCTGACTGTAAGTATTTTCCTTTGGCTCTTTTTCACCCACTTAGCACATTTTGAATGATAATCTAACTTGTTTGCTTGTTGTTTACAGGCTTGCATAGCCCTCGGGGAACAGACCCGGAGGCTTGAGGAGTGGCGCCTCCAGAAGGCCCAGCAGGAGGAGTCCATGAATAAGCTCATCCGCGACAAGGATGTTGTCCTCAGGGAGATGTGTAGGCTGGAGGAGACCCTCCGGCAGGCTTCCAAGGGCGCTGACCAGAGATTGAAATCTGCCGTGGAGGAGGCCAAGGCTGAAGCTGAGAGGGTTGTTGCCGAGGCCGTGAAGAAAGCTGCTGAGGAGGCAGAGAAGGCCAAGGCTGAAGCGGTGGCTGCTGCCGAGAAGTCTGCAGTCGAGAACTTTGTCACTGAGGGCTGGACCGCTGAGGGGAGGAAGGACTGGGTTTCCTCGGTGGTGGAGAAAAGCGTTGACGTCTGGGTCGAAGGCCCCGGGAAGATGTGTCTAGCCGAGAGGGGCGATTTCTTTTTATCAAGGGGGTGAATTTTTCACCCAGCATCTGATTTACCGGAGGCTCGCCAGGCACTTCGGCATCCTCCTTGAGCAATTTGACCTGGCGGTGTACGGTCTTTCCCCTGCAGCCAGATGTGAGAGTACCCCCCCCCCCCCCCCCCCCCGGCGAAGAGAGGTCAGTGATTGAAGATTCCGTGATGATGGGGGGGGGGGTCTGACGAAGGTGGAGCTGAGGAGGATGCTGGCGGAGATGTCACTTCCAAAGCTGTTGAAGGGGGCGCTGTCAGAGCTTTAGATAACCCATAATTGTACTTAAACAAATTTTTTTATGTGCTTTCGTAACAAACATTTAGTAGATATCGGCTTCGGCCCTGATGTAACAACTTACTCCTCTTTTTATCTTTCGTGATTGAATGTATGGATGCCTTCGGGTTTGACGTTTGAATTTGTTTCTTATGCTTTCATGATTAATGAATACTTTCATTTCCCCTGTTTTCTTTTCCTCTTGAATGAATGCCTTCATTTTGTTCTTGTGAAATGAATGCCTTCGCACTTTTGTCGTGAATGAATGCATTCATATTTTGATGTTTGAGTTGTTAGTCATTTAGGACTTAGAAAATTTTTCTAAGTGTCTGTTCAGCGCTAGACCCTCAGTTGATGCTTCCTTCTGAACTTGTGTATCTGTCATGAGTTGACTGAGGGCCAAAAATTTAGGACTTGGAAAATTTTCTAAGTGTTGTTTTTATCTCCTGGCCTTCGGTTAATCGACCTCTTTGGCTGCATGATGATTTGACCGAGGTCCGAAATTTTAGGACTTAGAATATTTTTCTAAGTGTTGCTTACAATATGGCATTTGGTTGAGATCCCTTTCGTATGCCTTCTGCTGTCTGAGTTGTAGGCCCTTCTTCGTTGGTGGCCGGGGGCCAATAGTTCAGGACTTAGAAAAATTCCTGAGCTATGGTCATTTCTGTGCCCTCGACTTATGTCTCCTTTTAGTCACGAGTTGACCGAAGGCCTAAGATTCAGGATAGACGTTTTTCAAGTGTAGTTTTACCACTGAGCCTTCGGTTGTATGTTGATGGAGGCCTGAGTTTGTCACCACTGAGCCTTCGGTTTACCACTGAACCTTCGGTTAATGGAGGCATGAGTTATGGGACTTGGGAATTTTTCAAATAGTGCTTTGCCCTAGAGCCGTCAGCTGATATGCCCCATCAGCCGTATGGAGTATCTAGCATTCGTGATATGTTCCTGGGGGAACTGGTGTCGTGGACACTGAAAAAATTCCCCATTGAGTTTACAACTGATGGCCATTGGTAGTTGACTTTGAACCTGTTTGCAGACAGGGAGCCCCCGGTGTTGATTGTAGTACCGGAGGCTACCGGAGTGTGGACTTCAGAAAATTTAAGCCCATGTTTGCGATGGAGAGTGCTGTATAGCAAGAGCCTTCAAAGCTTGGCCACGGAAATGTGGACATTTAAAAGATGCCTTCGGTATTTCTTGAAACTCCAGATCATGTGGACTTAACCAAATTCATCCCAACAGTAGGGTTTGGGAGCCTTCAGGTAATGTGGACTTAACCAAATTCATCCCAGGTTGTGGACTTAGTCATATTTTGGTAACACTTGTTGAATAGCTTTCAGGTGCCAGAGGTGTTTGATATGCTTATATTTTACACACTTTTTAGATCTAGTTTGTTGATAATATTAGTTATTAAAGTTGTACTTCTGTACATATTTTTATTATTTGTCGTTAATTTGTATTAGTGCGATGTTATGCGTGTATTTTGTATTTTCAGGTACTTTTGATGATATTTGGATCATATGTGCATAAATTAAAGAAGAAAACAAAAGTTCAAGTTGGAGAATAACAAAAATGGAATTTCCTTCAAAGCAAATAAGGAAAAAATTGGAGAAAAGTAGCAAAAACTAATAAAGATGAGGTTGAGATTCGAACACTAGTAATTTGGTCAAAGAAGGAAACCCTTGACCAGTGAGCTAAATGAACCAAGTTGAATTTTTTTGTTGGCAATTCTTATATATTACTTCAGCCCAGCAGTGAAAAATGGAACAAAAAGAAGTGGCTAGGTTTTGAACCCGCGACCTCAGAGTCACAAAAGGTCCCTTGTAACCACTGCACTACTATGTGTTGTTGGAACATCATTGCGTGTTTCTGTACATAAACTCGTCACGTTCCGTAAATTCCAGGAATTAATGATTAATCACCTTATCATTATATTATCTTAATCCATCTTCCTCCACACATAAGCTCGGACCAACTTCTCTCTAAATATCCCAGAAACATTTCCTCCTCCTTCTCTCTTCATTTCTCAACCCCAAATCATCAACCCATCTTCAACCATAACTAATCACTTTCTCATCAAAGATTAAGTCAAGATTAGCATCAAAGTTCCAAGGATTGTCATCTATCACAAGTTTGATCTTTCTTATCTCATTAAATCTTGTACTTTAATCATGGATTCATCTATTTCTATCTTTCCCAACATGTATAGCTAAATAAATTTGGGGCTAGAAATTGGTTAATTAATTGTTCTTATCATGTTTTAATTTGTATTGATTTTAATTGTTAAGTTTGTTCTATTTAGATTGTTGTGTCCAGAAAATTAATTATGTTGTGTTTGTGATATATATTATGAGTACTCAATCATAAACATATTGTTTGTTAAATACACAAATGAACACTTTCTGAACACACCGTTAAACTTCTTTTACCTTGTCCCGGATTGAAGTTTTACGAGAGAATTTAATTATTTAATTATATTATTTACACCACGGGGTTGGGTAAATAATATAGTTAATAATAATTAAGGTTGTCGTTGCACTTAAACAACTAGTCTCGTTTTGGCTATCACTGGGAAATGTTGACTAGTTACTTATTTTAGGTGACTTGTGTTGGGTCCTAAAATATTTATCTACAACTTCTCACAATCTATCTAAGAATAAAATTAGCAATTATGTCTTACAAATGAGCATTGAACAATTAGTTGTCAATTTCTACCCCTACTTGCTATTGGTTGAACTTTGTGTTGATAAAAATCTCTTCTCTCAATCACTTTTATTTAATTACTTTTCCAAGCAAACAAAAATCAAAAGAAACGCATTCCCAACTTTAATCCTTAATTTGTGCTTAATTATTTTATTTCCCGCTTCTCTGTGGTTCGACACCCTACTTCCTTGGGTAAAAAAATAGTTGTGTGCTCATTATATGCTACACACCAGTGTTCCCTAGGGAAGCCTTCGGTATTGTCTGGAATGTCTTGTGAGGAGCATTCTTGGTAGCTGCCGAAAGTTGTTTTATTGGAGTTTGTACTCGTCAATTGCTCGTTGAGTCTACTCCCCTTCACTCCATTTTTTTGGCAGTGAAGAGAAGGCTTCAAGAAACTTGGTTTCTTGGTAAGACTTGGCCTATCGGGAGGCAACAGTATACATCATTGGCTCCCCTCGGGATTAACCTCCCGAATTCCGAGGGGATCGAGGGTTGTTTCCTTGGCACGAGACATAGTTCATTGCCTGCCTCCCCTTGGGGGGTGGCACAGAAAGCGCCTCAGTTTTGAAAGTTGTCCCCTCGGCACATACATAGTCAGTTTTGAAAGTTGTCCCCTCGGCACATACTCCGTACTATTTTTGTTCTCAAAACACCAACTAATATACTCCGTATGTATTTATCATTCCCAAATACAACGACATTTGTATGTTTATTCAACATATGTCTATTTAATCATAAGAAAGAAACAATCAGGATTAATTTAAAATCTTGTACTATAAATCACATTGCTCTTTTAAAAATGTACGAAGAAGTCAACATTTATTTATAAAATTAGATCAATAATGTATTTTTAACGATCTAAAAACAAAAATACATTTGCAATAGATTTAAATGAGTGAATCTACTATGTCACCAAATACATTCTCTTCTCCCTACTTTTGTTGTTTGTGTGATTTGAGTTGATAAATTTTCTGTTCATCGCTATATTGAAACAACACAAAGAATATTTTGGATGCTTTCATGGAAGTAGACTAAATCCTCTTTTCGAACCAAATAATGCACCATAATGGGTCTATGCATGCATAATTATCACCAATATCTCAGATATCTACACGCAAAACATAAGATAAAGTATAAATGAGTATTTTTGTACAAAATCTGGAGATTAGGCTAAGTATTATGTTATATTTATCATAGATATAATGTTTTAGAGATGTACATGATCATCAATATATCATTATTAGGCTTTTTAGCGGCAAGTTAATCTGCCATGGCTAACATTTTTTATTTTGGAGAGGTAAACATCTTTGAATAAAGGAAGTTGGTGAACAAAAAATCTAAACACAACTGTTGGTTTTATGGGTAATCCTTATTGTCCTTTGCTCTAAGCAATTAAACTGATCAGTTTCCTCTGTTTGTCGTCATCAATTTTTGTGTGAATTTTGAATATAATTAATTTTTGGAATAACACTAACTGTACATTTAATTAGTATGTTACTACTAGTACTTAAGTACTTTAATTTCTTTATTTCATCCCCCAATTGTCACTCAAATTTTCAGGGAAGCCTTCAAAATTAAACATTTTACAGCCGACTTGTTTTGGAACCAACCACTGATTTGCAGATGGAATAAAATAGCTTCAAGAAACCCTATTACTCATTTCCTATCGTCAATGTTCCTCGCAATTCTTCAACTATGAAGCGGATGTTAAGAGTCTCACACCATGAATTGCTCTTTCACAAATTCCTTGGAATTCTTACAAAACCCTCTGCGATTTCATCTCCTTTTGGAGCAGCGGCGCAATCGTACTGTGCCTCTTCATCGTCATCTCGAAACGTATGGTCGAATATCGTTGGTCTGTTCGCAGGAAATAGGAGCTATGGCGATTCATTACTCATGAATGATCTAAGAGATAAGGTCTCGGAGTTGAGGGATGAGCTAGTGATGCACAGCGGCGATGTTGAAATCCTCCATAAATTATTGGAAGAGAAAGGAAATCCATTGTTTCGAAAGTACCAGGATGGTGTTGCAGTTGTTGAGCTCATGAGGCAGCTAGGTTCGACCCCTCAGTTAGCCATTGAGGTGCTTTTACTCTCTCCTTTTTGATATCTCAATTTCCCAGTTGTTGTTCTAATGCAAAGCAGAGTATATTTACGAAACAAGATGACCAAGGAGTGATTTTTTTACTTTTGTTTCAACATTTACTAGAGGCAATTTATCATCTATAGGTTTTCAAATGGAGAAGAGAAATAGACTATGTCATTCCTATAGTAGCAGAGGAGTATTCCAAGGGCATTTGTATGGCAGGTAGGTTGCAAAATGTTGATCTTGCTGCACAGATCTTCAGCGAAGCTTCAAACAAGCGAGTAAAAACAGCATCCATCTATAATGCACTCATGGGTGCATACATGTATAATGGTTTGGCTGTGAAATGCCAATCTTTATTTGAAGACATGAAGAAGGAAGCAAGCTGTTCTCCAACGATAGTAACATATAACATTCTTATTTCTGTGTTTGGGCGGTTATTGCTGGTAGATCACATGGAAGAAACCTTTCGAGAGGTTAAAGATCTAAATATATGTCCTAATGTGACTACATATAACTATTTAATTGCTGGGTATCTTACCGCATGGAAATGGGATTGTATGGAGAAGACTTTCGAAATAATGCAAGAAGACATCATAAAGCCTAACCTATCTACATTTTTACTTATGATGCGTGGATATGCTCATGCAGGCAGCTTGGAGAAGATGGAGGAAACTTATGAGTTGGTCAAAGATCACGTTGATCACAATGAAATCGCATTGATCAGAACAATGATTATTGCTTACTGTAAAAGTTCTGATATGAACAAAGTCCGCAAGGTTAAGGAATTGCTGAAGCTGATTCCGGAAAATGAATACCGTCCTTGGTTGAATGCCCAACTTATACTTTTATACGCAAAAGAAGACCTATTAGAAGAGATGGAAACTTCAATCAATGAGGCATTTGATCATAACACTATAATAATGACAACTAATGTGATGAAAAGAATAATTTGTTGTTACTACAGGAATAGTACAATGGACAAGCTGTCTAATTTTGTCAAACGTGCAGAGTGTGGTGGTTGGAAAATTTGCAGATCTCTATATCACTGTAAGATGGTTATGTATTCTTCAAATAGGAGGCTTGTTGAAATGGAAAATGTTCTAGATGAGATGGAGAAAGTGAACCTTGACTGGACAAAGAGAACACTATGGATATTGTATCATGCATATTTTAGATGGGGAGAAAACCGTAAACTTGAGCAAGTTGTGGGGGTGATGTGCAAGCAGGGGTTTGGCATGCCATTGTCTTCATGAAGTTTATAGGGATATGCCACAAGCTTGAGTGGTAACTTTTATTTCAGGTCATCGCAGTCTGTCTCTGTAGTCTTTTTATTTTTGAGTGGAGGATTTTTCCTGTCAAGATGTGCCAATTCATTTCAATTTTTGGAGCTGCATTAGCTTAACCTTTACTTTTGAGTGGAGGATTTATTCCTTGAAATGTGCCAATCCATTTAACAGTTCTTGGATTGTATTTGCTTAATCTTTGTGATACAATTTCCTGTATGTGTGAGCAATTAGCCACATAGCTTAGTGCAAAACAAAGTGTTACCATTGACATTTCAGAGTACAATGTTACCCCTCTTTAAATGTATATATAGTGACATGTTTTCCCCTTCAAGCAAGGGTTTTCGGAACAAATTAATGTTGTAACTAGTTAAAAGTTACTCCTTTTTTGTGTGTGGATGAAATGTAAATATATATAGAATCATCCAAGAATGTTTATGTACATCATATGAACAAAAGGCGGCAAAATTATAGGCAATCCAAAGTAAGGATGCTCTATCACCTCTAATAGATAACTAACCATCTAAGTTAGCCATCCACCTCAAAAAATCAGCCATCAAGCCATGACAAAAGATGGGTGAAAACTGAAAATAGCCCCAATGAGTTTCAAAAGTTTATCATATGGAATGTGTATAGAGAATAAAAAAATTCATACACCATAAACTTGGTTTGTGACAAAACTTCTTCCAAATTCGCCTTTGCTCCATCAAACCGAATAAAGTTCCGAGTTCTCCAAATCCAATATATAGCATAGCAAAAAGATATCCTCACGGCCTTGGCTTTTATGTTTGCTCCATTTTGGTCCTTTATACATTTGATCGAGCTTCTCAAAGTGGTCACACCCCTTGTTAGTCCTAACCATTGCTTGACCTTCCACCAAAGTTGACCTGTAAAACAACATTAAAAAATAGGTGTTTCTGGACCACCCTTACAAAATGGACACAGGTTAACCAAGTCAAGGAAACACAAGTTGTCATATGTGGCCAATCTATTTCTAAATGCAAGCCATGCAATGAAAGAGAACTTTGGCGATATATATGATTTCCAAATAAAAGCCATCCACACCCTTGGTGTGGCTTTAACCCTCGGTAAATCATATACTGTGGAAGATAAAAGTTTACCATTATAAGTATACTTTGCAAGATAATCCAAAAGTTTCTTCTAAAGATGAGAATTTGGAGACAATTTGGTCTCTTATCAAGGCAAAGTTACTCTCTTTATTCTCTTTCATGCGTCTCTTTAGAGAGAGAAAAGTTGTTCTCTAATATCATTCGCTTTAGGACATTATTAAAAGATCGTCAAACAATCCTTTCCGTCATTCTTCATTCAAAATGCTACTGATACATTCATTCCACTATCTTTGAGAAATGAGAAAGTGGAATATTAAAATTATAGGATTTTGTGGCTGCTAAAGAATGAGTGAACTCGAACCATACAAATATTGCCTAATATTGCAGGGGGAAACTTAGTGGGATAGACACGAAGGAAAAAGATGAGAAACTGAGACGATGGGAGTACATACCACTTTAAAACATAAATAAGGGTATTCTAGTCATATTATGCTACTTTCTCTTTATGTTACAAAAGTTCTTTGGGTTCTTAGTGTGCAAAAAAACTACAAACACATACTTATAATTGGTTAAAGTAGAATGGATGGAATTCGAGTTAGGAGTGTTTGAAATTGAATTTACTTCTATTTCTGTTTTAAAATTAAAAGCAGAATTGGATGACCAACTTCTAAAAATTGTTTCTAGGATCAATTTGGAGCACCTAAAGTTACTTTTGGACTATCACTCAAGCACTATGTCATATTCAGGGGGTCCAAATTTGAACGATCTATCCTCCAGGATGGTAATCATTCTCCTTCACTAGAAATGACATTTGGCTGAATGCTCACATCTTTTGGCTTATAAATGGAGCGATCTTGGTTTTGATTGTTGTACTTTGAACTCTTGTGCATGTGCCTCCCCAGATATTATGTTTTGCTTCACATTTATGTTTTTTGACATAACATGTGTTTTTTTAATTCAGTGCTCAACGGTTAAAACATTTGAATTGAAATAATCAAATCATTACTGTGCTTCAGCATATACCATTTCAGGCCCCCAGTCAAGTTACCTGATTTTTCTAAGTAAAAAATACATAAGTAATGTTATTTCTTTCATCTCTTATGCTATCATCCTGATCCTGCTATTTTATTTTCTTAATTCACATGCCAAAAACAAATTTCAACCTCACAGTTTTGTTTCACACGTTTGTTCTAAGGTTTTCAGGTACCTAATTTTGTTTATTGGCCACATAGCCAAATATATTTCCAAGCGAAACAGATACGTTGCGGATGATTACGTTCTTATTTATATAAAGATATGAGAAATAAATAACATAGCTATGAATGGAAATTTTACATAAATAAATTAGTGTTAGATATGACCAGACTACATCATTTCAATTAGAGCATACAAATATATATCAACTACACGGGCTAGACTAGACAAAACCGAAATGAACTAGAATAGATCATGTCTACGACTACGAGTCATACAGAATCAGATTGAGCATATCTACGAGTCATGCCTTATATTTTAAAATGTTCTATTTATTGTGACGGATGAAATATTCTATGTCTTCTATTTATTAAATTTTGAAAATGCCCTACAATAAATACAATGAAATTCAAAGTTTTACTAACGCATTTAACTGAGTATTAGTAAAATGATGAACAATTAATATTCTAATTTTTACATTGAAAAGAACAATATTAATGAAGTAATTATGGATATATTTGAAATACCTCGATATTTATTTGTATATTGGAAAATATAGAAGAAATAAGAGGCGGTTTAAAGGTGTTAGCGGCGAAAATGTTACCACGGTTTGATGAGCATCTTATTCGAAAGGATTATCATGGCAGCAGATTCAATATACAAATTTTAAGATGGTGTAAACCGAAAGATTTGATAAAATTGAATACTGATGCTCGATACTTATCTGGTATGGCATCGGGTGGAGCGATTCTTAGGAGCAAAAATGGCCATCTTCTTCGTGCAGTAAGTTTCGACCTTGACGCTTCCTCAGCACTTGAAGCGGAGCTAAAGGCCATTTATCAAGCAATAAGGTGGGCGACTGATGCTGATTTCAGCGATTTTGAGGTAGAAACGGATTCGGCCATGGCAGTGAGCTTAATCCAGAATCTTGATGGTCGCAGGTGGGATGTCCTAATTCAGCAAACCGCGCTGATATCGAAAAGGAAAGGCATCTCCTATCGACATGCTTATCGCGAAGTAAATGGGACCGCCCATTTCTTAGCCCAAATTCATTCGGGCTCAATGCAGGAATATTCTAGTCCGGAAACCTTACCAACAATGGCTAAGCGGGCCTATTTCATGGATCTTTTTGGCATTGCTTCTTTACGATTTCATTAATATAGTGTAATTTTTGTTTTAACGAGGTCTTGGTCTAGTCCCCCTCGTTTTTTGTATTGCCTTTTGCTTTAATAAAATTCTGATATCTGACTCCCGACTGATTTTGGTGGTTTGCCTTCCGGGATAAAAAAAATGTAAGCGTAAGTGTAAAACACAAACTTATCTTATTTGAGATATGTAAAAAGATGAAACTTTTTTCTATTGAAATTGACAAACACATACTCCAATATGAAATTAAACATACACGTAGTATAAATTATGTTTTCAATGAATGTTGATTGCTTTGAATTCTACTAGCTAGTGGCGTGACAAAGAGATTACATTAGACAAAACCGATATAAATTTTTTTCGAATGGTGTTTATCACAAATAATTGTTACGCACAAGATCAATAATATATATATATATATATATATATATATATATATATATATATATATATATATATATATATATAATATGTGTGTGTGTGTGCGCGCGCGTGTGTATATATATACATAAAAGTAATACATAAAATCACGGTTCATTCTACAGTACTGTTCATTCTACAGTAATCCCGCCGGTTACACGCTGCATCCCGATTGTCCGCACATCCATCGTTTCTTTAACATTTTCATTCTCCTCTTCCATTTCTCCCAATCCCTGCTCCTTAGCAGACATAAAATTTCATCGTTTCTCCTCCTCCAATTCAATTCAACCAGTCTATGGTTGCCCATAATTATAGACTTGCTCGTCTTCGTGATCGCAGTACTCAGGATATTGCAAAAGTTAAGTGCGTGAAGGATGTCGATCAGAGGATATTAATGGACGACGGAGATATAAAAGAGAGGTGGAAGTCATACTTTGATACACTATTCAACGGGAACAAAACGCAAGATATCAGTGATTTGTTCATACCAGATTGTATGGTAAATCGTGATTTTGTGAGAAGGATCCAAACAACGGAAGTTAAAGAAGCTCTGAGGAAGATGGGGCGGAAGAAAGCAGTGGGTCCAGATGGCATACTGATCGAGACTTGGAAAAGTTTGGGAGAGAGAGGCGTGGAGTGGTTAACAAGTTTCTTCAACATGATTTGGAGAAACAACAAGATGCCAACAAGTTGGAGGAAGAGTACTCTTATCCCCTTATTTAAGAATAAAGGTGATGTACAAGAATGTGCCAACTATCGAGGGATTAAGCTTATGAGTCACACCATGAAACTTTGGGAGCGAGTGATTGAGCAAAGACTTCGAAGAACAGTGAAGATTTCAGAGAATCAATTCGATTTTATGCCTGTTCGCTTAACAACTGATGCCATTCACCTTCTTAGGCAACTTATGGAGAAGTATAGAGACACTCATAAGGATCTGCATTTGGTGTTCATTGACTTAGAAAAGGCATATGATAGGGTACCTCGAGAAGTTCTTTGGTGAGCCTTAACTAGAAAAGTCATATCACGCAAGTATATCAGCATCATCATGGATATGTATGGGGATTGTACTACAATTCGTACTAGTGTAGGGAGGACCAGAGAGTTCCCTATTACTATTGGAGTGCACCAAAGATCGGCTCTGAGCCATTTCTTATTTGCCATAGTCAAGGATGAACTTACGAAGTCAATTCAAGACGATATACCGTGGTACATGATGTTTACTGACGATATTGTATTGATTGATGAGACGCAATCAGATCTTAAAGCAAAGTTGGAAGTATGGCGACAAAGTACATGGAAGTATTCAAATAAGGGTTTCAAACTAAGTCGGAGCAAGACAGAGTACATGGAGTGCAAGTTTGGTGGATGTAGAAGCAGTGGTAATAGCGGAATTACTCTGGATGGTAAGGAGATAACGGTCAGCGATATGTTTCGTTACTTGGGCTCCATAATTTAGAGGGGCGGTGAGTTAGATGAAGATGTATCCCATAGAATCAGAACATGGCGGATGAAGTGGAAGAGTGTGTCAGGATTTCTATGCGATCGAGGTATGCCGACTAGACTGAAGGGTAAATTTTATAGGACAATAATTATGCCTGCATTATTGTATGACGTAGAGTGTTGGGCGGTGAAACAATGTCACATTCAAAAGATGAATGTGGCAGAGATGCGCATGCTGCGTTGGATGTGTGGACATATTAGGAAGCAGCGGCGGAACTATTCAGGGGCTTGGAGGGGCTTGTGCCCCTGCGGCCCGACGGTTCTTTTTATATAGGGAAAACTATCAAATAAGCCCCCGTACTATACCGAAAAAGTCAATTAGACCCTCGTACTTTACAAACACTCAATTAAGTCCTCGAACTATTAAAAAACGTTCAATTAAGCCCTTTTGGTGGGTAAGTAACCGATTTCCCGGTTAAACGACGACGATGGTGACGATGTGCTCGAACTCCAGCAACAGCGGCTTCCGGGAAACAGGTTACATTTAACCGAGAAACCGGTTACTTACCGACCGAAAGGGCTTAATTGAACGTTTTTTAATAGTTCGAAGACTTAATTGAGTGTTTGTAAAGTACGAGAGCCTAATCGACTTTTTCGGTATAGTACGAGAGCTTATTTGATAGTTTTCCCTTTTTTATATATATATGTATACTCCGTATATTATATCCAGCCACGGTTTTGCTTGTTGCTCCTACTGTTTGAATTTTTGAAATAAGGATGTCGTGTCCAAATGTGAAGCTTGTTTTACTAGGTTGAATGGACCCTACATGTCCACTCATTTACTGAAGCTGCTGGCAGCTGACATTTTATTATGTGTCCGAGGGTGGAATTGGCTGGGAGCATTAGGCTCTAGTTTTTGTGGACTTTTGTGGGGTGGGGATGAAATGAGTGATAAATTTTTGCAAGGAGTATTTAGAATTAACTTGTATTATAAAGTCATATTGCATCCCAAGAGCCTTTATTGATGAATATTACTCCTGTTAAGATTGTCACATTTTATTTTTCGGAAAATCACACTAATAACTAATAAGATTATCTCATACCGAATTTAGTAAAGTTTGTGCAACTTTAAATCATTCTTACTTTATTCTTATTTTATCAATTCGATATTAATCATATAAACTTACTTTTCTTAATAACTATGTCACCTCCTCTTGTTCCAATGTTAGTGGGACAAAAGTAGCACTAAATTAAATTCAAAAGATAAAATAAAACTTATTTTAAAATTTTCTAAAAAGTGACATATTCAGTGACTAATTTCTAGTGACTCGTCATCTACCAGTGACATGTCACTTTGAAATACCTTATAGTGACTTCTGTCCAGATACTCGTACACAGTGACTTGTCATATTTTTATCCAAAAACGTAACTAATCATATTTTTGTCAGAGGAAACTCTGTTAGTAATATACTTGTCATTTTTTCAAACATTATATTTATTACAGTCCTCAGGCCACTAAAATAAAAATAAAAATAAAGCAAAATAAAATAAAAATAAAAATAAAAAATAAAAAGTTGCTTGCCTTGCCGCCTATTGGAGACCTTTATTGCGTAGCAAGCCACAACGGCTCAGAAGGCCGACACAAACTCTTCTAAAGGGCTCATAGTACGCAACGTCGTAGCCTCTTTGACACTTCTTCTTGCCACTGTCTATCTTGTCGGAGACCGGAAATTCAGGGACGCAGCAAGCCGCCCACCTTGTCGAAGACCTTTTCCTTTCCTAATATGTGCTCCTCCAAGATCCCCGGGCTGATTCCGCCACTATTAGGAAGAACCGCGTGAGGAATGAGACAATCACACAGAAGGTGTGGAAGTAGAACTGCCGCTAGCCTGTTGTCGTTGTTTTGTATGGTTGCCCATAATTCTTCTCCATAATCCTCATTCTTCGTTTCTCTCAATCGCTCCCAGAAAGAAATATTCTATATCTCCTGTTGACTGAAATCCCCCATTTCTCCTCCTTCCATTCAATCAGTATATGGAAAATCATCTATTTGTATCATCTTCTCGGAAATCATCAGCTGGCCAAAACCATTTACTGGAGTCATCAGCCGGTTCAAACTGAGTAAGGTAAATCTATTCTTCCTTATATCTTAGTAGATTGGTGGACGCATGCCTTCAATTCCTTTCACAGGCACGAGTAAATGTAATTCTACCTTATGAATCTTACGATTTCCTTCAAATCTTCTATTCAGTCACCTCTACTTTCATAATTCGTTTTTGTTGAAAATCAGCACAGCCCAATCGTTTCAACTTTTCTTTCACGAGCCATGTGAATGAACTGATTTATTCCACTTGCATATTTTGTTTTCAATTAGAGAAGTAGATAGTGTTGGGATAATGGGCCGGGTCCAAGACTATCGGCCGTTACACCTGAGCTTTGGCCCAAACAAGCTCAGATCACAGTCCGGCTAGGGAATATTGGTCCGAGATTATTTAATTATTTATCGGACTAGTTGGCTCATTAGAATCAATATTAGTTGATAAATCGGGCCAAGCCCATGTAGCACTTAATTGGTGAGCATATTGTATATGCCTATAAATAGGTCACCAAGCCCTTGTATTCTCCTAGGCTATTTTACTATACTGAAATGCTGCTAATTTCTCTACCCGAGATATTTTCTACCAACATTGGTCTTTTCGTTGAGACTTGAGAGTCTCCGTTGTCTCTCACATCACTCTAGTAGGAATTGATCCGGAGTTTCAGCAAAAGGGGCTAAGATGGAAGGTTTCTAGCATTGTTCAGGTCTGTAATTCAAAACCTCAAAAAAGAATGCAAAAGCCCATGGAGGTGTGGAAGAAAAAGAATCTGGATTTTTTTCAGATTCTTGTGCGGTCTTGGCAAAATGGAGCAGCCATGGACATTGTGAAGCCCGCTCAACTCAGTGCACACAAGCTGGAGTTTTCCGTGCCATTACAAGTCCCCTGCACTGCCACAAGTTGTAAGTTGTAACCTTCGTTGCAACCAAATTCGGAGCCGTGATCTCCGTCGGCCGTCACCAGCAACTCTCCTTCCTCATCAATTGTATCTTGCCGCTCGCTCGGTGGTCAAGCTGGATCGCGACGCTGCCAAATGCCTGTTTTAGTTGGTCTTGCCACTCCTCCATCCAGTAGGCCGTTATTCCGTGTCCGACATAGATCGACCACGAGCCTTGTGGGCTCCCGCTGGAGAGCTTTCTTCACGATCCAAGCCGAATAGAGCCAAAGGACCTCCGCACGAGCAGTAGCGACGGCCGGTCCAAGGTGCCACTTCCTCCCGTTCTCTTTGTCCGCGAGGTTCTCAGGTTTTCACCTAAGCAAAGGTCCGGCTCAAGTCAAAATAGGTGGGCCAAGACTACATTGAGCCCAATTTTAGCAACCATAGTTTCAAACACACAAAGCCTCGGGCTAATTAAAAAGCTAAGTTCTTCATCCTTAATTTATTTACTCGTATTATATATACTCGGTATATATATAAATAACATTGCAAAAAAAGTCATAAGTTAAAACACTTAAAAAGAAAAAATTAAGTGATTTAATTGCTTTTATTCTTGTCAAGTTTGTGTAATTTTAACATTGAAAAACAGAATTATGAAATCTGATCACTCATGTACGCCGGACGAGCACACACTCGTACACTGGCCGATCACACACACTCGCGCCACCGGGTCACGTCATATGGGTGTGATGATTGATAAGCTCCAATATAAATGTTAATACCGCACACTCTTGACTTCATATGAGCTCTCGCGTGCTCTTACCTCTTCCTAGTGCATCACACTCCGACCTCGGGGGACGAGTCACCCGTTCAAAAGTTTTTACTTGCGGGTTCGAACTACTAACCTCGGGCGGCGAGTTAAACTATTGTTAGGGGACAGACAACTTGTCTGCTGGGGACAAACATGTGTACATAAAAGGTGCACATGTTTGGTGTAAACCAAGCAAAGTTGGTTGGATAGATCTGTACATGCTCCACAACCTTTTCAATCGTATGCTTGACAGCAATTTAGAAAAATTTGCAGGAGTTGGTACAACTGACGATCGCTGTTAGATCTAGGGAATTAAAATGATAGGAGTAATAATTTTCGAACTGAGTTCGTTGGATCTGTTCATTTGTGTATTTATTTGTGATTTGTACATTTTTCAATTCTGTTTGTATTTTTGTCAATCTGGGAGAGAATCAGCCAATCAGGTGCTTAGATGTTCCAGGCTTGCTTAAAATTACTGAACAGTTGACATTGTTATAATTTTTAAAATCATCAACCCTTTTCCCTTTTTATTATAATTAAGTGATCTTGATGATCTTTCTTAGGCGGGTTGGCTTGATGTTTATCCTCAAGTATACCATTGCAGTATTGTTTGTGCATGTAATATGTCTCAATATCAAATTTTGCTTATGAAGAATAAGAGTGGTTTGCAAGGCCTAAAGTAGATGAAGTGTCTTGTTCTGAATTATTTTTAAAAGATATTCATTTTTACATATTAATTAATTTAGTTTATTTACGAAATGTATTACTCTATAAATTTCTTTATACAAATGGCGATGACCGGACACAGAGCCTCCTATATAAAGACTTATATGACCTTTTTATGTAAGTTCGGGGGCCTATATGATCCTTTTCCCTAATATTTTTGTGGCCAACTGTTCTAGTATACAAAATTATTACAATATGTTGTTGACTTCCATTTTTACCAACCAATTTTCGAAAATGTATTTGGGCCCTTGCGTGTTTGTCTTCGAATGGCTAAATCATTTTGGGTCTCACTAAATTTACAATATCACATGCTAATGGTGGTTAATCTTTTTCTTTTGTATCACTAATGTTGTGTAAAGAGGTCTGAATCCCCAATTTAAGGTTTGAATTGTACCAATTCATGGAAGATTTAAATGTCTCTAGCCCTGCATTAATCATTAGATCCTAACAATGTTTGTTGGGGGAACATTCTCGAAATAAGAGTAAAAATGTTTGAGAATTCCCAAAAAGGATTGTCATGTTTTTATTTTTTAAATAGATGTTATTACTAATAACAAAAGTAAAGGGTGATAAACCAGCGGTGGTGACCTAGCGTTGTCTAGGGCTTGTTTTGGCGGGCGGCGCAGTGAAGCTTTCACCGCGAGGGAGTCCCGAAGTGTGGCCAGTGAGTGTTTGGGGAACGGGAAGCACAGGGCGTGAGACTTGGTAGTAATTTCGAAGGCTATCTCTGAATTCGGTATTACCCGTAACAGAGGCGAGTGCTCTGGGTGAATACTCCCGATTGAGGCCAACGAGGTGCGACGGTGCAGAGCTCCAGTGCAGGGAATTTAGCCTGGGATTTTTAAGATTCATTTGCGACCGATGTAAAACAACTTTTGGTGGGCAGATCTGTTTGCGGTGAGCGTGGTGTGCGATTATGGAGGTGTTACACTGATTCCTAGGCTTGCGGCGGAAGATACCCATGGATCTATTGTTGTTCTCCAATTTGGTGTCGATGGCTTTCAGGGGTTTCAAAGGTGATCTTGCATCTACGGCAGCTAGGGTTGCGAGATCCGAGTCTCTGATCCCTGGATTAGCTATTTTGGCTCTGATGGTGATTGAGTTGGGAGCTGTACCAGTTGTGTTTGATCCGGGTGGAACACTGATGGTTCGGATACCGGTTAAACGGGGCGGATTTGGGCTCCAATCGGCTAGTGGGGGATCGGTGTGGTTGCTTTGGCCGCCTCCGGAGGTGGAGGAAGAATATGGTATGTGGATGAGTCGTCCCCCTCCCGAACCGCCGCCACTGAGGAAGTGCTTGACTAGGCTTTGGAATATGATGCTTGATGATAACCGCTTACGCGACGTTGTAGTAAAACGGAGTCTAACCTTTCGGTTTCCCCCGAGTATCGTGTCTCTTGAGGAATGACGGAGGAGTTTCTTGATTTTAAATCCAGTCACAGGTTATCGCAAATTATTGGAAGCCTTCCAAATTAAAACTTTTGATTGATTTTCTAAACTAACTTTTGAAAAAGAAAGTAAATTAAATGCAAAGTACTAATAATGGCTCAAAATAAACTAAATGAAAAATATAATATTAAACTCTAAATGGATTGATCAAAGAAGGGCAATGAATTGAATTATAAAATATGGGTACATCCTTTTAGCTTGGACCTAATAATTAGGAGATAATAGAATTATTAGAGGCTTAGTATGGTACTTTACATACTATAGGGAGTAACCTTTCTCATTATTCTCACATGGTATCAAGAGCACATTAATTTTTTTCCGATCCTCTCTCTAAATTTTTTCCCCCGGCGCCGCGTGCAATAACCTAGAGCCACCGCCTCCTCCTATAATTCTGCCGTCTTCCGCCGCGACGCAAACCATGGAAGCTCCGACATCGCAACCTTCTGCAGCTCTCAGCCAGACGACTTCTCTTTCGTCAGCTACGGCCAGCACCGCCATCTCGACCGGCGCTCCCTCATTCTTCGGATCGCTACCGGCGAACAGTTCCTTCTCCTCTGGTGTGACCTTCTCCTCCAATTTTGCGTCCCAAGTCGGGCCTCTATGCCATATCCCCTTTTTCAAAATTTCCCACCGGCGTTTCCATGGTCAGCCCCTACTCCGGTGCAGGCTGTTCCGCTCGACCCACCCTCACTCGCCGGAACTGGTTTTGCCGGCCCCACGCTCGTTATTCTCACAGGAGTAAATAAAGATTGGACTAGTAATTTCTTTTCTCATTGATAAGATTTAAGTTACTTTCACTAATTTATCCTATTTCTAGGCTTTATTAATGTGTTTAAAATGGTTGGCCTAAATTATATTCTAATCTCATAGACAAGATAGATATAACTTTCTTCATTTTAGCTACCAAAATGGTCAACTTCATTAATTATATATATTTCTCATATTAAACAATTGAATTTATTCCTCATAGACAAAGATTAAATTCTATCCATTAATTTATCCTATCTCTAGGCTTCATTAATGTGCTCAATATGTTTGGCTTAAACTATTTATAATCTCATAGACAAGTTATAAATAATCTTCCAAAGTTTAATTAATGAAATGACCAAATCTATTAAGTAATCAAATTAATCATTTTAAACAACTAGTCCATAAAATCAGCTAAACTCCTAATTTTCGGTCATACAAGGTCAACCCATATTCTTTAATTCAACTCATGCCCAATAGTAAATTAACTACAACAACTCATTACTAGTTTTAACGCTTTACATATAAAATAAGACATGATCATAAATCATAACAAAATAAAATATTAAAGTGAATACTCCCAACATCTAAACTTTTGTTTCTATCACAAATAAACATCATTTATACTAGGTATTGAGTTTATCTAAGTAGGAGAGTAATATAACAACAAGAACTATTTTTCTTGAATAAATATGGAAAATACGAAATTCTTAAAATTAATGCAGAGAATGTTTCACTAACATTTCGAAAATAAAAACAAAATATTCAGAATCTAAACGACGAGAAGATGAATTTTCATATAAAGAACTTACAAATTGAAGCTAAAATGAGAAAGATATGAAAGATTGAAGTTGAAGGTCCAAAAATGGTGGAAATCCGAGCTTTGAGGAGAAAGAAGACACCCTTTTTGATCTGAGTTGGGTGTGAGATGGTGTGTTTTGAGTTGGGGATGGAAGAGGGTTTTTATAGCCGGAGTTCCGTGGAAGGCGGTCTGAAGGGCGGCCGCCCTCCGGCCATGGCCGGCAGCCTTCGGTCACTTCCCCGACAAAGGTACGTGTACGCGTCAAATCCGCCGCAGGCCGCCCTCCGTGGACGCCTCCCTTCTTTTCTCAGAGACCAGTAGGTCAAACATCACATCCCGCCGCAGGCATCCACGGAGGGCGGCCGCCCTCCGTCCCCCGTCGACAGCCTTCCAACATTTTGTCGTTATACAAAGTGTGGTGTGCTAAAACTGTCGAAAACTCGTAGGCGCCAAGAAAGGTGGCCGACTTATCGACCGCCTTACATCAAATGGAAAAGTTGTCTTCATTAACGTTGTAGATCTCTTTCTCGTCTAACTACTAGAATTTGAATTACATGCACTGGATTTGTAGTTTATGAGATATGACCAAAACGGTGAGCACATGTCACTTTCCATTGCAACTGCAAATGTTTGACTTCTTTGAGAAATATAGCCATTCTACGATTTTTATTTGGTCATGTGTTCTTCATAAGAGTTGTAGAGAAAGAAGATGTCAATGTAATGCAACTGGTATCACAAACTTTGGGCAATCATGCGCCGAGTTATGATCAAAATAAGAACATGTGTCTTTATGCATCGTCCATTTTCATCAAAAGTGGCCATATAGGCGACCCCTTCTTGGTTTTTGAGCTTCTTTGCATGATTTCTTCCTCTCTTGGACTCTTCTCATTGAACAATTTGTCAATATATCTTGCAAACTTCCGTTGCAATTCATTTGTTGGCAAAAAATGTCACTTTCTTCACGCAATTGACCCAAAATTTCGCCAAACATGTTATGAATGTGATTGTTACCTGATTTCATGAAACTTGAACAAAAATATATAAAACATGCCTTGTTTTTATATTTTCAATCCAAAAATCGCTTAAATTTGATAAGAAAGGTAAGTACAAAAATGGACCTATCAATCTCCACACACTTAAGCGTTGCTTGTCCTCAAGTGACAAATCGATTGCAGACACACTCAAAAAGGTAAAACCTGACCGTATTAAAATCGAGTTGCTATTAAAGAAATAGAAACAAAAACCTCTTCTTTTATTCTCAATTTTTAAACATTTTAGAAAAATCACCCAAAATACAAGAATTTAAAATTGTTATTACTTTATAAAAACTATTGATTATGTTAAATCACCAACCAATTCCTTATCCCAAGGTTTTCATTATTCCAATTTGAACATTTATCTTATTCACAAACATTTGTTTTTTGCCTCTTTTTCACTCTTGTTGGCGGTGTTATCCCATGGTAGATGCATATTTCATTCTCACAGACTATGATTAACGAATGAAACAGAACCCCTTGGGATTGTCCTATAACAATGAGTTTTGAAGAGATTTATTAATACTAGTATTTTTTTTTGTTTTTATGAATAAAATGAATGTCATATAAAAACAAAATTAGCCCTTTACATTCGCAACAAAAAACTCATAACAATTTCAAGTTTTCTAAAAATAATAATAAAAGTAAATTCTTATAATAAAGGTGATCCTCTAAGCTATTATGTGATTGATAACAATTGAGAGGTGAATGTTTCATATCAAAAATAGTAAAAAGATTGATCTAAAACAAGGTTTCAACTTTTTAGTGTAAAACGCAACCTCCTCACACTTGAGTTGGACCTCGTCCTCGAAGTCTCATTTTAATGCACAAAGTTTTGAAATAAAGGCACAATTTTTTTTGGTTCTTTCCTCACACTTGAGTTTTGAAAAGATTTTGTGAAGAGGAATAATGAAAACATGAATAAAATTGTTTTAAAAATATCATCCATGATCAGTTTTTTTGAAATCGGTTCAAAGCGTTCAACTCACAATTTATTTATTGAAGCACCACCTGCAATCACATAACACAAACAAACAAAGTTATGAAAAACATGGGTTGCCTCCCAAGAAGCGCTTCTTTAACGTCACTAGCTTAACGTTTGAGAGAGAACTTTTTGTAATGCAAGTCAGTCGTGGAGCACTCATCATTAGTGCCTCCACCTTATCCTCCAGGTATGCCGTCAGATGGCGTAGACCTTTGAACTCTCGTGATCACCAAAATCTGACATAATCTTCAAAGAACACATCGTTCGAACAAGGAATTAGCACATATCCTACATCACTCTCATTAGTAGAATCAACAAGTATTTAAGGATCAGGTGCCGCTGGTTTCTCCAACTGCTCAAATGGAGCCATCAAGGTAAAAGTAGCATGACTAGAGATTTCATACTCCTCTTGATGGGTTTTCTGTTCTTAATCTATGCCCTCAACATGAAAATCACAAAGTTTAGACTCTGTGTCACTCTCTAAGAATGCATCCCAACTTCCTAACTCACTAACCCCACATATATCATCTAGGCAAACAGATCCTTGCCTAGCACAACTATGTTTGTCATCATTGAGTAGAGAGTCAAAGAAGGCGTCATCAGACAATGTTTCATCAACATCACATGTTTCATCACCTACTTGATCAGACATTTTGGCTCATTTAGGATCAACATCTTCATCAAGGCTATCTTTCAAGGACTCTTTAAGTAAGAGGTCGTCCATAGATTGTAGGGTAGGGTCGGTGTCACAAAGTATTTCCTCGTGTATGGTCTCTTCATCAACTTCAGTGGGCACTTTCAGATTGGACTCTTCAGGACTAATTTCTACAAGGACATGCTCTAGCTTAGTAGCAATGAGAGGCTCAAAAGAAATATGGGTGAAAAGAGTTTCAACCATCTCGCCCATAGTTACCACAACCTCCTCCTCAGATTTAGCACCTTCCTCGTATGTCTCCTCTTGAACCTTGTGTTCATTGTCATACATGAATTGTTCAAACAATTTCTCGAGACTCTCATCACGAGATGCTAGTTCAATCCTTGTCTTTTTTAAGTCTTCCACAAGATCGAGTAAGGATGATTTTAAGTTTTCGAGCTCATGTTGAGGATAAGGTGAAATTTTAGATTCATTCCCGTAGGAGTACTCGTTTATGCTAATGTGATGGTTTTCTAGCCTTTCGTGGTAATTTTCATGATGATTAAAATCATCATGATAATTACCTTGATAGGAAAAATCATTAGAAATTGCCCTAAA
Organism: Cuscuta europaea; assembly: GCA_945859875.1. Classification (NCBI taxonomy): domain Eukaryota; kingdom Viridiplantae; phylum Streptophyta; class Magnoliopsida; order Solanales; family Convolvulaceae; genus Cuscuta; species Cuscuta europaea. The sequence goes on along the minus strand of CAMAPE010000019.1, from coordinate 2,329,355 downwards.
TAGGAGAAAAAACGTTCTGAAATTCCAAAACAGGAGTATAATGTTTGTTATTCCTTGAATATGAGTAATCTGCCAAGTTTGGAAAAAATGTCATGTTTAATAGCCTAGTAATGCCAAACTTGGCAGAAATTTACTCCTATTTAGGAAATAAAAACATGATACTCCTATTTTGGAATTTCAAAACTTTTTTACTCCTATTTAGGGAATTTACTCAAAAATCATTATAGCCTTCAAAGTTTTGCCCTTGGTGGAAATAATTATCTTGAAATTGGTAATCTTAATACCCTAAAGGTGGATTTTCGCATCATTGATTGTTATCCTCATAACCTTGCTCATAGTATCCTTCATTTTGATTATTTTGAAAACTTTGTTGTTCATGGTATGGATAGTGATATGGTGGTTGAGAATAAAAGTGTTCATTTGAGTAATCCATGAGGAAACATCAAGCAAACACGTGAGAACAAAACTAAAAAGAAAAAGAAAGTCTCCCTAACTTGAATTTGCCCATGCTAAAATTGAAATCAAGAATTCACCGTGACATTCCCTGGCAACAACGACATTTGATGACCCGCTTGCGCGGCGTTGTAGTAAAACGGAGTCTAACCTTTCGGTTTTTCCCCGAGTATCGTGTCTCTTGAGGATTGGCAGAGGAGTTTCTTGATTTTAAATCCAGTCACAGGTTATCGCAAATTTTTGGAAGCTTTCCAAATTAAAACTTTTGATTGATTTTCTAAACTAACTTTTGAAAAAAGAAAGTAAATTAAATTATGCAAAATACTAATAATGGCTCAAAATAAACCAAATGAAAAATATAATATTAAACTCTAAATGGATTGATCAAAGAAGGGCAATGAATTGAAATATAAAATATGGATACATCCTTTTAACTTGGACCTAATAATTAGGAGTAAATAAAGATTGGACTAGTAATTTCTTTTCTCATTGACACGATTTAAGTTACTTTCACTAATTTATCCTATTTCTAGGCTTCATTAATGTGTTTAGAATGGTTGACCTAAATTATATTCTAATCTCGTAGACAAGATAGATATAACTTTCCGCATTTTAGCTAACAAAATGGTCAACTTCATTAATTAATTATATTTCTCATATTAAACAATTGAATTTATTCCTCATAGACAAAGATTAAATTCTATCCATTAATTTATCCTATCTCTAGGCTTCATTAATGTGCTCAATATGTTTGGCTTAAACTATTTATAATCTCATAGACAAGTTATAAATAATCTTCCAAAGTTTAATTTCAATGAAATGACCAAATCTATTAAGTAATCAAATTAATCATTTTAAACAACTAGGCCATAAAATTAGTTAAACTCCTAATTTTCGGTCAAACAAGGTCAACCCATATTATTTAATTCAACTCATGCCCAATAGTAAATTAACTACAACAACTCATTACTAGTTTTAACGCTTTACATATAAAATAAGACATGATCATAAATCATAACAAAATAAAATATTAAAGTGAATACTCCCAACATCTAAACTTTTGTTTCTATCACAAATAAACATCATTTATACTAGGTATTGAGTTTATCTAAGTAGGAGATTAATATAACAACAAGAACTAGTTTTCTTGAATAAATATGGAAAATACGAAATTCTTAAAATTAATGCAGAGAATGTTTCACTAACATTTGGAAAATAAAAACAACATATTCAGAATCTACATGACGAGAAGATGAATTTTCATATAAAGAACTTACAAATTGAAGCTAAAATGAGAAAGATATGAAAGATTGAAGTTGAAGGTTCAACAATGGTGGAAATCCGAGCTTTGAGGAGGAAGAAGACACCCTTTTTGATCTGAGTTGGGTGTGAGATGGTGTGTTTTGAGTTGGGGATGGAAGAGGGCTTTTATAGCCGAAGTTCCGTGGAAGGCGGTCTGAAGGGCGGCGGCCCTCCGGCCATGACCGGCAGCCTTCAGTCACTTCCCCAACAAAGGTACATGTACGCGTCAAATCCGCCGCAGGCGGCCACGGAGGGCGGCCGCCCGTCGGCAGTCTTCCAACATTTTGTCGTTATACAAAGTGTGGTGTGCTAAAACTGTCAAAAACTCGTAGGCGCCCAGAAAGGTGGCCGCTTTGTCGACCTCCTTACGTTAAATGGAAAAGTTGTCTTCACTAAAGTTGTAGATCTCTTTCTTGGCTAACTACTGGAATTTGAATTACATGCACTGGATTTGTAGTTTATGAGATATGACCAAAACAGTGAGCACGTGTCACTTTCCATTGCAACTGCAAATGTCTGACTTCTTTGAGAAATATAGCCATTCTACGATTGTTATTTGGTCATGTGTTCTTCATAAGAGTTGTAGAGAAAGAAGATGTCAATGTAATGCAACTGGTTTCACAAACTTTGGGCAATCATGCGCCAAGTTATGATCAAAATACAAACATGTGTCTTTATGCATTGTCCATTTTCATCAAAAGTGGCCATATAGGCGACCCTTCTTGATTTTTGAGCTTCCTTGCATGATTTCTTCCTCTCTTGGACTATTCTCATTGAACAATTTGTCAATAATATATCTTGCAAACTTCCGTAGCAATTCATTTGTTGGCAAAAAATGTCACTTTCTTCATGCAATTGACCCGAAATTTCGCCAAACATGTTATGAATGTGATTGTTACCTCATTTCATGAAACTTGAACCAAATATATAAAACATGCCTTGTTTTTATATTTTCAATCCAAAAATCGTTTAAATTTGATAAGAAATGTAAGTACAAAAATGGACTTATCACTTGAAGAATGGACTCCATTGTTCTACAAGCTGAAGTTTAATTATCTTTACTATGTTCTGTTTGAAAGTCTTTATTTTGTTCTTATTAGGTCAAATAATAAGAATGGTAGGCTCTTAGTTTTGTTTTTCTTAGTTGTTAGATTTCTGTTGAGAGGCAATCAGGCTGATGCAGCCACTAATAGCTTCAAAGCTCTCAAATTTTCAGCGATTAGTCTCGCTTTGTTTGGGTTGGACTACTCTGTGTCTGATAAAGAAGTGAGGGGGCTGGTGGGCTTATGGTTAGGTTGGTTTAGTGTAACACCCCAAATTTATACCTAAAATAGATGCTAATTATAGCAAGTATAGAAAGAGTTTCCCAAAACATTTAACTCAAAAGAGTTTAAATTGCAGCGGAAGCCTAATATTCATTGAGTGTTACCGTCACATTCGGTTCTCACACAACCGAATGCACATGCTAAACCACAATCCAAAATAACATAAGTTCTAAGTTCCAAAACTGAAAGTAAAAGAAACAATGACAAGTTCTGAAATTATAAAATTTTATTAATGTAACTAGTAACTAATAACTAATCTTTTCCATCATTTGCAATGGAGTCAGAGATTCATAAATTGTTTGCGCTTCTTTGTTATGAAGCAGCGGTCAGTCCATGCAATTTTGGACGGAATTTTCACTATGGGTCATCCGGAAACAGTCTCTATGTGCTTTAGTACAGGGGTAAGACTGCGTACATCCGACCCCTCCTTACCCCACCGTAGGTGGGAGCCTTTGCGGCACTGGGGTAAATGAAAATGATGAACTAATAACTAATCTAGGTGATCTATCAGGTCCTCTTCATCAAGCATACTCTTCATAATCTGTACCAAATAAAGTGCATAAAACAAAACAAAGAAAAGGAAACCAAAGTTAGCTTTTTAGCTAAGTAAGATCCACCCAACCCCGTAAAATCATATAGTTTGAAGAAAATAGATTTGGTACTTAATGTATAGGTTCAAAAATCCATTTAGTTCCAAAAATACAATTTTCAAGTTTAAAATCATATTCACCATTCAAAACCACCTTTGAGACTCAACAGAGTAGTTTATAAATACTTATTCATATAGATTTCATATTCTACTAAATACTTATCCACAATTAATTCTCAAAAACTGTTTACTCTTCAATTCAAAAATATTATCCATACTACATGAATGCTCGAGTTGTGTACCGGTCCTATCATTATGAACATGTTGTTCATAGATTACTCCACTCCAAAGATCGTTATGAACTTGTAGTTCATAGTTTACTCACAATCGCATTATCAACATAGAGTTCATAGATTACCCCACCTATCATTATGAACTCATGGTTCATAGATTACTCCACCGATCATTATGAACTTATGGTTCATAGATTACTTCACTTATCATTATGAACATATGGTTCATAGGTTACTCACATATCATTATAAACATGTGGTTCATAGATTGCACAAATATCATTTTGATTAAAAACACTTTCTCAAAATATCCTTTTCAGATTCATATCTCAAAATCATATGCCAAGCATCTCCAATTCAAGGTCAAAGTTCACAAATTAGGGTTTACCAAAACTAGTTCCAAAATAATGTTTAATCTCATGTTCAAAATAATACAATAAGGATATTTATAACTCCAGAATATATATGTAAAATTTAATACCAAATTATACATTTAAAAATACATAATTTGTCCCAAAAGATTTGATCTCACAACACTTTCCAAAAAGAGGGTTTAATCCGAACCACCACTTCCCAAAAGTAGTATTTACTACCACCATCAAAATAATCCAATTGGGCTATTCTAAATCCATAATATATTTTCAATATAACCAATTAGAATAGTCTCAAATCATACTTCAACTCATACCAAAACAATCACCAAAATTTTCCAATCCCAATAGAACAATCCTCAAACATCACAATTTTAGCCATAACAAACTAATTTGATAAATTCATGATCAATCATACTCTCAAAAATTCCCATAAAATCATACATCATTATATTCATACTATAATAACCGAAATATTCATAAAATTTCAGAAAGAAACTCATATCATAGCACAAACCCTAATTAATACATAATAGGGGCAAAAATGTAGTTTTGGTTGCAATAGTCCTTACCTCGAGGATAACAATGAATCATAAATGTAAAATCTATCTTGAGGGATCACTCACTCGTACCTAGGAAGTTAGAGGATCGAAGGATCTCAATTTAGGAGAAAGAAATCAAGAAAACAGATGAAGATTGGGTTGTTTGATCTCATCCTTGGCATCAAAATTCGTGTTGGATATGTTAATATTGAAGAGGCGGTGCTGGCAGTAGCTATTCTGCATGATTTTCTTGCCACGCACGCCGTGCGTGACCCTCAGGCACCCCAAACCTTAGTTTTTACCCCGTTTCTTCCCCGTTTGAACCTCCCCTTGGTCCCAAACACTTAACCAACCATAATAAACTACCTAAAGACCGTCTAAACGATATGAAACACAATTTTAATTATTTCCTGAATTCTCCCAATTTTTCGGGGTATTACATTTAGAGGGAGGTTAGTGTTGGATAATTACTTTATGGCTTGCAATTTCTGTAGTTGTACTGCGAGTTTGATTTAATATAATGTGTCAATTTTCCTTTCAAAATAAGATATTATTACTGTCAAGCTTGGAAAATATTGTCATGTTTAAAGTCTGATAATGTCAAAACATGACAATAATTACTCTTATTTAAAGAAGTAGAGCCAAAAAATGATAGTCATATTTTGAAATATACAAAAGATTTTAGTTTCATTTAAGTTAAATTCTCGGCTTGTTATCCAAAGTAAAAACAGTGTTTGAAATCCACTAATGACCTAATGTTCGTAACGCTCGTTACGCGATGGATAGTGACCACTATTATTTTTTGCAAGAAAGATGAGTTATAAATAAATGAGAAAAGGATAAGTTAGACCCTTCTACATCGTTTAAACTCACGTACTAAAAAAAGTATAACACAAGCCATTCAACTCCAAAACAAGATCACATTAGCTAACCTTATGTTTTTTTATTACACAAATCAACGCGCGAAATTAAAAGTTGCGTATTTGGTGAATAAATTGGTTGATAAGTCTGATAAGCAAAAAACATGCTCACCAAACGGGCTCTAAATACGTAACTTTTCTTTTCGTGCGTTGAATTTTGTAATAATTAAATAAGTAAGGTTAGAGTTACTTTTCTGACTGAATTGACTTAAGTTACTGTACAACTGACTTAACCAAACAGTTCTATTTTTCATATATATTTTTCTTTATTTACTAATAAAATATATTAGAAGTTTTTTTCCATAATTTAGCAAATTCAGCCAAATCAACCATTTCAATCAGAATTTCATCAATTTCAGCAAAATCAGCCGATATAGCCAATTTTTACCACACAGGCTCTTCATACAATCACACTATATTGGAGAGAACGGTTAAAAACATGCACAAAAATATGGGGACATGACGAGGTATACGACTTATTAGGAGAAGCTTGGCCAGCAGTCTGGAAAAACTTTACCAATCGAACAATATCTATTTATAAGGTCGGGTGGGGGTGGGATGGGGGTATTGGAGGCCAGGTGAGAATTTCTATTCGATTTCTATAACTTGCATGGTAGAGGAGAATGATCTCTTTGCAAGTGCATATGAAATTAAACAATACATTCTCAAATGTTCTATTCATGAGAGAAGGCAATGGGGACGAAGGCATGCGACACAAGCGGTTATCGGTGGGCGAATTGGGTCCCTAACGGGGTAATAGACGACGTTTTGTACGAAAGATATACAAATTGGAAAGACTTACAATGACTTAAACACATAGTATATGTGAACTAAGTTATACTATTATAGCAACAAAATTTTTACACTCTATCTGCCTCATAAAAATCTTCCAATTTACCCTTTTGGAACGTCCCAAAAACTTATTTCCATTTCTCGTTTGGAAAATTTTGTGTGAGTACCATTCATTTACCGTTTTTCTTACTCAACCGCAATCATACATTTCCACTTTATTCTCAATTTCTTAAAGTCCGATCCAAGTCAAACCAGAAAGAATCTTATCGGACGGGAATATAACATAGACATGCCGCATACCCATTCATGTTATTATTTTGTAAGGATTACCATCCATTATTACACCCAATTGTGGGCAGAACTGTAGAACATTTACAACAGCATACATTCATACTGAAAAGAATCTAGTCACCACGTAGAGGTCCGGAGGATTGAATGATTGACGGGGTATAATCTTCATCATCATTATCATTACCCTAGTGCCGCAAAGGCTCCCACCTCTGGTGGGGTAAAGTGGTCGGATGCACACAATCTTACACCTGTGCTACAACATAAAGAGGCTGTTTCCGGATGACCCATAGTGAAAATCGCGTCGAAAATAACATGAACTGACTGTGCTTCATAACAAAGAAGTGCAGACGAGGTATAATACTCGAAGAAAATAAGCACTTTTCAAATTAGATCCATGACTTTAAAAGTATTCGTATTTGGTGTATGATTATTGTTTCTATCTCATTCTAATTCTTCCTGCCAAAGTTGCTGTACATAAAATCGTTTGAGATATGACAAACACTCAACCGAATGGACTACAGGGTGGACAATAAACATGTACTCAATTTGAGCAAAACCAAAGATATTAATTTAATGATAGTAAGATTGATATATTACTGTCTGGGCAAATAATAATTTTGTTTCCCTCGTAGAGAAGTATTTTTTACATTTTTTGCTTGTTACCTTTAACATCTAGACACCTTACTTTTAAGTAATTAAATTGTCTTATGCATTCTCTTTTTGCAACATCTAGACACCAACGACATTTTTTGCTTGTCAATGGCAGTCAACTTTTCTTTTTTATTGTTCAAAAACTTAGACACCTTACTTTTAAGTAATTAATTAATTAATTTATCTTATGCATTATCTCTTCTCCTCAAGTATAGTTTTTACTTTGTTATTCACGTGTAGGTTGGCTAAGTTCTAGGAGATAGATGGAGTGTAAAGTTAAATACCGTTTTTTTTGTTAACATTACTCTGAATTTGAGAACCGATTTTCCTGATCTCATCTAAAAATTTGCACATACTTTATCATTTAATAATCATCTTCCTTCACAAACTGCTGCCCCCAAACAAGGATCATCTTTTTTCCTAAGAAAACTACATGAACCAATTTACATGGTTCTCCTGCTATCCGACTTGCCTACTTGAAAACTGGGCACCCTTTGACCACAACTCCAGGAGCTGTGGGGCAAGTCGCGAGAGGGCAGTGATCCAACTCCGCCCCCCACCATTTCAAGTTCTTGTGCTCATTCTGCAACGCGAAGAATAAAAGCACAGCCATGAAAGCGGTGCCTGCATCCATAGCAGCGGAGAGGACATAATTGTACTTCTTCCACCACCCCTTCCTGAACTTGAACACAAAGTAGTTGAAAAACAATCCAGTCACGATCCAGCTAGCAATGTTGGTTGGAGTAGCCGGGGGCATCCCTGCAAATCCGTAAGAAATGACTGGTATATTGATCAGGGGTATCCATTTCTTTTCCGGGTATATTTTGCTCAGTACCCAAACAGGCACGGGCAAGACTGCTCCAATTAGGAATAGCCAAACCAGGTTCCTATACAGTCCACCTGGTCCAAACAATCGTTTAGGTCCGATTAGTCCCCAGATTACGGAGGCATCGAATGTCACTCGGAACTTTGGGCACGTCCATGGGCTATCTGGATGAAGTGCCTCAATGTCACATATGTTCTCAATGCTACCCAGCATCCACCAGCACACCGCTAGGTTGACCACACCAGAAACAATGGTTCCCACTAGCTGTAAGAAAGAAATGAAAGACACTTTGAACAACTCATCCCAGAATATAATGCTTTTCTTAGGATGTAATGATGTATAACCTTTGAATCAAGTTGGCATTTGGTAACACTTAACGATTAACCTAAAACACTTTTCTTTACAGGAGTATTATCAATTAAAATTGCAAAGATAGGTTATCTTTCAATCAAGAATCTGGAAGATGAAAACTAGTAATCTAAGACTTGAAAATCAAGAATCGGATTCTTGTTAATCATATTTTTTATACACCATTTTAATTTTCATTTTAAAATACCTTCACGAATTATTTTTTAAATTTAATAATTATTACAAAATAGAAAAAAAAGCAGGAATTTTTTGTCTTGTATTGGTAGTCTTTCTAAGGAGTCTGTGTGTGGGGAGTAAACACTACCAATTTTGGTAAGTTGTGGGTTCTACCCTTAAGGTCTTCCCAATTTACAGTTTTCACCTTTGAAGTCTTGAATTGATAATAGAAAACCTTTTTTTGTGTCCCTAACTTCATTTCACTTCGACTTACCTGAGCGGTGTACATGCAGCGTGGAGGAATTTTTAAATAGTGACCGAGTTTAAGGTCAGCTAGGAATGAGAGAGTATGAAGTGTGCTGATCCTTCCATAAATCTTGAAAAGCAAGTTAGCAATAGGTTTTCCTGGAAGGATGTACCCGATTATGAACTGGGCAATAATGTCGTACCCTGGTTGCTGCAAAGAATGGCAAACACCTTCATCATTCATTTAGGTGTGTGGATGAAATTTGAAACGGGTAATCTTGTAGGAAGAGTTTTCCAAGTTTTGTAAGTTGGTTTGTATTTTTTTAGATGTTGGATAACTTAAGATTGAGGCTTTACCTGGTTTGTTGTTGCTTGAATGACACCTATGGGGAGACTAACCACAAATGCCAGAGCAAATGCAAAGAGCATCGCCCACCACGGAATCTGAACAGTTTCTTTCCAAACAAAGCACATCACAAGAGAAAGGCAAGTGCTGGCAAGTAATAAAATCAAGAACCACCATTCAGGAACTTGCTTGTAACTCCTCATTAGTTTGGTGTGGATATCCATCTTGACATTTTTAGCAGCAGATCTTGTTTGCTTCCAAATATCACTAACAAAAAGAAAATGAAAACAAAAAACTAATTTCAACCCATTCAATTGATGGCAAAACTAGCCTATGTGGGGCAATTGGTTAACACTCCATATGGCTAGACGCATCATGTAGGGACACACTCCACAGCCAGATACCTCTTTTGGACTGCAAATTTATCTAAAAATGAACATACCCTCATAGCCCGATAACTCATCCTTACAGTGTATTTTTCATTTCTATAGGGAGCCTATATCTTGTTTATGAATTGTATAGCTTCTGATACTTTCATTTATTTATACCAAATACGAAGAATAGCCCATGATAATGGACATTATGTTATTTCACATTGATATGAGACGAACTCTATAACACAATCTCAAATAAAAACATAATAATAGGCTAGCAATCGCTAACCTGCCATTAAAAAGAGCCACATGTGTCAAGGTTGCAGTAAACCTTGCAAATCCGGACCCGATTGATAGGGCGAAAAGAGGGCTGAGGTAGAGCTTGCTGTAACTCTCATAAGCAGCAATGTTCAAATCAAATTGAGGGGTCAACACTTTAGTAGTATCATATTTGCTCCCAGCAGAAGTGAAGAGTTGGTTGGAAAATATAGGAAATTTCCGGGCATCAAACGTGTTGAATTTCCAGTAACACAGAGGAACAATCACATAAATGAACATAATGAAACCAACGGCAACGTTCAGAATTGAGGACCATGGTGTGACTAACGGGCTCCCATGGTAAGCCGAAATCCCAGCCCAGTCCAGAGTGAATGCACCAACGCCTAGTCCGTGGTATGCCGAACCAATTTGCTGAGCTGTGATGCTACGCGGCCATACCCAGCAAACCCATGAGAAGAAGGTTAAAATTGGAAACAAATAGCCTGGTAATGCATAGTATAGGAAACTTCCTCCCATTACTATAAGGAAAAACTTCATCCTGGTTAATCCTCTTGATTTCACTTCCTTTTCGTGGAGTGCCCTATGGACACAAAAATCAAAATGCATTAAATAAAAAAGCAATGCTGATTATGAAATTATTATATCTCAAAATATTGAACAAAGAAATTCAAAAAAGTGAGAAACTCAGACCTAAATAAAGAAACTTGAGCAAGGTTGGATGGCCACCACATATCTACTGGATCAACCAGGTACCTTCTCAGCACTCCTGCCCATCCATATCCTATAAGCTGCATTGCAACAAAAAATCTGTAAAACAAACTTCAAAAAAGTGTCCCATAATGAGAAAATATGGATCTCCCTTATCATTTGTTTATTCAAATCAATGAATCATGGGTACAAAGTCAAACATTGGGGCAAACTATTAGGTCAAACCCTCAAAGTCAAAACACAATATGATGTAATCCTTAAACAAGTACAGGGCAATAATGTCCAACGTTATTACTAACACAAACAATCATTGAATTAATTTGAGCAAATCAAAATATCAAATTTGCAGCAAATGGAATAAAAACATTAAATAAAAAACTAAAAATGTAAAATACAGATATAACAGAAAAACCAATTATGTCCAGGCAGCCCAGCCTTGTTATTAGCACAAACACATATGGAATTAGTTTGAGCAAATCAAAAGATTAAAAAGTAAATACATTGACAATAATTTGAATAAAATATCATCATCATCAACTCCAGTGCCGGCTCCCGCCTACTATACTGTGGGTAAGGGGTCGGATGTACCAATCTTACCCTATACTAGCAAAAAAAATTGTTTCCGAATGACCCGTTATGAAGCTCCCACAGTTTGGCATACATTGTGCTTTATTACATCGTATTCTAAAGCCAAAACATATAAGTATTTGGTTGCATTGCAAACGACGGAAACAATCGGAATAAAATATAAAAATATAAAAATAAAAATATAAAGGGAAAATGGAAACTAATAATAAAACGGTCTTCTTACAATAGTCCCACGTTTTTATTATTCATGAATAATTCAACCTTCACCCAATCTTCATTCAGGTCCCATCAATGACATGTTATTCAAAGTTATTTTCTTATCTTTTCAAAACATCATGTGAATGTTTTACGAAGATAAGAAAATAACTTGGAATAACAGGTCATAAATAGATCCGGGACAGCCGAAAGAAGATGGGTGAAAAAGTTAAATTATTAGTTTCCACGTCCCAAGAAGCAAAGTATACCTGAGTGGTCAAAACAATTATAAGGGCACAAAGGAAGCTCAAGCTTTGCTTATAATAAGCTTTCATAATAGTAACGGCTCCAATGGAGTAAGCGTCGCCTCCGCCCGGTGAGACCCCACAATTGGCCATGACAGTGATGATTGCGTGCTCCTTGATGTTGAATGGGCCCGGATTGAGGGTGAAGCTCCACCGCCCGAACACCGTGAACTTCCCCTCCGGCAGAGTCGCCGCCATGAATCTCCCGACGGGCAGAACCGCAATCTGCATGAGGATGGCGGAGATGGAGAGGGGCTGGGTCCTGTAGATGAAGAAGGTGTTGAGGAAGATCAGTATTACGCAGGAGGTCAGGCCCAGAAACCAGGCCCTGAAGGTCATCACGGGGAGCGTAGTGTCGTCAGTTTCCGGGACCACCAGGGCTACTTCCTCCACCGAACATCTTTCTTCGGACGCCGCCGCCGCCGCGACCCCGTTCTGCTTCTCGCCGGCGGCGGACATTTCGTCTCTCTATCCGACCAGAGCACAGAGTGGATGTGGGGTTCAAAATATGACAGTTGTTAGCGAACAACTATGTTGTGTACTTGAATGTCCGCACCCCCTTTTAAAGGGTACAGAGTAGATCGACCGGCATGTATGGTTGACTTTTTGGAATAAATATCCATTTGCCAAAAAAATTAAATATCCCATTATAAACCTATGTCTTTTTGGTATATTTCGATATATCAGGTTTATCAATAATTTTTTTAATTAAATACGTATTTTTTAATTTTATGCATGAAATTATGTAAAAGTGAGAAAAAGTAATGTTGAACTTAGTTTTTGGAAAGTTACTGTAGAAGATCATTTTAACTGTTTTTCATAATTTTTTTTATTATTAATAAAATATATTTTACGTATTTTTTCTACATGCAGTCAAACAAACTCATACAGTCACACTATCCATTATTAAATCTTAAAATAAGAAGTGAAAATGTAGACTTGATATTTCTCTACATGCAGATATAAGCCCCCATTCATAAATACGGAGTATATAATTTAACTTTATTGAAACTAAATGCTGCAACAAAATTATTTAAAAAACACCAAAAATAGCTAATTAGTCCTTCAAATAGAAAGAAAGGGAACAAAAGTTTATTTTGGTTACATGAAAAAATATATATAAAAACCGTTTTGTATTAAAAATTGTAACATTAATTTTAGGTAGATTCGTGTAGCTAGCTAATTTAGTTTTCAATAATCTCATCCGAAAAGATTATTGTGGCCAAACACCTAAGTTGGTATGGAATATGTTCTTAGGACCTTAACCTGCCACCACTATCTTTGTCGTCGAAGCTAAGAACAATACCAATTCAATAATTAAAATATTATAATAATATATATGATGATAGAATGAATTAATTAGTTCCTACTAATTAAATTAAAGTAGCTAGTAATTGACACATGCATACCAAATTAAAGTCTGTACGTCTTAATCGTTGCTTGTCACGGCTCATTATTTCAACTCGATCTTATAAATATAAATTTTGAATATTAGTATAATTTAATTTCTTATACGTCTAAATGGGTGGTTTAAATTTAATTAAATCTCAAAATTTTAGTTTTTTGTAATTGTGAAAACTGCGTTAGAGGAATGTAGTGTATGTGTGTGTAAATAAAATACATACTTTTGGCCGGATTTTTAGTATCAATCATTTAAAATCGATTAACCGATTTGTTTCGCCTTTCCATATTTTTAATTTGTACACTTTAAATTAATTAATTAATAACCAATATACAAATGTATTATCGTGTGAAGATACTACGGCTATAGAATACAATCATACATATCCACAAAATTCTACAACGATACTCTCATTTCGTATTCACTTGGTCAATACAAATCACTCTTAATTAATCTCTTATTTTATGTATCAACTTTTTATCAAATTTGATTCTGATTTTTGTGACTTTGTAAATCTTTTAATGTAGTTTCTGAATATGTAATTTTTTTTTCTAAAAATAATTTGAGTACGGGCAGAAATCTGTTTGCTTTATCGTCGATCAAACATCGTAAATCGCAATGGGACAATAAAAACAGCGAAGGGAATATATATTAATTAGTTTGTTGGTACATAGGTAGGATGGAAGCAATAATAATGGGTAGTGATATTGATAGAAAATGAGAGAATATGAACTTTCAGATCTAATTGATAGAGCAATTATATATATTGATTGACAAACTAATTAAATAAATACGATAAAACACTGAGATGTCATTTCTCGTGATGCTAATTGCTAACTAATACTCCAATTTTAATTTGCTAAATAACTGAATTCAATTCGCTATTTTATTGTGTAACACAATTAATTTAGTTAGGCCTGCTTTGTGTGTTCAGATATTTAAGTCTCAAACAAGTTTAATTTAATCGTATTAAACTTAAACAAAGAAGGGTGGTTTTTTTTTGAACCGACAAAGAAGGGTGGTTTGATAATCTATATACCTTTACTTTATGTGTCGTACCAATTCATTTTTTTCTCAAATTAATACTTCAAAATAATAAAAAATAAGAAGGATATGCATTACATTATTGGCTGAATTAATTGATTAACTTTACTCAAGGGGACTGTTAAATTTTAATATATTTTAAATTTAGCAAATCCGTCTTGAGCTGTGTTACGTTAGAAATTTTAATATATTTCGTATCTTCAAAATGGTTTAATTTTATTTTAATTCTTCCATTTACTTTATGCCTATATAGTATATTCATACGGAATCAAAAATATGGAGTTTAAATTAATGTATATTTCCAAAACCGGTTAGCTATATTTTTACATCATCATAAACAACAAATTAAATAGGGGGCGCCAAAATAATCAAGATTTAGGCGATCGATCCATCACTAATTACATTTGCTGTCATTATTACCTGCGAAGTCAAAATGAAGTCAAGACACGTGGTGCTTTGGTCTAGCGAGTGGGAGCCACATGCCAAAATACTTCTAACACACTATTTGAATGAAATCTATAGCCAGGAGCACATGTTTGAAGTGTGGGCCTCACGGCCTGTCACACGTCAGCTAGTGGGTTACCCGTTCCGCTCGCCAAATTATATGGTGCAACCGGTTGCAAAAACGACGCAACATCTCCTTTTTTTGTTTTTGGTGTTAAAAATGATAATAACTCTTTAATTTTTGATCCGATTTTTATAAAATTTATATCAACATTTTTTATTTTTCATGATCTTTCAAATGAGACCAATATTGTGTATGTAATTTTAAGTAATTATCGAACTATTATATTAATGAGTATTGGATTATAAGAAAAATCGAATCTGTTTGGGAGATGATAGATTTGTGAAATAGAAGATCGAATCTGTTTGGGAGGGGATCAGTGGCCTCAGTTACATTTGATAATACATTGAGTTACATCTTTTTATGAGCGAGTTACATCTTTTTATAAGCAAGTTACATCTTTTTATAAGCGAGTTACATCTTTTTATAAGCGAGTTACATATATATATACACACGAGTTGCATTTGACATGTCTGAACGTGACTTACATATATTTACACGTAAAGTTACATATTTTTACACGTAAAGTTACATATTTATACACGCGAGTTACATATCTATACACACGAGTTGCATGTGACCTGTCTGAATGCGAGTTACATATTTTTTACGTAAAGTTACATATTGTTACACGTAGAGATACATATTTATACACACGAGTTGCATTTGACTTGACTGAACGTGAGTTACATATTTTAACACTTAAAGTTACATATTTTACACACAAATGTTAATATGTTAAAATTACATAGGCAATATTGGTCTCATTTGAAAGATCATGAAAAATAAAAAATGTTGATATAAATTTTATAAAAATCGGATCAAAAATAAAAAAGTTATTACCATTTTTTAAAAACAAAAGGAAAAAAAAATACAAAGCCGTCCTGGTATACGGTGCTGACCGTATACCGGTTGCACGGTATACGCACTCGTTCCGCTCATGCCAAACTGACGCTGTTAGTGACTACGTTCGTGCGTTATCAACTTATCATACTCCATCGTTACCGTCGGGGTAGTTCATTCATAGTTGAACGCAGGGCCGGTCCTGAGGAAATGAAGGCCCTGTGCAAAAAGAATATTGGACATTCTTTTCAAAGTTTCAACACAAGTTAAAAAAAAACTGAACCGAAACCGCACAGACTCAATCGGGACCCGAAAGTCGGGACTCGAACATAAATCGATTTAATGAAGGTTTTTTGAGTTATAAAATCGGTTCAAACTGAACCGAACCGATTTTTATTAAGAGGTATTTTAATTATTTATTTTGTAGAACAAATAGGTAATATAAAACTTGTATGTCTGTATTTCAACAATTAGTTGATTTGGTCCGGTGGTTGATGTTTAGAAATTAGCGTGCATGCTTTTATTTCACCTGGGTTCAAATCCTGCATGTCTCGCTTCTTTTCTTTTTTGTTTCTAAAGCTTAAGATTCCCACACCGGTGGAAACGGAGGATTTACTACTCCTTCGTTCTTATATACACGCTCCTCCTTTGCAGATGAGGAATACGCGAAGTGACGAACCAGGCCTGCTTCAAAGCCTTGCCCTAGTCCACCTAAGTAATACTACTCCCTCCGTCCCGCTAACATTGGGACAAGAGGGAGTGACACGCAAATTAATAAAGAGTGATTTATGTGGTTGATATTAAATTGATAAAGTACAAATAAAGTAAGAATGATTTAGAGCCACACAAACTTTACCAAATTTGGTATGAGACAATCTTAATGGGACGGACCAATAAGGTAAATGGGACAATCATAACGGGACAGAGGTAGTAGTATACTACTACAAAAAAATTGGGCCCTTCTAATTTTTTGGGCCCTGTGCGGTTGGACACCCTGCACACCACCAGGGCCGGCCCTGGTTGAACGGCGGTTGCCGTTAACAGGATCCACGCTGGACGAAAAGCTTGTGGGTGGCGTGTGTCGCGTTGCATGCTTACAGGCTGGTGGGACCGTTTACCCGAGAATCATACTCCCTCCGTTCCTAAATAAACTTCCAACTTTCCTTTTTCGTCTGTTCCAATTAAAACTTCCACTTTTCCTTTTTGGTAAAGAATTTGTGGTTCACAACATTTCTTACATATTTCTCTCTCCTCTGCACAACTCTCCACCACACAATATCCACTATCTTAAACTTTGTGCCAAACCCATTTGGAAGTTAAAATGGGAACGGAGGTAGTACTACGTATTTGTTCCATCCATTAATTTATTTCTATTTTATTTATTTCTTTATTTATCTGACGTGCCAATATCAAGGAAAATCCCAAAAGTAATCGAGCATGTGAATTATTTGATAAGCATAAATAAGTTGCAATTAGTTTGTGTACTCCGTACTATTTAAAAAGTTTCAAATATTTTGAATGTATGTTTGATACGATAATTTCCAAATTCTTTCAAAATAAAAGCTCTTTTTTGAAAAACTATATTGAACAATATCTGAGAATAGTATGAAGTTTTTAGCAGCGATGGATGTAGAAGGGTGCGGGGCGACTGCTCATTTGGACTTTCAAAATTTTCTATTATATATATGTAATATTTTCATAAAATATTTATACTTTAATTATGTGTGTGTGTGTTTGTCCTGCTTAACTTTAAATAGAAGATTTAAAATGTTCATACTTTTACATAATACTACGTTACTTAACTAATAGGTGATTTAAAAGGAAAAACATCTAAAATAACATATCAATACTTAAAACAAATAAATAATATATAGAACAACTCATTGTTTAACACTTAGGATACTTATATTATATATATATATATATATATATATATATATATATATATATATATAGAATTAGGTTCAAGTGAGAAAATGATCTTAGGAGAGAAATGAGAATGATACTGGACCGTTAGATTGTATTCTGTGAAATTGAATGTGCATTAAGTGAAACTGAAATGTGCATTAGGTGAAATCGAAATGTGCAGCACAAAATGTAAGGCATAGTAGTATTATGTGAAACTGAATTGTGCATTATGAAAAACTAAAATGTGTACTACGTGAAACTGAAACGTACAGAATAAAAACTAGGATCCAGTGGCATTTTTTGTGCCTTTTATTCTACACATTTCAATTTCATGTAATGCACATTTGAGTTTTATTTTTCATTTTGCACATTTCAGTTTCACGTAATGCACATTTCAGTTTTACCAAATGCACAATTCAATTTCACATAATATAATCCAATGGTCTAGATTTATTCTCATTTTTCTCCTAGGAGTCCTTTCTCACTAGAACCACTCCATATATATATATATTTATATATATATATATATATATATATATATATATATATATATATATATATAGAGAGAGAGAGAGAGAGAGAGAGAGGTTCCAATGAGAACACTCCTTATTGTAAGAAGTGAGAACAAATCTTAACCATACATCTTAGTAAATTAAGGGTCACAAAAGGAGGAGATACACAGATGTATGGCGGGGGTGCAAACATTAAATTTATACTCTTACACCATCTAATCTCTACGTATGTTTAATGAAGGATAATAGAGTAATTTTCAAAAGTTCATTAATGTGGTATCCGTTGGAGGCTATCACTTACCAAAAAAAATAGGAAGAGATAAAGGGTCAAATCATATAAAACGTTTTAGTTTAAAAATTGATTTAAAGTTTTAAATTATAATCTGATTTTAACAAAAATCATATCAAATTATATAATTTTTTATTATGTTTCATATGACACCAATATGTCATATATAATTTTGTTTTTAAAAAATAAGTATAATATGCATTTAATAAACCACAACAAACATCTTCAGTTACCGCATACACATGAATATGTATCTGACACACAAACAATAATATCTAATGCACAATAACCAGTAACTAACACACAATACGTATAAGAAAAACTAAAACAAGTATCTTAAGCACAAAATCTAATATCTAATGCACAACGAACAAAATCCGCCACACACAAATTATAAACTAATTAATATCTAACGTAAAAGGATTTCACAAATTATGTGTTGTTTGGGACCCTATTTTTGTATTTATCAATCTTATCAGTCGATTTTGATATCGAGAGCTTAATTGTATAATGATCAAAATAAGAAAGGTTGAAGTTAATTTTTTGCCTGAATTGAATGAAGTTATTATAAACGAAAATTTTAGCTACTTTTTCAGACAAATGTTTATTTACTTTATCAATAAAATATATTTAAATTTAATTTTCCCATAATTCAGTATATTCAGCCAGTTCAGCGGGTTCAGCAAGAATTTTATCAATTTCAATAGATTCATCCATTTTATGTGTTACCAAACAACTCTAAATGGCATTCTAAATGAAAAAGATGTTCAACATATGATAGTATTGTCAATGTAAAATAGATCAATGACTTTAAAATGTCACGTGGTGTAATGAATTTGCTCAAATGAGAGTCATATGACATATTAGCAGTGAGAAATATAAAGTCATACAATTGGCGGGGTCATATGACATATTAACCCCAATTTCTTCATCATAGCGTTATAACTTTTTAAATTTTGTTGTAATTTCTACAAAACATATATCAAAATTCTTAACTTTTTATGATTTTTCATATGAGAACAATATTGCATATAGAAAATTAAAAAAAATGTGAAAGTGTATTACGTAACGTGTTAATTTTCCAACCTCGATACGGGCTATTCCTTAATACTTAAAGACATAATTCTCAATGTATTACTAAAATAAGGATATTGACTAAAAGTATGACTTATTAATTTTTAGTTACTATAATTATGTATAAAATTATATCAAAGTCACTATAAAAGTTCATAGACAATTTGATTTTTTTTGCTGGAAAATGCTTATATTAAATTAAAAAATCAAACAACTAAACATCCTATATTCTGGCTACCTAAACATTTCCTCTAGACTTCTTCTTATAGCCAATAGGCAACCTCACTCTCTGATTAGACATAAAATAGACTGCCCAATAATGAGCAAGACTAATCGCTGACCATGTGAGAGATTCAAAGCTATTATCGGCCAAATTAGCCTGCTTGCTTCCTCCCAATTCCCAAACTAAAAACTAAAGCCACAAAACATAATTTTCTCTCTCATATGTAGTGTTTTTAGGTATTCAGAGATAAGGTTGCTAACATTTAGTGACTATAATAATAAAAAACTAGCCCTTATATAATACAAAAAAGCTTATATGTTCATTTTTCATTTGAAATTATGTAGTACTTTTAGTTACAAGATAAGCTGACTAAGAATTGATCGGGAGAATTTTATCTCCCATATATAGTGGTTTTAGGTAAAAGAAGACAAGTTTTCTAATAATTGAGCGGAAGAATTTTTTCTCTAATATATAGTGTTTCTAGGTATATATGACAAGATAACCTTGCTAACAATTGAGCAGAGAAATTGAGCGAAAAAAATTTCTCTCAAATGTAGTGCTTTTAGGTGTTGGGCGGGAAAACTCTCTCATATGTAGTTCTTTTAAGGATAAGATAAGACGGCTAACAATTAAGCAGAAGAATTTTGTCTCTCATATGTAGTGATTTTATGTATAAGAAAATAAGCTTGCTAATAATTGAGCGGTAGAATTTTCTCTCTCACATGTAGTGCTTCAATGTATCAGAAGATAAGCTTGCGAACAATTGAGCGGACAAATTGAGCGGGAAAATTTTCTCTCTCATATGTAATGCTTTTAGGTATTATTATATATATTAGAAAACAATTTTGCTAATAATTATGCGGGAAAACTCTCTCTCTCTCACTCTCATATGTAGTGCTTTTAAGTATTATATTAGAAGATAAATTTGCTAATAATTGAGCGGGAAAACTCTCTCATATTTAGTGCTTTTAAGTATAAGATTTGCTACTAATTGAGCGGGAAAACTCTCTCTCTCATATTTAGTGCTTTTAAGTATAAGATAAGTCGACTAACAATTGAGCGTGAGAACTTTATCCCTCATATGTAGTGGTTCTGAGTAACAGAAAATAAGCTTCCTAATGATTGAGCGGGAGAATTTCCTCTCTCACATGTAGTGCTTCTACATATTACAATATAAGTTTGCTAACATTTGAGCGAGGAAGTTGAACAAGATAATTTTGTCTCTCATATGTAGTGATTTTAGATATATTAAGATAAGAAGATAAACTTGCTAACAATTGAGCGGACAAACTTTCTTTCTCATATGTAGTTCTTTTAAGTATGACAATCCAACTAACAATTAGGCAATAGAATTTTGTCTCTCATATGTACTGCTTTTAGATATAAGTAAATATGTAAGCTAACATATGTGGTGCTTTTAGATATAAGAAGATAATCTTGCTAATTATTAAGCGAAAAATATTTATATATTAATTTGTAATTAGATCATGAGTACAAATATATGCACCAACTGCTCTTTCCCGTGCGTATGCACGGGTAGTATATTAGTTACTTAATAATTTAATTTTTCTTCCATAAATAACGGAAGTCAATATTCCGAATTGGAACAAAACAAGTTACCATAATAAACTAACTTGAACTCATTACCAAAATGCCCTAACGTAGAAGCTAGATCTAAGGAAGCAAAGACTTGAAATAAATGGTTAGGATTAGTTTTCATTTCTTACGTTAAGAGTTGTTCTCATTTGAACACACACACACACACACACACACACACACACACATATATATATATATAGTTTTGTAATGTTTAATTGTGTTAGTACTCGAGTTTATAAAAATCCTATGATAATAAATACCACACACACTAGTTAAACGCTATATAAATCATGCGAAGTAAATCAAAATTATAAATATTTGTTGATATTAAATTACACAATTCATTTACTTATTGCTTTCTAAAACCAAATACTACCTCCGTCCCTTAAAACATTGTCAACTTTCTTTTTTTGGATGTCCCACTAACTTTGTCACTTTCTCATTTAAGTAAAGAATTTGTGGTTCCAGTTAATTTTCTCTCCTCTGCACAAACCTCAACCACACAATTTTTACTTTATTAATCCCCGTGCAGGTCAAAATTGGCAAAGTTTTAAGGGAAGGAGAGAGTATAATATGCACCATCTATTTGAATTAGCGATATAATATTATTCTAAAAATAAATAATGTTTACACACTATTGTAATATTAATGAAACTTCTCGTGACTCACGAACACCATCCTTGATAGACACAAATTGCAATTCAAAAATCAATTCTTAATTTCAATATAAAAGATTCATGTGGTTAAACAAGACAAAAGTTATTTAAAAACTTAAGGAACAACTATCAAATAAGCCCTCGAACTTTCATAAAAAGTGCAAATAAGCCCTTTTAGAGGAGGCTTTGTCCGTCTATCGTCATTTGGGGCAGTTTCCGGTGGAATTTTTATATGAAATTTTTGAGCATCTTCTTCATTAAGTCTAGTTTACCCATACCAAATTTAAGCAAAAAATTCAATCCAGAAGACAGTGAAATGATTTTCTGAAATATATTACGCTGTCTAACTGCGCAATTATATTCAAAAATTCATTTCACTGCCTTCCCTGTTGAAGTTTTAGCTAAACTTTGGTATGAATAAACTAGACGTAATGAAGAAGATACTCAAAAAAATCATCAAAAAATTCCATCTGAAACCGCACCAAATGATGACGGCCGGACAGAGCCTCCTATAAAAGGGCTTATTTGCACTTTTTATGAAAGTTCGGGGGCTTATTTGATAGTTCTCCCAAAATTTAATTGTTGGTGGATGTGTACCCTTTACATATCGTTTTTTTATTTTCAAATAATTTTTGTTTGATTTGCCATTTCTTATGCTTTAATATATAGTACTTTTTCTAGAGCACTTAATTATAAAATCAAAGTTATTTTTTTATTGTCTAAACTTAGAATGTAAAAAACAGATTTAAGGATTTTTTTTCAAAAATACTATTGAAATAAAACTTATTTAGACAAATATGATTAATCATTACTACATAAATTGGTCTCTCTAGCTTCAAAAAAACTGCACGTGTGAGCAATTTGGAGCACCCATAAGTACTCATGCACTCTCACCTAAATACTTCAATATTTATTTATACTCTTTGAATGAGTAAAAACAATTTTAGAAAGTAGATCCAAACACCCTCTTAACAGAGGCAGATCTACAACTACATGAAGGAGGCAGCTACCCCTAATAAAGGGCCACTAATCTCCTATAAATTATTAGGAAAAATTCTAGCTAACTGTCCTCAATTAAAAAAGGGACTTTTTCACACGTAAACCAAAAAGTGAAAGTAATATCACTATTTTCACTTTACAATTTTTTTGCCCTAAAAAATAGACTATCCAATACTTTGTTTTCACAACCAGAGACTATACAGAGTACTAACATCCATGACACTTGATTGTTTCTCTGCTACTCTGTATTCCTCACTGGTAGAAGTACACTCATAATTCATGAGTTGCTATTTTCTTACGGGTAATTTATTACAAAATTCACCACTCATTCAATATTTATTTTTAAATAGCAAAAATATAACGAGGGTGAGCTTCCGCCGCTAGAGGTTTCCCCCCGGTATTGTTTGTAATGAGGAGTGGCCGCCGCAGGCGGGCTTAGGCGTATAGGGTTTCTTCTTCCGTCATCAATTGCGCATCTATTTTTCTTTTCTTTTTTGCTTTGGCAAGATTAAGCGGAGGGAAGAGGATGCTTTGTCTCCAACGGCCGAAGGTTGTGAAGGGACGGAAGACAGATGCTTACCAAGGGGGCGGGTGTGGATCCCCGCTACACTAAAAGCAATCGTTGATAGTGTAGCACGCTCCTCTTCCTTTATAGCACATGCGAAGCACCACGCGATTCGATTGCACCAGCAGACTGGCAGATTGGTGGCACCGCATACCCGCGGCCCAACAATCTCCCCCCGGCACCTGCCAGCCTTAACTGCGCAACATGCTGTTGTCGGGGGTCGAACCCGTGACCTTGGTTCTAATACCACTTGTGGATCGTTGCGCTTACCGCTACACTAAAAGAAATCGTTGATAGTGTAGCATGCTCCTCTCCCTTTATAGCACTAGCGAAGCGTCATGCGGTTCGATTGCACCGGCAGGCAGACAAATTGCTGGCAGCGCATACCCGGCCCAACAAATGGGGTTTTCGGTGGATGAATGTAAACCGTAACGGGACTTACGCGTAACGAAAATCACGCTTCCGCTGTCTTAATTGGAGTTGGGAATATATTAGCGACATCGTATTCATAATTATTGGCAAAGAACTATATTCAACCCTATTAAAGCATTTAAGTGATTCCCGAAGCCTTAGTCATTGTTATCAACAATATTAATTTCGAAGTAATTAAAGTCATTTTCTTGAACTAAAAGTGAAAGACCAAGTTACAACAAATACAAATCAAAAACTTTGCACTTTACTCATTTCTTCATTTAAAGTTATCTACTCTCGAATTTAAATTAAACAACGTTTCCCTGTGAATTTGACTCGGTATTTTACCAGAATGTATTACTATATCGGCACTTGTACACTTGCAAGTTTAGCCCGATCAAGTTTTTGGCGCCGTTGCCGGGGAAACAATCTTGTTTCACGGGCACTCGGGGGAAAATCCACCCGAACAAAACAAAACTCGAACCAGCGCCCTGTAAACATAACTTGAACTAAAATTGAGACTTATAATACCTTAAAGCTAGGAAAACCATCAAAAGCCGATCCCAACACGTATCAAATGCGTGTTGTAATACAAACTTATCATAAGTCTAAGAAGAGAGTGTGCTATAATTGCGGGAATTCTAGCCACTTTATTAAGGATTGTCCTCACGCTAGAAAGTTTGAACATGCTAATGTGGTAGATGATAATAACTTGCATGATGAAGTTTTTATGGTTTGTGATTTTGCCAATCCTGTGTTGAGTACCATGACTGAAAATGAGTAGTTGATTGACTCTGGTTGTACTTATCATATGACACCTTTTAGATCTCTGTTTGCTTCTTATGATTCTTGCAATGATGATTTTGTGTCTCATGCTAATAATAAGAAATGCAAAATACATGGGGTGGGTAATGTATGCTTGAAGTTTGATAATGGGACTGTGTTTACTATGAAAAATGTTAGACATATTCCTGATCTGCGTCATAACTTAATTTATGTCGCTGCTTTTGAGGGTAGTGGACTTGAGGGTAAATGGGGAAATGAGTGCATGAAAGTTTTGAAAAACTCTCTTGTTTTGTTCAAAACAAAAAAGTGAATAACTTGTATGTGTGTCATGCTCAACCTTTCTGTGGTTCTGCTCATGTTGTTAGTCTTGATAAAACTAGTTTTATCTATTTGTTGCGGTCATTTTTACCTATTTACTGCGGTTCTGAACCGCACCAATTGACAGGACAACAAATAATAGAAAAACGTATTTGTTGCGGTTCAGAACCACGACAAATAGTCATTTATAAAAAATGGGTTTTAACTTATTGTTGCGGTTCAGAACCACAACAAATAGGTAGCAGCAAAAAACATGGTTTGACTTATTGTTGCGGTTCTGAATCGCTGCAAATAACTAATAATTTCGCACCAAAAACTCTCTAAAACATTGTTATTTGATGCATTATTTTTGTTTTCCGATACTACCAAAATTATAAATCTGATTTTTACTACAATATATCTTATTTACAAAATAAGAAACAAATCAATTCGACAATCTAGGTATCTCATCGAACAAAACCATAGTTCTAAAACAAATAAAGTTATACATCTTTAAAATCCATAATGAATGCAATACAAGTTATTGCCTTTTGTAAGTTTATCGGCACTAAAAATTTACAATAAATCATCACACACTTATATGACCAACGCATCCCGAACTTTGAATTCTTCATCACTTGAAAAAAGCTCATCTCTTTTGGTGCCCTGATAAATCTAAAATATTAAAAATTTACAATTACTACACATGTATACCAGATAAGAATGATTTGAATACATTTATTAAAAAATCAATTAAGAAAATTCAGAAGTATTATTATGTACCTGTTTTAGTACACTCCATAAAAAATCCCACTAACATCTATTTATATACCTGCCTTAAGCATCATTCTTGTTAATGATTATAGATGACTTCTCACTAACACAAGGAATTGAACCTGCATTGTATCACTCAATTTGTTAGGAGTGCAAAAGCTCATATAATTGTTGTAGAAGAAATTAGAAAAAAAACAATAAAACATCCATATCATATAAGAAGCTTGGGGTCATGATTAGACTAGACGAGCTTTGTAAACCAGTTACTTGTCTTAGAGGATTGTTATCCAATTTCAGACATGCAAGTCTTGACAGAGACATCAAGATTAGACTCGGTCAATTTTTGTATCTTGTTCTTTGATAAAAATTATGTGTAAGAAAGTAAGAAACAACACAATATGTTAAATAATTTCTGAACTCTGTAAACTCTACTTTAGTGCTTTTGTGAAAAATAATGTCATCACTTATCTATAAAACAATAAAAAATATAATTAACTTGTGAAATAACAGCTCTGTTGAGATACATTGACGCCTATTCTCATTATTCTTAGACTCATGGTGGGACCGCTGACCATCTTCCTTACATAAGGCAGGAAGTTTTGATTGTTACTCCGATCACCATAGCTTCACAATTCACATTATTCTCTTCCTTCTAGCTCTCAACGACCTTTGCCGTGATCATATATATTAGGCTTTAACAGCAGGATTAGAGTCTACATAATAAGATTTAATAGGCGGTTTGGTCTCTCGAGATTGTATACATTGCTCCTCAAGTTGGTCTTCTGCATTCTTTTGGACACGTGATCCTCGAATATGCAACTCAGCGTCAATTTAAACCTCAGGCATGTTTCACAATAATTAACAATGATAATTGCGTACACTGTGGACTTTATTGAGTCCACAAACATTTTTTTGCTATAACTAAGAAGGATATTTTCATGCACTTGGAACTAAATTGGGACCAGCCTACATAGTGTAGGGCAAAATGAAGTCCAAAGTAAGCCTAATTATTGTAAGTAGCCAAAAATACCCTTCTTATGTAGAACCCACTATGAAGAGGAACATGTTTGGGTCCAAATTTCATTAAAAAATATATAATAACAAGAAAACTCGCCATGACCATCATTTTAAACCCTCGGACTATCAAACGAAATTATACTTAAAAAAACAAATGCAATGACAGAATGAGCAATTAAACCACACCAATATTAAAAGAAGTTAAGAACCAAACTACCTTCATTGGTTGGCAGGTTACTTCGAAGGTATTTTAGTAGAGCTGGTGTAGGACCTGTAGGTCCACTCACCAATGAGCTGGGGATGAAAAATGATGATCGAAACAATGAAATTACGTTTTTGAATAAATGAGTATTATCTACTATAGAAGGTAAAACAAAGATAAAATCAACATAGCAATATGACAATCAAACCTCCGAAGTGTTCGCATTGGATTACCAGCAAGTAAAAGCTTTTGCAAAGTTGTCATTAGTCCTAAACTAATGTTCAGCCTACATTAGCTTATGCATGAAGAAAAACATTCAAGAAGGTATGTGTTTCGATCCAGACATTTCTCACCATACGAAATAGCAACTCAAGGAAGGCCACACGACTGCACACAAAAAAATACTACCCAAGGGACATGAGGACATCAACTAAATATTTTACAAACAAGAACATGAGACATCTAGTGTTAAAGATTAACTTCCCAAACTCCAGAGTGAATACTTAAATATGCACATTTGATAAAAATAGGGGTGAGATTTAAGCAAATAATGGAAATAAAAAATGAAAAAAAAAACAGAGAAGAGAACTCACATTTAAAAACATAGAATTGAAGTGAAACATATTGCGTGTAAGTTTGCCATAAGTAAATGCACGAGAAACACATCTATAAGCAACAACTAGAATCTAGCAAAGTGAGACTTATAAAGAATGATCACGCTAAATCTAGAGAATGATGGTTGAAGCCTGTTTAAGTTTATTCCATAAGTAAATGCACAAGACGCTAGATCTTGAAGAACCAATTGTACTTTAAACTTCACAATGTGTCCAATTTATTTCAAAGCACTAATAAGTATAGTAAGACATAGGGGAAAAAGCACTATTACTTCATATCTCATGTCAGTAATCCATATCTCACATGTGTCCACTCAATCAAGATGACATGGAGATTGATCTTTTTTATTTGTCTCCTTTTTGCTCTATTCAGTGTTTTTAACTCCAGTGTCATATGTGTGTTTATGTTAGCTGACCTCAAACTCTATTGGGATTAAGGCATGGGTGTTGTAGTTTTTGTTGTTGTTGATCACATTATAAACAAACTGTCCATCAGGTTTTGATTTTGCCTAGTGGACATATACTAAGTGAACGGACTCACATAGAAAAAAAAATACATATAGTTGGAGCATCTCCAAATCCATACATCATAAGCTGCATTGCACACCACCAACATAATAGAAGAGAGTAAGTTTTTGCAATATGTAAGGAATATTTGTTATTAGATTTTGATGATGCTATACTAATTAGGACTTTAGAGTACCCCCTTTAGAACATTGTATTAGAATTTTCCCTGTATAATTCTTTCTTAGTATAGTTGACTGATAGAAGACCTCCTGACAGAAGACCCTCTGTTAGACTTAGTCTGGCCAGAAGACTTCTGGCTCTCTGTTGGTTCATATCCAAACAGAAGACCTCTTGGTTCTCTGTTGGACTTCACTAGAATAGAAGTTGTTAAGGTCCTTGGTTGGCTCCCACCTTTACAGAAGGACTAGGGACCCTCTGGTAGCTTTTATTCCAACAGAAGTGCACTAGATCCACTCTGGTTGATTCTCTGCTAAAGATACCAGAAGGCCTGACACTTGTAGAATTTCCATGAATCTACCAACGGAAGATTCCTTCAACGGCTAGAAGACTTCAACGGAAAAGCTACAGTACGCATTAAATGCTCATTTAATGAGCCCCGTACGCTGAAGAGTAAAAGCTGATGATTGGCCGACATTTCAAGATAACTTTATCCCAAAATAGCAACTCGCCAACTTTACCGGGTCCTACAGGTCAAGTCAACTGTTCGCGCATTTAATGCAGTTGTCCTCCTCCTCCAACGGGAAGACAAACCAAGTATAAAAGATACTACTCGAAGAACAACAAGAGAAAACTTTTGCTAAAACTTGCTCAACCTCTACTCGAACAACATATTCAAACAATAAGCTTTCTTGAGATAAAAAACTCCTCTTCATCAACAAGAAAAGCTTCAGTTGGAAAGATATTATTTTCCTATCTTCATTTTCCAACAAAAAGCAAAGTTCCTTGTTCTTCAACACTTCAAGTGTCGGGCCATCCTCCAGTAGATGAGGGCCTGAGTAAAGAACTCGCCCCCTTCGTAATATTCTTTGCCCTTTCGGGCCAACCACTCCACACCGGGGCCCTCACACCATTCTTCAACAGACGCCTCCACAACCGAGGACAACCACTGCTTGCGTCCCTCGGCCTTCCACCCCTCCTCCATAAACTCACAGAGGGCATCCTCCCGCGCCTTGGGGACAACCTCCGCCTTGGCGACCTCGGCCTCCTCGGCAGCCTTCTTCATGGCCTCAGCAGCAGACCTCTCGGCTTCGGCCTTGCCCCGGTTAGCTGCCTCCACTTGCAGCTCCATCTGCCGAAGGCTCTCCTCCAGCTGGGCCATCTGCCTTACGACGTCGGAATTCTGGTGGATGAGCTGCTTCATCTTCTCATCCTGCTCGACCTTATGAAGGCGCCACTCCTCTAACCTCCGGGACTGCTCCCCGAGGGCAAATGCAAGCCTGCAAACCAACAATGAAAACAGTTAGAGCAACCATGCAAAGATAATCTAAGGGGGCAGAGGAAGAAGTACTTACAGTCAAGGAAGACCCGAGGATCTTGTCTTCGAGGGCGTCGTCGTCATAAGCGCCGAGGGCTGACCTGTCCATCCCCACAGCGATGCTCCTCAAGAACGCCTTCGGGTCGACAACCTCCGGGGGGTGACTCCCGATGGAGCTTCGACCGAAGCCGAGGCCGCCACAACCGGGGGCTCAGAAGTCGGCTGGTCCTCGACTATCAAGACCGGGGGAGCCTTCGTCCCGGTCCCCTGCTTCTTCGCCTTCTTGTCGAAGGGGGCGGCGTCCTTGCCGGCTGCTTTCCTCTTGGCAGCACCGGCGACCTCATTAGCAAGCAAACCCGAGGGCCCAGAACCCCTCGGCAAGGTATCACCAACGGTTTTCTGGAGATCCGCCTCCTTCTTCTTCGGCTCTTTGGCCGATTTCTTCTTCAGCCCGATAAAGCCTTTGACATTCATCTTCGACACTGGAATACCTGCTAGGCTACACAGGAAGGTAAGGTCGAGGGGTCAAGGATGAGAAACGGAATAACATCAAAAAAGCAAAAAAATCCTAAGTACGAAATGCGAGGCCCTCGGAAGCTACCTCCTGTTCCTCCGACGGCGCTGTCCAGGATGGGGAACTTCTCATCTGTTTCCCCCAGGAAACGATACCGCCGCAAGCCGAGGGCGTATAGATCACTCTCCAGGGTACATTCTTTGATGGTTATGTTCTTGTTCCGCCCCTATGGGATCTTGGCGAGTACAAGTCCATCTTTCTCGAGGGCGGTGCTTCTTGTCTTCTCCTGGCGCTTAAAACGGTCCCGCAACTCCCTCGGGAATGGGTTCTCGTTCAACCTGACATAGCATCACTGCTCCTTCCAACCTTTGTTTGAGGAGGGCGCCTCGGTGAACAGCCTGAACTGAGTGAACTGCTGCAAGTTAGTGAACCCCTCGGCGTTTGCATGACCTCCCCGGCAAAGGTTGAAGCTTTGGCAAAACAGATCTAAGCTAGGCGTCACCCCCCGGGATTTGCACAGGTGAAGAAACCCAGTAATATATGAGTGGCTGTTGGGCGTTAGTTGGCAAGGGACCAGGCCCACATACCTGAGATATTCCCGAAGGAACGGGTACAGTGAAAACCGAAGGCCCATGGACACTGACAAGATGTGAACATCAATACATCCCTCGGGAGCACGAGAGAGAACGTCATCAGGTCCCGGTGGCACACAGTAGCCGAGGGCCCAACGTGCAGTTGGGTGACATAGTAATCCGCCCCATCAGTCTTCGACTTTATCTCGAGGGCGACGGTGTTAAGGAAGGAATAACCCTCGGGCAGATCGACGGGTTTCCCTTAGTCAGCAACGCTACCCTTCTTCTTGGGAGCGGCAGCCTTCGCCTTCTTCTTCCTGGGGGCCACCCGGAGAGGTGTCGGGTTCAAGGGCCGAGAGGTGTTGGCTTCACCAGCATTGCGAGGAGGCATTACAGCAATAGTGACCTGACGGCTCTCCTTCTCCTCCTTGTCAATAGCCGTCTGCATAGCGAGGGCCATCTCCTCATCCTCTATGACCTGCTCGAACTTCTCTGCTTCGGCCTCGGCGATGAGCTAGCTCTGGATTTCGACTGCAACCTCCATGTCGTCTCCGGCCGAGAGCTGCTCGCTCGAAGAATTTACATCACGAATGCTTTCCTCCTCCATCGAAGGCTCCCTCGAGATGGTTTGTGAGTCGCTTTGTGAAGACATCCTCAAAGGCTAGGGGGCGAGGGTTTCTACAACAGGAGGCTACCTAAGGAACTATATCACTTAGCCTAAGGCTACGAAAGACTGAACTCACCGAAAAAGAAAGCAAAGTACGCTGAAGGCAATAGAGAATGGATCGAAGACTGACTTTGAAAGCTGGTAGTTTGACCGAGGGAAAGTTTCTCTCTCTAGGAAAATTTTTCCAGAGCTTCGCTAAACAATTGAAACACACAAGGGGAAATGAATCAGGCAAGGGGTATTTATAGGCTCCTGAGTCCGGGCTTGGGCTGAAATCCGGGCCCCCAGTTCCCGGAATCATCATTACACACCGTCGGTTCGTCCAACCGGTGACGCCCGCCCGCCGGGAGCCAACGAGCACACGCCACGTGGACTCCACTTCCAACAGTCATATCTCAACGGCTATATTTTGAAAACACAGAGGTGCTCACAGCCGGTACCCCTCATACAACATCACAAGTGCCTTCGAGCTTTCTCAATCAAGAGCCCACGGCTTAACAACGGGTAAACCCCTCGGGAACCTTCATCAACCGTCCCCCCCCCCCCCCCCCCCCGACCACGCAACAAGGAGACCCCTCAGGAACATCAAATTTAACACCCCTCTTAGGTGGACAGCCTTCAACATAAAACAACGGGACCCCCGGGTGCCCTCATCCCCAGCTTGTCAACAGGTAGAGAATCCCCCCGGCAACACAACAACTACCACTTACATTCATCACGCCCTCAATCCCATGGATTGAGAGACTCCCCTTCGGCATCCCCCGGGATATTAACAAAGCGCCTTTGGCAAATCAACACACACGCCCTCAGACAAAGATAGCCCTCAGCAACAATACTGTCATCCATTTCAGACCAAGGTTTCACCTTTTCGACTCATCGTTGGGGGAATTCGGTGCACTCTTTTTCCCTCATTGAAATTTTTTCCCACATGATTTTTTCTAATGAGGTTTTTAGCGAGGCATCCCCCTAAAATGAAACGAAAAGCATCGTCCTTCGGCAACGTAATAACAACGAGCACTACTCTACTCCTCTTCACCACATTACATGTGCCTCAAGGAGTGGGGGACTGGAGGACCCCTTCGGGAAAAATTACAAAAATGCAAAATGTCAAAAATCTCCCCAAAGCAGCAACATGACCCTTCAGTCCCAAAATGCGGGGGACTGAAGGGCTGCCCCCGGCAGAATCATGTGCAAACGGAAAACTCCCATTTACAAACTACAGCGAGGCAACATCAGAGGACAGCCGCAATTACTCCTTTTCCCTCAAGTACCTTTCGACAAAAGGAGTGAGGGACTCCTGATGGAGTATATGGCCCAGGAACCCCCGGCCCATAGACTCCCACTACTGTAGCAAAGGCCCAACAGGCCCAGGAAGCATGGCAGGCCCAAATCACAACGCCCCAAGTGCCAAACAGCCCACGACAAACACTGGTGTGCCTTTGGCCCCCTGGCCGAAGGTTAATAAACTCACAATACAACTTCTTTAAAGTACTCAAAGTGTCTGGAAGAAAGCAGCGAAACAGTAGCCCTCGGCACCTAGGGCCCTCGGCACCTAGAGGCCCCCGGTATGAAGAGCCTTCGGCCAATCATCTACGGCCAAAGGCATCTCCTCGACAGAATCTCTCACCCACATGCGCCGGATCAACGTACCAAGTACAAATGTCACATCCAACCACCGCATTTAATGCGACCACATGCGAGTGCTAGTGCCACCCCGTTGAGGTGACCCCTCGACCACCAGAATGATGACACATGTCCCTATCTGGCATTTATTACTACTATAAATAGCACCCATTTCCCCATTTGTAATCCATGTTCAATACGCTCAACACATTCTCAGCAATATATATTCTCTCTCTCTTACTTTTGTTCTGACTTCTCTCTAGTTACTCCCCGCAGTAACCCCTCGGATAGATACCCCGGGTACACTTATTCATCAGTATTAACAATATCAGTTCATCCATTTAGCAAAATAATAGTAGCTCCAAAAATGAAGCTTGTCAATAATATTGTTGTTATTATTGTGATCATAAAGTCGTGCAGTGTGCGGTTAATATGAAAAGGTAACACCACATTTATCTAACGCACCAGCAAAGATAGCAAAGGTGTACCAGAATGCAAATGTCATTGTTGACCATTAATAAACCCTTATTTAAGCAAATAAAACACATGGAACTACATAATTGCATTGAAAAGATCAAAATCAGGTAAAGAATGCATAGTTTCAAGTGACTAAATTTTCCTAAAAAGTACCCAAAATAATATTCAGCCATAAGTTATTAGCAAATTAAACAAGTAAGAAAAGTTTCCTAATTAATTGTGAATTGCCACTCTATATGTTTTGCCTAACCTATAATGCAATGGAATGGCTCTAAATGTTAAATTATCACCTTAAACTAGTAAAACATACAAGTAAAGAAAAAGAGAAATTGACCAGCCCCCTAACTGACTTCCTATCACGATGCCCTCGTATTTTTTCGGAGACTGCACGCGTAAAAGTTGGCAAACAAAGAGTGCCTTTAACAGACCAGCCCCCTAACTTAACTAAACCCTTATTGAAGCAAATATATGAATTATACTAGTTTTCAAAATCATAGCTACGAAGTAGGTTGGGTCTCCTAATCAAGTATTTTTCTTCTTACTTTCAAATCTTTGATTTTTCTAGGGAGTGACATGGTACTATTTGATACATTAACACTTGAACTTTGTCCAACATCTCATGTTCGATTTGATGGAGGCGGTAATTTTCATTTATAGAGTCATGCTGTCATTGTTTAATCACCCAAACAAATTAAGTTTTCTAAATTATACTACTCATTCTAAACAATAACTCATTCTCAACACACAAGATAAATTATCAGCAAACTAAGAATTAAAATATGAAAACTCCAATTAACATAACAACAAATAACTAATTTACAAGAATGAATTAGTAAGACATTTCAGAATGAATTAGTAAATTCCTAGTTAACTACTCCGTATTTAATTAGGAAGCAAAATATTAAAAAGAAGATGAAAGGACTGAGAAGATGAAATTTACTGACCTAGAAAATAAAGTACTGAATTACAGGAGACTCAATATTATAAGGGTGTGTATAAGTGTATAACTCTATTGTCAATAATTATAGGAGTTTTGATTAGATAACAAAAATAAAAGTTGAAACAATTAAAATTTGAAAGGGACACCTGGATGAGCCGTATGACATTTTCGCTCTTTGATTAGGACTTCATTTAGTTTGTAAAATATCAATGGGGACTAGGGTCATCCATTATTTTGATTGGGGGCACTACCTTTGTTTAATATATACATACATATTTATAACTTTACAAATGTGGAAGTCATTGGGGGTATGTGCCCCATTAAAAGGGAAGTGTATCCACCCCTGATTGCAGACTGCAAATTAGCGGTCTATTAAATACGGAGCAAATAAGATGGAAACGTTAAAAAAATAAAGAAAACTCATAAGTCATAACTTGTAGAATTGCTCATAGTCTCATGAATTTGCACAATTGAGTAATTGCCGGAAGATTGGAAGAATTTGCAAAATTGTGTTCATATCTGATAACTTGAATCGGGGATCTGAAGTTGGACTTGAGGGGTGAGAAACCGGATAATCGGAGTTGCGGTGCTGGACTGCTACAGTATTGCGGTGCTCGACTGCTACAGTGTTGCGGTGGCGGTTGGTGGCTCCAGAGGTCTAAACACAGGTAGCCTTGGCGACGGACAGCGGTTGGCGACTTGGAGGCAGAGGAGTTCGTGGAATTGAATACATAGGAGTAAACTGGTTCGGGTAATTAGGGATTTGATGAATGAGGAGACCTAATTAGGATGAGTAAGAGTTAGAATGAACGAGGCGGCCCTAAGTTTATTTAGTCTGGAAGTACTAGGTATATTTTTTATTAAGCGCCATTGCCGATCCAAAATTAATTCTTGCACGGATGGGATAGTAAAAAATCATATGGAAGTACAATATTTTGTTTATGATATTTTCCCCCCATAAATTAAAAAATGGTAGATAATTCCATTAATTTTTTAAAGTTGCAACGGAAAGAGTTCTCTTGCAAAATGTTGTTGCTAGGCATCATCGTTGCATATAAATATTTGCAACAGGTGTTATTTTTATTGCAAATTTGTTGCAAATTTGGAACTATGCAACTAATTAATAGTCTATTGCTATTTTTGTTGCAACTTTGCAACGGAAATAACTAGCCATTGCAAAATTTGTTGTAATTTATTTTCCCTCCAAATTTCCGTTGCTTTTGCAATGACATTTTTTTCCGTAGCAGTAGCGGTTGCAATATTGCAATGTTTTAACATTCCGTTGCAATTTTCATTGCACTTTTGCAACACAATTTTGTTCGTTGCACTTTTCCATTGCAAATCGTGCTTTTACTTGTAGTGGAAGAAGTTGAGGGGAATGTTGTTTTGGCGGGGCTGGAAACAAGCTAAAAACCCCTCTATTTTGCTGCACAAAAATTACAGCAGTCAAGGAGCTATTACACAACTGGGTTCTACCATTCGGAAGCCCTCATCTTTGGGTATTTTCAAGCTTAATACGGATGTGTCTACGGGAGGGGTGAGGCGGGATTTTGGATGGGTGTTTCTGGACTCTGCGGGTGCATTTGTAAGCTTGTAGCTATACCCGCACGGGTAGCTTAGTTGGTCAAGCGGTGGGAAAAATTGGACGTAGACCAAGGTTCGAATCCCGCAGCGGCTAAAAGGAGGTTTTCAGAACCTGAAATAAGACTGGCCCTCTGGTGCGCACGGGTAAAGGCCTACTTCCGCTTTGCCGACTGAGTCACCGTGATTTACTCCCCCACCATCCTGTCGGGTCGGGGTGGGGGGCCCTTGGGGTTGGGGATTCAACCTTTATTGGACGTAAGCTTGTAGCTGGGGTAGCAAAGCTGTGGGAAGGGTTTTGTTCAGCACAAGAAGGTGAGTTATTATGCATTCGAGAGGCTCTGCCTTGGGTTTTTATGCATGGGTGAATTATTATGCTCAATATATATATATATATATATATATATATATATATATATATATATATATATATATATATATATATATATATATATATATATATATATATATATATATATATATATATATATATATATATATATATATATATATATATATATATATATATATATATCACTTAATTATCATTCACTCCTCTCTATATATTGAGAGTATGTTTTCAATTCTCGCCGCTCCAACTTCAAGAAAAACTAGTCATCATCGATCCTCACTTTGGCGAGAGCTACCGGCAAATGTTCAGCACCGCAAATTTTACTGCTCATCAACCAATTTCTTTTTGTCTCCTATCCCCTCCCAAACTATTTGCATTACTGTAAAAACTTAGGTAGGACGGAAATTTCCTCTTTTATGATGTATGATGTCTAGATTACTTTCACAAATTTTCACCTAAAATTTCAATCGAGAAATCAGTTAAATAAATTGTTGAAAATTGTACAACTTTATATTTATTTATAAATAGGGCATTTTTTTCAATAGTTTATTTCTCTGACTCACCGATTAAATTTTAAACTGAAATTTGGTGGACATAATTTACACTTCATAAGAACATGCTCACAAAATTTCATCAAAAAATCCCACTTGAAAACATCTCAAATGAAAGAGACATAACATTGTAAATTTTAAACATGCCTTACATGATCATTGTCCATATATTAATATATTTAAATACTTAAGTACACAAGTCCTATTGTACTATAAACTTTAAATATGAATTATACGTAGTATGTCTGTTAAACATGAATTTTTTTGTTTGTAGTCACGGACAAAACAAGGGTGAGTATAATGGTGGGTATAAGGGATGGCGGGTACAAGTAGCAAAACCGATTTAACATTAACTGCATTAAAATGTTTACAAATAGCAAAAGTGACAGCTACTAGTATGAAGAGTTGTGACTTCCTTTTATCTAATCAATGTCTAATAGTAATATCTAAGTCTTATTTTTTATTTGCTTCGCATAATTAAATTGTGTCCTCCATCTATGCTCATGAAATATTGAGCTTGTTTGGTAATACTTAAATCAGCCTGGATTGACTGATTCTGCTGATTTATGAAAAGATTATATTTATAAATTAATAAAATAAAGAAAAAATTAAGGTAGGTGACATTTTAAGATGAAACTCCGAATCTTAACAATTAGTATTGTTATATATTTATTTAAATTAGGGAGATTTGCAATTTTAGCCCTGTAACTTTCGGCTGTTATCGTTATTGGTCGTGTAGCTTTAACCACTTGCAAACTATTAAATATAATCTTTGCAATTTATGGACTTTTCCATCGGAAAGTACACTATCCGGCAGAAAAATTTAATGTCGGTGACATCTTTTCTGGTATACTATCAACGGAAACTGTACTTTTCAAAGGGAAAATCCTTAAATCAAAAATATTAAGTAGTTACAGAACTAAATTTGGAAGTGACTAAAGTTGCGGGACTAATAATGAAAACGGCCAAAATTTATGGGACTAAAATTAGCAAATTTTTGTTTAAATTATGTGGTGGCTTTGATGTTTAAGAAATGACTATGTTACTCCAGCAATCCATTTTGCTAAAGCAAATACTTCATAGTTTTTATTAGAGGATATTAGAAACAGAACTTAAACATTGCCCAATTCGTGTACCGTGGCGTGGGATCATCCCACGGTGAGCACCATGCTCCACATCTAGAACGACGTAGTTTTAATCAATTTAAAAAAACTCATGAATAGTACAAGCGTGAACAGTACACGTTTGTACAATACTCCGTACTTCTTTTTTATTTTTCTCTTGTACGAGTAGCGGAATGATGTAACTCACGTGTAAAGAAATCTAACTCACGTCATTGATGAATGTAACCCAAGCCTAGTCAAATTAAAGTGTAACTTGTCCAATACTCCCTCCGTCCCATATTTATCTTCGTAGTTCGGTTTACGATGTTTGACTGACGATAAAGCAACTCGATCCATATTCACATTCAGAGTATTTTTAGTAAATTAAATTTACATATTCAGAAACTACGTTAAATCCGCTACAAAGTCTGATCAAGAAAATTTAAGTTTGATACAAATTTGATATATAAAGTAAAGGATTAAGAGTAATTTGAGTTGAGCATGTGAATAGTAACTATAAAGATAAATATGGGACGGAGGGTACATAACATAAGAAATAAATAATTGATTTCAATGAAAAAAGGTGTCTAATTTCCAATTATTATACTCCCTCCGTCCAAAAAATTTTTGCAAAGTCAATATTTTTTAGTCAACCAATAAAAAAAGTCAATGCTCCTTATTGATAATTAATTCAATTTTTAATGATTAAAATTTATATATTCAGAAACTACATTAAAAGTTCTTCAAAGTTGTTAACTCCAAATTAGAATATATATAAAAATTGACATCCTAATTAAGCAAATAAAATGAAACTGTTTGACCAAGAAAATTCAAATTTGCAAATCAATTTCGGACGGGGTATTATGTAAATAGTGTATATGTTTTGTTTTAATATCAGGGCTATAAAAATGATTTTTTTAAAAAAATATTTTTTATGTGAATAGCAAGGACTTATTGTATTGTGTACCTCGAATTATATTGTGGTGTAACATGCGTTTTGGAAAATGTAAATCAAATTTAAACAGGATGTAACTTGCTAAGAAAAGTTGATAAATAACTCATTATATAAGATATGTAACTTTAGGCAAATCCTGATGTAACTTTAGTGTGCGCAAGATGTAAGTTGAGGAACATCTAAAATAGTTTATAGCAGTCATCTTCAACATGTAAATTTTCCAATAGTGTATAAGATTTACAAACAATATTAATTGTTCTAGATGCGTAAAGAATATTAATTGTTCTAAGCCATATATATTACTGTAAAATCAAAGGAGAAGGGCTCAAGCCCCAGTTCGAGGTCGTTGAAGAATAGAGGGAGCAAAAGCAGAAAGGCCAGAGTCGTCGTCTCCTAGCAACCACAGCGCCGGAGAAAAGGGAGATCGCAGGGAAAGGAATCAGACCGCCGGAGCCGCAGTCTTTTTTAACACTTGTGCAACAACGAAGTCGACCGCAAATTTTACGGAACAAGAATTTCTTGCTTTTTTAATTAACAATACTATGTAGTTTTGGGGGGATGGGTACACTATGTGCATCATGTATCGATCCCACGGTATAGTTTTCCAACATTGCCATGTTAACTATGGAATAGATATGTTAATAAAAGGCCGACTTGGTGGCATTTATTTTCAATAAAATTGGCTGAGTTATGTATATAATACTCTTTACTCGATCCCTAAATGTAATATATGTTCACAATTTGACAAATAATATTCATAGTTTGACTTTTGTACTTAATTTAAGTTTGTTAACTTTAACCATTAACTTTAACCATTATATGATGAAAATACTGGTTATCTATCTCATTTGTTAGGATATACTTTGTTAATCCCAGAATACTAACAATCATACAATCTAAAGCAGTTAAGAAGAAGCAGATAGGAAGAAATCAACAAGATAAGAACCGAATCTGGTATACCGTATGAACCTGCCGCTACTCTCCTTGGAGAAGGAGAACAGCGGCAACCCTAATCTCTCTATCTCTACGCCTCTACGTCTCTAAGCCTCTATCGATTAGTTAGGATTCCTGTAGGTTAGCCTCCTTTTATAGGAGAAGTTAGCTAACTTACGGGTTATAAGGAAGCCCACGGGCTGATAAACATTTGTGGCCCGTATTACACGTTTAAATAATAACTACAAAAATACAAAGATATTTAATTAAATTGGACAACATAAAATATTCCTAACATACGTAGTATACATTTTGAAACTATAAAACTGTCTTTTTTTGTTACTACACAGTAACGAGGACAATAATCAAAGTAGTTGTCAAAGATGAATTTTAGGCGCCCTGAGTGGGATTGTGTAATCTTGTGCATTGAAATTATCTATATCATGCCTTAATTGTTGTTTGTTTTCTAATTCCCAACAATTAATCTTTTATGATTACGAGCAAGAGATATATTCACAAAATTAGAATATAGGACTTTTCTCACATTATTAGCATATTAGACCAACCATTTTGATAAGTCCAAAATGAGAAATTACCCGAAATAGGAGTAAATGATGTTTGGAATTCCAAAATAGGACTACTATATTTTTTCTTCCCGAAATAGAAGTTTTTACTGCCATGTATGAAAAATACTGCCATAATTAAAAAAGAATGTCATTAATTATAATAAATATTGTCGTGTTAATTGCACTGTACTACAACTATTTGACAGTCACACCTACAAGATGATAATAAATACTGTCATGTTAGTCCTATTTCGGGAATAAAAACATAGTAGTTCTATTTTGGAATTTCAAACTCCATTTACTCCTATTTTGGGAAATCTCCCGTCCAAAATCCATCAAAGCAAACATGGCGATCAGGTTTGAAGGATGAGCGGTCCAGCTATGCCGTTACACACAGCTGCTCTTTTTTATTGTAGAAAAGATGTTTTTCCTTAAATAATAGTATCGTATTAATAAAAAATCTATGAATAAAAATGTACTATGATGTAACATTTAATTAAAGTAACATTTTTTCTCTAATTTTATTTTGGTTATATATTTGCAATTATAGAAATTGCCCAATATAGGAGTAAACATAAACATAATTGCACAAATTAAATAGGAGTAAAACTTAATACATCCTTCAATAGTAGTAAACATTAATTTTGTACCCTTAATATCCCTAACCTAGTTAATTCTAAATTATGACTTATTTGATCCTATTAAAAAAAATTTAAGTTCATCCACTGGAAACGATACCTTTATGCAGGCCATTTAATTTTTAAAATAATCTAAGTTCGTCCCAACAATATTAAAATATTAAAAAAGTTATTTCTGTAAAAATAAAAACTTTAAAAATAAATAAAAAATATATAAACTGTATTAAAAATATAAAAAAATTATGCAGGCCTTTCCTGCAGCCTCGGTCATCACCCAACAGTGTCACCTCCGATCGGCGACAAAAATGCTATTTTATGTAAAAACTGTCATAAAGATAACAATTTTACTCTTTTTAGCTTTGAACTTAGTAACTTAGTTCAAAGCTTTGAAAGTGTCACTATAATTTTTTGAGAGTAACTTAGTATTAGCTTTGAACTTGATTCTTTTTAACACTTTAACATTAAACACCCTAGATTTTATTTTTCCAATTTATTGGTTAATAGTTGAATTAGTGAAAGTTTATGCAGATTAAGATGTTCATACATTTATTCTCCTTGAAATTTTATTTGAACTTGACACATTCAGAAATGATTTAGACCATCTTTGTTTACCCATGAAGCCAAACACTATCCCTTTGTAAATAAATAACATTTTCCATAGTAATCCCGTTCGAGCCTTTTCAGGGTACAAGTGTAAAATATCTTACTTCACTTGTTACTAATTCTTTTTTATTTGTAACCCTATAAATACATAACCTTCTGAAGCCCTATTCAAAGTTAATCTTTTCTAATCCTAGAGTAGATTGTCTTGTTACTTGAGAGTAAATAAATGGAGCTACTATTAAGTGTCATATGAGTGAAGTACATATTTGTTTGTAAATTTTGGGGTTAGTTTTTCATTGTAATGTTCAGTGTGTGACCTCTTTGAAAAAAAAAATCAAAAAAAAGAAAAAAGAAAAAAAAAGAGATGGAAAATTGAAAAAAAAAAGACAAAAAAAAAAAACAAAGAGGCACATTAAATTCTTGTTGTAATTTCTTTTGTAAAACCCCATTTTTTTTTTACTTTTCATGTTTATATTTCTCATTGTTTTGTATGCTCCAAGTTGTTGTAAATTCTTGTGATGATCCGCTCAGTATTAGTACAATCTAACTTTCTCTGTATATTCTTACACCAAACTTTCCTTTCAACTAGCCACACTCATTAATCTCGCCACTCACCGAAAAAAGTCCTAATTGATCTATTTGTGTCATTTTTTGAATTTAGCGGATCGGAGAAACTTGTTCTGCATAACCCGAACTAATTTAGATCTATAGGTGTTTGTGTTAAAAGTTTGATTTGAAAATCTTAGTGATAGGCAATAATACTCGGTTTACTCTCAATGCGTTATTTTGTGACATTTCAGGGTATTGGACCGTTTAGTGGACATTAGAGGTGGATATGTGATTTATTTAGTTATGTTT
The DNA here is from genome assembly GCA_945859875.1 of Cuscuta europaea. Classification (NCBI taxonomy): domain Eukaryota; kingdom Viridiplantae; phylum Streptophyta; class Magnoliopsida; order Solanales; family Convolvulaceae; genus Cuscuta; species Cuscuta europaea. Next base: position 2,286,719 of record CAMAPE010000019.1, on the reverse strand, counting down.
GTAAATCTTATCAAATTGTCTATATTTTTGTGTTTGTTGTTTGTTTTACTTGAGGACAAGCAAAAGCCTAAGTGTGGGGGATTTGATGTACTTGTATTTTACACACTTTTTAGGCTTAGTTTGTTGTTAATTTTAGTTATTAAAATTCTACTTTTGTACATATTTTTATAATTTGTCGTTAGTTTGTACTTGTGCAGTCCTACACGGGTATTTTGTACTTTCAGACACTTTTGATGCTATTTGGATACATTAGAGTGAACAAAAGAAGAAAATAAAAGTTCAAGTTGGAAGTCAATAAAAGTGGAATTTTCTTCAAAACAAATAAGGAGTAAATTGAAGAAAAGAAGCAAAAAATAAAAATGATGGAGTTGGGATTCGATCCCTGGAGAAAGGGTAGAAGAATGCCTACTACAACCAGTGTGCTAAGTGATCAATGTTGTACATATTCAGCTGGCAATTGTTATATTCCTTCTGAACGCGGCAAAGAAAAGAACAAAATGTTGAAGCCGAGAATCGATCCCACGATCTCCGAGTTTTCCCTGAAGTGCTTATCCGTTGAGCTACCTGCCACTGTTGAAACTTTACTGCGCTTTGTTGTACATAAACTCATCTGTTCCGTAAATCCCAGCAATTAATGATTAATCACCTTATCATTATATTGCCTTAATCCATCTTCCTCCACACATAAGTTCGGACCAACCTCTCTCTAAACATCCCAGAAACATTTCCTCCTCCTTCTCTCTTCATTTCTCAACCCCAAATCATCAACTCATCTTCAACCATAACTAATCACTTTCTCATCCAAGATTAAGTCAAGATTAGCATCAAAGCTCCAAGGATTGTCATCTATCACAAGTTTGATCTTCCTTATCTCATTAAATCTTGTACTTTAATCATGGATTCATCTATTTCTATGTTTCCCAACATGTATAGCTAAATAAATTTGGGGCTAGAAATTGGTTAATTAATTGTTCTTATAATGTTTTAATTTGTATTGATTTTAATTGTTAAGTTTGTTCTATTTAGATTGTTGTGTCCAGAAAATTAATTATGTTGTGTTTGTGATATATATTATGAGTACTCAATCATAAACATATTGTTTGTTAAATACACAAATGAACACTTTCTGAACACACCGTTAAACTTCTTTTACCTTGTCCCGGATTGAAGTTTTACGGGAGAATTTAATTATTTAATTATATTATTTACACCACGGGGTTGGGTAAATAATATAGTTAATAATTAAGGTTGTCGTTGCACTTAAACAACTAGTCTCGTTTTGGCCATCACTGGGAAATGTTGACTAGTTACTTATTTTAGGTGACTTGTGTTGGGTCCTAAAATATTTATCTACAACTTCTCACAATCTATCTAAGAATAAAATTAGCAATTATGTCTTACAAATGAGCATTGAACAATTAGTTGCCAATTTCTACCCCTACTTGCTATTGGTTGAACTTTGTGTTGATAAAAGTCTCTTCTCTCAATCACTTTTATTTAATTACTTTTCCAAGTAAACAAAAATCAAAAGAAACGCATTCCCAACTTTAATCCTTAGTTTGTGCTTAATTATTTTATTTCCCGCTTCTCTGTGTTTCGACACCCTACTTCCTTGGGTAAAAAAATAGTTGTGTGCCCATTATATGCTACACACCAGGGTCTGAGCGCCCGGACCCACATACTCAGAAGAACAGAAAGCACAAGACACTGAGTGGTGCCCTCGTCGGCCAAGGGACCCCCCGTCGGCCGAAAAGGTGCCAACTCAGAATATGGTCCTGAGTCCAAGGAACCCGGGTGCCCTCGTCGGCCGCGCCCTCGTCGGCCACGAAGACCTCACAGAACCGGATTTTACACTTACTCGTTTGTACAGCCCATTAGTGGCTTTGTATTCGGCCCAGTAGCGGTCCTGTTGTAAATGGGCCTCCCAAGCCCCAAGGCTTGGGGGCCCAGCCCGTATTTTCTCTATAAATACTCCCCTTGGAAGTAGTTATAGGGGTTACAAAATCATTCTATTGAAGCATATATTGCACTTCTCTCTCTAGCTCTCACTTCTCTCTAGATATACTCTATCATTTGGTGCTTTCATTGAGAGCTAGAACAATCAAGTTAGCACCCTTCGTCGCTACCAAGCACAGCTAACCACTGATCATGGGAAGAACTAAATCAAACCGCAACCTCGTCAGCAAGGCCATCCCTGAGGACCAAGAGGCCAGGGAGCACGAGGAGGACGCCACGGCCGACCAAGTCGGCGGAGGGGACGTCTTCCAGGAGGCCTTCAACCTCACAGCGGACCTCCGCAACCAACTCAACGGCGGAGCCCCTGATGCCCGCATCGGCTTGGACAAGAAACGAGCTGAGAAGACGGACCACGCCCCGGCCCAGCCTATGGCCGCGGCCTCTCCGTCCGTGGATCCGCAGGTCCAGGCTGCGCTGTCGGTCATCATCGCCAGCCTGGCTCAGAACCCCACCGTCCTTAGCGCACTCTTGCCAAGGACCGGGGGGAACGTCACTCCACCTCCTCAGCCCCAGCCGTTGACCGTCCTCAGCGCACACTTGCCAAGGACCAGGACCCCTTTCACCAATAGGGTCCTCTCGGCCCCCATCCCGGAGAAGTACAGGGGAAACGCCATCAAGTCCTACGACGGCCGATCAGACCCCCAGGAACACTTCAGCCGTTATCAGAACAACATGTTGATGGTGAACGCGTCAGACGAATACCTCTGCCGTTGGTTCCTCTCCACTCTCGAGGGGCCAGCGTACGAGTGGTTCAACGCGCTCCCCGAAGGGAGCATCGACTCATGGTAGGATCTTGCCCAACGCTTCCTCACCCACTTTGCCGGGAGGAAGCGCGCGAAGAAGTATTTCACCCACCTCCTCTCCGTCAAACAGCAGCATGATGAGTCCCTCCGGTCATTCATTGATCGGTGGACGAGGGAGACCGAAGAAGTCGAGGGGGCCGATGAGCGCACCCTCCTCGCCCTGTATCAGGGAGCCCTCCGCAGCTCCCCGTACGCTAGGAGCCTCATCACCGACCCTCCGAGGTCGTACGCCAAGGCGCTCCAGCGCGGAGGCTTGTACGCCGACGCCGACGAACTCCACAATCACAAGAAAGAGGGGGGCCATCCTTCCAAGAAGACAAATACTTCGCCGGCCCCGGGTCCGTCCCCGGCCGGCCAGGGTGCCCAGGGCCGTCAAGGCTCTGGTGGACAGAGTAAGAAAGATCGCCACTGGCGGCCGAGGTTGGAACGGCCGGGGGTTGCCCTCACTCACCCGGTCGGCATCATCCTTGACTATGCCGAGAAGCATGGCCTCATCGAGCAGGCTCCTCGGCCGGCCGAGGAGGTCCTTGCCATCCAGCAGGGCGGCACATACTGCCGGTTCCACAAGAACTCGTCGCACAACACCGACGATTGCATCACACTGAAGAAGGCCATCGAGCGTCTTATTCGCCAGGGGGAACTCTCCCAGTTTGTTAGAGGTGGCCCACGCAAAAACACATGGGTAAACACCGACAAACATGGGGGCGAATCCTCTGCGAAGAAGCGGGAGATTGGTAGGCTTAGCGACGACGAGGACTTCGAAGAGCCCCCGCCAAAGAAGAATCGCATTCACCTCATCGTAGGTGGGAACACTGGGGGGGACTCCGCCACTCAGAGAAAGAAATGGGCCCAATCCCTCTACATTGGGGAGGTGTCCCACGTTCCCCCCCAGCCGAAGAAGCAGCGAACGGAGGCGATCACCTTCACCGACAAGGATTTGCCTCCGGGGACGGAAACACACAGGGACGCCCTCGTCATCCGGTGTGAGATCGGTGACTCCATCATCCACCGCACTTACATCGATACGGGGAGCTTCGTCAACGTGATGTACCTGGATACCTTCCGGCAGCTGAAGCTGGACAGAGCTCTGCTGAAGCCGATCAAGACACCGTTATCCGGTTTCACCGGGGACTCTATCGACGCTGAGGTCACGATAGTCCTCCTCGTGGAGGTCGGTGACGGCCCCCACCGCGTCAGGAATGACATGGAGTTCATGGTGGTCAACCTTCGGTGCGCCCACAACCTGATCTTGGGACGGCCAGCACTAGAGGACTTGGAGGCTATCATCTCCATGAAGCACTTGTGCCTAAAGTTCCCCACCAATGACGGCATCGGCTACGCCAGAGGAAACCAGAGGATAGCCAGAGCTTGCTACCTCAAGCTAACAAGGCCGGCCGAAAGGGAAGGACAGAGGATAGACACCATCACGGCAGCCGTTGCCAAGGACGAGGAGAGGCCGCATGCCGAACCGGCCGAGGAGGTCGAGGAAGTCCCTCTGAATGCCTCCCGGCCGGAGCGGGTCCTCAGGATCGGGAAGCAGCTCCCTCAGGACCAACGAGACGCCATCCTCCTCGTCCTGCGGTCATACGCCGTTGTCTTCGCGTGGGGCCCGGACGACATGCCAGGCATCAGCCGCCAGGTGATTACTCACCGGCTGACCGTCGATTCTACCTCCACGCCCGTCAAGCAGAAGCGGCGCTACTTGTCCGCCGACAGGCGGGACTTCGTCAAAGGGGAGGTCGCCATGCTCCTCTCAATCAAACACATTAAAGAGGTGAAGTACCCGACGTGGTTGGCCAACGTCGTCCTCGCCCCGAAACCGCCAACATTCAGAATGTGTGTTGATTACACTGACCTGAACAAGGCGTGCCCCATGGACCCGTTCCCTCTCCCCAACATTGATCAGCTGGTGGACGAGACGGCGGGGTGCGAGTTGATGTCGTTCCTTGACGCTTTTAGAGGGTACCACCAAATCTCCATGCATGAAGATGACGCTGAGAAAACGGCATTCATGACCCCAGAGGGAATCTTTTGCTACTTCGTCATGGCCTTCGGACTCAAAAACTCCGGCGCCACCTATACTAGGATGGTGGCCAAGATCTTCAGGGCGGTCCTTGGCCGGACGATGGAGGCATACGTCGACGCTATGATCGTCAAGAGCAGGCAGGCCTCCTCCCACGCCGACGACCTCCGGGAAATCTTTGAAATCATGAAGGAATTCAGGCTCCGCCTCAACCCCAAGAAGTGCGCCTTCGGCGTCCAGGGCGGCAAGTTCCTCGGCTACATGGTCAGCCGGAGAGGCATCGAGATAAACCCGGAGAAGACACAGGCTATCATTAACATGGAGCCGCCCCACAACGTCAAGGAAGTACATCGACTGACGAGGCGCCTGGCGGCCCTGAACCGTTTCCTCTCCAGGTCAGCCGAGAGGGCACTCCCCTTCTTTCAGATCATGCGTAAAGCCAACAGCTTCAAGTGGACGACGGAGTGCCAGGAAGCGTTAGAAGAGTTCAAGAGGTACCTATCGTCCCCGCCCGTGCTCTCCAAGCCCAAAGCCGGCGAAACCCTCTTCTTGTACTTAGGGGTGAGCATGTCGGCCATCAGCTCCGTGCTCATCCGTGAGGACGAAGGGGTGCAAAAGGCCATCTTCTACATCAGCAAGACACTCAGGGAGGCCGAGCTCAGGTACTCCCCCATTGAGAAGACGGTGTTGGCCATTGTCCATACGGTGAAGAAGCTGAGACACTACTTCCAGGCCCATGCCGTCCATGTGCTGACCCAGCAGCCTCTCGGCGCACTCATGAGGAGCCCCACCAGCTCCTCTAGGATGGTGAAATGGGCGATCTTCCTTAGCCAATTTCAAATTGAGATCAAGCCAAGGCCATCTATCAAAGGGCAAGCCTTGGCCGACTTCGTCACTGAATGCACAGCAAGGGAGACGGCCGTCGCCAACCCCGGGCCGGAGCCGGACGATACATGGATCCTATTCACTGACGGCTCGTCGGCCGCGAAATCATGCGGTGGCGGCGTCGTCCTCATATCCCCTGAAGGATTCAGAGCTTACTATGTCATCCGCTTCAACTTCAGGGTATCCAACAACGAAGCCGAGTATGAGGCCCTCCTCAGCGGTCTCAGACTCGCCGCCGGCCTCAAGGCCAAGCACCTCAAAATCAAGTGCGACTCCAAACTGGTAGTGGGCCAGGTGGAGGGATCGTACGAAGCAAAGGTGGGACACTACCAAGATGCAGCGGACACCTCAGCTTGCCCGCCTCAGTTAGGACGAAAAGAAAGACACTAAGACAAATCCTATCTAAGTGGATCTAAAACACTTAGAATTTTTTTTGAATAAATCCCAAGTGTTACAACAGCGAAGAAACACCGGACAGGCCGACCAGGCCACCAGACTGAATGGGCTACCTCACGGACGTAGAAAACACTCGCGGGTGACCTAAGTTGTAACTTTTTACACTTAGACAAATTTCAAAATTGAAATAGCAAAAGGGAATAAACATACAGACATTCAAAAGCCGAGCAGGACAACAATAGGTTCATTCATAAACAATCATGTACATTGGTGGGCGCTTCGGCCATTACATCAGATGGGCAAAAATAGAAGATGGGCAAAAATAGAAGATAACTAATTACAAGATAGGGAGCAGGGAGTAGCCGATCAAGACTCTTGGGCGCCTCCATGCCCAGCCTGGGTTTGCTCTTCGGCATCTTCGGCTCCCTCCTCGCCCTCAGTCTCCTGGTCGACAGCAGCTGCAGAACTGGTGGAGTCATCCAGGAAGTCAAACTCGTCGTAATCCGGCTCGCCGAGGCCGGAACTCTCGATTGGGGGCTCCCGCTCCGAAAGAGGAAGCTTGGCCTGTTCCTCGGGATCTTTCATCAGCTTGGGAAGCTTCAAGTTCCGCCTCGCCCACCCGGAGGTATAATTCATGGCTTTGAGGGCACGCGATAGCCGCCGACACAGGAGCCTCTGCATCCGCTCTTGGCCCATGTTGTAGTACACGACCATCTCCCTGCTAAAGTACTCCTCGCCGGCGGGGGAGTTCATTCCCCAATCTTCAAGCTTGGCGGCCACCACTTCATAACACCAGGAGAGCCGCTCATCGGCCTTCCACCCCTCGGCCAAGAACTGCTGAACGGCCTCATCAGCGGCCTTCACAGCGGCAGCCTCGGCCTCAGTTTTTGCCTTCACGGCTTCATCATTTTTGCGCCGTTCAGCCTCAAGCGCCCTCTGGCTCTCCTCGAGTTTGGCCAGGGCATCGTCCCTGGCTGCAGCTGCCTCATCGGCCCTCTGTTGCAAGGCCTTGGCATCCTCCCGGAGCCGATCCAAGCAGGCTACCGCCTCATCGGCCGAGGCAGCCTTCTGCTCAAGCTCCTTCAGACGAGCAATCTCCCGATGCTGCCTCTTGTGGCTCTCCATGAGCATGAAGGCACCCTGCACAAAAAAGGCAAACAAAGACTCAGGCAAATGATTCCACTCGGACGACGAGAAAAACGACAAATAAAAAGGAAGGGAACTTACTTGGACGATGAGGTCCATCCCGCCTTCGTACACCTTGAAGTCCCCAAGCCTCTTGAGGTAGGCCCGATCTTTGGCCGGCATGGCCTGGGCTAGCACATCATGGCCGAGGACGCCATCGTCAAAAACACCCCCGCCGACGGGGTATTCCACCATTTTCTGGTAGGTGGCAGCGGCAATCTCCTTGCCGGCCCTCTTCGTCCGTGGCTCCTGGACGAGAGGGAGCGATTGGGCAGCATCGCTTGGAGCAGCAGTAAGATCCACAACGGGACCACTATCGTCCACATTTGGGACGGCCAGAGTACCGACCTCATCGGCATGGGAAGGAGACGGTGCCCTCTTCGTCTTCTTAGTGACATTCAGGCCAGCCTCGGTCAATTTCTTCTGGCCGTCAGTGGGAGGCCTCTTCTTCTTGGACTGGGCAGGCTTCGGGGCCGCACTAGCAGTAGCCCCGCCCCCCTCGGCCGCGGCACGTCTGGCCGCCTCGGCCGCCTTTGCAGCCAACTCCTCGGCCACCTTGGCCTTGGCTATGGCCATGATTGAACGGCGATCCATAATAAAATCTACACAAAGGAAAACGAACAGATTAGCAAGGCAAAAGAACAAATAACAAAGGAAGAAAGCCGAAGAAAGTATTACCATCGGCCTCAGCAGGAATGCCCAAATCCGGGCCGTCGGCCTCTTCGAAGGTAGTGGTCATCCTCGGCCAAAGTTGGACATCGTCCTCCTTGTCGCCATACACATAGTATCTTAAGAAGCCGAGGGCGGTCATCTTATATTCAGTGATGTAGTCTTTCACGCTCCTCGGCCCCCCTTCCAAGAACGCCTCCACCTGAGCGTCCAAGATCGAACTCCTCGGTGGGTCGTGCAGGTTGAACCTCCCGGTGTGGCCGAGAGAGGGAAACTCAGTGCCGTTCTCACCAAGGGATACAAAAACGAACTTGCTCTTCCATCCATGGATGGACGAAGGCAAATCCGTGAAGCTCCTCTTCTTCGGCAGCTGTTGGAGGGTAGCATAGGCCGCACAGTTTTTGTGGCTTCCTCGGCCGATCTGATAAAGATTCATGAACAGAGCCGTCGTCAGCCTGTTGCCCAGCTCCTCACAGCGGAGCAAGAACCCCACCATCAACGAGTAGCTGTTCGGCGTCAGCAAGGCCGGAGGGAGCCCCACCATGTCAAGATATTCAGTTATGAAGGGATGAAGGGGAAACCTCAGCCCCTTGGCGAAACTCATCGGGTATACTCCGAAGTACCCCAGTGGCGGATTAAGTACATGGTCCGTCAGCCTGGGTGCCCTAACCCTCCCGAACGGCCCCACGTACATCTGGGCAACTAAGTAGTCAGCCGCGCTGCTCTCCGGCTTGATCAGGAAAATATTTGTGAGATCCAGGTATGAGACGCCCGGCCCACTCTTCGGCCTCCTTATTCTCTTCGGCTTATCTGCTCCCTTCACGGCAGACAGCGGTCTCGGGCACGGGATAACAGCGGAAGTGGACGCCCCGTCCACCACTCGGGACGCACCTGCGTCCTCACCTTTTGAAGACGAGGTGGACTCCTCATCCTCACCTTCGTCGTCCACCGACTCTCCGGACTTGTAAGGACTTAAACGCTCTATCTCTTCCTCGAACTCCTCAAGCACCTCATAGTCGAGTGACCTAGTGGAGGGTTGGTCGTTGTACGGATAGTACTCTTCGTCTAAGCTCTTCATCATAACAACTATTACGAGCCTAAGGGGAATAACTTAGGATCTAAGGCGTTTTATCCACTAACACTAGATCAAGGCTCAGGGAAGCTAAGTATACAAAGGAATTGAAGAACAAGTCAAGAACTAACCTTGAAGGTATGAAGAACTCGAAGAACACCTTGAAGACTCTCTCTCTCTAGAAATTTGGGCAGCACTTCAATATCTCAAGAATGCAAGTGAGGAACCGCTTCGGAGGAGGGGGGGTATTTATAGACAAATCTCCAACGGTCACTACACGTGGCACCATATTAATGGCCACCTCAGCGGTCACCTTCTCAGCAGCCGATGAGGTGCCACCCCTTCAGAAATGGGCCGGGCTCGTGAACCAACGTATCAGGGACAATGAGCGCCCACAACGGCCTATATGCTTGCCGGCTTCACAAGTGCCAGCAAGCGCCCACAACGGCCTATACGCCTGCCAAGTTCACAAATGCCAACACTAATGAGATAACTTCGGCCAGGAATGTCATGAACGCCCATCGGCTCTCCGTAACGACCCTTGATGATAACTCTCTACAAGCGATCTGCGCACAAGGGTTCTCCCACAGGGTTACCTTGGCCAGAAAATCGCCATGAGGGTTGGATTCAGGGGGACTACGGAGAAGCCGCTTCGGCCAGGGACTCAAGCAACCCCTTCACCCCTCACTCTCTTCGGCCTGAAGCAGTGGGGGATTGGGGGACTACATCGGCCTCAACAAAACAAAAGGAAAAATGCAAAGGACACAATTGTAACCACAAAGCATGACCACATCGTCCATGTATCGCACTGCACCTCGTCGGCCAAAGGCACATAACATCATCAGCAATGGCCAACTGGCCACCTAAGGCAAGGACATTCATCGTCCCCCGCCAACAGTTAATCATAATGGGCTCTTCGGCCAAGAACATGAAAGCCAATCAGTGACGACCAAAAGGAGTGCGCAAGCACCCTTACCGGCCACCCAAAGGAAAGGACACCATCGTCCTCGAAGCAAGGTTCAACCTCAACAGCCTCATCGGCCCAAATGTAAATCTCAACCACCAACGTCCAAGAAAGGGAAAACGCGCCTTCAACGGCCACCATCGAAGCAGGACACTCGTCGTCCTCAAACGAACACACCAAGGAAACAACGACCTCCCCGTCCACAACGAGGAGCAGGTGACGGCCAAACACAGAACAAGGTCACCAAAAGGGAAACAGCGCCAACGCCGCAACAGCTGACGGCTTGGGGGTGCCCGCGTCGGCCAGAAGCACCAAAGCACGGGAATCTACTCTCCTTCACTTCGTCTACGTCTCAACTTAGAGAGTGGGGGACTCCTGATGGAGTATATGGGTCTGAGCCCCCGGACCCACATACTCAGAAGAACAGAAAGCACAAGACACTGATTGGTGCCCTCGTCGGCCAAGGGACCCCCCGTCGGCCGAAAAGGTGCCAACTCAGAATATGGTCCTGAGTCCAAGGAACCCGGGTGCCCTCGTCGGCCGCGCCCTCGTCGGCCGTGCCCTCGTCGGCCACGCCCTCGTCGGCCACGAAGACCTCACAGAACCGGATTTTACACTTACTCGTTTGTACAGCCCATTAGTGGCTTTGTATTCGGCCCAATAGCGGTCCAGTTGTAAATGGACCTCCCAAGCCCAAGGCTTGGGGGCCCAGCCCGTATTTTCTCTATAAATACTCCCCTTGGGAGTAGTTATAGGGGTTACAAAATCATTCTATTGAAGCATATATTGCACTTCTCTCTCTAGCTCTCACTTCTCTCTAGATATACTCTATCAAACAGTGTTCAAACAGTGCACTCCACAGTAAAGTCAAATTTATTTTCTTAATATGTGTGAAGTCAAATGTGGAACTTGTTTCAGAAACGGAGGGAGTATGTGTGTATTAATTACATACGTAGTATATCATTTGAGATCTATAAAAATTAATAAATAATATCAAACTTGTAACTTTTTTGATACTATCAATTCATTATCCAACAACATCTACATGCTACAATTCTAAAATTTTGAAGTATCCACATACTTCACCATTTCTTGGGTACATACTTCACCTTTTCTTTTGATTCATTTACGGTTAATGCATTTATGTTAATATGTTGATCTACTTCTTTCATGTATGTTTATGATTCGTTGATCACTGGTTCTCTCATGTTAGTGAAACATTTAAAATTTGAACTATAGTATCCAGAATTTAGAAACTTGTAATTTCTTTTAGTCTACTCAAATTGTGATATGAAAAAACTACTACTTATACGAAAGATCTTTCATGTTTTTTCCTAATACAAAATTATTTATTGCAAGTAATAGTTGCACTGCATGTTTCATTCAGTTGGTTTAAGTGCATAGTAGGTTCAGCTCGATGTCACTTATCATATACTTAAATGTATTTTTTAGACGTCTATCTTATTAGTTTCTATGATGTGTTATACTCAAATTTGGATGACAAAATTACTTTATTTTACTCATGGATTTTTATGACAAAAACTATTATAAATATTTATAGGTTATCAAAAAGGCCTACTCTACTTTTACTGTCCTAGACCAGTAGACCTATAAAATGTCAGGATCGGGTCTGCCTGTAAGTAACAACAACAACAACATCCAAACGTTAGTTCCAAAAGATATTGGGGTCGGCTAACAGAAAATAAAGATAAAAAAATAAGCTATTATAATGATAATATAAAAAGAGATGAATATACATAAAATTGATAAAATAAAAAGGATACAAATAATGCTTATATATGAGGATAAAAAATAAGGAAAAAAAGATGAGGGGAAAAGATAATACGAGATCACTCCTCCACACGAATACCCGCCATCCACTTAGCTCTCTCCAAAGTCATGCTCTCATTCAACCCGAGAATAAGCATATCACTTCGAACTCTCTTAACTCACGTCTGTTTAGGTCTTCCTCTCCCTCTCTTTCCTGCCTCTTCTCCACACATCTCAACTCGTCTAACAGGTGCATCACTCGGTCTTCTACGCACATGACCAAATCACCGTAGGCGCGACTCTCGCATCTTATCTTCAATAGGTGCTACTCCCACCCTTTGTTTGATTGTCTCATTCCTCACGCGGTCTTTCCTAGTAAGCCCACACATCAAATGCAGCATGCACATCTCTGCATGTAAGTAACACGGAGTAAATAATAAAAATAAAAAAAAAAAAATAATACTCTATAATAAATAAAGTAGAGTAGGCAGCAACATACTCCCTCCGTCCCTAATTGAATTGCAAACTTTGACCGGCACGAGGATTGAGAAATGACAATAAATGATGCTTGCTTTTTACACTTTTGCCTATCTTTTTAAAAGTAGATGACTTTAAGTTAATGGGGACGGAAAAATTAAAAGTAAGGATAAATTTGTCATTTTATTATTATTTACATACCTAAAATAGAAAGTGGAAAACTATTTTGAAACAATAAAAAAAGAAAATTTTGCAAATTAAATTGGGACGGAAGGACTAATTTTTTTGTTTGGAATAAAAAGTTTAGCTGGTAGTTGCATCTGGGATGATGATGCGTCCACATGCAAAAGAGAGTAGAGTAGGCAGCAACATAAATATAGGCCGGGAGGAAGACTACCCCCACCCCACCAGGCCACCCACCCTACCCCTACCCCATCCCAATCTTTTTCATTTGATGATATCACCATCTAATAAATCTCCACTTGGTTGAGTTTTTCTCTTCAATTTCTCCCCTTCTTCTCCCTCTCCCTACAAATAAAGAAATCCCCATCTCTCTGTCTCTCCTCATTTCATTTGCCAGACCTCCATAACCATTCCATCCTTCCTTCCAATCACTCCCTAAAAGCCTTAGCTATGGGGCATGACAAAACTGAGAAGGTATATCTCTGCACTTTATGTATTTTACTCCCAATTGCGTCTCTACTCTTTTCACCGACAGTGTTTGTAAAATTTGGTAAGGCTCGAAACCTGTTTGGTAGACTGATTCGGCTTATTCTACTTTTAGGAATAATAATCAAAATAGGTCATTTTTGGCTTACTTTTTAGCCGATTTGGATTTTACCGAGTGCGATTAATTTCAGCGAAATGTTTCTTACCGAACGGTTGGTAGAATTACTGTAATAGCAGAATCGTTTGGATATTCTGAGAATATGATTGATTTGTTTGTTTGTTGGATCTGTATGATATGCTTTCTGGTGATATTCTGGACTTTGTATAATGAGTAGCGATTCATAAAGTCGGAATTCACTTTAAATTTGGAACAGATCACAATGATGGTCCTGAGTGTTGATCTAAAGTGCTCAAGCTGCTACAAGAAGGTCAAAAAAATCATTTGCAAATTCCCTCGTGAGTATCTATAATCCCTGCAAATTTTTCACTGCATCTGCCGACATGAATAAGTTGGATCTAAACATTATTGCACACATATTTAGGAAGTGTATGGTTTCTTTCCGACCCTTCCCCACCAGTGGAAAAAATCTATGTTCGATACCTGTTTGATTATTTGATATGTTTCTTTTTCTTCTTGGTTATGAGTCAGATTTACTAACAAACACTAGATTACATGGATAGAGTAAAATATTAGTAACGTTAAATTGACTAAATTTGCTGGATATGGTGAAACTTACATAAAATATATTTTATTGAATTACTAAAAATATCTTAAATATACTCCTTATTTTATTAATAAAATAAAGAAAAAAATGAAAAAGTACCTAAAATAGCCTTTTTTAGCACCAAATTTAGTTAGAAAAGAAATTCCTTCCCGGTTAATACATACTACATCCGTCTCAAATTGATTTACAAATTTGACTTTTCTTGATCAAACAGATTCATTTTATTTGCTTAATTAGGATGTCAATTTTTAATTATATTATAATTTGGAGATTACAACTTTGAAGAGATTTTAATGTAGTTTCTGAATATGTAAATTTTAATTAATAAAAATTGAATTAATTATCGATAGAGAGGATTAACTTTTATTATTGGTCGATAAAAAATTGTTGATTGATAATGATTCTAAGATAAAAATATAGGTTACGAAAGGGGCTCCTAGAATAAAGTTATACGGACTATTCCGTGTTCAAATTTATTAATATTACTCTGTACTATTTCTTATTTTTTTATTTTTTTAAAGCGTATTTTATTTTTAGGCTGTAGGCTATTACTAGTTACTACGTCACTATCTGTTTCCTTTTTTCTTCATTAAAAGCAATAGAAAGTTTGAAATTGATGAATTCTTACTAAAGCTGAATATGTTGATTATGAAAAATATGTATTTAAAAGCAATTATAACTTATTGATTTTGATTAGCACATAGTTCAATGTATGAAATTAAAATTTACTCCGTATGTTTTAGCAAACGAGCTCGTGATGTTATATACTCCCTCCGTCTCAATTTGATTTGCAAAATTTCCTTTTTTGGTTGTCCCAAAATGATTTTCCACTTTCTATTTTAAGTATATAAATAAGAATAAAGTGACAAATTTATCCGTACTTTTACTTTTTCCCCATTAACTTAAAAACATCTACTTTTAAAAAGATGGACAAAAGTGTAAAAAGCAAGCATAATTTATTGTCATTTCTTAATTCTAGTGCCGGTCAAAGTTTGTAATTCAATTAAGGACTGGAGGGAGGACTGGAGGGAGTAGTTACGGAGTATAATAAGTCCTCCCTTTCAAAATTTATGTTACATTTCGGTGACGTGTTTAGAAGTAAATGGCCCTAAATCAGTAAATGAGATTGTAACTTTACGATTGTACCCGAGGACAGAGTAAATGTCTATAAAAGGTATAAAGGGAAACTATAATATAAGGATAAAGTTCAAAATGAGAATGTGTATCTAAAGAGGGTAAGTTCAATTTTCTTGAATAACTAAAAAGGAAGTGAGACTTTAATTTAATGGCGGATGGAGTAATGTATCCCTTCGTCCCATTGTGCTTTGACAACTTTTCCTTTTGGTTGTCCCAAAAATTTGTGATGCTTTTTTATTAAAGCAAATAATTCGTGATTCTGTTTAATTCTCTCTCCTCCTCTGCACAAACTTCAATCACACATTTTTACTTTTTCTATTTCTCACCTACTTTGAATTTGACAAAGTTTACCCGAACAAAGGTAATACTCCGAATATCATACCGCGCATAAGAGGTTAAAAATCTCTCCTCCTCTGTACAAATTTCAACCACACATTTTTACTTTTTCTATTTCTCACCTACTTTGAATTTGACAAAGTTTACCCGAACAAAGGTAATACTCCGAATATCATACGGCGCATAAGAGGTTTATAAATCCTTCAACACACAGAGTATAAAAATTACTCCATACTTCAATTGGATTATAAACTGTCGCAATTAAAAAAAGTTTAGAGCTGCATTTTCTTACATTTCTTATGAATATTCATATGTAACCTTCACTTATTAATGTTTATAAGTTAGATAACTTTTCAACATCCAATAAGTGAAGACTATATATGAATGTACACAAATGAAAAAGTAATTACTAAAAAGACTAAATTATGCGGTCATGAAAAAGGCTATATAAGTGAAGACTAAATAAAAAAGTAATTCCAATGTCATGAAAAAAACCATGGAAAATCTTTTTAAATCATCACACATTAACCAATATATAATTTTTGAAATATTATTCTTATCAGGTGGTTGATATTTTAGAATGAATATAAATTCTCACTATTGTATCATAGTTAATCAAACTCAAATGACTAATGGTTATTATTTTAAGATTCTAAAAACTAGCGAAGTAGGGATCATAATTCATAATCAAAGATTGGTGTCTCCAATGAGCCAAGCTCACATGTACTCTGTATTATTCCACATCACATTATTCCACATCGATATTTAACTTATATGAGTACGAGAGCTAATAGTTTTATGTATCAACAATATATATTTTGGACCACAAGAAATCAGAGACCAAATATACATGGAAGAAGAGAATAAGGTTAGGATCACAGTGGTTTGCTGTAGCCCTGAGAAGATCCGTGATAAATTGTGTTACAAGGGAGGTGGCGTTATTAAGAGTATTGAAATCATTGAACCACCTAAGCCCAAAGATGCTCCCAAACCGGCCGAGAAGCCCAAGGATGCTCCCAAACCGGCCGAGAAGCCCAAGGATGCTCCCAAACCCGCCGAGAAGCCCAAGGATGCTCCCAAACCTGCCGAGAAGCCCAAGGATGCTCCCAAACCTGCCGAGAAGCCGAAAGATGCTCCCAAACCTGCCGAGAAGCCGAAGGAGGCTGAGAAGCCTAAAGAGAAGCCTAAAGACCAAGAGAAGCCCAAAGAGAAACCAAAAGACCAAGAGAAGCCCAAAGATATGCCGAAAGGCTTTGACAAGCCCAGAGATATGCCGAGAGGCCCGGAGAAGCCCAAACAAGGTCCTCCAATGCCAGAGCCGATGTTTATACCGATGAAGCAACCGGAGCCAATGTCAAACGTGCCCGGACCGGGGCAGGTGTCAGTGATGCCGGTTTCTCACGGGTATCCGCCTGCGATGTACTGTTATGAGCCGTGCTACGAATGGTACGGAGCACAGATGGCCCCACCACCAATGCTACCACCGCCCCAGCAGCCTTGCTATGACAATTACTCAGCCAATTGGTGTCGTTGTGGACAGGCCAAGGGTTACTACGGGTGCAGGTGTGATCACACTTACTTCAGTGAAGAAAACACAAATGGGTGCACTATCATGTAACAATAATTATAAGTATAATAACAATAATTAGAATTATAATAATACTGATGCTTAGTGGACATTTTGTCGATACACAGTTCATCGGTTGCGTGACAGCAACATACGTGTTGTTCCTTTCTGATGTATGTATTTATACTGTTGCTTTTTCCATCATCATAAGAATAAGGTCAGTGGCCTGGTTGTTGCCAGTTATATTATATAAAAAACACTTCATTATACTCCTAATAGAATTTATTTCTTCATTATAAATTATTGTATACATCCTATATACTACTACCACCTTCGTCCCGGTGGACTTTGCCAAGTGCAAAGTAGGTGAGAAATAAGAATAGTAAAAACTGTGTAGTTGAGATTTGTGCAGAGGAGAGAGAAATGTGCATAGCCACAAATTAATTGCTTTAATAGGAAAATGGCAAAGTTTTTTAAGTCCAATGGGACAGAAGGAATATTATCTATATCTTAGGGGCCGTTTGGAGAACCAAAAATAGGATGATAAGCCTAAAAATGCTTAAAGTTCTCAAAACACGAACCAAATTGGCTACCTGAGCTGATTTTTCTTATGAGCTGAAAAAACAAGTGTATAGCTACTTTTCCAGTTGATATTTATTATTCCACCGTTCAATGGTAAAGACCCTTTACCCTAGCACGGCTGTAGAGATCAATGCAAGATTATCATTTAGCTCGCTTGTATCGGAAGAATACCCAACGGCAGAATACTGATCTGGCGAATCATTACATATCAACTATATATGAGAATGATTCGTATCGGAAGATTACCCCAACCCTATATCAGAATTTTTCCCAAACCCTTCAGCTGAAAACGGGCTTGCTCACTCTTGCTTTCTCTTCTATTAATCTGCAATTTCCAGTTTTTCTATTCATAATCTAAGAATCTTATGTGATTTTCTTTTCTGTTCTTATGTTTTAAATTGACCTGTTTTTTGTCAAGCTCTTGGCTTTTAGGTGGTAGAAGTTTGGTGAATTGTTTCTAGATTTTCTTTTTTTTGTTGTAAAAAAAGACCCTAACTATAGAAAATTTGGCCATATTTCATTTATGTACATAGGATGTTGACTTGTTTATTTCTCACGAGAAAAGATGTACAATAATTTTAAGGAAAAGCAATAATATATATGATAGTTTAATACCCTTTATGGTAATTTTACATTCAATCAGTTATTTCAGTTAATATATTACCAAACACTTTTACTTCAATAGATTCCGTCGTTTCAATCTTTTGAGCCATTTTAACCATTGCAACCGTGTGGCCAATTGCCTTTGAAACCATTCAGATGTTACTAAATCTTTAGCAGGACCCTTGTGTTTAATAATATGCCTATCATTTACCAAGCTCTTAATGATTTGATGAATTTTGTCTTTTTCACTGTTTGTGTATGTGTTTCTTTACCAACGCATTTTTTTTTTTTTTTAATTATCAATTTTTTGTTATTCTCCATTAGATCTTGCGCGTGCATAGTTCTATTGTAACTTCTTCACATATAGTGTAAATTTTATATAGTAGTAGTAGTAATTTGAATAATATTCTGTGGGACAGGCAATAATATAATACCAACAAAAGTCTACAATAATGCAGCGGACATCATTTGCTTCACTTTTCTTCCTAATTCGCTTACACTATCATATTCTGTTTTTAATGACTTTATCCTGTTAATAATTGAAACCAACCAATGGGAATGTTTCTGATCCGGCAACAGATAAACGATGGAGTAATAAGATAGAATATTTCAACTTGAGTTAGGTGTTGACCTGTTTTCACATTTGCTTTTTTTATACCACCTCCGGTGGACTTTGCTAAATGCAAAGTACGTGGGAAATAAGAAAAGTAAAAACTGTGTGGTTTAAATTTGTACAGAGAAGAGAGAAATGTGCAAAATCACAAATTAATTGCATTAATAGGAAAGTGACAAAGTTTTTTAGGATAACTAAAAAGGGAAATTTGGCAAAGTCCAATGGGACGGAAGAAGTATAATTTTAGTTCTTATTTTAATCAACAAAGTTTGTCTCCTTTTCTTTTGAAAAGTATTTAATTATAGTGATTATAGAAGAGTATGTATTCTTTTAGGATTAAGACTTAGATATTAGATATTGATGTAGAAGAGTCTATGATAGATTGATAATACATACACAGTTTTCCAGTAAAAATGTACGGAGTAATTTCAACTTTGAAATGGAATATTCTGAATGAAATATTAATTAAAGAATAAATTTAAAAGCTCTCAATTTATTTCTAACTGCTTTTCTATTTTAAGCTTCAAAGTTTTTAAATACAACAAATCCACTAACTTAAAAACATCAATATCGACCATTTAGGAAAAAATGTTTTTCAAAAGGAATGAATATCACTCCCTAGTAGTAGGGATGGACTCAGGCCGGGTGGCCCGACCCGGAACCGGCCCGGGACCGGCACTGTTCCGGCCCGGCCCGACCCGGTGGCCCGGTCAGTGACCAGTCCGGGTAGGCCCGGCCCGTGGGTTTTCCGGTCCGGGCTCGGGTCACCCAAAACAAGGCCCGACCCGGCCGGGCCCGGGCCCGGTTCGGGCCAAAAAATATTTTTTTTTTCCAATTTTTTTTAACTTTTCGGGTTAGGCTGGACATTTTGGGCCATTTGGTGTGGTTTGGGGGGTTGGGGGTGGGAGGGGGGTTAATTAGGAAGAGGAAAACAAAAAAAAAATATAATGGGCCCGGCCCGGCCCGGCCCGGACCCGGTGGTTACCCGGGCCGGTCCCGGGTCCACCATTTCTGACCCGCCGGCCTGCCCGGGCCTAGGCCCGACCCGGACCCGGCCCGGACCTGAGTCCAACCCTACCTAGTAGGGATAGACTGGGACATTCCTACCCAGCCCGCTACTCGACACAGCCTGTCACTGTGCAGGCCCGGTCCAACCCGGTTGACCAAGACTAGACTCGAACCCCGACCCGGTAGAAGAAATAGGCGGAGATCGGGCTCCTATTTTGGTGGACCGGAACAGGTAGGCCCAATTATTATTATTTTTAATTTTTTCCCATTTGGGTCAGCGGCTAGGTGGGTGGGGCTGGGCAGTTTGGGGGTTTGGGGTTGGAATTAATTAAAAAAGACAGAATTTAAAGAATAATTAATTAAGGCCCAACCCAACCAGCCCCAGGCCAGATCCGGTCCCGATACAAACCCAGACTAGTACCGGGCCTGATGTTTTTGGGCCCAGAGCCCAACCCGAACCCAACCCAATCCACCCCAACTCTCTAGTAACATTCAATCCAGATGATTCAGTATCAACCTGAATGTTCTATAACATGCGGAGTATGTAAAAATTCTTAAAAAATACTCCCTCCGCATCTAAAAGTCCACTACAATTGGTTTGGAGTCGTTAATCGTTGTTTAAGATAAATGGTAGGGGTAATGAATAGTGTAAAAAAAGTAATAGTTGTGGTGATAAATTATGAAAGAGAAGATAAAAGTAGAAAACGTAAGTAGAAAACGAAAGGGTAGTTGAGTATTTGTAATGAATAACATCCAAAAAAATTAACCCCAAGAAACACAATTACATGTAATCGAGATCATCGTCTTCCCTTTGCTCCAGGATTATATTAGCCAATGCAAGTCTATATGTAGTGGACCTCAAATTCCTAACCAATACATAGATTTCCTTTCTTCGCTTAAGAGATGTGACCCTCCACTGATCCTCTCTGAGACATGCAAGATTGATTGCCTCACAAAGAGCCACTGCAACAGGCTTCTTGCTGCATTATGATTTCCAGATTTTAAAAAAGAAAACATAAAAAGCCAAGGAAGTTTCTCACTTTCCTTTTTTGGACGTCCCATTAAAAGGTTTTCATTTCCATTTTAGGAAACAATTAACAATCTTAAATGACAAATTAATCATTAAATATTAAAATAATATTTGGAGGAATCGGACTTGGATTAGAGGAATCAGAACTGATATGCTTCTTTTTTAGTTGGATGAGAGTATGACTTTGGACAGAGCAAAGTGGATGGCGCAATCTTAAATGACAAATTAATCATTAAATATTAAAATAATAATTAGGGGGCGTTTGGTTCAAGGAATGTCATATTACCATGAGAATGTCTGATTACTGAGTATATTAGATTGATGGGAATGTATTCAATTTATTCCCATTTGTGTTTGGTGAAGATTAAGAGAATGTGACATTAATTTATTTGGTTAAAAAATATCTTATATTGCAGATATGGTGGATTACTTAAATGCCCTTTAAATATTGAATATCTTAATAATTAATAAAATCAAATCTAATTGAATTATTTTTAAGTAGGTTTAATTGTAAGAGGTTGTAGATCCAATACAGAGATGAAAAAAACTTTGTTCAAATAGCAATCTAAATATATTTATTATCATTTCAAACAAACTAAATTTAAAAAATGTTCAAGTTATTCGTAAAACTTGTTTTCAAATTAAAGAAAAAATGATCAATTTTGCCATTAAATTTTGGAATCCACTCATTAAAAACTTAAATAACATAAATACCTTCAAAAATTTAAATGTTAAGTAAAAAAGAATTATGAAAATAACAAGAATAGACATTCAAATATAATTAAATAAACATACTTCATTCGTCCCACTTAAAAGGTTGTCACACAATGTAAAATATTCGATTGACTATAAAATTAAGAAATAATGACAAATATATAACCGAAACGATAATAATGAAAACAAATATGACTTAGTGACTATAATAGTAACTTTATTGACCATGACAGTGTTCAACTTTACATCATAGTGACTATGCATATTAACCGTAGTAATAATTTTGTCCATAACTTATATTTTAGTAATATTTAAGGAAAACCCTCTAAAATTAACTGCTCTCTGTCAATAATAAGATTATTTTTAGTAAATAAAATTTACATATTTAGAAACTACATTAAAAGTTTTATAAAATCACAAAAATTCAAATGTGATAAAAATTGAATACATAGAGAAATTTAATGAAAAGCGATAATTAATTGAGGGTATTTTCGGAAGAAAATTAGATCAACCCCGGGAATGTGAGATAACCTAAGGCATGGAACTTGGTGAGATAACCCCAAACCAAACGGACCCTTAGATGAATCGGACTTGGATTAGAGGAATCAGAACCGATATGCTTCTTTTCGGTTTGGATGAGAGTATGGCTTTGAAAAGAGCAAAGTGGATGGTGCATATATGTGTGGACGATTGATCTCTTTTCTTCTTTTCTCTTTCTTTTATCTTTTATTATTTTTTCATTCTTTGTTCTGATGTTATTTTCATCTTTTATTTTTCTTATGTTCTTTATTCTTATATTCTTATGTTATTTTTATGTTATCAATTTTATCTTACCTTATTTTTTTTCCTTATCTTTCTTCGCTATTTTGCTCTGATAACATAGATCGATTCATGTTGGTCAACCCCAAAATCTTTTGGAAATAAGGCTTGGATGTCGTTGTTGTACTTATAACATCACGGTTATCAACACTGACCTCATTATATTATATGCCTATTAAAATTATTTCTTAAAATATACTCGAACTACCTTATTTAATTGTTGTCTAAAGGGAAAACCGTCAAATAGGTTCACCTACTTTTCAGAAAAAGTCAATTGAGTCCATCTACTTTTTTTCGAGTCAATCAAGTCCGCAAACCATCAAACACGACCAAATTTGCTATTTAGCAGGTAGCAAACCGGTTACCCGGTGAGTTGCCTACGTGGATGTCCAAGCTGGCGTTTTTTACTAATTTCCGATTTTTTAATTTTTTTCTTTTCCTTTTTTCTTTTTTCTTTTGCTCTTCTCTTTCTTTCTTTCTTGGCTGGTTCCTCTTCTCCTCTCCCAGTCCCCTGCTCCCCCTTGTTCGCTTCTTCCTTTCTTTCTTGTCTCCACCGTAAATCCGGTTACTTTCTTTCATTTTTCGTTGCTCCGGCCTCTCTAGCCACCAACTCCGCCGCCCATCCGCCTCCATAGCCACGTCTCCGAAGTCCGGCCTCCACCTTCACCGGCCTCAATCGCCCCTTCCACAATACACACCGCCTCCGGCCACCACCTGTGTGGCTTCCCCTTCGCCTCCTCCACTGAAACGACCTCCAACTGTGCCGGCTTCCATAGCCACCACCTCTGCCGTCCGTACCACCGTACCCACCGCTTCCGACTTCCACCTCCGCTTCTTCCATTGAAACGACCTCCAAGGTTCCAATCGCACCGGCCTCCATAGCCAGTTAGCTGCCACCACCTCCTCCATAGATCGGCACTTGCAGACCACAGGGAGATGTGGATGCAGGCAAAAAGAAACACAAAAGGAAAAAGAAAAAGAAAAGGGAAAAAAATAGAAAAGAATAAAAAAAATGCCAAGTGGATGTCCACGTAGGCGGTCAACCGGATAACCGGTTGGCTACCTATTAAATAGTCGATTTGATTGTTTTTGATAGTTCATAGACTTAATTGACTAGAAAAACAGTAGATGGACTTAATTGACTTTTTGTGAAAAGTACGTGGACCTATTTGACAGTTTTCCCTTGTCTAAATAACCGAGCCGTTTTGTCATGGGAACCTTCAACGGGACAAAGGCAGCATTTTTATTTATTAAAAAGGATGCTTTACTGACTGACCTTCCTGGTATGAATCCTGTTGTAACAAAACCAATCGGCAGTCTATGAGACGCTGTGGATTCAGGATCAGTGGGTAGCTGACATTCCCATTTCCCATCTGCTTGCTGCACAAAGTATGACCGTACTGAAGACTCGGTTATTTGAAGTTGTCCTTCAGAATTTTCTGATCTGCATATCACAAATGGTCCAGCAAGCTAAAAGATACTTAAATATGCATAGGTTTGTGTAAAACCCCAAAACTAGATGTTGGTTCAAACAAAATTATATCCCCGCAAAATAAAAACTAATATGGAGCATCAAATTTGGGATCTAAAAGCTCAGAATATGCCAACAATGCATCAACTTTGATCAAATATGGGGTCGCTTTTTGCGAAATGAACCAAAATGTTCTACCACAACAAAAAAGTGCATTACTTTAAAAGATCTCAACTTTTAAGGCAAAGCATATAAAACTTCTACGATGCTTCACTTTTTATTATTGCTATCACTATTGTTACATGAAAGATGAAAACCGATGAGAAGTTGTACATTTCTGTCTTAAAAGTTAAGTTTTATGTACTCTAAGTTTTTATTTTCCCAAGATTACTAAAAGTTTTTCAGCTTATTACAATTTACATGTTTGGTCTTGTTCCTTTTGTAACTAAGTTTTTATTTCACAAAGATTACTTCTCAGATAAACAGCTGAGATAACTTCTAACTTTTCAGCCTAAGAAGGCTTCTCAGCTGATTCGTTTATATATACTACCTATACACGTTCCTTTGTAGTTGTAACAGGTTAAATTTTACACGGTTCACATGCTCCACTTTGACTACTTTTTATTTATTAATGTATGAGAATATATTTTTGAAAAATATTGTTGAATTCATATCATTAAAAAATTTCAATATCAAATTTTTTAAAATAACTGCGTTTTTATATATAATTTGGCGCAGTTGTTTTTAATAATTGATTTAACTGACTTCCCAATTGAATTTAAGCTGAAATTTTGTGGGCATAATCTACACTTTATGGAGAACATGTTCACAAAATTTCATAAAAAATTCCATCCGGAACCTCAAATTGAGGTGGTCAGGTATACCTGACCGGAAGATAACTCTATCTCTACATATGAATGTATCATGGATGTATGTATTTATTTATTTGTATGTGTACATATATGTGTGTGTATGCACATATCACTCTAGGTGATGTCAAGGCAAGGGTCACACCAAAAGTTGTACCAACAACTGTTTATTTAGTGAAAGCAGCATGCACATTCACGTTATTCCTTTCTCTTTTCAACCCTACTGTCCTACACATTAGTTCATAATCAGATGAATTGTCCACTTCCTGACGTCCAGTCAGCTAGGGGAAAATAATGATATTGGTTAAATAATCAGATAATACAACAGTAGAATGTAAAAAGAAAGACTACAATAAAATAATTACCTCTGAGTCAACAACAACAATTCATCAACTTGAGGGGCACAAACCACTGCTCCTCCTTCAAAAACTCCTTTGTTGTAGGCATGCAACAACACCCTTATGAAACACAATTTTGGTCCATAATTTACACGAAAGATAACCCCGTTGGGGTTCTCTCTATTTTCTTTAATAACTTTAGATATGCACTTCTCTGCATTGACAAGTTTTGGAAACAAAAGCAAATGGCTTCCATTGATTTGATTCAAAAACTGGCTAAAAATGTGGGATGTCCTCGCTACAAACCCCGTAAATGGAATAGCAGTGCAACAATCTCCTCTATAGCCAGTGAAATCAGTTAAGCTCTTTTTTTCAATGTCTTCCATGCATAGCTCTTCACGTTGTAGTTCAAAATTTCTTTCCATGGAGGATGAGTTTTTTTCAATAGAAAGATGTACACTATTCCAAGGGGACTGAATTGGAACTCTGAAAGGCCTCAAGGGAGGAGGAATTCTCCCTGCCTTTTCATTAGCAGCAATTTCTTCCATTTCCATAAAACATGAATATGACTTGCAATCAGGAAAGTCAGAAGGGAAGCATGGCAAGCCAGACTGCAAAGATAAAGAAAGTAAAGAATATACAATAAGAATTTCAAAGGGAAAAGAGTCAAATAAGCCCCCCTACTATACGAAAATGTCAATTAAGCTCACCAACTCAAATATCACCCAATTAAGTATGTGAACTTGTAAAAAACGTTCAAAATCTGCTTTTTACTAGGTGATCAACCGATCATCAACTAAATGGCTACACGTGGCGACATCTGCTTTTTTTTTCCTTTCCTTTTTCTTTCTCTTTCTTCTTTCCTTCTTCCTTTCTCTCTTTTCCGGTTGACTCTTTATTCGCCGCTGTTTCTAGCTCCCTCCCCGTTCCTTATTTTCTTTTGCTTTCATTCTTAGTCTCTCCATTTTGGCTTAATCACACGTTCACAACCTCAAGCTATCCCCTGTTTCTCACTTTTTGGGGGGGGTTTAACATACCCATCCAATCCATGGATACACACAAAAATAAATAAAATAACAAATTGATGGAGAAGATTGGTACTTCATGAGACGGAACGTTGGTAAGAGAGGAGGACAACGCTCGGTGAAGCAACCGGCGCTCTCTTTGCTGGAAATTGACCGGAGATGGTGACCAGCGCTCGGACAACCTTATATCGCTTTGCCAGAGGTTGGCCGGGGAAGAAGACCGGCGTTTGGATCCAATGGGCAGCCAGGTGATTGTAAAATAAAGAAGGAAACAAAGAAAGGGAAAGAAAGAAAGAAAGGGAAAGAAGGGAAAGAAAGAAACAAAATAAGCAAGGCGCAGGAGAATGGGGCAATCCGCTGGAGAAGAGAAGGGAATGGGGAAGAAAGAGAGAAAGAAAGAAAATAAAGAAAAAGGAGAAAATACAAAAATTGAATGCCACATCATATGAACCTGAAACCTGAATGTTACCTGCTAAAAAGCAAATTTGAACTTTTTTTATGTGTTTGTGGGTTTAATTGGGTGATATTTGAGTTGGTGGGTTTAATTGACATTTTCGTAATAGTAGAGGGACTTATTTGACACTTTTCCAATTTTAAAAGAGGGTGAAAGAAAGATTCAGTCAAAAGAAAACGTCTACTTACTTCACAAGCAACCCAATGCTTCTCTGTAAGACCCATTGCATGAGCACCATTGGAGATGAGACTAATCCATATGACCTTAACCCAACTTAGAGGAAGAATAATAGACCATCTATGAGAAATGTGACCGTTAGGCAGCGGAACAGTTCATATGATTTAAAAATCTTAAGGTGAAGAGATGAAAGTATTACAGTATTAGACCACCCCCGATCAAGTTCTTTGGTAAACTATCATTTCAAGTCATAAAGTTGATCCATCAGCTAAGAATGCATAAAAGGATAGCTAGATCACATTACAGTAACAAATATTTAAGAATTATTTCCTCCAAAAAAAGTTTCAACAACAAAAGGTCCAGGGCAAACATCAAAAGTAATCAAATCCTAGCATAGGCTGAAAAGAAATAAAGTTGTGCAATATCAATGTGAACACCCTCATGCGTAGTAGAAGTCATGTGCTTCTATAAAACTGCATAGTGCATACTGCCTATCTTTTTGTATTTATGCTCAAAAATCAGTTTGGCTCCGTTTGACAACCATTATGAGCTTATTATCTTATTTTGCGTATCTGCAAAATAATCGGTTCTTATAGAAAAGTAGCTTTTGACCTACTTATTTGGCTAAAATTGAATTTACCTAACACAACTTTACAGAAAATTCATCAGGTTCAGCAACTTCAGTTAAATAAAACATACAAAATGGCCACTAGAGGAAATTCACCTTTTAGGAGAAGACATCTGGCTGTAATTCTTAATGAGCAAAATAGGACATGATCTCGGGCGCTGTATAATGTTTGGAGCATCTAATGCCCCAGAAATCCTATCACCAAGCCCAAACAATTTCATACGCCGGTTGTGTCTCTCTGCGCAAAGAACACTTTCCTCTATAGGAGGACTTACATCTTTGTACAATTGCCACAAATCCATACACACAGATAAATCACAGCTTTCTTCAAATTCTGAGCATTGACGTGAAGGTGAATTACATTCCATTTCAGAATGTTCAACCAAAGCAGCATTTTGTTTAATTCCATGCTCCATATAAGCTGGTTCTCCTAGAGCATTTATATCTGAAGAATTAGAAACACCACCCTCAGTACAACAGCGAGGATCCACAACAGTGAGGGAAGAAATCCCAAAATACGGAATTTGATCTTCCTCAAGTGCTTTTGCAAATTGACTTTCACTGCAAAGGTAACGATACCAATTAGACATGTTTAGGCTAGACATTCAGCTAAATTATGTAAAAGGTCCAATCACTAATTATCTCACTGGTGAGCAGGATGTAATGCCTTTTTAAGGACTTGAAGTGCCGTCGATCCAATAACTTCTAATTTTGTAAGCCGGTCCTCAAGAGAGATACAACTAACAGTCAAATTGTTGGAACTCATCTGATGGTTAAGAACAACAGAAGTAGTGATCTATACTGCACAAACATTATAAATTTACCATAGAGCTTATATAATCACAAGGATATCAACATACAACCTAACTACCAACATTCTTGTCCGGTGGTTAATTAAAGCAACTCGGTAATGGGAACTTCAGAGTTTGACTTTGCCCGAGACGTACAGGAACTCACGTTATTAACCAATAGAAGTCCTTTGTTTATACCGGTCCTAACTATCTTGGTGCGCGTATTGGAGTCCTAACTATTACAATATCACTATCAAAAATACTAACTAAAACACTACCAATATGAATAGAAGGCTATTACCTATGTTTTAAAAACATAGGTAATATGAAATGACCGGGTCATGGGTCAACCCGGACCCGGATGGTCAACCCGTTCAATGCCAGAATACCCGGTCAGCATAGAAATTATATTATTATTCTAAAATATACAAGTTTTAATAAAACATGACATGTATTTTAAATTAAGTGGACAATAAATACGAATATGATGCTTATTAAAAAATTAAATATTATATAAATGCCTTCTCTTATTATAATAAAAATAAGAATACGTAGTGTTTATTAATGATGTTATATTTTTGTTATGATTATTAATTACAAAGTATTAGTTAGATTATAATGTATTAACTGAAATAAAATACTACGTATACACTACCTTTGTCCCGAAAACAAGTTCTCGCTTTTCTTTTATGGATGTCACATAAAGAAGTTCACATTTCTATAAAAGGAAACAACTTTTAACCAAAAAGTCGCAATTACCCTTACTTTTTACGCACTTTTTGTTTGATTTGAAATAAAGCAAGGATATACTTGGAAAGTCAAAACAAAACTCTATCTGTTGAAGTATTTGTCCCACACTGGAAAGCTATAAAATAATAAAACACTATATAAGGCTTTGGGCTACTCCTCCTATCAGGTTGACCTTTTAGGATGGAACCTCAAGTCTTAACATGGTATCAGAGCCAATTCTGGTTGTGTTTTGACTGCTTGTTTAGCACCCATGATTACGGATAGCTTGTTAAGGATCTGTTTGGCCCATTTATACACCCCAATATTGTCCAGCCCGGTTCGGGCTGAGGGGGTGTGTTGAAGTATTTGTCCCACACTGGAAAGCTATAAAATAATAAAACACTATATAAGGCGTTGGGCTACTCCTCCTATCAGGTTGACCTTTTAGGATGAAACCTCAAGTTTTAACACTATCTTACATAAATATGTGTGTAGGTCAAACCGGGAACTTCATTTTAGGACAGAGGGAATAATAAATACAGTTAAAGATCACAATGTAACAACTTCCCAACGTAGTTCGCTGGTTTGGAGGTTGCATTGTCTAATTGTAGACCAAGGTTCAAATCCCCCTTGGCTACATATTTTGCAATTGATTCCGGGTTTTACTCACCTTCAGGGTTTGGGCTGTCCCGGTTATGGTCCGGGACTGGCGGGTAAATCCGGGTTCGGACACATTAGCAGTTTGATGGGCTACCGGACCAAATTGGGCTCCGAGTTCCGGGTCGACCAGCCCGGTCTAGTGCGGTTATTAAAACATAGGCTATTACTATAATTATATAAAATGATACTAATGCTGATATTATGAAGACTATAATGCTGATTTAGTTCCCCGAGCCTGTATTGCAAAACATGGAAGTTGGTAGCTTACATGTTGTTTGCAGGCATGCTGCAAGGCCTCAAACCCTTCTCCAAAAGCTGAAGCGTGTATGAAAATCCATAGTCGCCGAGAAGAAGCAAATTCATCAACTCCATTCAGACTCTTGAATGTGCTTTCAGCAACCTTAGCATTTATACTGCAAGACTTCTGAGGTTGCCACATGTACATAATAGGAGCGATGGGAGAAGAGAAGGGCGCCCCAAAATGATGAAGCTGCAAAAGTACACACAATTATTAAGTACTATTACATATAACTTACTTATTACTTAGGAGGAAATAAAGAACACAGTACACTTACCATGGCTTTACAACAAATAAGACCGGAGAGTATGTACTCAGAAGCATATTCACTCTTTGATGATGAAGACACCATTGTGCTAGCTAAAACTGACTGTACCATTTCCTGGAAAAATATACAATATCGTTAAATGTTAATAAAGTAGTTGATAGTCATAGGTCATATAAACAAGGTAATGTCCTTAAAGCAACATATTGTTATTTATTTTCCTATAATTAAGTCATCATCATTACTCCAGTGCCGCAAAGGCTCCCACCTACGGTGGGGTAAGGGGGGTCGAATGTACGCAATCTTAACCCTGTACTAAAATCAGATGAATAAAAGTAATGTAAATGAAACGGGATATCAACCTCCAGGCCCTCCAGCTGTATAACAGTACAATAGCTTGTGTCATGCACAAGAGCGCTGTCTTTAAGTTTCTTCAAAAGTGCCCTTGAGCCTCTTCCACTGTGTAAAGTTCACATTGAAAATAAATGGAAACAATTAAAAAATCATTTCTTAGATAATGCAAACACCATCCAAATATAATACTGCAGGCTTAGTTGCTGAAAATTGTATTCAATTGTCATTCTTGGTACATGCCATACGGTCATACCCAACATTAACATATGTAGCATATGCAACCAAAACTATTCAATGTATCCCCAGTTGAATAGATAGTGGTCGAGAGAATTACTTTTTTATTTTCATTATTAATGTGTGTGCAATATCCTGAGTAACAAGAACTGAAAAGGCAATGTTTTACCTGCCTTGTAGGCTAAGGGGAAGGTAAAACCCCCAAAGTTTGGTCATTGTGAAACGCTTTGCATGCCATACATGTGTTCTAATTCTTTTAGTCCCATCTCCTGAAGTCAAAAACCCACTATTGAGGTTCTTACTAAATTCAATTCTCCTACGAACACGGCGAGGAGCAACCTTATCATTCCCCAAACTTTGAGTCCTGTCCACATCTTTGTTTTCTACCTTCCGCTTCTTTTTGTGTTTGTTTTTGGTTGCTCGATTATCATGCCCAGTTGTCCTCCTCCTCTTGCTTCTTTGAGAACGGAAGTCATTTTGTAGGCGGTTCTTTATAATACAGTGAAGAGTCTCAAGTTCAGGTCCTCGAGATTCAGCAAATTTTTGTACATTGATGGTTCGAGGAGGCACTACGGTTGTCTGAGGTCTACCACATGGATTGTACGGAATCATCTTCAACAAATCATAAAAAATAAACACAATAACATCCAAGCCTTAGTCCCAAATAACTAAAAATATACAATATTCTGCAACTCCAAAGCAAGAAGCTTTAGAACACTGAACTGTCTGAGCATAAAGACACTGCAGCAGGCAAGCAGCGAGACATATACATACCACAAATTTAGCAAATTTGAGACAAATACGCATATATTGTAAGATTAACCCATGAGGGCACAGATAAAAGCGCAATTGGAGGAATAAATTGTTAGATTTTGTTGTTTTTGCATAGTAATACATAGACATAGACGGTGGCGGAGCCAGAAAAACGGGTGAGGAGGGTCCAAATTTAATTATATACAGTATCAAAATGGTGGATTCTTATTAAATAATACTTGAGTTAAATGTTTCATATGTAGCTGAGATAAATGATAGTATAATGAGACTTTTTGAGTTAAAGTGTTGATACATATGTAATGTATCATAAAGTTCACACAACTAATGAGTGAACAAGGTGTTTTATTTTTAAATTTAAGCATATAATCAATACCACACATCAAATTTTGCTTCTTTCAAGTTAAGATTATGATGATTTTTCCAGAAGTCATAACTTTTACTCGTAATGAGTTTCGGGACCCAAAATATATCAAATTGAAGGTATTTCAGAGCTCTAGATTCTCGAACTTTCAGGGGGGTCGGCCGACTCTCCTGACCCCCCTTAGCTCCGCCCTTGTACATGGCCGTTTTTTAGCATGTTAATTAGGTTAAACAGAACAGGGTCACACTTTCCATGGGGCCCCAATATTTATAAGACACTAGTAGTAGTATTTGTATGTCACTAATAGTAATTAATTAATTAATTATATAATATAATAGTTTATATTGTATACTATTGTATATGAATATGGGTTGTAGCTAAATTCATACTCCACTACTTCGTGTAATAATACCCTCATAATTGAAACACTTCACAAAAAATGTAGAGATTAATCATTTGAAAAGGGAAAATTACTACTTGTAAGTTTTTAATTGCATTATTTAATGAGTATTCAATTGATTTTAGTATAATAAGAATTTAGATCGAGGATATTTTTAAGTTTTTTATATTAAAGCAGGGCCTCAAGAGCAAACCGTATTTGTGTGCATATGAGCTTACAAGACTCCGGGAACTAAAGCATCTATTTTTACATTAAAAAAGCAAAGGGGAGAAAGTGAATACTTTAGGTGTGGAAAAAGGGAAGCAATAAATAAAATACAACAATTCATAAATTCTAACAGAAATTAGCCTTTTCTATAAATTAACAAGAAGATAAGTTAAGCAAAACTATATACTAGTATTACGTATATAAAAATTAGGCAAAACGATACAAATAAAAGAAAAACAGAAAGCATTAATACTGGAAAAGTGTTATACGCTAAAGTTACTAAGCTGCTCAGCCCTAAAGCGCTACAAGTGGGTTTGAACTTTCGAGCTTCATATGCATACACACAGGGCCGGTCTTGAGAAATTAGGTACCCTGTGCAACAACAAAAATCGGGCCTTTTTCCCAAGTTCCAACACAATTTACTACCAAATATCAATTATTCAAATTCTCACCTAATCCTCTACATGTTAAAAAAAATTAGCTTAAAATTTAATTTACATTATTCAAATTCTTAATTGAATAACTTTTAAACACACTTGTTCTCAATTCAATTACTCAATAAGGAATAAACTACTACAATAGATAAACAAATCACAACAAGGGCCCCAAAAGTAGGCAACAAAGAACTAATTAATTTCACTAATTTGCAATTCAAAGAGTCAAAGTCAAAGAAATCAGAAAAATCTGCTTAATTGCTTACCGGTTACTGCAGGAGTCGGGTAGCAGCCTAGCGTGGACAGTGGACTGACGGGCTGGTGTGGTCGTGGTCCTGGAGGCCGGAGGCGGTCAGGCAGGGGCGTCGCTGCGTGGTGCAAACGTGCGGTGGTGTCAGGCTGGAGGACTGGCGCTGACTAGCGGCGGTCGTCAGCGGCCAGCGGGTCTTTCTTCCCGTCTTCTCCCTTCTGTATTCAGCATTGGTTCTGTATTTCCTTCGACCTTTAGCAGTTAAGCTTCAGCCTTCAGTATTGCGGTTCCCTTCGTTCGCGCTTCTTTCAGTTTCCTTCGCAGACTTAGCAGTTCAAGCCTTCGGACCGTGGGGTGTATAATACTAGTATTAAAAAATTGGGCCTTCCAAAATTTTGGGCCCCGGGACGGGGTACACATGCCCAGGGCCGGCCCTGCATACATCTTATGGAGTATATCGGTCTAGGCCGCAGGACCCACATACTCAGAAGAACGGAAGGTAACACGATCACCGGGTGACCTCGTCGGCCATGCCCTCATCGGCCATAAAGAAGGCCATCCAGAATATGATCCAGAAGCCCGGAGAACCGGGTGCCCTCATCGGCCATGCTCTCATCGGTCATGCCCTCATTGGCCAGGAAAAGGTCTACTCAGAATATGATCCAGAAGCCCGGAGAACCGGGTGCCCTCATCGGCCATGCTCTCATCGGGCATGCCCTCATCGGCCGGAAAGAAGGCCACCCAGAATATGATCCAGAAGTCAGGAGAACCGGGTGACCTCGTCAGCCATGCCCTCATCGGCCATGCCCTCATCGGCCATGCCCTCGTCGGCCATGCCCTCGTCGGCCATGCCTTCGTCGGCCACGGAAGTCTCATAGAACCGGATTTTACACTTATTCATTTGTATAGCCCACCAGTGGCTTTGTATTCGGCCCAATAGCGGTCCAGTTGTAAATGGGCCTCCCAAGCCCAAGGTTTGGGAGCCCAGCCCGTATTTTTCCTATAAATACTTCCTCTAGAGGTAGTTATGGGGGTTACAAAATCATTCTATTGAAGCATATATTGCACTTCTCTCTCTAGCTCTCACTTCTCTCTAGATATATACTCTATCATTTGGTGCTCTCGTTGAGAGCTAGAACAATCAAGTTAGAACCCTTCGTCGCTGCCAAGCACAGCTAACCACTGACCATGGGAAGAACTAAGTCAAACCGCAACCTCGTAAGCAAGGCCATCCCTGAGGACCAAGAGATCAGGGAGCACGAGGAGGATGCTACGGCCGACCAGGTCGGCGGAGGGGACGTCTTCCAGGAGGCCATCAACCTCACAACGGACCTCCGCAACCAACTCAACGGCGGAGCCCCTGATGCCCGCATCGGCTTGGACAAGAAACGAGCTGAGAAGACAGACCACGCCCCGGCCCAGCCTATGCCCGCGGCCTCTCCGTCTGTGGATCCACAGGTCCAGGCCGCGCTGTCGGTCATCATCGCCAGCTTGGCCCAGAACCCCACCGTCCTCAGCGCACTCTTGCCAAGGACCGGGGGGAACGTCACTCCACCTCCTCAGCCCCAACCGTTGGCCGTCCAGATAGGCAACGACGAAGGGGTGGTGCCCCAGGACACGTCGTCATCCCACTCCCACCCTGCTTCCCCACTTCGAGCTGGACCGACCCCAGCGCGTGGAAAAGCCTCAGCCTTTAATAGGCTAGGTGACACGCGTCGTCGGCCTGCTTCGGAGAGGATGGCAGGACGGATTGGTGAACGTGAGCCTGGCTCACCAAGGGAAAGCTTGGGGTCCGTATCCCGGACAGCGGATCGGCCCCACCTGGACAAAGGCAAAGGAAAGTTGCACGAGCACAATGCGCGTCATCGAATCAACACGACTCAAGAAGCTCGCGTGCGCAACCAGCAAGGCGCCACTACGGCCGCCAAGGACCCTCGTGACGAGTTCATCGCCCAGCTGGAAAGGAGACTGGCCCAGATGGAGGCTAGACAATCGGCCACCATCCCTACGGCCAACTCACCCGAGGGTCCAGGTTACCACGCGCTCATGCTTAAGGTCAGCGCCCTGGAGAGGGAGCTGGCCGACAGACGTGGTGACCCCATCATCCAAATCAGAACAAAAACTCCCTTCACCACGAGGGTGCTCTCGGCCCCAATACCCGAGAAGTACCGAGGGAACGCCATCAAGCCCTATGACGGCCGCTCTGACCCTCAGGAGCACTTCAGCCGCTATCAAAACAACATGCTGATGGTGAACGCATCAGATGAATACCTCTGTCGTTGGTTCCTTTCCACTCTTGAAGGGCCAGCGTACGAGTGGTTCAACGCACTCCCCGAAGGAAGCATAGATTCGTGGCAGGATCTTGCCCAACGCTTCCTCACCCACTTCGCCGGAAGGAAGCGCGTGAGAAAACATTTCTCCCACCTTCTCTCCATCAAGCAGCAACACGATGAGTCACTTCGGTCTTTCATCGATCGATGGACGAAGGAGACAGACGAGGTCGAAGGTGCCGATGAGCGCACCCTCCTCGTCCTCTTCCAAGGCGTTCTCCGCAGCAGCCCCTATGTGAGGAGCCTCATCACTGACCCGCCGAGGTCATACACCAAGGCACTCCAACGAGGGAGCTTGTACGCTGACGCCGATGAGCTCCACTCCCGCAAGAAGGACGTAGGCCAACCATCAAAGAGGCCAGACGAGGCGTCGGCTCCAAATGCATCCTCGGCCGGGGGCCATGCCCACCGAAACCGGAAGGAGCGCCCATGGCAGCCGAGGACGGACGTCCCAAGGACTACGCTCACGCACTCGGTGGATACCATCTTCGACTATGCGGAGGAGCAAGGTCTCATCCCTAAAGATCCCCGGTCGGCCACGGAAGTTTACGTCGTCCACCAGGGTGGCACTTATTGTCGTTACCACAAGAACACCTCCCACAATACAGACGACTGCGTCGCGCTGAAGAAAGCCATTGAGCGCTTGATTCAACGGGGTGAACTCCACCAATTTGTCAAAGTTACCTCAAGGAACTCCACCGGCAATCAGGAAGGGGACACCTCAACGAAGAAGCATGAAATTGGGAAGCTCAGCGATGACGAGGACTTCGAGGAGCCCCAACTGAAGAAGTGTCACATCCACTGACTGCGTCCTTCCTCGAAGGGACGCACGGCCGACGGCTTATCCCTCAAAATACGAAGGGCCCTACATCTCGGTGAAGTTCTACCAGCAATCCGAAGAGGGTGCAGACGGCAGAGCCCCCACCCCAAGGTCAGAAACTCATTGGGAAGCTAACTCTTGTACGAGTTGTTCAGAAGGTTACCCCCCTCGGCCTCGAGCCACTGACCCTAATAAAAGTCGTTGCCATAAACAACGCACCTATTGTGTTCTGCTTATTTCTTGTAAAGTTTAAGTAAAGGATGCCACACAACAAAGCACGTCGCTTCGGCCCCTTTGAGCGAAACGCTCAAGTATGGCCGACGACGCCACACAAAACAGCACATCGTCTCGGCCCCTTCGAGCGAAACGCTCAGGCATGGCCGACGATGTCCCAGGACGAGGGGCCCGCAAACGGCCCACGTCTTGAAATGGGAAGCTCACTGCGTCGTCTTCGCGCTAAATCGCATTATGACAGGCCTGAAAGAATGGCCGAGGTGACAAAATCCCCACACTTGGGGTTGGGAAACGGCAGCCGTCGGTAACCGACCAAAAGCCTAGCCCGCGCCATAAATAGACGATGGGACCGCCCAAGGTCTAGGGACGCGCCAGCGCCAGAGGCCGGACAGTTGCCCTCCTGGACTCCCTATCGGCCGAGGGAATAGCAACCCCCTCGGTCGAGCCTGAAAGAAGGACCCCCCACTCCTCGCTCATAGCAGTAGAGGAAGAAATAAAAGAGGGACAGCCGAGGACCGTGCACTCGCCGGCCTCGAGCGAAATCCCCACAAATTAAAAGAGGGAGAGCCGAGGACCGCGCACACGCCGGCCTCGAGCGAAATCCCCACAAATTAAAAGAGGGAGAGCCGAGGACCGCGCACTCGTCGGCCTCGAGCGAAATCCCCACAAATCAAAAGAGGGAAGCTAAGGACCGAGCACTCGCCGGCCTCGAGCAATAAAAATGAAATCCCCACAAATCAAGCCACATATTTGGCTAAGTACATATCAGGCAAATACTATGCATTATGGACGAAGCAAGATCATATATGCGGATCAGACGAGCGCTCAACGTCGTCCTTCATTATAGGTACGGCTTCGTCGTCCTCATCATAGGACCGGATCCGCCCCCTTCATCTTCAGACGACTGGCTTCATCAACGCCATCGTCCTCAGATCACGGCAGACCCCCCCGGTCTCAACGTGATCCTTCATCTCAAGATCGGCCTCCTCAGCGCCGAGCGTCTTGAGCTTGCGAGCGGGCTCTCCATTCTCTTCCTGGATGGCGACCCTCGCCTTCATACGAGGAGCGGCTTCATCAGCGCCGTCGTCCTCAGATCACGGCAGACCCCCCGGTCTCAACGTGATCCTTCATCTCAAGACCGCCCTCCTCAGCACCGAGCGTCTTGAGCTTGCGAGCGGGCTCGCCATTCCCTTCCTGGATGGCGACCCTCACCTTCATACGAGGAGCGGCTTCATCAGCGTCGTCGTCCTCAGATCACGGCAGACCCCCCGGTCTCAACGTGATCCTTCATCTAAAGACCGGCCCCCTCAGCGCCGAGCGTCTTGAGCTTGCGAGCGGGCTCGCCATTCCCTTCCTGGATGGCGACCCTCGCCTTCATATGAGGAGCGGCTTCACCAGCGCCGTCGTCCTCAAATCACGGCAGATCCCCCCCCCCCCCCCCGGTCTCAATGTGATCCTTCATCTCAAGACCGGCCTCCTCAGCGCCGGGCGTCTTGAACTAGCGAGCGGGCTCACCATTCCCTTCCTGGATGGCGACCCTCGCCTTCATACGAGGAGTGGATTCATCAGCGCCGTCGTCCTCAGATCACGGCAGACCCCCCGGTCTCAACGTGATCCTTCGTCTCAAAACCGGCCTCCTCAATGCCGAACGTCTTGGGCCAGCGAGCGGGCTCGCCATTTCCTTCCTGGATGGCGAACCTCGTCCTCAAAATGAACGGCCCCTCGGCCTCAAGGTGATTATCTATCTCAAGGCCGGCAGCCTCAGCACCGAGAGCTTTGAGTTCACATGACGAACGGCTTCATCACATGCCTTCGTCATCATTTATTTGGACCAGCCTCATCAGCACCGTCGTCCTCAAATCATGTCTGGTCCCTCGGCCAGGGCGTGATCATCTATCTTGGATCGGCTTCATCATAGCCGTCATCCTCAAGTCACGCCTGGTCCCTCGGCCTTGGCATGATCATCTATCTCAAAACCGGTTTTAGCCATTCCTTTATCGGATGGCGACCGTTGCACGGATTTTCGGACTGGCCCCTCAGTGTCATCCATCCTCACGTCACGACTGGCCCCTCGGCCAAGGCGTGACTATCTATCTCAAGACCGGCTTCCTCAGCGCCGAGAGTCTTGAGCCAGCGATCGGGCTCACCATCCCTTCCTGGATGGTGACCATCGCCACTAAATGACGATCGGCTTCATCATTGCGAACGCCCCCTCGACCAAGCCGTGATTATCCATCTCAAGACCGGCCTCCTCAGTGCCGAGAGTCTTGAACTAGCAAGCGGGCTCGCCATTCCCTTCCCGGATGGCGACCCTCGCCTTCATATGAGGAGTGGCTTCATCAGCGCCGTCGTCCTCAGATCACGACAGACCCCCGGTCTCAACGTGATCCTTCATCTCAAGACCGGCCTCCTCAACGCCGAGCGTCTTGAACTAGCGAGCAGGCTCGCCATTCCCTTCCTGGATGGCGACCCTCGCCTCCATACGAGGACCGGCTTCATCAACGCCGTCGTCCTCATATCTCGAGACCGGCTCCCAATGCCGAGGTACTGTTATAGCGACCGGGCTCGCAATTCCCTTCCTGGACAACGACCGTCACTTTCATATGACGCACGGATCATTACCATTGTCTTCCTCACATTCAGACATGTATCCATCGTCGTCATCCTCATATCACGACCGGCCCTCTCGGCCTCAACGTGATTATTTATCTCGAGACCGGTCTTAGCCATTCCTTTACCGGATGGCGACCGTTGCATGGATTGTAGGACCGGCTCCTCATCGCCGTCGTCTTCACATCACGACCAGCCCCTCGGCTATGGTGTGATGCTCTATCTTAAGACCGGTCTTAGCCATTCCTTTACCGGATGGAGACCGTTGCATGGATCTTCGGACCGGCCCCTCAGTGCCTTCGTCCTCATATCACGATCGGCCCCTCGGCCACGACGTCACACCCTATCCCAACACCGGCTTCATCAGCGCCGAATGTGTTGGGCTAGCGATCAGGCTCGTCATCCCCTCCTGGATGGTGACTATCGCCTCTATATGACGATCGGCTCCATCATCGCCTCGTCATCATATTTCGGATTGGCTCCTCATCATTGTCATCCGCACATCGCGAACAGCCTCTCGGCCACGACGTGATTATTCACCTCAAGATCGGCCTCCCTAAAGCCGTGCCACTCCCTTCCTAGATGGCGACCCTCGCCTCCATGACACGAACGGCCTCATCACTGTCGTAATCATCCAAGGACACGCTTCATCAGTGTCATCGTCCTCAACTCTGGACAGGCGTCCAACGCCTTGTCCTTCATCTCAAGATCGGCCTCCCTAACTCCGAACGTCTTGAGCTAGCGAGCGGGCTCGCCATTTCCTTCATGGATGGCGACCCTCGCTTTCATGCGACGAGCGGCTTCATCATTGTCGTCGTCCTTGTATCACGTCCGACCCTTCGGCCTCGGCATGAACATTTATCTCAACACCGGCTTCATCAACGCCGAGTGTGTTGAGCTAGCGATCGGGCTCACCATCCCTTCCTGGATGGTGACCGTCGCCTTCATATGATGATTGGCTCTATCATCGTCCCGTCATCATATTATAGGACCGGCTCCTCATCGTCGTCGTCCTCACATCGGGGCCGGCCACTCGGCTAAGGCACGATACCTTACATCAAGACTGGTCTTAGCCATTCCTTTACTGGGTGGCGACCATTGCATGAATTTCTGGGCCATCCCCTCAGTGCCGATGCCCTCGCATCGCGACAGGCCCTCGGCCTCAACATGATCATATTCCCCAAGACCGGTCTCAGTCATTCCTTCATCGAATGGCGACCGTTGCGTGGACTTTTGGCTCAGCCTCATAGTGCTGACGACCTCGCATCACGACCGGCCCCTCGGCCACGACGTGACGCCCTATCTCAACACCGGCTTCATCAGCGCTGAGTGTGTTGAGCTAGCGATCGGGCTCACCATCCCTTCCTGGATGGTGACCGTCGCCTTCATACGACGCACGGCTTATCATCGCCTTGTCCTCATATTCAAATCGGCTCATCAACGCCGTCATCCTCATATTCAAGCAGGCTTCCCCTCAGCAGACGGACACACCTAGGCCGAAGGGTTCACCCCTTGGAGTTCATTTTGGGGGATACGGTGTGCTCTTTTTCCCTCATTAGGATTTTTTCCCACAGGGTTTTTCCTAATGAGGTTTTTAACGAGGCATCGCCCCATTGTGGATAAAAAGGTGTCGACCCTCGGCCCCCTATTGAAGACATGTATTGTTCTACTCCTCTTCACCTCACTACATGAGCCTCGAGGAGTGGGGGACTGGGGGACTACATCGGCCTCCACATACATGAAATCATCCAGAAAGCAACAAAAAGCAAGGACTACCAAGTGGTACCTCCGTCGGCCATGTCTCCATCGGCCAGAAGAAGGTCTGGGGGACTACATCGGCCTCCAGCGCAAAGATAAACAAATTCAAAATCCAACGAACACAATCCCATGACAATGGTACCTCAACGTCCAACAACCATGTGTTCACCCTTCGGCCATGCTGAAGCGCAAAGCAGGACACACATCGTCCTAAAGATCAAGGGCACGTGTCGTCTTCAAAAGCACAAGGGCATGACATTCTTCGTCCACAAAGCCAAGGGCGCACAACGTCCTCTGGTCCAGGACCCTCATCGTCCTCAAAGTGAAGGACATTCATCGTCCTCAAAATGAAGGACATTCATCATCCTTAAGATGAAGGACACTCATTGTCCTCAAGACGAAGGACATTCATCATCCTCAAAATGAAGGACGTTCATCGTCCTCAAGTTGAAGGACACTCATCGTCCTCAAACAAGAGATAACCACAATGGCTTCATCAGCCCGAAAGGGAAGTTCAAACCATCAACGACCAAGGATAGACACTACCTTCGTCGGCCACTCATGCCGGAACACGCATCGTCCGCAAACAAGCGCACCAAAGGAGTAACAGCCTTCCTCGTCCACATCAAGGAACGGGTAACGACCAAACTCAGAACAGGGCCACCAAACACCACGACAGGGAACGGCTAACGTGGTCCCGCATCGCCCAAGAGCATCAAGCACAGAAATCTACTCTCCTTCACTTCGTCTACATCTCAGCTTAGAGAGTGGGGACTCCTGATGGAGTATATGGGTCTAGGCCCCAGGACCCACATACTCAGAAGAACAGAAGGTACCATGATCACCGGGTGACCTCGTCGGCCATGCCCTCATCGTCCAGAAAGAAGGCCACCCAGAATATGATCCAGAAGCCCGGAGAACCGGGTGCCCTCATCGGCCATGCTCTCATCGGCCATGCCCTCATCGGCCAGGAAAAGGTCTACTCAGAATATGATCCAGAAGCCCGGAGAACCGGGTGCCCTCATCGGCCATGCTCTCATCGGGCATGCCCTCATCGGCCAGAAAGAAGGCCACCCAGAATATGATCCAGAAGTCAGGAGAACCGGGTGACCTCGTCGGCCATGCCCTCATCGGCCATGCCCTCATCGGTCATGCCCTCATCGGCCATGCCCTCGTCGGCCACGGAAGTCTCACAGAACCGGATTTTACACTTATTCATTTGTATAGCCCACCAGTGGCTTTGTATTCGGCCCAGTAGCGGTCCAGTTGTAAATGGGCCTCCCAAGCCCAAGGTTTGGGAGCCCAGCCCGTACTTTTCCTATAAATACTTCCTCTGGAGGTAGTTATGGGGGTTACAAAATCATTCTATTGAAGCATATATTGCACTTCTCTCTCTAGCTCTCACTTCTCTCTAGATATATACTCTGTCAACATCGAACCGAGCGAATATCCGGGTGTGCAGAAGAGACACTAAGAGAGTGAGACCATTTGGAGTGACGTGAAAGTCTAAATGTAAAAAATGGACTTCGTCCATATGAAAACAGTGTTTTGACTCTAATTTCTCTGCATTTCAGCACCGTCAATAAAATACACTCTACACATTTTTTACATATTAATTTAGTAAAACATTAATTAAATTATTATAAGTAATGTTTTTCTTTTAATTTTTTCCTGAATAATTATGAAATAAAAATTACACATTTCGATGTAAAAATAAATAAATTTCATTAATATTTTAATGTTTTTCGGTTAACAAAAAATGAACTTTGTTCAAGTAATGTTCGATTATAAAATAGTCAGTTATTTGTGAAGACTCCATGAATTAAAAATTTGTGTTTCTTCATTTTTTATACTGAAGAAAACTTCAACAGTTAAAATTTAAGATTTTTTTGTTTCATTTTATAGATTACATATTGGTGTCATACGAAAGATCATAAAATTTTATGAATTTTGATATATATTTTGAAAAATTTGGAGAACGTATAAAAAAGTTATAAAAGTTCTAAAAAACTTGAGATATTATAATGCAACGATGACGTCAGCACGACATCACTTTGTCAAACAATTCCCCTCTGCGCACAACAGGTGCCGCCCCTCCCCCTTCCTTTTTTATTTTGTCCTCTTGCATTGAGACCCTTCAAAGATAACCTCCTACATCCCCTTCTCCATTTTTACTCCCCCATTTAGCCAACCACAACAAGGAATTAGGAGTCCAAAAATTTCACTTTTAACATTTTGGACTCATAATCCTACACCACTCCAAGTGGTCTAAAATCAAAGATCTT
The DNA here is from genome assembly GCA_945859875.1 of Cuscuta europaea. Classification (NCBI taxonomy): domain Eukaryota; kingdom Viridiplantae; phylum Streptophyta; class Magnoliopsida; order Solanales; family Convolvulaceae; genus Cuscuta; species Cuscuta europaea. Next base: position 2,243,900 of record CAMAPE010000019.1, on the reverse strand, counting down.
GTACAGGCAGGCAGCTACAAAAGTTGGTGGTTAAAGGGAAAGCGATTAGATACCATATAAGTGAAAGAAAGTTCTCTTTTACTCTTATAGTAAATCCAGCCGGTGGCTCTCGCGAGCCGCGTGAGGCACTTCGGTCCACGAGTCCTGGTCTTGGAGGTCGCCTTTGTCGCTTCAGCGCTTCTCTTCCGTTATTCTCTATTCTATTTCTTTGGAGTTGGGTTGGCGGTTGTGTAGTACTCACTCCGCATTAGTATTAAATTTATTTTTTGGGCCTTCAAAAATTATGGGTGGATGCCCTTCCCTGGGTCGGCCCTGAACCCAGAGCGCGATGTGTAGCCACCTCTTTGTCACTTCTACTCGTTTCATGTGATTCTTCAAAGGTATGTTTGGGATTCTAAAGAGGAGAGGAGAGGAATGTTTTAAAGGTTAATCATTGGAAGAGAAGGTAAAAAAACTTTTCTTCTTATTTGGGAGTAACAAGTTTTAAAAGATATAGGTTATGGATTTTGGAGATAATTAAAAACACTTCACATATATAACACATTCAAATAGTTTAATTAATATTTATTTAAAATTGAGCTAAAGTTATCTTTAGCTCAATTTAATATCATTTAATTTGTTGTCTTTCAAAACATTCCAATTTGGAGAAACTTGAAAATTGATAATTTGAAGGATTTTGGAGGGTTACAAAAACCCTCCAAATTATACTTCATATTTTTGAACTCCTAAACATGAAAAGGAGGGTCATGAGCTCTTGTCAACCCTCCTCTCGGAAACCAAACTCTCAAATATACCCTAAAAGGCGTACTTCAGGGAGGCCTAATTCCCATTCATTTCTGCCTACTTTATTAAATAGAGGTCATCAACAATGCAGCCTATTAGAACTTCGTGAGATGAATGCATGAGAGGGTAAGCCAAAAACGGATGTTGGTTGTGTTAGGGATGGAATTAGGGTTGAGCAAGGGCGGAGGTAGGGGAAAATTGGGCCTCAGCCCACCCTAAATTTAAAAAAGACTTTGTATTTTTAATGTAAAAGTTTTTGTCTAAAACTTTATATGAAAAAAATCTTTGACAGGCACACCCTGACCTTCACTTGTGGTTATGCCCCTGTGGCTGAGCATTGGCGTGTTCGGTTGCTTGTCTTTCTATCAATGCTTCTACAGTTGTTTTGGATTATTGGTTTGAGCACAACCACACCAAACTAAATTAACTCGAACCAAAACCAAACTATATGAAATTTGATTTGAATTGACAACATTTCTACTTCATTAAATCGAGAAAAATAAATAAAACTTAACCAAATTAAAGAAATTCAATAAAAATTCATATGTAGTATATCATTAAAATATAACAAATCTAAACAAAATTGAATTGAATCAAAGCAAAAGATAGTATGGTTCTTATTTGATAATCATACTTCCAAGTTCTAACATCTTTCAAACAGAATCGAAAACCGATAAAAATTGAACCAAAACTGATAGTGACTACGGATTGCTCTAAGCGTTGAGTCATATACAATGTACACCCAGAAAGTCGCGCAACAAAAAATCCTCTTACTAATTATTATCTGGCGTGTCACCTTAGTGATGGAGTATATGGCCCGGGAACCCCCGGCCCACAGACTCCTACTACTACAATGAAGGCCCAACAGGCCCAGAAAGCACAACAGGCCCAAATCACAGCGCCCAGAGTACCAAGCAGTCCACAACGCGCACCAGGGGTGCCTTCGGCCCCCTGGCCGAAGGCTCTAATTCTCACAGGAGGGTCGAAACAGGAAAACAAAGTTACTGGGAAAACGGCAAAAATCAGTAACCCTCGGTATTTGGAGCCCTCGGAACTGAGGGGGTCCCCGGTACCCAGAGCCCTCGACTAGTCATCTACTGCCGAGGGCGCCTTTTCCGACATAATATCCGCTCCACATGCGTATGGATCACCGTACCCTGTACAACGTCCCATCCAACAGCCGCATTAAATGCGGCCACATGCGGTTGCCAACGCCAACCAGTTGAGGTGACCTCTCGGCCAATGAACGCTTGACACGTGTCCCTGTCCAGCATTTATTGCTACTATAAATAGCACCTCATCTCCCCTTTTGTAACCAAGTGACAACACACTGAATACTTTCTAATATACTTTCTCTCTTTATACTCATTTGCTCTGCCTTCTCTCTTGTTATTCCCTGTAATAACCCCTCGGATAAGCTACCCCCGGGGTACACTATCCATCATTTGGTGCTCTCGTTGAGAGCCGAACGATCAAGTAAGAAACCCTCCCCCTCGACCAAACACAAAAACACCCAGCTAAAATGGTGAGAACAACTCGTGCCAACTCCAAGAATGTAGAGGACAGGAACCTGGCCCTCGGCGAGGTCGACGTCCCCGAAACCTCTAACAGGGCTCCCGGGGGCGGCGTCATCGCCGGGTTGGACCAGACGGCTGTCGACCTACGCCAGCAGATTCAACAAAATGCCCCCGATGCCCGCCTCGGCATCGAGGCCAAGAAAAAGGACCGGAGAGATAATCAAATTAGCCCTCCGGTCATCACCATCGACGTACAATCGGCACTTTCCGCCTTCATCCAGACGCTCACCCAGAACCCGGGTGCCTTCGGCACTTTGGTTCCCCATCAACCCCAGGTCGGGGAAAATATTATGCCTCCCCCTCATCCTCGACCCCTCGGTAACCCGGTCCTCCGGATGGGGAACTCTGAAGGGGTCGTGGCCCAAGATACGGCCTCCCAGGAAGTCCAGTCCCGGGACCGCCACAACGTGAACAAAGAACAGCTCCGGACCTCCGCCCTCGAGAGACTCAGAGGGGCGCAAGACCGCCGAGGGGTCCAAGACCGCCTCGGGGGGAAGGCGTTCCAGAGGCCTCAGGAAAGTGGCGGGTCCGTCTCCTGGGCCAATGAAAGGCGTCCCCCTCAGGACAAAGGCAAGGCACCTCTCCATGTCGATGATGCACGCCACCAAATCAACCAGGCCCACTCGGCCCGGGTCCATTCGCAGGGGGCGGAGGCCCTCCCGAAGGACCCCCGGGACGAAATCATTGCGGCCCTCCAGCGCCGGCTTGACGAGATGGAGGCCACCAAAGCCCACGCCACCACTTCTGCCCCTCATACGGACCTCAAGTATGAGGCGATGATGGCCAAGATGGAAGAAATGCAGAAGAAGATAGCCGAGGGTTCCGGGGAACCCGCCATACAGCTCCGGACCCGGACGCCATTTACCCCAAGGGTATTGGCGGCCCGGATCACGGAAAAATACCGAGGGCAGCTCATCAAGCCCTACGACGGGAAGACGGACCCCAAGAGCACTACAGCAGGTATCAAAACAACATGATGATGGTGGGGGCATCAGATGAATATTTGTGCCGCTGGTTCCTCTCCACCTTAGAGGGGCCGGCTTACGAATGGTTCAACCGATTGCCCGAGGGCTGCATTGACTCATGGCAAGAACTCGCCCAGCGATTCCTGACGCAATTTGCGGGAAGGCGCCACACAAGAAAACACTTCTCCCATTTGCTAACAGTGAGGCAGAAGAAGGAGGAGACCCTTCGGGACTTCCTGGAGCGCTGGAGGACAGAGGCTGATAAAGTTGATGGCGCTGATGACGGGACCCTCCTGGCCCTCCTGGCCCTCCTACAAACAGTACGCCGCCCCGGGAACTTCTCAAGAAGCCTCATCATCGACCCCCCCCCCCCCCCCCCCGCGATTATATAAGGGCCCTACAGTGGGGGGATCGGTACGCCGAAGCCGAGGAGGTGGAGAAATGCCACCACGTCCCCGATCACCAACGCCCTCGGCCAGACGACAAAGGTAACCGGGGGCCGGGGGCTCCCCGCAATCATCCTAGGGATTCTGCCCCCTCCGGTGATCGCCCCCGGCATGGCCAAGCCAAGCCCGGGGGAGGCTACAAGGGGAACCCGAGGGCTTGGGCACAACCTGTCCTCCTGGAGCACCCTCGAACACCATTGACGCACCCCATCAGCGTTATTCTTGATTTTGCTGAGGAGAGGGGCCTGGTGGAACGAGATTCACGCGCACCCCCGGAGGTATTGGCCATCAACCCGAACTACCCCTACTGTCGTTTCCACCGCCACCAGGGGCACAGGACCGATGACTGCCATCAGCTGAAGACGGCCATCGAAAGATTGATACAAGCGGGCCATCTGTCCCAGTTTGTCCAGGGCCCTCAGCAACAAGCCCCCCCTCATCAGGGGCCACCCCGAGGGCAAACTGCGAGAGCAAACGCATGGGTCAACCCCAACACCATCCCCCTCGGCAAAAAGAGGGAGATTGGAAACCTGGAGGAGGAGGAGGAGTACCCCCGGTATCAAGAAAAGAAACGCCACATCCTCATGATCACAGGGGGAAATACCGGGGGTGATTCTACGAGTCAACGAAAGAAGTGGGCTCAATCACTTTACGTGGGGGAAGTCACTCATATGCCCCTAGTAAAGCGGCTGAGGGAGGAACCCATTATCTTCACCAACGCTGATCTCCCCCCAGTATCCTCCCCCCACAGGGATGCCCTCGTCATCCGCACAGAGATCAACGACACCATTATTCACAGAACTTACATTGACACGGGCAGCTCCGTCAATGTAATGTACCTCAGCACCTTCAGAGAGCTGCACCTGGAGAGGGGGTCCCTTCGGCCCATCAAGACCCCTCTTGCCGGCTTCACCGTCGACACCATTGATTCCGAGGGGGTCATAACCCTCCCGGTCATCTTCGGCGACGGCCTCCATAGAGCCAAGCTCGAAGTGGAGTTCGTCATCGTCAACATCGATTGCGCCCACAACATCATCCTCGGCCGGCAAGCCCTCGAGGATCTCGAAGCCGTCATCTCCATGAGGCACCTCTGCCTCAAGTTCCCAGCCGAGGGGGGAATCGGTTACTCAAGGGGGAACCAAAAGCTTGCCCGCGCTTGCTACCTTCAAGTTACAAAGAAGGTTAGCAAGACGGAGTTCCGCGTTGACACCATCACCGGAACTGTGGAAGCGGAGGAAAGGAGGCCGAGGGCTGAACCAGCCGAGGAGGTAGAAGACTTCGCGCTCGATCCGGCCAAGCCAGAGAGAGTCGTGAAGATTGGAGCCAAGCTCCCCAAAGACCTGAAGACCGGCATCATCAGCGCCCTCCGCGCCCACTTCATTGTTTTTGCATGGGGGCCGGAGGACATGCCGGGGATCAGCCGAAGGGTCATCACCCACCGCCTCTCGGTGGACCCTTCTGCCAAACCAATACAGCAGCGGAGGAGACCCCTCTCGGCCGAGAGGAGGGAATTTGTGAAGAAGGAGGTCGCCATGCTCCTCTCTATCAAGCACATCAAGGAGGTAAAGTACCCCTCATGGCTAGCAAACGTAGTCCTCGCACAAAAACCGCCCTCATTCCGCATGTGCGTGGACTACACGGATCTCAACAAGGCATGTCCCATGGACCCCTTTCCTTTGCCCAATATTGATCAACATGTGGATGAAACCGCGGGGTGTGAAATCATGTCATTCCTCGACGCATTCCGCGGATATTATCAAATATACATGCATGAGGAAGACGCTGAAAAAACAGCCTTCATGACTCCCGAGGGCATCTTCTGCTACCTTGTCATGGCCTTCGGCCTAAAGAACTCAGGCGCCACCTACACTCGGATGGTGGCCAGGGTATTCCAAGCTGTCCTAGGGCGCACCATGGAGGCATATGTTGACGACATGATCGTCAAAAGCAAACAATCAGCAAGCCATGCTGATGACCTGAGGGAGATCTTCGCCATCATGCAGAAGTTTAGCCTCCGGCTGAACCCAAAGAAGTGTACCTTCGGCGTTCAGGGGGGCAAGTTCTTGGGCTACATGGTTAGCCGAAGGGGTATTGAGGCCAACCCCGAGAAAATCCAGGCCATCATCAACATGGAGCCCCCACGCAACGTGAAGGAGGTCCAACGGTTGACGGGCCGCCTGGCAGCCCTCAATCGCTTATTATCAAAATCGGCGGAGAAGTCCTTACCCTTCTTCCAGATCATGAGGAAAACCGCCGGTTTCCAGTGGACTTCAGAATGTCAGGGGCGTTCGAGGAGCTGAAATAGTACTTATCTACACCCCGTGTGCTCTCTAAACCCAAGGTAGGGGAGATCATGTACCTCTACTTGGGTGTTAGCCCGGCTGCCATCAGCTCAGTACTCATCCGGGAAGAGGATGGCATCCAGCATGCCATCTTCTATGTTAGCAAGACCCTCAGGGAGGCGGAACTCCGGTACTCCCCCGTGGAAAAAACAGTATTGGCTATCGTGTGGACCGTCAAGAAGTTGGGCCACTACTTCCAAGCTCACCCGGTCCAGGTCCTCACTCACCAACCCCTCGGCGCCTTGATGAGGAGCCCCACTAGCTCCTCCCGAATGGTAAAATGGGCTGTCTTCTTGAGCCAATACAACATCGACATCCGTCCTAGGCCCGCCATCAAGGGCTAAGCCCTAGCGGACTTCGTGACGGAGTGCACGGCAAGGGCGGCCACGGACGAGGAGCCCTCGGCCCCTTCGGATGATTGGTGGACCCTCTACACCGACGGCTCCTCCGCCGTCAAAGCATGTGGAGGAGGGGTGGTTCTCATCTTTCCCGAGGGCTTCCGGGCCTATTATGCAGTCCGTTTCTCCTTCAAAGTCTCCAACAATGAAGCCGAATACGAGGCCCTCCTCTGTGGCCTTCGGCTGGCAGCTAACATGAAGGCCCGACAAATTCACGTCAAATGCGACTCCAGATTAGTCGTCGGCCAAATCTTCGGGGAGTACGAAGCCAAGGAAGGGAGAATGAAACAATACAAGGAGGCGGCCAAGGAGTTGCTTAAAGTATTTGAGGCACACTCTCTTACTCAAATACCGAGGGCTCAAAACTCCGAGGCTGACATTTTATCCAAGCTCTCGGCAGAATCCCCTGAGCACATCTCGAAGATTGCCAGAGTGGAAGAACTCAGCCTCTCTAGCATACATGCTAGCCCCGTCATGAACATACAACAAAGGCAGGGTGACTGGATCTCGGACATTGTCACCTTCATCACCACAGGGCAACTGCCCGAGGATGAGGCCCGCGCCAAGCTAGCAAAGCTGAGGGCTCCCAGATACACTATCGAGGACGGAAGGCCTTACAAAAGGTCTTACAACGGGACATTACTTCGGTGCCTTCACCAAGATGAAGCCGAAGTAACGATGGAAGAAGTGCACAACGGCACTTGTTCAGCTCATCAGGGATCCTTCTCCATGTCCTGAAGGCTAATAATCCAGGGCTACTTCTGGCCTACGATGGCCCGGGATTGTGCAAATCTTGCCCGGAGGTGTCCCGCATGCCAACACTTCCAGAAAGCCCCCGGCAGGCCAGCGGTCAACTATGCCCCCATCAGCACATCCATACCATTCGCTCGATTGGGCATAGACCTTGTGGGCCCTCTGCCGAGGGGTACCTCCAACAACAGATACATCATCGTCGACATCGATTACTTCACCAAATGGGTGGAAGCTGAGCCCCTCGCCAGCATCACTGAGGCTAGGTGCCGTCATTTTGTTCTCAAAAACATCCTCACCAGGTTTGGCGTCACTCAGCAAATCATCTCCGACAATGGGACTCAGTTTGAGGCAGCCCCCTTCTGTGCCCTCTTAGAGGCATGGGGCATCAAACACACCTTCTCATCCGTTGCTTACCCTCAGGGCAACGGTCAAGTGGAGAACGCCAACAGGACCTTGCTCGAGGGCCTAAAGAAGAAGCTGGAGGCCGAAGGGGGTGGTTGGGTAGAAGAGCTCCACAACATCTTATGGGCCTACCGTACCACCCCTCGGCGGGCAACTGGCGAGACACCATTCTCCCTTTGTTACGGATTTGAAGCTAAGGCCCCCACTGAGGTAACTCTTCCAACCCGAAGGGTCACACAGTATGACCCAGAGGCCAACGACGCCAATATGGCCCTCGACCTCCACCTTATTTCGGAACGCCGAGAGCAAGCCTTTATGCGCGCAGAGAACTACCGAAGGCAAGTGAAGAGTTACATTGACGCCAAGGTCCACTCCCTGGAATTCTAAGTGGGGGACTATGTTCTCCGAAGAAGGGAAGCTAGCCAACCAACCGAGGGCGGAAAGATGGCACCAAAGTTCGAAGGCCCCTACATTGTGGCAGCCATCATCAAACCGGGAACTTACAAGCTAAAACGCCCTAATGGGACTGAGGTCCCTAGGCACTGGAATGTACATCACCTAGTTAAATTTTATCAATAACATCAGAGCGACCAAGCCCTCATAACTAGTGAATGTATTATTTCACGGCCCAAGGCCTAAAAATTCTGAAGAACAAAGGCATTTTGAAGACACCAAGAACATGGAACAAGATTCTTACGAAGGGCCAAGCCCTCATATCACCCCCTGGCCCAAGGCCTTACCACAAGGAAGAACCCTCGGCACCAAGTGCCGAGGGTAGACAATAGTATCACCTACAACAAAAAGTACCGACTGTCCTCAAATGGATACCCCTCGGCACCTGGTGCCGGGGGGACATACCACTGTCAACTTTCAAGAGATGGGAAGAAACACCAAGTGTTTCCACAGAAGACCCCTCGGTACCAAGTACCAAGGGTAGACAACACAATCACCTTCAACAAATGGGAAGAAACACCAAGTGTTTCCACAGAAGACCCCTCGGTACCAAGTACCGAGGGTAGACACCACAATCCCCTACGACAAGTGAATGAAAAACACCAAGTGTTTTCACAGAAGACCCCTCGGTACCAAGTACCGGGGGCAGTACATCGGAACAAACACCAAGTGTTGTTTCTAAGCCGTACCCCTCGAGGACGCCTATACCGAAGGCGCCACCTCTCGGTGCCGACAGCACGTAGTGCACCCGGCCATTTGCAACCAGTGTGCAAATGAAAACCCTTCCCTGAAACGCTTTCCGCGTCATCACCCCAAGGGTATGACAGGCACGAGAAATGCCCAGGATTCGACTTTCAAAAACGGAACGCTTTCCGCGTCATCACCCCAAGGGTATGACAGGCACGAGAAATGCCCAAGATTCGACTTCCAAATCGAAACGCTCCCCGCGCCACCACCCCAAGGGTGTGGCAGGCCACGGACTATGTCTAGCGCCGAGGGGACGACTTTCAAAACTGAGGCGCTTTCCGCGCCATCCCCCAAGGGGAGGCAGGCTACAGACCACCATATCTTGTACCCAGAAAACGACCCTCGATCCCCTCGGAACTCGGAAGGTTAACCCGAGGGGGGAGCTAATGGTGTATTCTGTTGCCTCCCGATAGGCCAAGCCTTACCAAGAAACCAAGTTTCTTGAAGCCTTCCTTTCACTACCCCCCCAAAAAAAGAGGGGGTGGTGAAGGGGAGTAGACTCGGCGAGAAATCAATGAGTACATCACACCAACAATTCCCAGTTACCCGAGGGCTCCTACTTCATACATACTACACTTGGAAAAATTTTCTAAGTCCTACATATTTTGACCCTCGGTCAAATCTCCATGCCACCCGAGGGCTCCTACTTCATACATACTACACTTAGAAAAATTTTCTAAGTCCTACATATTTTGACCCTCGGTCAAATCTCCATGCCACCCGAGGGCTCCTACTTCATACATGCTACACTTAGAAAAATTTCTAAGTCCCAAAAGTTTTTACTCATACGGTTGAAGACTTGGTAAAACTACACTTAGAAATATTTTCTAAGTCCTAACTATTTCTGGGCCTTCGGTCATACATCTAGTCAGCAAAGGATACCCAATCACTGAAGTCTATACTATATTCAAACACTCAGAAGAATTCTTCTAAGTCCTAAACAACTCGCCTCCGGTTATCTCATGAAGGCTACACAAAACCAGAGGGAAGGAACCGGACGGGGGCCACAGATGAACGAACACTTAGAAATATTTCTAAGTCCTGAACATTGTTCCCTCGGTGAAAGGTTCAACTGACTAAATATGCTTAGTGGCCGAGGGCTACGAGAAGCACTACACATGGAAGAATATATTCTAAGTCTTAAACATACATTCAGAAAAGCAAAGGCATACATTCAGAGAAGGCGAAGGCATACATTCAAAAAAACGAGGGCATACATTCAAAGAGAAACAATGAAAGGGAACAAATTATATACAAGAAGCCCGAAGGCGAACATTCATTCATTAAAGAAAGGAAATTCAAATGTACATTACAATATGGCCGAGGCCGAGAGTACACAAATAGTCATTACAAACAAGAAGAAAAGGTGTTCAAAAGGCTACTGAGTACAAATGTTTTCTTCAGTTGTTGCCTCCTCGGCGGGCTTCGAGGTGACCTCCTCCCCGATGGCGGCCTCGGCATCACCATCCCCGGATCCCCCCATCATCATGGAGTCATGGATAACAGGCCTCTCTTCGCCCGGGGGGAGGGGGTTTCTCACATCTGGCTGCAGAGGAGGAAGGCCATACGCCGAAGGGTCAAATTCCTCGAGGGAGACTTGGAAGTGCCTAGCTAGCCTCCGGTACACAAGGTGCTGGGTGAAGAATTCACCCCCTTGGTAATAACTATCTCCCCTCTCCGCCATCCAGTCTCCCCCGGGGCTCTTCACCCCGTCATCTACCGATGCCTCCACGACCGAGGCCACCCACTGCTGCCTATCTTCGGCTTTCCAGCCCTCGGCCATGAATGCGGAAACAGCTTCCTCTCGGGCTTTGGCGACGGCCTCGGCCTTGGCAAGCTCTGCACCCTCGGCAGCTTTCCGAAGATCTTCCTCCAGCAGGGCCATCTGCTTTACAGCATCAGAGTTCTTCAGAATGAGCTCCTTCATCTCCCGGTCCTGCTCTGCTTTCCGGAGGCGCCATTGCTCAAGCCTCTGTGCGTGCTCCCCGAGGGCTACACAAGCCTGATAAACAACAGGGGGAGGGGTCAAATTAATATGGAAAGAGCATTGAAGGTTAAACACAAGACCTAAGGAAGAAACTTACAGTTAACGAAGATCGAAGGATCCTGTTCTCGAGGGCCTCGTCATCATAGGTTGAGAGGGCAGCCTTGTCCATTAACGAGGTCATCCCCCTCAAGAAAGCCTTCGGCTCCGCTGAGCCATGTAGGACAGAAGCCCCTGGGGCCAAGGAAAGCTGCAGGATCTCCCGGGGGGCTTCGCAGGGGAGGATCGGCTTGGGCTGTCGCCGTAGCACCAACTGGGGGATCCGGAGAAGGGCGATCCTCAATGATCACCAAGGGGGCCACCTGGCCGACAGCGCCCCCTGTACCCCTCTGCTTCTTAGCCGGGGGCTCAACCGCCTTGCTCCCCTTTTTCTTCTTGGTGGCCCCCTCTGCCACCCCGGCAACTCCCTCCGCAACAGAGGGCTCCGGAGTCTCCTTTTGAAAGAAGGCTCCCACAGGCGATTGGACCAAGGGGTCTTTCTTCTGGGCTTGGGCCTTGCCCTTCTTTTTCTTCAGGGCGAAGAGTTTACCAGCGTCCATATTCACACCTGCCTACAAAAAAAGGGGGGGGGGGGGGGGGGGGGGTTAGACCGAAGGAGAAAAAAGAAAAAAAAAGGAGAGGAAAAATCCTAAGTACAAGAAAGGAGGCCCTCGGATACTACCTCCTGCCAACACAGGATATTTCTCATCTGTTTCGCCGAGGAAGCGATATCTGCGGAAGCCGAGGGCGAAGAGCTCCTTGTCAACGGTAAAGTCCTTAATGGACACTTGCTTCGTACGACCCTCCGGGATCTTGGCTATTATCAATCCGTCCTTCTCCAGGGCAGCACTTCCAACCTTCGGATGCCGACGGAAGCGATCCCGAAGTTCCATCGGAAAGGGGCTCTCGGCGATTCTAACGTAGCACCACCGCTCCTTCCAGCCTTTGTTGGACGAGGGCGCTTCTGTGAATAATTTCCACCGGGCTACCTGTTGCAGATTGGTGAAGCCCTCGGCGTTCGCGTGACCCCCTCGGCAGAGGTTGAAGCTTTGAAAAAACAAATCCAGGCTGGGGGTCACCCCTCGGGCCCAGCAGAGATTCAGGAAGCCCGCCACGTAGGAGTGGCTGTTAGGCGTCAACTGGCAGGGGACCAAGCCCACATACCGAAGGTACTCCCGAAGGAAGGGGTGCAGGGGGAACCGGAGCCCCATTGATACCGACAGGATGTGTACGGCGATGCAACCCTTGGGAGCCCGGGACAGCACATCATCAGGGCCCGGCGCCACCACCACAGCCGAAGGCCCCACGTGCAGCTGAGTCACGTACATATCTTCCCTGTCAGCCTTCGACCCTATCTCGAGGGCAGCAGTATTCAGCCAGGAGTACCCCTCGGGCATATCTATGGGCTTCCCCTGATCAGCAACAATGCATTGCTTTTTGGGAGCGGTTTTCTTCTTCTCCTGCTTTTTCTCGGGGGCCACTCTTATCAGCGTCGGGTTAAGGGGCCGAGAGCTCCCTGCCTCACCAGCACCCCGAGGGGGAAGGACAGCCACTGTCACCCTCAGCCTCTCCTTCTCTTCCTCCTCCTCTGCAACTTGTACAGCGAGGGCAAGCTCTTCATCCTCCGCCTCTTGCTCGAAGCCCTCGGCTTTGACTTCAGCCACCAACTCCTTCTGCACTTCCATCGCCATCGCGACATCCTCTTGGGCCGAGGGTTGCTGACGTGCACTCGTCGTTAGGTGCACTCAAAATAATTAATCAATACAACACTAATACGTAGTATAGTGTAGTAATGTTCGTATCCACAGGGAAAGGAATACTTTTCTTTTAAATAAATAGTAACAAAGGGGGCTTTAGATTTGTTTGTTTTAACAACACTAAGATAAACAACCTATATGAGTTTAATTCAATGAGATGAAGACTTGGTTTTGCTTTTATCCACTTAATGAAATGTTCGTCGATCCCGGTTATATCTTTAACTATCTTCCTCTCGAATACTCAATCGAGGAGTATATCCAGTTCATCGAGGGTAGTTATTAATAACGAGATGCGTTCATTAATAAAACTTACTATCGAGTCAATATAGAACAAGCGACGTATATTAACTTGATAGTAGCAATAAACTTAAGATGAAAACGATTGAGATTGATAACCTCAACGCAAGCGGTTTATTGGTTTAATCAATATAATTAATTCCCCTTGGCATATCAACCATGAGATGCATGCATTAATATTCCAAGTTTACTACCGTTGAAAGAACCGGATTAATAACAAGCGTATTAACCGATTGATTCTAGTAATAATTAATATGATAAACAATACTAGTTGATACTTTAAGTAATGTTTAAGATATTAACATGAAATATGAATAGGAATTAATTAATACTCAAGGAAGAATATTAAAATATATGAATCCTACTATGATTAATATCAAGATGTTAACTAATTGTCATCTTAGTAACACTCCCCAATATTATCATAGAGGAAGAAATAGCTATTACTATAACCAAAGTCAAGATGTTAACTAATTGTCATCTTAGTAACACTCCCCAACTTTAATATAGAGATAGTATTTTGAAAGAAAGAATTAATATTCAAGGAAGAAGATTAAAGAAAATAACTCACAACTTACAAATTCATTAAGCTTCAAAGTAGCAAAACCAAGATGGAAGAGTTTAGCTCCTCATTTGGAGACTAAACATGATGAAAAATATAAAGAAAGAGCTATTCTATACTGAGCTTAGATGTAAAAAGGAATTGGATCTCTTTTTGTGAAGGAAAGGAGGTGTATTTATAGGCTTTTGGGAGCTAATTCGGGTACTCGATCGGGTATATACATGGTATCCGATCGAGTATGTGTGTAACACTCGATCCGAGGCATACTCGACCGGTTTCAGGCTATTTTCTAAGAGTATACCCGATCGAGTATATATGAATACCCGGTCGAGTATGCTTAGAAAATGGTATTCAGACCATACTCGACCGATCTTCGTTTGAAATTTAAAGGCATACCCGATCGGGTATGTCGGTCTACCCGATCGGGTATAGACATAAAATCGTGGCCGAAATCTTCCCTGCATGTTCCCTTGTCTTCGGATCTGATCCGATTTGAAGTTCTAACCTAATACCCGATCGAGTATAGCTAATACTCGACCGAGTATAGACCAAAATTCAGGATCTTCTTTTGTCTTTGAACTTTTGCACCTTCTTTTCACTTTTTGGGTTCACCAACTGTACTTCGAGTGACCAAAACCTGCTTGAGCTCAGAATAAATCTAATCTAACCTATTTACAAGATTTTAACAATCTAATCTATTACACCAAAAGTGTGTAATTTCCAAAGTAAAAGTCAAGCAAAACTAATTAAAAACATAAACATAAATATGGAAATTGCGAACGTATCAACTCCCCCACACTTAAACCTTTACTCGTCTCGAGTAAGATCAAATGTTTACAAGTGTCAATGTTTGTCCAAAAGTTCCACAGTTCAACAAAAACACAATACAAACACAAAGACCACCAAGGATTACAAAGAAAAATGAGTTTTAAACTCAAATTACAAAAGAGCATCTTGGGTTTAATGGCCTCCTAGTGTTGTCTTCTATTCTCCTCCTCTCTTCTTCTTTATCTTGAATCTTCTTATTCTTCACAAGGATACAATGAGTGCCTGCAAGAACAAACATTTCTCTCATATCTCTCATTTTGCCTAGGAGTCGTTTCAGGTTTTCATCCTAGCACCTCTTTTCATTTTCCATTCTCTCCAACTCACTCATTTTTTTATAAGCCTTTTTTGCTTAGATTGCCCATTTTGTTGGGTTTTCAACCTAACTAGCATTTATTTTCTTTTGTTTATTTTTTTTTGTTTTTTTTTGTGAAAAAGTTCAAAAGAATTACATGCATAGTGCTAGGTAGAAATGAAAATTACATACCATCATGAGTGTCTCCCCCGCACTTGAATCAAGCACTGTCCCTAGTGCCTGCCTTCTCCTCCGTAGTAGCTCCCTCCAAAGCCGCTCCCTTGGCCACCATCTCCCATGTAGGTGTCCCCGCCATCTCCGCCGTCGTATCCTCCACCCCCGGAGCCAGATCCTCCAAAGTTACCCCAATGAGTGGGGTCATACCATGAGGGTGGTGGAGGAGGGTTCGTCATGGTATGGAAGGATCCCTGTTGTGCCATATAAGAGTACATAGGTCCGTAGAACCTATGTTGGTCTTCCTCATACCGATGTCTATCGGCCTCCCTGAGTTCCTCCAATCGTTGAAAGCCAGCCCTTTGCTCATCCTCCAATCTTTGAAAACCGGCTCTTTGTTCCTCCTCTAATCGGTTGAGCCGGTTGTCCATTTGGGTTATTCCCGTGAGCAGTTGTTGTTGACCCTCCAGAAGTTGTTGAAAGAAGTCGGGTGGTGGAGGGTTTTGGCTTTGTTCTGGGAAGTCCTGGCTCATGGTTGGATGGCTATGGAGTTGCTCATAGGGCTCGTAATCGGGTTGGTTTTGGGGAGGTTCCTGTTCCGGTTCCTGGAGATGTGGTGGGAGGGCGTTTGGGAAGAGGTAATGTTGCTCCACTCTTCCTGTTTTGAAGTGGAGTTGGGGGAGTTCTGGGTTGGGCAAGAGGAAGTATTTGAGGGGTTTGGGGTGGATGTGCCAGTTGTACATATTTCTGGGCCTTTCTTCACCATAAACGGTGTGTGAAAAAGATGTACATCCCGAGTGGCCCAGCCAAGATATGTTCATCAAACAGTAGTCGGGTATAGGAGAGTCATCCGTATACCCGAACTTTGTGGCCAAGTGCATAATCACCCCGCCCACTACAATAGCACCCTTTGCCACGCTTTCCTTTTTGAGATGTGCCCACATAAGATTACATAGGTTGAAATCTACGTGGTTACGGAATAGGGCTACCGATATCAGGCACACATCCCCCATCCTAGTGTGATGGTTGTTGGGACGTCCAAGTAGGAAGTTGGCAAGGAATTTCAAAAAGAGGCGTAGGACGGGATGTTGGACATGACTAATGTAGAGTAGGGAGGAGCTAAATTTAGTCTCCCCGGTCATCTTGGTCCATAGGGTATGGCCGAAGGCGGTATTGTCGGATATAGATTTTTGGTACGGGACCGGAATACCAAAGTGTTCGGCGAACTCAAGTTTTGTGATGGTGTGATTGTGATTAAACAATCGAAACCTGAGTTTATCATCCCTAAAGTCCTCTTCATTGTTCTCAAAGTGCACAGAGCTTAGGAATTCATAGATAATTTTTTCATTTGAGTTGTATTGCATTTTGAAAATTTTATCCATGCGCAACTCATGAAAAAATTTCTTCATCATTTTGTACACTCCTAATTCCTTTAGGGCATCATGGCCGAAAAAGCGGGAAGGTTTAACTTGCCTTTCAATTGTGGACATGAAGCGTGTGCGGTGTTCGTTGTCCACGAAGAGGATGTCCTCGTAGCCCGGGATGGATGCCCTAGTGCTTGAGCTTTGCCCTTTCTCTTTCCTTGGAGCCATTTGGAGTGAATTTGGCCTTTAAAAACCGAAATTGGAAGGTGGGGGTAGGGTTTTTCGGACCTCTGAAAATTGGGGGAGAATGGGATCGGTGAGTATGAATGTGTAGAGGAGGATGAGGGGAGTGTTTTGGTGTTGAAATAGGAGGATTTGGTGAAGATTTGGAAGAGATATGGTAGAGAGAAGGTGTAAAAATGGGGGTTTGGGCGTTTTTGTTCGAGATAGGGTTGGAAATTCGGAGAAGACGAAGTGTTTTGGGGCTGATTTGGGGTTATAATACCCGTATACCCGATCGAGTATGTGCTGGTACTCGGTCGGGTATGTTCTGAAAGTGGCATTTTTGAGCAGTCTGCCTCCTGTACTCGATCGGGTAGTGTATGGTTACCCGGTCGAGTATATCTGGAAAATGATGTTTGTGAGCAGCCTGCCTCCGGTACCCGGTCGAGTATTCTTCCATACCCGATCGGGTATGTGCTCTTTTCTACTTTTGAAGCTTGTACTCGGTCGAGTGTGGGAGTCAGTTTCCTTCCACTTTAGCATTTCTATACATACCCGACCGGGTGTATAGTGATACCCGATCGGGTATTCCTTGTTTTTCAATTTTTGAGTGCTTCCTCGATCGAGTAATGCCCGGTCCCTTTTCTTTTTTGGTCATACCCGACCGAGTATAAGGTTGTACTCGATCGGGTATGTCCCCAGATGCTCCAAACCTGCATTTTTTTATTTCTTTTCTTCCAAAAACCCGTGATTAGTGCCCTCCCTCACTGATCTCTCAAATAATTAGACAAAAAAAATGAATTCGAAATACTTGAATTAAATAAATAAAAAAAATGAATTAAACACACTTAAATAAATAAAAAAATAAAATAAACTTGGGTTGCCTCCCAAGTAGCGCCTTAGTTAACGTCGTGGCACGACGTTATTCATTTTTTTTAAGTGGGATCGTGAACATCTCTTGATTCATTTTTTGTGGTCTTATTTAGCCATTTTTCAAATTTATTCTTCGGCCTTTTCCAGTAAGGCCGGGGTTTCTTTCTCATCAACACCTCAATTGCCGGTGGTTTAAGTTTGCATCTCAATGACTTTGTTCCAACCACCGATGACTCCCTATGCTCAATTTTCTCCTCTTCTTGAAAGATTTCATCAAATTTCTTCAACAAAAATGGTTCTTGTGGTTCAACAACACTTAAAGAGCAAAGAGATTGATCTTCAATTTGTTTTTTCGTAGAGTCAAATATATTGAACTCTACTTTTTGGTCATTGAACTCTAAAGTTAATGAACCACTAGACACGTCGATTTTAGTTTTTGCGGTCTTCAAGAAGGGTCTACGCAAAAGGATGGGTGTTGTTTGGTCATCATTTCCCATTTCGAGGACATAGAAGTCGACAGGGAAGACCATATTTTCCACTTCTACTAGCACATCTTCTATCATACCCTTCGGGTAAGTGCTAGAATGATCCGCTAGTTGAATTACTACACCGGTTTGATGTAGTGGGCCAAGTTGTAGGGATTTATAAACGGAATGAGGAATGACATTTATTGATGCCCCTAAATCCAACAAGGCCCTAGGAAATGTGGTGCCCCCTATCGTGCAAGGAATAGTGAACATGCTTGGGTCGCTACATTTTTCGGGGAGTTTATTTTGAAAAATAGCTGAGACATGTTCACTAACCATAACCTCTTGTTTCTCTTTCAATTTATTTTTCCTTTTTGTTTTGCATAATTCTTTTAAAAATTTAGCAAAACGAGGAACACTTTTCATTGAGTTAAGGAGCGGAATGTTTACCTCACACTTGGCGAAAGTCTCATAGATGTCAGAATCTTTCTCCGGTTTCTTTGTCTCTCTCAGTGCCTCAGGGAACGGGGCTACTGGTTCATATGATGACGGTGGGGGGAGCTTGACTGTTGTGACCCCCTCCTCAGGTTGAATTTCTTCTTCAGGGTCCTCCTCTTGATCTACCTCCTTCCATGTTGCCTCACTACTCAACATGATGGCATTCACATGTTGTCTCGGGTTTTGCTCCGTTTGGGATGGGAGTTTACTCGAGTCCTTTGTTTCAAGTCGGTTCACGGCATTTGCAATTTGACCAACTTGAGTTTCCAAATTGTTAATGCTTGACTTTGTCTCATGTTGAAATTGTATCATGGTTTGTTGAAATTGTCCCATGTTTTGTTGCATGGTAACCATGCTTGAGGTCAAAGTCCGGATCATGTCATCAGTTGACATACCAGATTGAGAAGATGAGTTGGATTGTTGAGGGTTTCCATACCTCAAGTTAGGATGATCCCGCAATCCAGGGTTGTAAGAATTTGAGAATGGATCATACCTCTTCTGTTGATGGCCTTGGAAACCCAAGGCGTTGACTTGTTCTTCTTGGAGGGATGGGCACGAATCAGTGGGGTGCCCGGTTGCTGTGCAAATGCCACAAGCTTTGACCTCCTGAGTGTTTGGTTTCAGAAGAAGTTCTTTGACAAGAGAAGTCAAACTGGCAACTTGGCCTTCCAACGAGGTGTTGGATTCTGCTGCGGCAACCCTTCGAGTTGAGGATCGCCCACTGTAATGTCTGGAGTTCTCGGCCAACTCCGAGATGAGATTCCTTGCTTGAGAAGGGGTTTTGTTAACAATTCCCCCTCCACATGCCGCATTCACCATGCGCCTATCTTGATCCGCAAGACCATCATAAAAATAGAGGATGAGGTCTTGCTCGGTGTACCCATGATATGGGCAACTAGCACACAACTTTTTGAAGCGCTCCCAATATTCATACAATGTTTCATCTTCTTTTTGCTCAATGTTGCTTATTTGTTTTTTTAAAGAAGATGAGATTGAGGCGGGATAGTACCTATCCAGGAAGCATTTTTTCATTGCGGCCCATGTGTCTATACTTCCCGAAGGAAGATAGAATAGCCAATCCTTTGCAGTGTCTTTGAGGGAGAATGGAAAAGCCCTCAATTTGATTTGTTCTTCCGAGACACCACTGGGGCACATGCTTGTGCACACAATATGGAACTCAGAAAGGTGTTTGTTCGGATCTTCTCCTCTTAGGCCATGAAAGGATGGCAGTAGATGTATGAGCCCAGATTTTAGCTCAAATGTATTACCTTCATCGAGTGTAGGGAAGGTAATACATAATGGTTGTTGATTGAGATTTGGAGCAGTGAGCTCCCGTAGTGTTCTTGTCTCAAGAGCCATGGTTATTGACTCTTCGGTCTCGCTAGAATGAGAACTAGCGCTCGATGAATCTCTGATAGATGATTCCTCCGAGTTGGTATTGGAAAATTTACTTTTCAACCGCTCGAAAGTTTGTTCTATTTCTGGGTTTGTTTGATATGTGATTTTGTTTATGGAGCGATGTTTAACCATAAACTCCACTAAGCTCAGAAAATAGAAAAATAAACACTCTTTATATTTTTTTATTTAATATTTTTTTTTGATTTTTCTTGATATGAAATAAAAGAAAATTAATTGCCTTTCCCCGGCAACGGCGCCAAATTTGACGTGCACTCGTCGTTAGGTGCACTCAAAATAATTAATCAATACAACACTAATACGTAGTATAGTGTAGTAAGGTTCGTATCCACAGGGAAAGGAATACTTTTCTTTTAAATAAATAGTAACAAAGGGGGGTTTAGATTTGTTTGTTTTAACAACACTAAGATAAACAACCTATATGAGTTTAATTCAATGAGATGAAGACTTGGTTTTGCTTTTATCCACTTAATGAAATGTTCGTCGATCCCGGTTATATCTTTAACTATCTTCCTCTCGAATACTCAATCGAGGAGTATATCCAGTTCATCGAGGGTAGTTATTAATAACGAGATGCGTTCATTAATAAAACTTACTATCGAGTCAATATAGAACAAGCGACGTATATTAACTTGATAGTAGCAATAAACTTAAGATGAAAACGATTGAGATTGATAACCTCAACGCAAGCGGTTTATTGGTTTAATCAATATAATTAATTCCCCTTGGCATATCAACCATGAGATGCATGCATTAATATTCCAAGTTTACTACCGTTGAAAGAACCGGATTAATAACAAGCGTATTAACCGATTGATTCTAGTAATAATTAATATGATAAACAATACTAGTTGATACTTTAAGTAATGTTTAAGATATTAACATGAAATATGAATAGGAATTAATTAATACTCAAGGAAGAATATTAAAATATATGAATCCTACTATGATTAATATCAATATGTTAACTAATTGTCATCTTAGTAACACTCCCCAATATTATCATAGAGGAAGAAATAGCTATTACTATAACCAAGGTCAAGATGTTAACTAATTGTCATCTTAGTAACACTCCCCAACTTTGATATAGAGATAGTATTTTGAAAGAAAGAATTAATATTCAAGGAAGAAGATTAAAGAAAATAACTCACAACTTACAAATTCATTAAGCTTCAAAGTAGCAAAACCAAGATGGAAGAGTTTAGCTCCTCATTTGGAGACTAAACATGATGAAAAATATAAAGAAAGAGCTATTCTATACTGAGCTTAGATGTACAAAGGAATTGGATCTCTTTTTGTGAAGGAAAGGAGGTGTATTTATAGGCTTTTGGGAGCTAATTCGGGTACTCGATCGGGTATATACATGGTATCCGATCGAGTATGTGTGTAACACTCGATCCGAGACATACTCGACCGGTTTCAGGCTATTTTCTAAGAGTATACCCGATCAAGTATATATGAATACCCGGTCGAGTATGCTTAGAAAATGGTATTCGGACCATACTCGACCGATCTTCGTTTGAAATTTAAAGGCATACCCGATCGGGTATGTCGGTCTACCCGATCGGGTATAGACATAAAATCATGGCCGAAATCTTCCCTGCATGTTCCCTTGTCTTCGGATCTGATCTGATTTGAAGTTCTAACCTAATACCCGATCGAGTATAGCTTATACTCGACCGAGTATAGACCAAAATTCAGGATCTTCTTTTGTCTTTGAACTTTTGCACCTTCTTTTCACTTTTTGGGTTCACCAACTGTACTTCGAGTGACCAAAACCTGCTTGAGCTCAGAATAAATCTAATCTAACCTATTTACAAGATTTTAACAATCTAATCTATTACACCAAAAGTGTGTAATTTCCAAAGTAAAAGTCAAGCAAAACTAATTAAAAACATAAACATAAATATGGAAATTACGAACGTATCAACTCCCCCACACTTAAACCTTTACTCGTCTCGAGTAAGATCAAATGTTTACAAGTGTCAATGTTTGTCCAAAAGTTCCAAAGTTCAACAAAAACACAATACAAACACAAAGACCACCAAGGATTACAAAGAAAAATGAGTTTTAAACTCAAATTACAAAAGAGCATCTTGGGTTTAATGGCCTCCTAGTGTTGTCTTCTTTTCTCCTCCTCTCTTCTTCTTTATCTTGAATCTTCTTATTCTTCACAAGGATACAATGAGTGCCTGCAAGAACAAACATTTCTCTCATATCTCTCATTTTGCCTAGGAGCCTTTTCAGGTTTTCATCCTAGCACCTCTTTTCATTTTCCATTCTCTCCAACTCACTCATTTTTTTATAAGCCTTTTTTGCTTAGATTGCGCATTTTGTTGAGTTTTCAACCTAACTAGCATTTATTTTCTTTTGTTTATTTTTTTTTGTTTTTTTTTGTGAAAAAGTTCAAAAGAATTACATGCATGGTGCTAGGTAGAAATGAAAATTACATACCATCATGAGTGTCTCCCCCGCACTTGAATCAAGCATTGTCCCTAGTGCCCGCCTTCTCCTCCGTAGTAGCTCCCTCCAAAGCCGCTCCCTTGGCCACCATCTCCCATGTAGGTGTCCCCGCCATCTCCGCCGTCGTATCCTCCACCCCCGGAGCCAGATCCTCCAAAGTTACCCCAATGAGTGGGGTCATACCATGAGGGTGGTGGAGGAGGGTTCGCCATGGTATGGAAGGATCTCTGTTGTGCCATATAAGAGTACATAGGTCCGTAGAACCTATGTTGGTCTTCCTCATACCGATGTCTATCGGCCTCCCTGAGTTCCTCCAATCGTTGAAAGCCGGCCCTTTGCTCATCCTCCAATCTTTGAAAACCGGCTCTTTGTTCCTCCTCTAATCGGTTGAGCCGGTTGTCCATTTGGGTTATTCCCGTGAGCAGTTGTTGTTGACCCTCCAGAAGTTGTTGAAAGAAGTCGGGTGGTGGAGGGTTTTGGCTTTGTTCTGGGAAGTCTTGGCTCATGGTTGGATGGCTATGGAGTTGCTCATAGGGCTCGTAATCGGGTTGGTTTTGGGGAGGTTCCTGTTCCGGTTCCTGGAGATGTGGTGGGAGGGCGTTTGGGAAGAGGTAATGTTGCTCCGCTCTTCCTGTTTTGAAGTGGAGTTGGGGGAGTTCTGGGTTGGGCAAGAGGAAGTATTTGAGGGGTTTGGGGTGGATGTGCCAGTTGTACATATTTCTGGGCCTTTCTTCACCATAAACGGTGTGTGAAAAAGATGTACAGCCCGAGTGGCTCAGCCAAGATATGTTCATCAAACAGTAGTCGGGTATAGGAGAGTCATCCGTATACCCGAACTTTGTGGCCAAGTGCATAATCACCCCGCCCACTACAATAGCACCCTTTGCCACGCTTTCCTTTTTGAGATGTGCCCACATAAGATTACATAGGTTGAAATCTACGTGGTTACGGAATAGGGCTACCGATATCAGGCACACATCCCCCATCCTAGTGTGATGGTTGTTGGGACGTCCAAGTAGGGAGTTGGCAAGGAATTTCAAAAAGAGGCGTAGGACGGGATGTTGGACATGACTAATGTAGAGTAGGGAGGAGCTAAATTTAGTCTCCCCGGTCATCTTGGTCCATAGGGTATGGCCGAAGGCGGTATTGTCGGATATAGATTTTTGGTACGGGACCGGAATACCAAAGTGTTCGGCGAACTCAAGTTTTGTGATGGTGTGATTGTGATTAAACAATCGAAACCTGAGTTTATCATCCCTAAAGTCCTCTTCATTGTTCTCAAAGTGCACAGAGCTTAGAAATTCATAGATAATTTTTTCATTTGAGTTGTATTGCATTTTGAAAATTTTATCCATGCGCAACTCATGAAAAAATTTCTTCATCATTTTGTACACTCCTAATTCCTTTAGGGCATCATGGCATAAAAAGCGGGAAGGTTTAACTTGCCTTTCAATTGTGGACATGAAGCGTGTGCGGTGTTCGTTGTCCACGAAGAGGATGTCCTCGTAGCCCGGGATGGATGCCCTAGTGCTTGAGCTTTGCCCTTTCTCTTTCCTTGGAGCCATTTGGAGTGAATTTGGCCTTTGAAAACCGAAATTGGAAGGTGGGGGGTAGGGTTTTTCGGACCTCCGAAAATTGGGGGAGAATGGGATCGGTGAGTATGAATGTGTAGAGGAGGATGAGGGGAGTGTTTTGGTGTTGAAATGGGAGGATTTGGTGAAGATTTGGAAGAGATATGGTAGAGAGAAGGTGTAAAAATGGGGGTTTGGGCGTTTTTGTTCGAGATAGGGTTGGAAATTCGGAGAAGACGAAGTGTTTTGGGGCTGATTTGGGGTTATAATACCCGTATACCCGATCGAGTATGTGCTGGTACTCGGTCGGGTATGTTCTGAAAGTGGCCTTTTTGAGCAGTCTGCCTCATGTACTCGATCGGGTAGTGTATGGTTACCCAGTCGAGTATATCTGGAAAATGATGTTTGTGAGCAGCCTGCCTCCGGTACCCGGTCGAGTATTCTTCCATACCCGATCGGGTATGTGCTCTTTTCTACTTTTGAAGCTTGTACTCGGTCGAGTGTGGGAGTCAGTTTCCTTCCACTTTAGCATTTCTATACATACCCGACCGGGTGTATAGTGATATCCGATCGGGTATTCCTTGTTTTTCAATTTTTGAGTGCTTCCTCGATCGAGTAATGCCCGGTCCCTTTTCTTTTTTGGTCATACCCGACCGAGTATAAGGTTGTACTCGATCGTTGGGGGAATTCGATGCACTCTTTTTCCCTCATTAGGATTTTTTCCCACAGGGTTTTTCCTAATGAGGTTTTTAACGAGGCATCCCCCCAAAATGAAACAAAAAGCGTCAGCCTTCGGCCCAAAACAGCAACGCAACTACTCTACTCCTTTTCACCACTTTGCAAGTGCCTCAAGGAGTGAGGGACTGGAGGACCCCCTCAGGAAAAATCACAAAAATCACAAACATGACCCCTCAAGTCCCGACATGTGGGTAACTTAGGGACTGCCCTCGGCAGAATAAACAAACACCACAAACTACAACGGAACAACGGCAGAGGACAAACACAATTACTCCTCTTCCCTCAAGTACCTTTCGGCAAAAGGAGTGAGGGACTCCTGATGGAGTATATGGCCCAGGAACCCCCGGCCCACAGACTCCTACTACTACAATGAAGGCCCAACAGGCCCAAAAAGCACAACAGGCCCAAATCACAGCGCCCAGAGTACCAAGCAGCCCACAACGCGCACCAGGGGTGCCTTCGGCCCCCTGGCCGAAGGCTCTAATTCTCACAGGAGGGTCGAAACAGGAAAACAAAGTTACTGGTAAAAACGGCGAAAATCAGTAGCCCTCGGTATTTGGAGCCCTCGGAACTGAGGGGGTCCCCGGTACCCAGAGCCCTCGGCTAGTCATCTACTGTCGAGGGCGCCTTTTCCGACATAATATCCGCTCCACATGCGTATGGATCACCGTACCCTGTACAACGTCCCATCCAACAGCCGCATTAAATGCGGCCACATGCGGTTGCCAGCGCCGACCAGTTGAGGTGACCTCTCGGCCAATGAACGCTTGACACGTGTCCCTGTCCGGCATTTATTGCTACTATAAATAGCTCCCCATCTCCCCTTTTATAACCAAGTGACAACACACTCAATACTTTCTAATATACTTTCTCTCTCTATACTCATTTGCTCTGCTTTCTCTCTTGTTATTCCCCGTAATAACCCCT
The DNA here is from genome assembly GCA_945859875.1 of Cuscuta europaea. NCBI lineage: Eukaryota > Viridiplantae > Streptophyta > Magnoliopsida > Solanales > Convolvulaceae > Cuscuta > Cuscuta europaea. Next base: position 2,218,562 of record CAMAPE010000019.1, on the reverse strand, counting down.
CAGATAAGCTACCCTCCGAGTACACTATCCATCACTTAGTTATCCTCATTAGGTCACTTACTTGATGCCTATGTTCCCAACGGGTAGATGGTTCCTTTTTCTCAGATCGATGAAGAAGGCAGAGGTGGATGCAGAAGTGATAGGTGGTGTGGACTAAGCAGTAAAAAGGTTGCTACTCCACATACAAGGTTTAGCTTAGGGTTGTTAACGAACCAAACTTTTTTTGAACTACTCAAGTTCGATCTTGATTTCAAATCCAATTTAATGACCTGAGCTTAACGAGTTTCGAACTCGAACACATACTACATTTTGAGTTCGAATAGTCATTCAAGCCAAGTTCGAGCATAGTGATGATTGGTTCGATACGGACTCGAGTTCATCGTTCACTTGTAAATTATAGGAATAAATTACGTAAATTAGGTATTCACTTATAAGGGTTCTTAGCGCAATTTTATAATTTATTAATGATTATTAAAGACACAAGTATTTATTGAATAATTCGAACACTAATCTATTAACGAGCATAATCTAAACTTCGACATTCAAACATGTTTATCGCCAAATCGAACACCGAAAAATCCATCGAGGCAAAATCAAGCTCCATTTTGTAATACGTTAATATTCATTTCATTGTTTCGTGTAACACACTAATGGTAGTTTCATATGTATAATATTTGACCATTAACACTGATGGTCCCTAATAAAGGTAAAAGTCTAGGGGGTGAATAGACTTTTAAAGCTTTTTCAACTTTAAAAACTCTTCCCTTCTAGATAGGATGATCTATAATCTTTTGGAAGATTTTTAGATGAAAAAACGGAAGCCTTGACCTCTAAATAAACAGTGTATAATAACTTTCTGTATTTGAGTGGAGTTTGGACGCATTTGAGTGAGTAGTTGATTGGGCAGTTGAGTGGACTGCAGGGAACTGCTGAGTCAACTGCTTAAGGAGAAAAAAGTATGAGAAAGCTTATTATAGAATCTTACATATAATGATGAGAGCTTTCTAAAAATGTTCTGAGCTGAGTTGAAAGTGGAAGTTTATGATAGCAGTGTTCTGAGCAGTTGGGTGGTCACTAGGGAACTGCTGAGTCAACTGCTTCAGGAAAAATGAAAGTGTGAGAAAGCTGATTGTATAATCTTACTCGGAATGATGAGAGCTTTCTGGAAATGTGCTGAGCTGAGTTGAAGTGAAAGTTTATGAGAGCAGTGGTATGGGCAGTTGGGTGGTCACCAGGGAACTGCTGAGGTACCTGCTGAGTTGCAAGTTGGTTCTCAGGAATCTCTTTGAACAACCTTCTTTGTAATGATGTTATGAGGATCTTGTGATGTTGAGATGCTTCAAAGAAAGTATGTATATGGGCAGTGGGCTGAGCAGTGGGGTAATGTAAGGCAACTGCTTAGGTTACTGCTTGCAGCTTGCTTTATTACTCTAAGTGTTTGGTGTATGCTTTTGTTGACTGCAAGTAAATCAACACACTATGTATCCTGGTTCAGAGGTGGTGTAATCCTCCTACGTCCAGTCCCACCCTTTTTCAGATGGATTTCCACTAAAGTATTAAGCTCAATACATTTAGTGCCAATCTAGCCTTTACAACAAACTGGCCTAGATTGAAGGTGTTTCACTTTGGAGTACACACCACTCTAAGTTACTCAATCCTTAGAACTTTCTCAATTGATCCAGTGGGGATCAAAAGGTACTCTATCTATCTATCCACACCTAGGACTTGATAACAAAATCCTTCTAAGTGTTTATAACTGTTTTATGATTTACAAAAAAACTTGTCTCCAACTAAGAACTAAACTTCCAGAATATATCAATGAGAAATTCTAACTTGGAAATTTACTGAAGCATGAGTCTAAGCAGAGAGTAAAGTTAAATGAACACTTTCTCTTTTGCTAGATATCTCTTGAATGTTTAGTAAGATTTTATCTACTTAGAAGACTCAAAAACTTACTTAGAACTCATGCTTCAGCCTATATTTATAGGCTTCTCTAGTTTGATTGATCTCATCCGTTGGTTAAGATGAGTCAATCTCTGACGTTGAACGTGTTGACCTTTGTCTTCTTGTGCTGGAGCAGATATTTGGGATTTCTCTTGTCTTCATTGATGAGCCGCTGAAACATCCTTTCAGGATCATTTGACGATTTTATTGTGTGTGTCCCATGCTCCAGGTCCCTTGTACGATTTTAGCATTAAATGCACATCAAATTTTGTCTTCAATCATACACATGCAATGTATATGTTATGCGTACCTTTTTGACCTTGTTTCTGTGACAATATTAATTTTTGTGTTTAAATAAATATATACCGGTAGGATTTAAATATCCTATTAAGGTAAAAAATTACCTAATTGCATTTTTATATTTCCAGTATAATTTCATTTGTCACAAAAATTGTACATTGATTTGTCACTTATGATTAATTTTGAATACTAACTCTCAAAGTAAATAAGACATAATGTACAAGAGTAAAGTATAGTAGCATCATTAAAATCTATCAAAATTGGATACTAACAAACACTGTTGGAGTTTAATTCCAACTAATGAGCTAATTATCGAGAAAAGAATATTTTGGCAGCGTAAGACAATATTATTACTTCAGAGGCGGATTCCATGAATGGTAATCACAAGAAGTATTTATAGCCATCATGCTACACTAGCTTTAGGAGACATAACCGGTACATTTAATAAGTCTAATCATGGGAGGAGTTCTATAATGTATATCATAACTCCCGTAAGTAATATTCTTTTATGTCCACGTCTCTTCAGTTTAATCATTGTCGTTGCCAAATAGCCATGCGTTCGCAGATGGCTAGCCACGTAAGCCCTAGGGTGAGTCCAACCTCGTTGAAATTCCACCCAGGCTCGAGAGGCCAGGTGGCAAGTTCCCTACCCTGGAGAACTTCACTTGAATCCACGTAAGGATGTTTTTACTTGGACTGTAATCCGTCCCAGACCAGACCAGACCAAACCAGATCAGACCAGACCAGATCAGTTCAGACCAGACCAGACTAGACTTGGATAGTTATAAAAATACAAAGAAACCAGACCAGACCAAACCAGTTCAGACGAGACCAGGCCAGATAAGACCAGACCAGACCAGCAAATTACAGTCCAAATAAAAATATCCTAAGCCTTAGGGTAAGTCCGACCTCGCTGCAAGTTCCCTATTCTCGAGAAGCCAGGTGGGACTGCCCATGGGGGTGATATTGTGATATTGTGACTTTGAACAAGTCGGTTGCACACTTCCAAGCTCTGAATCTGACTCGCTTGCCCAACATATTGTGTTTATGTTCTTCAGGCTTCCATCTTTTCTTTTGCAAGTTCCCATCGCCTTGATGAGTAACAGACGAGGTCCAAGAGATGGCCAATAGCCATAAAAAGGTGGTGTTCGATGTAGAGTCGAGGCTCGAGGTGGTGGAGACTACAAGGTCAACGTCGTGAAGGAGTTAGGGGTGCTGTAGAAGAGGCTGAAGGAGCTAGAGGTCGCTCACAAAGCTGTAGAGGATTTATGGAGGCTGAAGGAGGATCTGAAGAAGGAAATCTCTGATGTTACTTCCCAGCCTCTCTAGGTCTATCTTTGGGAATTCCTTTAAGGCAGATGTGGAGAAAGAGTTGGCTTCACGCAGAAATGAGATCGCTTAGGAATGGATCTTGACTCCATAAGGGGAGGCCATGCTCGATGAGGAGGGAACGTTGTGTTTCAAAGTAAATATATATATTTGTAATACATCAATATGTATCTACAAGATCGTGAATGAAAATGACCTCTCCTTCTCTGCCCAATCCCGGTGGTCACCTGATTAAATGGCTAACCCTGAAGCCCCCCCAGGATGGCCCCACTTAGCCTCCTTCCAGTTCAGAATCTTAATTTCTCTACCGGAATATTTCAAACAATCTTAATACCAAACACCGGGTTTTCACACCTTCGTGGCTGGAGATGTTTCCCACCCTTGGGGTGGCGATGTAACAAAATTTTTACTTTTTGCACATACCTTTCCTTGACTTATATTTTTGCTTGCTTCTTACACTTCTCTAAACGTACTCAAATCCCCTTTAAGTTGGGAGGACTCTTGAGGCAATTTCAGCTTCCCTTTGCTTGGCTTTTGGTATGAGTTTGTTTGGGGATCATTTGCTGCTTTAGGAACACTTTAGGTAAGATCTAGTTATAGGCTGCCCCATTACTTGGTCTTTTCCTTGAATTATCCGGCCGATGTCGTCACTTCCATGTGTTAGAAATTCTTTCACCAATCGATTGCCACAATAACGAACTTCTAGCCTCTAGAGCCCTAAGAAAGAGGGCATATGAGGTCGGTACCCCCATCTAGAAGAGAAAATTGATGTGCTAATATGAGTATACATCATAGTAGGTCTTCCTAGGCTTACCTGAAATTTGTGGCAGACCTCACACTTTTGCGCAAATTTAGCGCAATCTCGCATTACTGTAGGCCTGAAATACCCTTTCAATATGGCTTTGCGGCCCAAGGTGACTGTTCCTTGATAAGATGAGTAAATCCCGGCATGCAGTTCCTTGATAACATGTTGTGCTTGATCTGGCCTCAAGCATTTGAGTAGCATGTCGTTATAGCTTCTTTTATAGAATTTGCCATTCTGGACCACGTACCTTGGAGGTCATCTTCTAATAACTCTTGCATCATTCTCGTTATCTAGGAGGATCCCACTTCTTTATAATTTACTAAGTCATCTATCAAACATTTTGGTGCAGGCCCTATAGGCATCACTCCTTGGCTTTTAGCAACTTCTATGCTCGACTTGTCCAATTCTTGTATCCTCGTTATGCGAATGAGATATTCGGGTGCATCATGTTTTAATTTGGACAAATTGTTTGCTTCCTTGTTCTAAGCTCTCAGGACACATACACCAGGTCAGACTGTACAAAGTGTTTGATCAGCTCGAGGTCTGCATCCCTGTATTTTTGCGTATGTTCTTCTTTAGCGTCATATTCGCCTCTCAGTTGTTCGATCACCAGTTTAGAGTAAATTTTGATGCTTAATTTTTGGACTTTGAAGTAATATGCAATTCTGAGGCCGGAGAGCAAAGCTTCATACTCGGCTTCGTTGTTTGGCAATGGAAATATATATCTAGGGGCATAATAAGTTTTGAAGCCTTCTAGAGTTAGGAGGACCACTCCCCCCCCTCAACCTTTGGATTATGATTATGATCCATCGATAACGAGGGTCCACTGATCCTCTTCTTCAAGACGCTTCTCATCAGATATATCTTGTGGAGTGCATTCGACCACTAAATCCGTTAAAGCTTGACCTTAATAGTCGTCCTAGGTTGGAACTCCACTCTGTATTGGCTAATCAAGAGTGACCACTTCAATACTCATGCTGTTTTGGCTGTCCGAAAGAGAGTGCCTACTTTGAGCTCTGAAAGAACTCTAATCGGGTGTGCTTGGAAGTAATGTGCAAGCTTCTTGGCTACCACATAAACCATCAGAGCCATTTTTTCTAATGCAAGGTACCTGAGCTCGATGTCGTATAGTACCTTGCTTATATAGTACACCGACTTCTACATGTTACCCTCTTCTCGCACCAAAATGGAACTGACCGCAATTTGAGAGGCCCCAAGATACATGCCTCTTTTGCCTCAGGTTTGCTGAGCAAAAGCTCCTACTGCAAGTGTTTTTTGAGGTCATAAAATGCATATGGGCATTCTTCGGTCCGTATGAATCCATTCTTCTTCTTTTGGATCTGGAAGAATGGAAGTGACTTCTTCATCGACATGGATAGGAACCTCCCCATGACTGTTAACCTCCCGGTGAGAATTTTGACCTCCTTGACATTTCGAGGAGGATCCATCTCCAATATCTCTTTGACCTTCTTCGGGTTGGTTTCTACTCCCCTGTTGGTCACCACGAAACCCAAGAATTGCCCCCTTGCATCGCGAAAGTACACTTCTTAGGGTTTAGGCACATATTGACCCTCTTTGTGATCTCAAACACTTCTTCGAGGTCGGTCGCATGGACTGTTGCCCTCTAGCTTTTGATAATCATATCACTCACATAGATAGGCCTCCATGTTCCGCACAAGACAGTTCTGAAGACCTTGACGACCATCCTTATATAAGTTGCTCCAGAATTCCAGAGACCAAAAGCCATCACCAGGTAACAGAAAACACCTTTCGGGGTTATGATGGATGTTTTCTCCGCGTCATCTTAATGCATGGAAATTTGATGATACCCCCTGAAAGCGTCCATAAATGACAATAACTCACATCTAGCGTTTTGGTTTACCAAATGGTCTATGCTCGGAAAAGAAAAAGGATCCATGGGGCAAGCTTTGCTTAGATCGGTGTAATCTACGCACATCCTCCAGGTCAGGGGCTTTGGCCAGCCATTGTGAATAATGGACTTCCGTTATGTGCTTGATCCCTAGCAGCATGCTGACCTCTTTTTTCATGAACTCTTTTCTATCAAGGGATAGGTATAGTACTTTCTCTTTTGCTTTACTATGGTTGAGTTTGGATTCTCGCTCAACCGGTGCACGCTGTGGGATGCTCTGGTCGAGCCTGAGTATATCCTCGCCCCAAGCAAATTTTACACTGAAATCTGTTAGAACCTGGACTACCTTTGCTCGAAGAAGGGTCGACCATCCTGTCATGGGGGGATCTTGATCCACCGTTCTGATATAGATGGGTCAAGTCCGACCTCCTTGACTTTCGAGGCGGGCTGAGCTCTAGACTACCCATCCTCGTATTTTGATAGATCTTGCTCGATGGCGTTGATTCACATATCGATTCTCCCGTGACCTTTGCAGGCTTTAACATAACAACTTTTGGCCATCTTTTGATCACCTCTCACGGTACCTATCCTCACTGTTATATAGAACTTCATGCATAAATGAGTTTGGGAAACGATTGCTCTCAGATATTTCAACAGTGGTCTACCAAGAATATAGCTTTGTGGGGAGAAATATGATCAAGGTTGGCTTGTATATTCAAGAGAGCTTGATAGAATCTTTTGCTTTTGTTGTAAAGTGTTTCATTAAGGTTCTTCAAGGAGAGGGCAACTAGCATTACAAGGTTTTACTGACTGTGCACATCGTTCAATTAGGATTAGAGAGCATGAAATAAGTGTTAAGCATATTAAAAATATGGCCACTTGGTATGATTCACAATGGAGGCTTAAACATAATCAAACAATTGATAAGATGAGTCAATGATTAATTAAAAACGAAATGATTTACTGAAGCAATGTGTCGTTGAGAATTATTTCGATTGTCAAGTTTCTGGCAAAACATAATTTAGCTTTTCGAGGTAGTAATGGATTGTTGTATGAAGACAATAATGAAAACTTTTTAGATTTGATTGAAATGCTAGCAGAGTTTGATCTTGTAATTGAAGAGCTTGTTAGGCGGATCACGAGTGATGAGATTTTTTTCATTATTTTGGTCATGCTATCCAAAATGAGTTGATACTTTTGCTTGCCTCTCAAATTAAGTGTGAAATCATACGAAAAATTAAAAGGTAAAGTACTTTCAGTGATACTTGATTGTACTCTAGACAATAGCCACCAAGAACAAATGTCTATAATATTGAGATATGTGGATGTCTCTTCCGATGATGTTAGCATTGAGGAATCATTATTAGGATTTTTGAATGTTAATGACACAACTGGCCAAGGACTTTTTGAGACTTTACGAGGTGAATTAAAAAAATTTGAATCTTGATATAGATGATGTAAGAGGTCGGGGATATGACAATGGATCATCTATGAAAGGAAAATATCAAGGAGTTCAAAAGAAATTGTTGGACATAAATCCAAGAGCTTTTTATCCACCATGTGGGTGTCATAGTCTTGATTAACACTCAGGGGCGGATCCAGGAATCAAGAGTGGGGTGAGCTAAGCAGAAAAAAAATTGTTACTGCACACAAAAGATTTAGCTTAGGGCTGTTATCGAACCAAGCTTTTTTCGGACTACTCGAGTTTGAGCGTGACTTTGAATTTAATTCAATGACCCGAGCTTAACGAACTTTGAACTAGAACACAGGTTTAACGAGTACTCGAACACGGGATAGATTTTGAGTTCAAATAGTTATTCAAGCCGAGTTCTAGCATAGTGATATTCAGTTCGATCTGGACTCAACCCTATTGATAACTCATAAATTATAGGAATAATTTTTGTGTATCTTAAAATTTTAACATTTTAGTGCAATTTTATAAATTTATTAATAATTATAAAAATTCTAGTATTTATCTATACGAATTAAAATAATTCATTAAAAGTATAAAATTAATAATAATTAAAAACAATCGGTGTACATATAACTAATAAATATTCTCAATTTCAAAATTGAATTGAGATTTTCGTTTTTCTCTACATTTCCGAACAGTAAATACTATGTAATTTTGATTTCCCAGTGGAAATAATTATTTGGTATGAAATCATATATCATGTCAATTTGGTGAGTAAGAAATTGCTATCAGAGCACATGCTTATAGATGTTGCTATTCAAGAGATAAAGAATTTGATTTTTTATAGTGATATCGAGAAAGTGGTTCTGAAAATACTACCGAAGAAGAAAAAAACGTCGTTGAGCTTGATACTGATTCAATTTTTCCTCAAAGGAGAGTCATTCGAGGAAAGAAACAATTTGATGAGAGTCAAGATAGCTCTTCATAAATTGTTAATCTATGTGCTCATGAGTCATTCAGACTTAATTATTTTTTATATATTGTTGATCAAGCTATTATTTCATTGTGAAGAAGGTTTGAACAATATCAGGAATTTGAGAAGGCTTTTAAGTTTTAATTTACTTCTCAGAAATTGAATGCATTAGAAGATGCACAATCGAAGGTGTGTGTTTTATCATCTTGAAGGTGCTCTTAAAAAAGATGAACGATATAATGTTGATGAAGATGACTTGTATATGGAATTGAAACTTCTTAGAGGATTCTTACCAGAGAAAAAGATGGGACCTATTGATCTCTTCAAAATTTTTAAGCATTATACTTGTTTTCCTAATGTGATAATTGCATACGGAGTAATGTTGACTATCCCAGTGATTGTGGGAAGTGCATAAAGAAGTTTCTCCAAGCTTAAATTGTTGAAATCTTATTTGCGATCTACAATGTCACAAGAGAGACTCAACGATTTAGCAATGATAGCAATTGAAAATGACTATTTGGAGAAGACTGAGTACAAGGACTTGATTGATGATTTTGCTTCAAAGAAGGCAATGCGAACAACTTTATTCAAGAGATATCATTATAATTATATGTAGTTATTTTAAATTATTTCTTTTTTCTATTTGAACGCAATTAATTCTATTGAATTTTGTGAGTTCGTTGCTATATGCGATTTTATTTTTATTCACACATGGGGCCTCAATTTTGCATTTGGAATCGGGGCCTTCAAATCCATTAGACGGACCTGCAAATTATACTATGGGACTTTATATCATACGTATGGTATACCCGTTCCAATATGATATCATTTTTTTGATTAAATGGTTCAGCAAAACAGTTTCCTCTGCGGCCACCTATTCTCATTTTTCAATCTCTTCGGTGCAATATTGGTACTCCACTGCCATAAAAATGAGAATCACTCATTAATAGAGATCTTAAAGTAATTCTGATGCTAGAGAATCGATGAGTCGTAGCCTATTGCCTCCGGTTCTCAACTTCTCTAGATGAATGGAAGGAATTTGCAAAAAATCACTTAAAGGCCAACAAATAGAAATAACAGGCGTGATATTATATTAATATGCAATCTCCAGCCAACAAAGACCGAACTGAAAGTTGAGACCTTAAGATGGAAGACGCGATATTATATATTGTTTTATTATAACTTTTCCCATCAAAATACTAATTAATAATCTAACTACAAGTTCATTTTTTGCATCTTCAAATTAGATATAGATCAATTCAAAACTGATATTTTAATCATTTAAAGTAAAAATTCATATTTGTATTTGAATGACTAAAAATTTCCTTTAATTTATATATTTTGTATTGCACATCTTACATTTTGACTTACCACATGTTACATTATTTCAACTTAATGTGTTTTGCATTTTGACTTGTATCGATCAAGTTATATTTGTATTGACGCAGTTTATATTTACAATAGCCTAAAATCACATTTTCATTAACGTCCTTTACATTTGGACTTGTCTTTGGAAGTTACAATATGCATATTTGCATTTCAATTTGCCTGAAATTACATGTTGCATACAAGTGATTTACATATCATATATCAAAAACATGAGAACAATCACTGGACGTAGTAATGCGAGTTACACTCGCGTGCACATGTTACATTTGTCACTAATTGAGATTATGATTGTAGCAACACGAGTTAAATTTTATTTAAAGAGATTCACATCATGAAAAACATTGAAACAAAAATTATAGTTACTGTTTATCCATGTTTTTTAGTTTGAATTTAAAATTAAATGAAGTCGTTTGCTTTGTGAGTATGATGTCCGTTGAGACGATAGGGTTATAATGTTTTTAATTATACTGTAATTTTCTGATCTAATCTTTGCGTGATCATGATCCAATCTAATCTGACCCTAAGTCTAATTTAGTCCGATTCAATATAATGTGACCCCTAAGTATAATTTAGAATGTTTTTACTTGGACTGTAATTTGCTAGTCTGGTCTGGTCTGATCTGGTCTGGTCTGGTCTGAACTGGTCTGTTCTGGTCTGGTTTCTTTGTATTTTTATAACTATCTAAGTCTGGTCTGAACTGGTCTGATTTGGTCTGTTCTGGTCTGATCTGGTCTAGTCTGATCTGGTCTAGTCTGATCTGGTCTGGTATGGGACGAATTACGTCAAAGTAAAAATATCATTAATCCACTGTTTGTATTTTATAAGTATTTAAGATGGGTCTAGTAGTGTCCTCATTTATGAGCCTCAAAATTTGAATTTGAGGCACCGCCAAAATCGCTTCTCCATTGAATCATCAGGCTATCACACACAGACAGACACTGACAAAGTGACAAACAAACCCACAAAGTACTCCGTATCAAATTCAAATTGTAGTTCCTCCAGACAGAAATCGAACAAATATATCCACTGCAACTTCATCTCCCCGGAAAATGGCTTCAATCAAGCCATATTCACGCTATGCCACCCTCAACTCCTCATTTGAATCCCGATCCTCGACAAGATCCGACCCGTCTTCTTCGGCGGAGATCGCTCCGAAATCCAAAGTCCCGCTACGCTCCACCTCACGCGATGCTTCACGCGCCGTCATCCCCTCCAAGGCCGAGAGCAAGGGCCATGTCAATTTCAGCTCAATGGTAAAGAAGCTAGTCGATCACAGTTCGACCTCGGGTATGTCGAAGAAGAAGGGGGACTACAAACTCGTCATACCGGCCGATTTCATAGCCGAGGATTTGAAGAAGACGGCGAGGAAAGGAACCGGTTTGGGATCTTTGCATAAGAAGCTGTTCAAGGGATCTGCGAAGAGAACTGCAGGCGTTGAACAGAAGGCGCTCACTGAGGTCAAAGCAAATACTAGAACATTGGCGATGGTGCTAAGGAGTGAGAGGGAGCTTTTGAGTATGAACAGGGAGCAGGAGAACCAAATTGCCGAACTCAATTTGTTGCTTGATGAGAAAAACAAAGAAGTACTACATTCTCTCTTTCTTTCTTTTTGAATATGGAGCTCATTTGCTAGTAGCAGTTACAAGTAGTATGATAATTTTCATATAAACATTTGAATTTTGCTTCAAATGGATACTGAAATAAATGTCTTTTTGACACTTTTCAAGGTATAGTTGATTCTTGCTGTTGTTTAACTGCCAAAAATGTGAACTTTATTGTTCAAGATTGGACTGTGCGCTTGTGTTTGTAAATGTTCTACAATCTACTGGAATAATCTATGTTCTAACATTTTATTATTGAATCACTTGCTACCATCAAGGGTATGGGTACAAACACATGTTCTGACTAAAAGTTGCGAAAAGTACAGGTTGAGAAGTTGAAGGATTTGTGCTTGAAGCAAAGGGAAGAGATGAAGTCATTGAAGAGTAGTATTCTTTTCCCAGATGCTGTGAATTCAAAAATGCAAGAAGTTATGGAGAATCAGGCTACGGAACTTAGGCAGGCTAGGCAAATTATACCTAATCTACAAAGGCAGGTCACATCTCTTACTGACAAACTCCAATACCTTGCCGAAGATCTTGCCGAGGTAGGTAGCCTTTATAGTTATAATAAATTCATACATGATTTGTACCATAACCAATTACTTCTTAACCGTAATATACTTGCCCAAATCGCAATATTAAATAGGAAATGCGTTTATATGATTTCAAACGAGATTCTAAACATAAAGTAGATACTGAAAGAATTCAAAAAGAGTTCCCGGAGAATTATAAACCTCTTTTTTCCATTCATAATTTACGCTGCTTGCTCTTGCGAAGAGTAATTAGATGACATTAATTGAAATCAATCCTCAAGCATAAGATTTTAGATTAGATGGTTCTAAAGCTTTAAGGTTTGTCATTTACGGAGTGATGATTATGTTCATTTGTACAGGTCAAGGCAGATAAGCACTCAATGAGAGAGCTCTATGATAGTTGTTTTAGCTCTCCACAGACACCTGAATGTAATTATGTAGAGGCAACACATTCTCAGGTAATGACATCTACACAGGTATACAATTTTACCTATGTAGAATAACAATCACTATAAAGTAGATTACTTTTGACAAAAATAGGGGTGCACATTGACTAAACTTCATACATGTTCAGCTGTCTAATACCAGCCAAATATAAAGATACAAACTTGTCTATCAAACTACAGACTTTTTACCATCTAACATATAAGGTATTATACTACTCCCTCCGTCCCAGAATTTACTTCCATATTACAAATGACACACGGATTAAGAAAGTTGGAATTGTGTGGTGGATAGTTGTGCAGAGGAGAGAGAAATGTGTAAGAATGGCTGTGAACCTCAACTTTTTGCCAAAGAGGGAAAGAGAAGTTCTTTTTCGGACAGACGAAAAGGGAAAGTTGGAAGTAAATTATGGGACGGAGGGAGTACTCTTTAACAGGTTAACCTCAAGAATGGGACCCCAAAATTTAATAATACAAAACTAGATATCTTATTTTGGTTAACCCAGCTTTTATTAGGTTGGAATTGGTTGCAGTATTTGCAAGCCACCGCCACATCATAATAGAAATCTAAATCAAAGTTCTAAGTCCAATAGAAGTAGACATATCGAACTGCTTGGCGTCTTCACATGTAAGTTTGCAACGGTGTTTTCACGATAACCTATACCTTATCCACTCATAAGCTGTTCTCTTCGTTTGATCTGAATGTTTTTGGTCTGAATTTTTTTTGATCTGATCTGAATCTTTCTGATCTGATCCGATCTGAATCTTTCTGATCTGATCTGAATTTTTCTGATCTGATCTGAATGCTTCTGATCTGATCTGATCTGAATCCTTCTGATCTAATTTTAACTTTCTAAACCGGTATATAATAATATTAATACTAATAATAATAATTCTAATAATAATAATAAATAATAATAATATCAATAATAATTATAATAAATTAATAATAATAATAACTATTATTATTATTATAATTATAATTATTTAATAATAATAATAAAATAATAATAATAATAATAATAAGAATAATACTAATACTAATAATACTAATAAATAATAATAATAATAGTAATAATAGTAATAATAATAATTATTATAATAATAATAATAATAATAATAATAATAATAATAATAATAATAATAATATAATCGATAATAATAGAATGTTTCCAATTTGCTATGAATGTTTTTGATCTGATCTGAATGTTTCTGATCTGATCTGATCTGATCTGAATCATTCTGATCTGAATAAAATAAGAATAAGCAATAAGTAATAAGAATATGACGAACAGAACAACACCTCATTCTATTTTTTACTCCTGTCAACTTTGAGATCAAAAAAATCCAATATATGATTGTGTAGAGTCCACACTGTGGACCTAGGGCCTGAAACTACATTTTATGTATTTCTCTTTTCTATTAGCTAATTAAGTATGTATACTTTGTTTTCTCATTATATGCTTATATTATACTCGTATTATACTATTATGAATTTATCAAATCAACATAACCCCAACCAATATCTGTACGGTCGATGTTTCGGTTCAGTTGATTCATATATTTCTCGAACCGGTTCTTTAGGTTGGTTGTAAAATATTCTTCAAACTGCGCAACCAAACTGTGTGCACCTTTTAATGAAAGTATCACAGCATTTTTTTTAAAACACAGTTAATGTTTTGATTATTTTTCCTTTTGTTTCTTATGATCACATTAGGATTTCAGTTCTGAAGATAATGCATCACCATCAAGTCCTGACGAAATGTTTCTCAAAGATCTAAACCCATGTTTAACACCTTATTACATCAAGTCAAAGTCCAAGGTAAATTTGATACAAACTCTTGGCAATGTATGCTTTATTTGATGAATTAGTGTTTGATCAGTGTTCATCATCAAAGTGAATTTCCAACTATGTTGGAATGGATGACATAAAGTTAACAATGTTTACTTTTTAGTTAAAATTACTTAGCACAACTTTTTCGATGAATTTATTGTGTGAACTGTGAACTAATTCTAAACTATTGCTCCTGTCTTGCAATTGATTTCGCACTTCCCCAAATTTTATTTCTCACTTCTCTTTCTGGTAGAATATTTGAGTGGTAGAATACTCATTTACCCCTATGGAAGTACATATTAATTATTAATTTTCTCATATATACTTTTGAAGTAGTGTTTCCATCATTTTCAATGGAGCCAAAGATTCATTATTTTTTGGCTTGAGATTATGATGGAATAAAGCAAAATGGCTCACTAACCTATCTGCGCTTCTTTGTTATGAAGCAGCAGTCAGTCCATGCAATTTTGGACGGGATTTTCACTATGGGTCATCTGGAAACAGTCTCTCTGTGCTTTAGTACAGGGGTAAGACTGCGTACATCCGACCCCCCCTTACCCCACCATAGGTGGGAGCCTTTGCGGCACTGGGGTAAATGAAAATGAAATGAAAATACTTTTGAAGTAGTGCATACTTGGAAAGTCAATAGAAAAGTTATATCGAGTAAAAACCCATGAGTTCAACTCGGAACTGAATTGAAGACGGAGAGAGTAATTGGCACTCTCAATTTCATCTCACCAAATTAATTCAAATTAGTATGAGGATATGGACTTTTTTATGAGAGGACTTTGAGTTTAAAGTTTTTTACATTCATTTCTTTTGACAAAGTACAAACTGCAGTATCCTTTGTATTGGATATTCTCAAACAAATACTTTCAAGACAAACAGCCAGTTTCAAGTCCCATTTTGTGGCAAAGTTGGAAATTGTTTGGGACAACTTTCGAATCAGATAAAAGCACTCATGCTAAATTCCAGACAGTATATTTTTCTTTTATTGAAGTACAAATGACTATAATGATTTGAAAATTTTCATTTCATAACTTTTAGCAAGATAGAATGACTAGTCGATCTAAAAGAGCCAACATGGCGCATTTTAGAAAAATATTTATTTGAAGTGCTTTATAAAGCTCATTTTGAACCGGTACTTAATAGAGAATAATGGAATGAGCTTTGATCCAATAGTAACCTCTGCCAGGAATTTGAGACATTTGATGTCACACATGATCAAGACTTTCAGCATAGAAATAACACTGAAGGGTACCATGAGATGAGTTTCAGTCCTGGTGCAAGGAATGTGTCAATAAGCTCAGATTGTTGCCATTGTTCCAAGTCAGCAAGTGGAGTTGCTAGCAGATCTAGTGAAAGTAAACGTACACATATAAAGAAGTTGCACCATAATTTCTCCTAATTCTATTTTTGTGGGATCTTCCTGCCTTTCTATGTGTTCTACATGACTGGCCGATGTACCATTTTCTTCTTGAGGAGGATAGCTGATAATGAGAAATTGCTTATGGGGCTTCAATTGAGGGATTTTTCAGTTTTTGTGTTCAAATTTGACATTATGATGCTCATTTTTAAGCTAGTACTACTTCTGCAGTTCAGCTGGCAAGTCTGCCAATCCCTTTAGAGAAAGTGGCCATTTTAGGTGCTCATGCTTTCTGTCTGACCTCCTTCCATCTATTTATTCGTGGAAAGTCCTTTGTTGCTCAGGTGATCTCTATTTCTTCAGACTAATTCTGGGCTCCCAAACCCTTGAACCTTAGAGAGAAGTACCTGATGTGGAGGGAAGTAGTCTTTCATCTTTCATTTGGGTACCTATTTTGGCCGTTTTCAAGTTTCAACAACTGGCCTAGAACACGAAAATTCCATTTTGGGTGGCTAGAATATAGGCGGGTCTTTTGAAAAAAATGTTGAAGCCTTTTGAGAGTTTTGTTGCACCTAGCTAAAGTTTTGGAAGATATATTGGGATGTGAATAAAACACAGTCAACCTTCCTAATTACAATTACTAATATTACTATGACTAAACATAATTACTTAGACTAAAATACCTTTTTACATATTAAACTCCTTAAAACAAAAAATTATAGCTGTAAAAAAACAAAAAAAATATTATTTGCTTTCATGCATTAAGTATACACCATATTAATTGTGTTAAATGCCCATCAAAATGGCTCATTGCATGCATTAAGTTATCAATTGTGTTAAATGCCCTTCAAAATGGCTCATTGCATGCATTAAGTTATTAATTGTGTTAAATGCCCTTCAAAATGGCTTAGTGCACTTATTGTCAATATTCATTGCCACATATGCAAAATAGACATTGAGAAAAAATTATAAAAATACTTTCTCCAATGAGAATGTCTATTTTCTTGATGATGGTGAGTTGGAAATGTAAAAAATCGACATCGTGCGATACACCCTCTATTTTCGGAAGGCCGGTTAAACAATGTGACTCAGTAAATACTTCGTATAATTCTCTACTGAAACTTCTAGCAGTAATTGAAGATTTGAAGGTGGTAATCAATAACACACTCTGTAAAAATTATCATAGGATCATTCTTATGTCTCGTATAAATAATTAAAATAAACCATTTACACCCACTTGACCACTTCCACATTCATACTTCCACTTGACCACTTCCACATTCATACTTCCTATTAGGGATGGACCTGGGCCGGTCCGGTTCCGGGCCGGGCTCAGGCGGGCTTTTTTCCCAGGTACTTGGGCCCGGAACTGGCCCGGGTTGATACCGGGTCCGGGCCTAACCGGGCCGGGCCTGGTTCAATGTTTAATTTTTTTGGCTTTCTTGTTATCCCCCGACCCCACCCCCCAACCTCCACCCTCCAAATCTCCCCAAAACACCCAGCCCTACCCTAGGAAAAGAAAAAAAAATTGAAAACAAAAGAAGCCCGGGCCTGGCCCAAACCGCCCGGGCCGGTTCAACAAAAATGGGGCGCGAGCCCGGCCCGCCAAAACGGGCTAAAAGCCCGGAATCGGCCAACCGGGACCGGGCTGAACCGGGCCCGCACAGTAGCGGGCCGGTCCGGTTCTGGGCCGGTTCGGCCCGGCCCAGTCCATCCCTACTTCCTATAAAGTACAAACGTGGCAGCTACCATATATGCATTTATATGTTTATATCTGTGTGTGTGTGTATGCATTTTTTTCAATGAGCAGATCTGCAATTATTTTGCGGTACAAATAAAATCATATACGTAGTATTTGGTTTATGGAGAAAGCTAAAAGAGTTGCTTTCAAAAGTTCATGAATTTTAAAAGTTTAGGTGTATTCAATGTGGACTTTTAAAAGTCTACAAAAGTCTAGGTGTATTTGATGTAGACGTTTAAAAGTCTAGGCATATTCAAAGTTCCGTTCATTCTTATGGATTTCTAAAATCATGGATTCTCGTGGACTTTTAACTCATTTTTAGTACATTAATTCTCTTCAATTGTCTCTTCTTGATAGATCCTAATCTTTAACAATCAAACAATCATAGCAGTGAAGAAGAAGCAGATAGAAAGATATCGAGATAAGCAACGAATCTGGTATACCGTGTAGAACGCCGCTGTTCTCCCTCGAGAGAGAGAGAGAGCAGCGGAAACCTAATCTCTCTATCTCGCCTCTATTCACTCTCAAGCCTCAAACCTTAGGGTTTTCATAAGTTAGTCTCCTTTTATAGGAGAGGATGGGTAACTTATGGATTTCAAAGAAGCAAACAAGCTGATACACATTTGTGGCCCGTATTACACGTTTAATTAATAACTACACAAATACAAAGATATTTAACCAGATTGGACACCATTAAAATATTCTCAACAATCTCCCCCTTGGTGTTCAATCGTGTTGAATCAACATTGTACCGTGAATATCTTTGTCTTTCAGTGCAGCTCAACTTCCTTTGTCGTTGAGCTTGACTTCTTGAGAAGGCTTTCCGAAGACATCCTTGCAATATCCCATTTGATGTCTTCTTGGCAATTTGATCTTTGATGCCGGAGGCTGAGGAGTCTTCCTTTGGCTTGCTTGTAAACCTTGCCTTCAAGAAGTTGCTCTTGATCAGCTTCAATGAAGTCCAGTGGTGCCTCTAGAATGATAGTTCTAATGATTTCCAGGCTCACACGGGATTCATCTCCAGTACGCGAGTATCTGACCTTTGTCTCCACCATAATGTAGTCTTTTTGACTATTTGAAATTATTGTGTTTGAGGAAACCTTGTCGGTGGCACAACGGAAAATGATGGTTGACTTGTGAGCGTAGCTGACCATTTGGAGCTTTTGATAGAGATAGTAGAGAAAGTGTTGGAAGAGAGAAGTGTCCGAGAATGATTTTTGAGACTTAAAAACATGTGGAACATTCTCCCCCTCATGATGGTCTAATGAATCGGGGCGTCATGCCTTTATTCTTTTATTCTGCGGAAATAAAACAGGAAAAACAAGCAGAGTGTTGAAATGCAAAAACCGGATACACTGATGTGTACCGTTAACACAACATCAATGTAAACATCGATGTGTGACCTGTATATAATGATAGAAGCATTATTAAGCTCTAACAGGACTTCCAACCAGTCATTGTGAAACATGTGAAAAGATGTCACTCTGGTTGTTATGGCATGACCATAAAGGTCAGCAAAGATAATGTAGCCCCCCCGGGGTCGTGTAGACGCCCGTTATCATGACTATAGAGATACACTCTGAAACGATAACCTGAAAATGTTGGTGATTCTTATGTTGCAATAGGAGGACTTCCTTCCAATCATTGGTCTACATCTGCAATAGATGAGCCCTATGGAAGTTCTCACGGGTCATGTAGACCTGCAACTGACTCAAAAAGTGCGTTCGTGTCCTAGAAAATTTCAAAACATTTGGGAGTGAGTAACTAGACATGATGTGATCAATGAAAGTTCAGTGGCATGGGGCTGAGGCAAGTGTAGTCAGTATCACTTGTCTCGGAAGGAGACAGTAATGAGAGATGCGGTTCCCCGTGAAGTATGATTAAACACCCGTCTGTTGGGAGACAAGTGAGTGGTCTTGGGTAGGGTTCAATCATGCATTGTTGGACAAGATGCAATGACTTCTACCCGGGATCTGATTAAATCAATCGTGAACCTATTTGGGAATTGTCCAGAGTATTTGTGACTGATAGGAAAAGAATCACGAACTTGTTTTGCTTGTGGACAAACCGCACGAGCTTTATTTAATTTCTTACAAAAAACACTAGAACTAACCCCAGGTACTAACTTGACCACTCTATCTGACGGATTCCCCAGACGACGACGCCACAATTCGAAGTTCATCAATTCACGCTCTATAATGGCATGAACAGTCGGTACACCCCTGAAATAGAACAGCCCATCCCGTCTCTCACCGGATCCAATCAGGTTCCTCGGGTGTAGGTCCTGTATAGCACAAAGAGAATTAGTGAAACTTACAGTACAAGCCATCTGATCAATTAATTTTGCTACAGATATAAGATGACAATGCAAGACGGGCACATAAAGAACGTGCTCAAGAGAGAGTGTCGGGGATAAACACACACTCCCCTCCATCGTTGCTGTAACAATACGACCATCGGGCAACCCAAATGGACAACCATTTATGCGAATTAAATTCATAAGTCGTGACAAATCACCAGTTACATGATGTGTAGCGCCGGTATCAATAATGCAGTCATAATAAGGAGACATACCAGTCATGCGATTACACGAACATGTTTCGCTATTAATCATATTCAAAAGCACTTCAACCTGTTCTTTGGTCAACATGGGCAGTTGATTCACATTACTGGAAGTAAGCACGACAACCTCATCTGCGGGTGATGCTGCTACAGCATGTGCACGGACAGCCCCCTTTGAATTCCGGTCTGGCGTAGCACTGGTTCCAGACGGAGTTCCCCCTTTGTTGCGGTTTCGGTCTTCCCACCATTCTGGGTAACCGTGTAATTTAAAACATGTACTGATCTCGTGACTTTTCTGCTTGCAATGTGAACAAGATTGCTTGCTGCGTTCTGCCTTCTCCAAGCGTCCTATGGGACATTCACCTCAAAGAGCAAGGCCTGTATGTCTGTAGCTTGGCTCTTGTCACGAACAATGGCGCGAGAACGTTCCTCTTGGAGAAAACCCTGACATGCGCGATTAATATCGGGCAGAGGTACTTGAGAGATAGAGAAGATTTGAATGTGCCGTCCCGAAGACTTCATCGTCAATTCCAATTAAGAATTGATGCAATTGTTCCTCTTCCTTGTCAGCCGCAAACCTCTAAACAACTCCACAAGTACAAAGCCCACATGTGCACACATGTAACGGCTTAAGGCGATTCAACTCGTCATAGGGACTCATAAGAGTAGCAAAGTATGTTTCAACGGACATCCCCTTGGTCTGTTTGCAATCGGTAATAATAGACGTACGTAGCTGTTGTAGACGTGGTTCATTGGCAACCCAAAACCTAGTCTCAAGATATAGCCACATCGAATGACCTTCTTCATGGAAGGGTATAGATGCGGCTACGGTCGGTTCAATGCTCCGCAGGATCCAAGATACAATCATTGAGTTTACAGTGTCCAAATCCGGAAGCTTTGACGCATCAGTAGGCTTCTTGATGGTTCCATCAATGAATCCGTACTTCCTCCTTGCCATCAACGACAAAGCAAAAGCCCTAGACCACAAGCCGTATTAACTACTACGTAATAACCGTCAACTGTCCAACACCCTTTCTAGCCTCCTCACCTTCCCGGCCATCCCCATCCCCTACCTAGCCTAGCCATAGCCCCCTCCCCAACCCCATGCCCCCAGTCATAGCCCCATCCCCTTCCCCAGCCCTCTCTCCAGCTTTCCTACAGTGCAACAATCCCCTTTAGCTCCAAGCCTCCAACATGGCTCCCGGTCCCAGGTCCAACCGCGATGCAGCAACCTTACCGGTGGTCGTGGCCTACTTGCAGCAACCGCTCCATCGAAGAATGTGGTTGAGGGCGACAAATGTGCAACTCTGTATTTAGATCTTTGTTTCGATTGAGTTTTAGGGGGGGGAAAGCGGCAATGTCGATTTCAAAGAGACGATGATTTGGAGAAGCATTGCCGTCGACACGCTCCAAGCTCCTATTGCGCACCCTAATAGTGTAACGAGCTGCAGGGTCGTTGATGAGATGAAAAGCCAGATTCTGATTAGGATCGGTTAAAAGTTTTTAATCACTTTTTGTCTAGAATAAAAGTGGTTATATTTTATCCATTCAAACCTTATAGGTAATATTTTTGCTATTCTTGTTATAAAAAATACTCAATATTAGTATGCAGTCCTTTCTCTCTATTGAATTCTCAATAGGGTATGCCTAACTGCAATTGATTACACATAATATATAAAAAGTTTATCAATATATCTAGGATCATAAAGATATGATTACTATCGATTAGAGACCCCAAAGATAAAGTGTGTCAGTATAGGGTTAGAATGATAAAAACGTTAAACACAAGACCTAAAATTCCATGATTATTAATATTTTTAAATTTTAAAAAATTTAGATATTATTTAATCTTATTAAACCAATAAATTTTATGAAGAAAACATTATCAAATATTAACAATGGAATTAATCTTATAAAAAGACAATGGAATTATTTTCTGTTACTTTATTCGAATATTTTTCGATTCTCACGGGAAATTTTATTCTTGGTTTGAAACTTTTGAATTCAAAATAGTTAGGTATGAAATTTCGAAGCTCTTGTTCAAAAACATTCAAATCTAAATTTCATTATTGTGTATCTTTATTAGCTTGTAAGAAATGCCACATTTATGGCATTTTTTATGGAGATGGCAATATTGCATCTTTGGAAATGCCAAAACTTTGACGTTTTCACAAATTGTGGCATTTTTATGGCATTGATTTGAATTTGTCAGCATCATTGCTTCTTCTTTTTCTTCTCCTATTTCACATTTGACTCTGAAATGCGAAAATGTCATAATTTATAATATGAAAATTCCATGTTTTTGCATGTAAAAATGTCATTATTTTGTTATTATTGTATTGTTATCATAATTGCAATTTTGCCTGAAATTGATATCATACACCCCACAGGAGGTAGACGTAACTAAGAAGATGTCAACATCTTCAGAGAAAAATTTAGCTATGAATCCATTCTCGTTGTAGAAACGAAGGGGTAAGTGGCATCACCGAAGGTGTGCAGCAGAAATCTCAGAGGCGACAGTGGCGACGATCTCACTTGGCTGCGGTGACGGTCTCAACAGCGGCGACCATGCTGAAGGTGTCGAATGAGGCCGTTGGGGGGAGGTTTTTTTAACCTGTAATTCCATTAAAGGCATTTTTGTCTAATGAATTGTTTTTTAGTCCTATAAAATATGAGAGTCATGTTGGTGCATTTCAACATTGATTTAGTCCTATTAATAATCACAATTTTTGTGGTTCACATCAATGCGGTTCAAGTTCCAATTTTTCTAATTCGATCAAAACACATTCAACAATAGAAGAAATTCCACTTATGGTCCTTCGAGTTTTGCACCAATTCCACAATTGATCTTCGTCTTTCATTTCATCCATTTTTGGTACCTGACTATTGTTTTCTTGACCATATATAATCCTTTTCTGATAGTAAAAATGCTCAGAAATGGATACAAATGGTCAAGAAAACAATAGTCAAGTATCAAAAATGGATAAATTGAAAGATGAGGACTAAAAATGGAAATGACACAAAACTCGGAGGACCTAAAGTGGAATTAATTCTTCAACAATATAACATCAACTATTAGAATCACTCTTTTCTTAAATTATTACACAAATAATTCCAGAGAACAAAGAGTACTGCAATCGTTAATTAATATTTAAAGTAGACTAAAATTTCCCGTATTTTTCATTGCGAGCCACCATTGAGCGCCAGCCTCACCACTTGGAATATAACTGCATCAACGAAAATTCATTAGTCACATGTTATTACCGGAGTAAATAATTGGATCAATTTAAATGAAAACTTGATCCAAGAAGAAATTGAGTAAATTTTAACCCTTAAATTTGAGAAATGTACATCATGTGAAACATTACCTATTTTTACTAGTCAATTTTCCTACATTATACAATTTTTTTCAATTACTACTAATGTTTACTTTTCTAAAACCAATTTTTCTCAAAACACTACCACCTTTTACAATCAAACACATTCACTAAATTTATTTTAAAAACGTCTTTTAATATTCTCTAAAAGGCAAATTTCTGAAGTACTAGACTACTAGGTACTTCCTCCGTCACCAAAACTTAGCCAAGTTGACTTTTCTTAATCAATGCTAATAATTTTTGGATAATGATTTTAGTTATTATATTTGTGTGAAATTTATAACTTTTATAATTTTATAAAAGTGTTTGTAACGAACATTTCCATATAATTTTCATATTTTGAATAATACTTTGTAAAAATTCATTAGTCAAACATAATCATCATTGACCAAGACAAGGTAAAACGACCAAATTTTATGGAACGAAAAGAATATATTGAACTTTTATCTTTTAGTAAAGGATGTACCAAATTTGAGTGTGTAATGGAGTATGATTTGTTATTAGTAAATAAAAAATCTCTAAAAACATGGGACATATTAAACTATGCGGTAATGTGTTAATTATTCTAAAGATCGATATAACTGGTAAATTTGAAATGAAAAAAATAGGACTACTATATTTTTATTTCCAAAATATGATTAACATGACAATATTTACTGTCATTTTGTAGACGTGACTGCCAAATAATTGTAGTACAATGCATTTAACATGTCAATATTATTATAATTAATGATAGTATTTTTTATTTATGCTTGTATTTTTCATACATGATAGTAAAAACTCCTATTTCAGGAAGAAAAACATAGTAGTCATATTTTGAAATTTCAACCCTTATTTACTACTCCCTCCGTTCTTTATTATCTTTCCCGCTAACCTTGGGCACGAGTTTTAATAGAAAAATAGTAGGGTAAATGTAGAATGTGTAGGGTAAATGATAAAGTAGGAAAAAGAGTATATTAAAAAGAGTAAAGTGGTGATAAAGTGATGATAAAGTAGGAAAGAGTGTAATAAGTAGAGTAAAGTTATGATAAAGTAGGAAAGAGAAAGTAATTTGTAAAAAGTAAGAGAGGTAAAATTAATAAAAGTGAGGGTATTTTATCAAAAACTTTCCTAAAATAAAAAGAGAGACAAATAATAAAAAACGTCCCAAAAAAGAATGCAAAACAGTTAATAAAGAATGGGGAGGAAGTACTATTTAGGACAATTTCCCGAAAAAGAATGAAATGTTAGCTTACAAGATGCAATAACGAGGACGGCAAAGAGGATGATAACGACCCGAGTCGGCTCAAAGGGCTGTTTGGGTGAAAGAGGATTTAACCCTCTCTTCGTTATATTCTTCTCAAACTTTGCTATTTTTCTTTCCGCTACCCGTTTTGAGGTTGTCTGCGCATAAACACATTTTTTTATCATTTAGCCAAACAAATTCACCAAACATTTGTGCCTAATTATTATACACATATAAACATCTTTACTAATACTCATCAGGAAAATTTGGGGGCATTTTAAGGATGAATTCATGCTAATCGATTTATAGTTTCGGACCCGACCCATATTCTCGATGAATTTGAAATTTTTGTTCCAGATCCGGATCTAATGCATCCCGGAATCGAGATCCGTTCAATATGATTATACTCCATATGAAATTTCTCTAAAAATTGTGCATATACAACAAGAATTTCTCTAAAAATTGTGCATATAAAATATTACAGAATTTTCCTTCATCGTCTAGTTCATAATAGTAATGCTACTTTTGTTCTTTTAATGAGTTTTGGTTCGTGCACACACCAGATTACACACTAGCTTACCCTTGAGTTTAGTAAAGGGAAATGTATGTGATCATGAATTATCTGTGCCTAGACAATTTATTTTTTGGAGTCACAAATACGTCTCTTTACTAAATCTCAAGCGTAGTTGTTCGTGCACAGACAATTACACTAGAGTGTGTAAGCCGATGTGTACACGAAGCAAAACTCTCTATAACAAAAGAGACTTCAAATACTAGTATAATCAACCATCCACCACAAAAAAAACATAATTTTGATACAAGTATAATCAACCAATTCAAACAGATTCATTATTCAATAGATTTAATACATTTAAATAATCGTAGATTGAAGATTTGGAAACGATGTAAATCCAATAAGATTGATATATAGGATGATTCAAATACTTTACCCACAAACCAAATTTCTGTTCACCCCAATCAAACATATTAACCATGAATGAAGAAACAAAACCAATGAAAATTGAAAAAGACAGGGACATAGTTTACCATTTTATTTTAGCTTTGGAGTGTCCTTTGCACCAGAAGAAGAATGTATCTTTTGTGAAAACCGATAGAAAAAGCTTTCAGAATGGACTGAAACCTGTCATTTTACTCTCTTTATTATGCGTACTTAGATTTATATATATGTGTTATACTAATAGTAATAATTCACTTTTTTTTACAATGTATAGGAGTATTAATTTTTCATTTTCTCTTCAAACTTGTATTTTTAAGTTTTGTTGTTACTGTTTTTTCACTTCGGTGTAAATTACTGTAATATATACTCCGTATGTGACAGCTAAGGACGGGTAAGATTAATTAAAGAGTATTTATTGAGTGCGTTTCAGTTAGAAGTCACCATTCCTTTTTTAGAATAAAAGTTAAGGACTTACAACTTTTCTTTCCATTCTTTTATTTTTCTTCCATATAAGCGCCATTCCTACCATTAATTATTATAAATAAATCTATCCTGACTTAAAATAAGCATATACTCCATCTGTTCTTTTTTAGTTGTAATGGTCAACATTTCACATTTGTCAACGCACGTCTTTGACCGTAATTATATCTTAATTCTATTAATAAAAAAATATTAAAAATCAGATTTTGAAAATTTGAAATGAGATGAATTGAACAATATTTTTTTTAAAAAAATAATTTTCATAAAATAATAACGTAAAATGTAGTCAAAGTAGAGCATATGAATAATGTAAAATTCAAAATGTTGCGATTAAAACGGAACATAAGATAGTACGTAATTAATTAGTAAAGATCCCATGTCATATTTAAAGATTGAGATTTTTTCGTAAATATATATTACTAAATTGAAGTCAGTTTTCAAAAATGTGATTACTTTTAAATATGACAAAAATGTGATAAATAAAATCATATATTTGGAAAACATGACATCACTGCAAGTTCAAGAGCAACGGCCGGACAGAACCTCCTATAAAAGGACTTATTTGCACTTTTTATGAAAGTTCAAGGGCTTCTTGATATTCACTTATTGTACTTCATTTTTTAAATGATGTAAAATTGTAGAAAAAAACTACTTTTATATAGAAAAAAATCGTGGATAAAAATATATATGGATCAAGTGTTTTTTCCGTGCATATGCACGGGTACTGTGCTAGTAAAACCTTAAAGAGTCCGCTGAATATATTACGTGTAAAGAGAGCAACAAAGGTTACAAACATGGATCTTCATGTCTTATTTTACACAGCCACTAAACACCCGCTTTCACATGCACGAGGTAAAGCCACTACTACTAGTCTTCAAAGTCCAACAGCTAAATCCTACACAACTTGTAGTCCGGCCTTCATCTCCCATTGCACTTGGATTTATTTTCACCATATAAACGGAAGAGACTAAAAGCCGATAAACCTGAGAGAAGAACCAAACTTATGCTAGCGAACAGCGAACTTGCGATGCCTTCCGCAACTTGGTTGCAGAACTTTCCATACATGTTACATATCTTCATCCATTGCAGTTCATTCTGCCCAAACTTTGCTATCACAGCAGACTGTGTAGCAGCCGCTACAGCAGCCAAACTTAAGTATGCCATCAGCTGTTTAAAGATTTCAACATAACAATATTGAGATCAGTTTGGTAAGAAAAGTTATTAGCTGAATTGCTGGAGTGCTTATGCAAATAGTAAGCCACAATCTACTTGGGGGTGTTTTTCTATGCAATTTAATTAGCCAAGATGAGAAAACGATAAAATTTCAGACAAACTAGATGAGAAATAATCAGACTAGGCAAGATCAGAAATAATGAAGATTAGATGAGGCCAGAAAGTTCAGATAAAATCAAACAGTCAAACCAAATCACATTCTGCAAAGGAAAAGAAAACTCCTTATTCTGCTTATTCTATTAATTAACTTTTCTAATAAGTAATACACAATTTTGACTACCAAACAGCACCGAAGTTACTAGCAGTAAAGGGAAAAGATTGTGTAATCTAACTGAAGGTAAAATGTAGAAATGAAGATTGCTGAAAAAGAAAAACAGTAATTTTATATGTCCATTTAGAATTCCAGTCAAAAGACTCATGCAATATCCACACCAACATCAACATGGTTGAGGCTTTAAAAGGAGATTGGTTTCTACCAACACTTGTTGGAGCAAACAATGCATTTATGATTGAATGGTGCACACTCCAGCTAATACATCAGATTTGGGTCTATATTTATCAGAGGGGGGTTGCCTTTGGTTTAGGGCATACTCCCTGTCAGTCTATTTCCTTGCAATGGAATGGAGTATGATGATTAGCTGGCTAGCTAATAAAGACCTTGATTCGACAGCTAACTGTTTGATATGAGACACTTGTGAAGTAACAAAAGTTGTCCATTTGTCATTATATGCCAATTTAGCCAATGATGTCAAATAAATTTGCGTTTGGTATAAAAGTTGATACTCCCTCCGTCCCATAAAATAAGTCTCACTTTCCTTTTTGGGCCGACCCAAAAAATTGTTCTCATTTCGCTTTTTGGAAAGTTTTGTGTGGCTAACATTAATTTACCTTTTTCTTACTCAACCACAATAATACATTTCCACTTTATTCCCACTTTCTTAAACTCCGATCCAAATTGAAGTGGGACTTATTTTATGGGACAAATGTAGTTGTTGTTTTGCTCATTATTGAACAAACCCCTCTGGTCTTCTCCTGCTTAACCCCGGCCTAACCCTAAGGGTCTGTTTGGATTTAGAGGGTTATGCAGCGCAAGGCTTGGGAAGGCTACGTTCATATTTTACATAAAGTTTGAGAACTATAAGCATTGAAAGATTAACATTAGATGTAGACTAATTTTTCTAGTCTTTCATTCCGAAACCCTCCAATCCTCCATCCAATCAATCCTTAAGAAAACCGCAACTATGTGATAGGCCAAAATATGGCACCTAGAGCTTCAATGCTTGATACAACAATACTTTTGGTTTTGCTTTGAACTTTTTTCTATTAAGATTTAGAGGTCCATTCTAAAAGGTCAAACACATATAAGAGTCGTTTAAATCTTAATGTAGCACTTTATTACTCCATACTACAATGGTGGGGGACTTCAACATTTTCCAACTACACCTCTCTAATCTTCTATAGTCCCTATATATATCTTGTGACTTGTATTTAAGATTTTATAGAAGTTCAAAGTTTGACAAAATATGTGACCATATAATATTTTAGTCACCTTTTTATTCATTTACTCAAAAGATATAAAACTTCCCATTTGCCAAACCAGCGTAGGCATTGGTACTCAAGGGTAGAGAACATAATTCCTATTTCAGAACCTATCAAATGATTGAGTAGTGATATGCAACAATATTTTGACTCCCAACAACAGGGCATACGAACGATCAAACAAACGACCACTTGCAACTCTGCTGAGCTATCCATATACACATTCCAATCAACAAAAGAACTGGACTACTTGGGATGTTTTCTTTTGGACTGAAATTTGATTGGCTGGTCTGATCTGTTGGAGCTTGGTCTGATCTAGTTTAGTTTAAACTAGTCTGGTCTGGTAAATGTCTGATCACCGTGTATTTTTAACATTGGAAATCTAGTCTAGTCTGGTCTGTTTAAGTCTGTTTTGGTTTAATCTAGTCTATTAAAGGTTGGTCTTGTGTTATCTTGTCTGGGACCGAAAACAGTCCCAAGAAAACATCCTTAACTTCATTCCCGAACTGTTTGCTCCTAATTGAAGATTCACTGGCTCTCAAAAACCTGAGCTAAATATCAGTACCAGGGAAGAATACAACTCTATCACCCGTAACCTCATAACTTATTTTTTTTGCAAGAATAATTGGGACGGAGAGGCTATGATAAACTTTGTGTTTCATTATGCATTAGTCTAATCCTCACCTACCAGAGTCCACTTGCATAGATTTCATTACTGCCCCATTCAAGAAAAAAATGCAAACCACTCTTTGGTGGAGCCACAATGCTCTGAATTCTAATTTAGAAGAACTAGTAAAAGATTTTAAAGTGGAAATTCTCACGGATAAACAATATAAAAAAAATTGTCGATCCTAAAGTGTATAAAATATAGGGGAAAATAATTTAAATACCCCAAACTTTGAAGGGGTGTGAGATAAACACCCTGAACTTTCATATGTAATTTAAATACCCCAAACTTTATTTAAAAAGTTATTTTAACACCATGGTTATGTATGATTTCTTTCAAAAATGTAAATTTATGTTGTTAAATGCATAATTTAAAATAGCAAATTGAAAACATTAGAATTATATATAGTGGTGGGAAATACTATTTATTTTACCATGGAAGTTTAGAATGTTAATTATATCTTTATGAGTGCTAAAAATTATT
Source organism: Cuscuta europaea (assembly GCA_945859875.1). Taxonomy (NCBI): domain Eukaryota; kingdom Viridiplantae; phylum Streptophyta; class Magnoliopsida; order Solanales; family Convolvulaceae; genus Cuscuta; species Cuscuta europaea. Next base: position 2,188,496 of record CAMAPE010000019.1, on the reverse strand, counting down.
AAATTATGAAATAAACACCAAAAATTAATATTTTTGAAAGAAATAATACATGACCATAGTGCTAAAATAACTTTTTATAAAAGTTTGGGGTATTTATATTATATATGCAAGTTTGAGGTGTTTATCTCACACCCCTTTAAAGTTTGGGGTATTTTAATTGTTTTCCACTAAAATATAAGGTCGAGTGATTGAAAATTTTCCTTAAAATATCACGAACTTCAATAGTTTTCATTAAAAAAAAGTTAAATATTATTTAATCTTATTAAACTAATAAACTTTGTGAGAAAATCATCAAAACTTAACAACCGGATTAGAAAAAAATTAAATAAAACAAAATATATTTGAGGTTCTTGATTAATCATTTTCAGTCATTCCAGCACTGTATTGACACTTATCCAAAGCGTCATTTTTTTACACATAAAATGCTTCTTAGGGTATGTTTGGTTTGGGGTTATCTCACATTGAGGTCAGAATGTGATGCCTGGAATGTTAGATACTCATGTTTGGTTCACGGTTTTGAGAAAAGATCGGGAAAGTAACATTCCTGAGAATGTAATATGGAGGGGAATGTTATACCCTTCTAGGTTATCTGACATTCCCGAGAATGATCTAATTTTCTTCCGAAAATACCCTCAATTAATGATCGCTTTTCATTTAATTTCTCTATGTATTCAACTTTTATCGAATTTGAATTTTTGTGATTTTATAAAACTTTTAATGTATTTTCTAAATGTGTAACTTTTATTTACAAAAAATAATCTTATTATTGACAGGGATCAGTTAATTTGAGGAGGGTTTCCTTAAATATTATTAAAATATAAGTTATGGACAAAAATATAACTACGGTTAATATGTATAGTCACTATGATGTAAAGCTGAACACTATCATGGTCAATAAAGTTACTAATATAGTCACTAAGTCATATTTGTGTCCATTACCTTCGTTTCACTTATATATTTGTCATTATTTCTTAATTTTATAATCAGTCGAATATCTAGATTGTGTGACAACCTTTTAAGTGGGACGAATGTAGTATGTTTATTTAATTATATTCGAATGTCTGTTCTTGTTATTTTCATAATTCTTTTTCCTTAACATTTAAATTTTTAAGGTATTTATTCTTATAGATTATTTAAGTTTTTATTGAGTGGATTTCAAAATTTAATGAAAAAATTGATCATTTTTTCTTTAATTTGAAAACAAGTTTTACGAATAACTTGAACATTTTTTAAATTTAATTTTTTTGAAGTGATAATAAATATATTTAGATTGCTATTTGAACATAGTTTTTTCATTTTTGTATTGGATCTACAACCTCTTACGATTAAACCTACTTAAAAATAATTCAATTAGATTTCATTTTATTTATTATTAAGATATTTCATTTTTTGTTTAATTTTTAATTACTTCAGACGTAGGTTGTAAAAGATTTATTGTGTTAAGAGAAAATATTTAAAGGGCATTAAGGTAATTCACCATATCTGTAATATAAGATATCTTTTAACCAAATAAATTAATGTCAAATTCCCTTGACCTTAACCAAACACAAATGAGAATAAAGTGAATACATTCTCATCAATCTAACATACACAGCAATCGGAGATTCTCATGTTAATCTGACATTATTGAACCAAACGCACCCTTATTGTCATACTTGGATTGAAAATAATAAAATGGACAGAATTTTTCGGGTCTCTGATCCCGCGTCCTACTACTACTTCCTAGGCTACCTGTAAAAATTCAAGAGCTTTAAGTGACATTATTATTTTATTGGGATAAGAAGATACCATAACCCTTTAGATTTTCTAGGTTACATCAACAGAGGGCCCTCACCCATTCTCAGTTTCGTAAAAGATTTTATTTTTTAAATTTAAAATCTACACTAAAATTTTATTTGAATATACTCCGTATCATTTTCTTGACCCATTACAAATTCGAATTTAGAGATGTCAAAGAATAAATCCACATTTTAGTTTTCTTTCAAAAAACTTAAACAAGAACTATACCGAGAAATGTTTAACCAAATGCATTATTGAATTATATATCAATTTTTAAAGAAGATATACCCCCTTGGCTATATATCAGGGAACCTATATACCTTCAACTCTTCAAGTAATTGCCTTATTTGTTCTAATTTTATAATTCTTGTAGCTAATTGGGGATTTTCTCAAATACAGTTCAAGATTATATTTATACTCTTCTGTCTAAAGTTAAATAACGATTTTCAGTATAAAAAGAAGAAGCTTTTTGCCTCTGCAAGATTTATGCAAACAAAGATAAGAAATCAAGATTCAAGAATAATTCAAATCTATAGAATCGCATTTCAAGAACTATGCATATTTACGGTTTCACACCACAACAAGAAAAGAGTGGAGAGATTCCATAATCCATGGAACAAAAATCAAGAATCAAGACAAAATATTTCTCACCTGGTCACCAGAAAAAACAGCCCAGGCTAGGGGCTTGTTGAAGAGAACACTTCCTCTGATGATACTCACTGTGCACCTCACAACCTGAACAAGTGAGTAGGCAGCTAATATCCCATTGGATACCACCAAAAACCTGCAATTGTTGGAAAATCATATGAACCCACAAACTCAATTCGACTTTTGGGTGGGGGGACCCTGAAATTGAACCCAAACAGGACTTAAGGGCTTACACTAGGGCTTTCATGTCTTTAAATGTAGCTTTCTTTCGAATGGTGAAGATCTCTTGGACCTGGGTGTCTGTAGCTATAAGAAGAGCACCAACCAGAGCTAAGGCACAGATGACACACCTCAAAACCAGCTCTGCAAGTCTCACTCTCTTATCAAACACCTTCAAGCTGCTGCCATGGTAGACTGGAACATTTCCAGGGCTCACTCCAACACCCAGGTAGCTCATGATGACCCCCAATACGCTCCCCAAAGCCAGCAAGAAATGGGATTTTTACTACTTGGGAACGGAACCAAAAGAACACGCGTGAATAGTGAGTGCATTTCATCACTCATTATATAGGGCAGGGCGCAACATTTACTTACCCGTTGCATTGTTACTGTTTCAGGTACAGTAATTTATTTCGCATTGAATTTTATTCATAGAGTTGTTTCACAATTTTGTCCTTTTATACAATTATATTAGAACATATTCAATGTAAAAACGTGAATGATGCATACGTGACACGAGAGATAACCAATCAAAAAATAACGAATAAAATATCTCTTTTTATTTGAACGGTCTTATATGTTTTTGGTAAATTTTTCTCTACAATGTCAAACACAATGTCTAGATGTAGACATTGTGGTTGACATTGTTGAGAAAAACTTACCAAAACACACAAAACCGTGGAAAGAAGGAGAGAGAAATGTCATAAATTTAATTTTTTGTGTCTATATCTCTCATGCCACATGTCCACCATGCACATTGTAGCATTGAAGAAGTTCTTAGAAGTTCATTTGGTATTCCTCTTCTTCCACTTAGTACACTTATCATCTAGTTTTTTCACTAAACACGTACCCGGTAATTTTTTATTTCACGCATCAAATTGTATAATAATAAGGAAAAAAAGTCAAAGTTACTTTTCTGATTATATTGGCTGAAGTTATTACACATGATCATTTTAGATATGTTTTCATGTAATTTTTTCTTAATTTTATTAATAAAAGACATTTTAAATATTTTTCATAAATCAGTAGAACCATCAATTTCATCCATTTCAATAAGAATTTCATAAATTTAAATAGAATCAGGCAATATAGTCGATTTGGGTATTACCAAGCGAGCCCTAAATTTATCAGGGGAGATTCACTTAAATCGCATCAAAATAATGTCATTTTCTTAAAATATTACCTAGTAATTTTAAATGCCATAAATAAAATATTACCTAGATCGATCTTCGTTATATCCTACTCCGTATTTATTTTTTGTTTATGTAAAGATTTTGCTTACATTTTTCTCCCTATTAATTCTTCGACGTTAGATGATAATGTGGTAATAATAAAACTATGATTACTTTTAAAGCCTCTTGTGTAATATTAAAATGGACTGAATCCATTAATTCTGTTGAAATTGATGAAACAATAGCAAAGGATTTTGAACAAGCTACATCTGCTAAATTAAGAAAAAATACATTCAAAATATATTTTCATAATAAAATGAAAAAATATACATGTAAAGTAGCTAAAATAGTCATCTACTATTTTAACTTCAATCAACTTTGTCATAAAAATAATTTTAATTTTACTCTTTCTGATTATTATACAACGCGTCACATATATTCAAAAATGACATATTTGAAGAAAAGATTAATAAATAACACGTCATTATTAATTGAAAAAAGAAATCATGAAAGGAGCTCATAACAAAGAACTTGAGGAAAAGTCTTATACGGAGTAGTACGTATGTGATTTAGGAAAGGCCAATCGACGTCACATGAGCATTTCAAATGGCTAACATCAAGTTATGTTGTGGTTGTACACCACATGAGGGCAAGGACTGGTGGAGTGCTATTAATGTAATACTACCTTGGTTATGGACGGTTGGAATTTATGCACGCCCATTTCATGCTCCTCTACAAAAAAGGATGACACCTCATCCCTGAGGGCCTCCTCAACCCTGATCGGATGGTACGTTGGGATGATGTAAATTGGACTATAATCCCAATCTAACAGATAGAGAGTGAGACTCTGTCCCCGCTTCTTGCAGAGGTCCTATGCATTTTTAGCATATTAACCCGTCATCGCAGTTGTCGCGATTTGAACCCGAAATCTAACACTTGTGACAATCTCTTGCTATCAGTTGAGCTAGTGTATTTCATGCTCCTCTACCTTACTATGCGTCCTACATCTTTTGCCAAATTCAGTAAACATTTGCATCACTGTGGTCTTTCTCATGATTACGTAAATAACACGTAAATCGTTTTGTCGCCCATGATTTGAGCCGCCCTAAAGGCTAATTCCGCCCATCCATAGAGAAGGTAGGGTCAATAATTACCTTTATCAAAGGTCAACAATATTTTAAACTCCAAAAAAAAGATATTACCTCCCTCCCACTCAATTTTGTCAAGGTGATGTTAGGTTGAAATTAGAATAGTAAAATTTATGTAGTTGAAATTTGTGTAGATGAGAGAGAAATGAACAGAGCCACAAAAGCATGCTTTAAAAAGAAAGTGACAAAGTTTTTTGGGACAAACAAAAAAAGGAAAGTTAGGAAATTCCAATAGGACGAAAGGAGTATTAAAAAGATATCCCTTGATAACTACTTTTATACCTATCCTATATGTGATTGACTTTTCCTTTCTCTGTGAATCTGAAAAAACTTCACAGACATGATGAATATAGCTTCTATACGGTGGTACAACAAGAATAATTATTTAAACTCAACATTTGATATTGCGTGGTATTGGTTGATGAAGATGAAGTATTGATGTCACATTTCTCCTTTGAATCGCCCCCATAGAGTAAACGAGCTGTTAGGGTTTTGATGATGACTTTCAAGTTTGAATTTGGTCAGCGGAATTTTTTGCTTTATATTTTTTCAAATTTAATTTTTCTTTCGTTAAACTCTGGGAAAAGGTGCAAACAAGCCATCGAACTAACCGGAAAAGTGCAAATCACCCATTTTATAGGAGGTTTTGTCTGGCCGTCGCCATTTGGGGCGGTTATCGGTGGAAATGTTTGATAAATTTTTTTAAGCTTCTTCTTCATTAAATCTAGTTTAGCCATACCAAATTTTAGGTAAAAATTCAACCGGGAAGATAGTCAAATGATTTTCTGAAATATACTACGATGTTTAACTGCCTTCAATTATTTGACTGCCTTCACGATTGTAATTTTAGCTGAAATTTGGTATGGGTAAACTAGACTTGATGAAGAAGACGATCAAAAAAATTCATCAAAAAATTCCAGCGAGAACCGCCTCAAATGATGACGGCCGAACAGAGACTCCTATAAAAGGGGTGATTTGCATTTTTTCGGTTAGTTCGATGACTTATTTGCCCCTTTTCCCTTAAACTTTTTACATTGTTTTGGGATTGTTTTGAAATAACTAGTTTCAAAAGTTTCATGGCAGTTTTGAAATATCTAGTTTAGTTATGGTCGGATGTATTGTGACTCATAAGGCCTTTAATTAATTATTTCAACTTTCTCCATGTTCAGGGAAAAGTTACACTCAATTTTTTGAGAATTTTTTTCTTCTTTACTTCATTCTTAATTTATAAATTCAACATACTTTTTAATCACATCTCCTACCAAAACTTAATGGAGGTAGTATGATTTGTAACATTTTATGACATAATTCCATCACAAAATAACGCTCATAAGCCAATAATGAAATTGCCCAAAATGAGACAAAAATATGGACTAAATTTCAAAATGAGACATCAAGTTTTTTATTCCCCAAACAGGATTCCAGATTATACTTTTCCCCTTCCCCTAATTAAACCCAATTTCCCCGCCTCTCTACTTCGATCCAGCGAATTGCTCCACTAGAATTTCACTTCTAGTGATAAATTGAAGCTAAGAATGATTAAGAACAAGAGGGTTCAATTCTTCCAGATTGGAGCCGCTGCAGTTGCTCCACCATGACTCCTCCTCCTGCTCTTTTTTGTCTTCTCCTTCAATTCCCATCCTCTTTGAATCTGGATGCTGTGTTTTCTTCTTCTTTAGATTTCAATTTTTTTTATTTATTAATTTTGATTAATTTGGAACATCAAAATGCCATTAATTACAAGCAATTAGAAAAACGTGACTTTTATGACATCACATTTATCAAGATGATAGTATGTCATGAAATTAACATTGTTTCTAAAAAAAATAGCACTTTAAATATGTCATTTGTTTCGAAAATGTCATGAAAATGACATTATTAGTCTTTCAAAAGAAAAAACATTGATATTACTAGTTAAGAAGTCATTAACAAAAAATATTATTAAACATTATCTCATATTAAAATTCATATAAAACGGATTTCATCTTTCCGTATTTGGCCTCCTACTAACGGCCACCTAGTCTCCTCTGCAAGATTCCTTCTACTCCAACTGCATTTTCTCAGTGTAATTCTATCATATTAATTCCTCATACTTCCTTCTAACCACTTAAATCGCTACCACAACCCTTACATTTCTTTAATTCAATCCAAATTACTACACTCTTATTAATTAATTCTTGTTCCTTACTTCTCTAACTTAACACGCTTACACGAACAATAGTTACTACCTACCACTTCTCTAGTTGCCGTTCATTACATCTCTTCCTCAATCGAGAAGTTCATGCACAATCCTTACTTCACTAATAAAACACTACCGGTGAATACTCTATATTTACTTGTAGTTCATTACTTCAAATACTTTACTTTGCGTAAATTAAATAGACACTACTTCCATACCCATGCCGTCCATGTGCTAACCCAGCAGCCTCTCGGCGCGCTCATGAGGAGCCCCACCAGCTCCTCTAGGATGGTGAAATGGGCGATCTTCCTCAGCCAATTTCAAATTGAGATCAAGCCAAGGCCGTCTATCAAAGGGCAAGCCTTGGCCGACTTCGCCACTGAATGCACAGCAAGGGAGACGGCCGTCGCCAACCCCGGGCCGGAGCCGGACGATACATGGATCCTACTCACTGACGGCTCATCGGCCGCGAAATCATGCGGTGGCGGCGTCGTCCTCATATCCCCTGAAGGATTCAGAGCTTACTATGCCATCCGCTTCAACTTCAGGGTATCCAACAACGAAGCCGAGTATGAGGCCCTCCTCAGCGGTCTCAGACTCGCCGCCGGCCTCAAGGCCAAGCACCTCAAAATCAAGTGCGACTCCAAACTGGTAGTGGGCCGGGTGGAGGGATCGTACGAAGCAAAGGAAGGCCGATTGAAGCAGTACAAACAAGCGGCGGAGGAGCTGCTGAAGGCGTTTGAAACCCACGAGATCACACAGATCCCAAGGGCCGAGAACGCTGAGGCCGACATCCTCTCCAAACTCAGCTCGGACACCCCGGAGCACATCTCCCAGCTGGCCAAGATCGAGGAGTTGAGCATGTCCAGCATCCATGCCAGCCCCGTCTTGTGCGTCCAACAACGACCAGAGGACTGGATCTCCGACATCGTCACTTTCATCACGACGGGGGAGCTTCCCCCGGACGAGGAGAGGGCCAAACTTGCCAAACTTAGGGCCCCAAGCTACACCATTGAGGATGGCAAACTCTACAAACGATCCTATAATGGCACTCTCCTCTGATGCCTGCACCAGGAGGAGGCCGACCTGGCCATGGAAGAAGTTCATTGTGGCGTCTGCTCATCGCACCAGGGCCCCTTCAGCATGTCCCGACGTCTCGTCGTCCAGGGCTTCTTCTGGCCGACGATGGCGCGAGACTGTGCGGATCTGGCCAGGAAGTGTACCACGTGCCAGGTGCTCCAGAAGGCCCCTGGTCGGCCAGCCGTCAACTACGCCCCCGTCAGCACTGCAATTCCATTCTCTAGATGGGGGATTGACCTGGTCGGTCCCCTGCCCAGAGCCGCCGGGAACAACCGCTACATCATCGTCGCCGTCGACTACTTCACCAAGTGGGTCGAGGCGGAACCCCTGGCCAGCATCACGGGGGCCAGATGCCAAAAATTTGTTTACAAGAACATCATCACACGCTTCGGCATCCCCCAGGAGATTATATCAGACAACGGCACCCAATTCGAGGCAGCCCCTTTCCAGGAGCTCCTCCAGGAGTTTGGGGTGAAGCATCGTTTCTCCTCCGTTGCCTACCATCAGGGCAACGGGCAGGTCGAGAACGTCAACAGAACAATCATGGAGGGGCTGAAGAAGAAACTCCAGGCCGCAGGAGGTAGTTGGGTCGACGAGCTCCCCAACATCCTGTGGTGCTACAGAACCACGTCGAGGAGGGCGACAGGTGAAACGCCTTTCGCCCTATGCTACGGCTTTGAGGCAAAGGCGCCCACGGAAATTGCCATCCCCAGCCGATGGGTGGAACAATACGAGCCTGACGCCAACGAAGAAAGCATGAAGATTGACCTGCACCTGGTCGATGAGAGGCGTGAGCTAGCTTACGTCCGAGCAGAGAACTACCGACGTCAAGTAAAATCATACTATGACGCCAAGGTACGTTCCCGGGAATTTCAGGTGGTGGACTACGTCCTCCGCCGAAGGGAAGCAAGCCAGCCGACAGAGGGTGGCAAGCTAGCATTGAAGTACGAAGGGCCCTACATCGTCAGTGCCGTGGTCAAACCCGACACCTACAAGCTTAAACGCCCGAATGGGTCCAATGTACCACGAACGTGGAATGTACACCATCTGGTGAAGTTTTATCAGTAATCCGAAGGAGGTGTAGACGGCGAAGCCCTCACCCCTTAACGGGTTACTGATTGAACGCCACCCTCGGCCTCGAGCCACTTATGAATAAAATCATGTTCCTCTTGATTTTTTCTCTGGAATTTAAAGTAAAAACATTAGCAGGTGCCCTTATCGGCCACCTTAGAGCGAAAGGCTCAAGCGTGGACGACGGGGCCCCTTGCACTTGCAGCCTACGATCGACAAGATCAGGCATCCCATTGTATTTTGTATCAGTGAAGGGCTTAGGCCTAGCTGAGAGAGCACATCGTCCCGGCCCCGTAAGCCTAGAAGTGAAACGCTCAAGTATGACTGACGATGTCCCCAGGACGAGGGGCCCGCAAACGGCCCACGTTTTGAAACGGGAAGCTCACCGCGTCGTCCACGCGCCAGATCGCAGGACGACAGGCCTGAAATCATGGCCGAGGTGACAAAATCCCAAAACTCAAGGATGGGCAACGACAGCCGTTGGAAACCGACCAAAAGTCTAGCCCGCGTCATAAACAGGCGACGGGACCCGCCCTGAGATCACGGACGTTATAAACGAAGTCCGAACCGGCCGAAGGACGAGCACACCCTTCGGCCGAAGCCTGAAAGAAGGATACTCCCCGAAAACGAAACAAAAAAAAATACATAAGGGAAAAAGTGGGAAGCCGACGGCCGTGCACACTAGCCGGCCTCGAGCAATGAAAAAATAAAATCCTCACAACTCAGGACCAACTAGGCCAAGTACATATCAGTTGAACACAAGTGTAGTACCACTGACAGGTAACATGGACGACACGTCCACACGCCACAAGGGAATGGTCAAGGCCGAAACATACGCCTATAAAACCCTAACTGAATCGGTTGGGTGACACGCGAGAGGTAACCTTCATCGGCCACAGCCCTTTGAAGCACCAACGTTTGGTATGAAATGAAGAATCACAATCCTGAGGATGACCAGGACGAAGCGGGCACTTATCACACCCGCGGGAGAATCAAGCAATCAAGAAACAATCCCTACTGGCCACAACATCCCGAATGGCCGATACAGGCACTGAAACCCAGGCTGTTGGTCAGGCGAAAGTTATTTGGGGATTTGTCCAAGTGTTTACCAAACACTTAGAGAAAATTCTGAGGAAAAAGGTTCCTCAAGAAAGAACTATGTCTTGACTGATGAAGGTAGGGCCATCTCTTTGGTAAAGCAAGGGACACCCTCATCGGCCACAAGCCAGACCTTGGCCGATGATGGTAGGGCCATCTCTTAGCCGGCAGCGGTACCGCAAAGAAGGAACTGTCTTACAGTTAAATGGAGGAACTCTAGACGAAGCGGGTACCTGTATACTCCAAGGCCGTTAGCTACCTACGCCTTGCATGTGTACTTAGAAAAAATTCTAAGTTCAAAAGAGTAAGGTCAAGGTGCCCTTATCAGCCACAACACAAGGATCCAGGCCGACCTTCATGATCAGCTCAGAAACAAGGGAACACGACGGCCACGAAAAACACTGGACCGACAACGACATTGGTTCAACACTTAGGAAATCTCCCAAAGCATTTGTCAATAATGAGGAGAAATCCAATACCAGGACGATGAAAACACCCATCCACTTGCAGTTAAACACTTAGAAAAATTCTAACATAAAAGAAGAATGGGACAACGCCAGGACGGAACGGACACCACGGTCATGGACGGAAAGGGAAGCACTTAAGTGGACCCAAAACACTTAGGAAATTTTTGAATAAATCCTAAGTGTTATGATAGTAAAGGAACACCGGACAGGCCGACCAAGCCACCAGGCCGGAAAGAAAGCACTTAAGTGGACCCAAAACACTTAGGAAATTTTTGAATAAATCCTAAGTGTTATGATAGTAAAGGAACACCGGACAGGCCGACCAAACCACCAGGCCGGAAAGAAAGCAACTACGTGGACCCAAAACACTTAGGAAATTTTTGAATAAATCCTAAGTGTTATGATAGTAAAGAAACGACGGCCAGGCCGACCAGGCCACCGGACAGGATGGACCACCCCACGGACGTAGAAGACACTCACGGGTGACCCAAGTTGTAACCTTTTACACTTAGACAAATTTCAGAATTAAAAGGGCAAAGGGCAATAAACAGACAAGAAATGCAAAGCCGAGCAGGACAGCAAAAATTTCATTCATAATCAGTTCATTACAATAGTGGGCGCTTCGGCCATTACATCAATTCGGCAAAAATGAAAAACTAATTACAAGGGAGCGGGGGTAGCCGATCAAGCCTCTTGAGCGCCTCCATCATCGGCTGGCTCTTCGACGTCGTCGGCTCCCTCCTCGGCCTCAGTCTCCTGGCCAGCGGCAGCCGCAGAACTGGTGGCATCGTCCAGAAAGTCAAACTCCGTGTAATCCGGCTCGCCGAGGCCGGAACTCTCAGTTGGGGACTCCCGCTCCGACAGAGGAAGCTTGGCCTGCTCTTCGGGATCTTTCATCAGCTTGGGAAGCTTCAAGTTTCATCTAGCCCATCCGGAAGTATAGTTCATGGCCTTAAGAGCACGAGATAGCCACCGACACAGGAGCCTCTGCATCCGCTCCTGGCCCATGTTATAGTACACGGGCATCTCCCTGCTGAAATACTCCTGGCCGGCGGGGGAGTTCATCCCCCAATTTTCAAGCTTAGCGGCCACCACCTCATAGCACCAGGAGAGCCGCTCATCGGCCTTCCACCCCTCGGCCAGGAACTGCTTAACGGCCTCATCAGCAACCTTCACAGCGGCAGCCTCGGCCTCAGCCTTTGCCTTCACGGCTTCCTCGTTTTTGCGCCGCTCGGCCTCCAGCGCCCTTTGGCTCTCCTCGAGTTTAGCCAGGGCATCGTCCCTGGCTGCAGCGGCCTCGTCGGCCCTCTGTTGCAAGGCCTTGGCATCCTCCCGGAGCCGATCCAAGCAAGCAACCGCCTCATCGGCCGAGGCAGCTTTCTGCTCAAGCTCTTTCAGACGGGCTATCTCCCGGTACTGCCTCTTGTGGCTCTCCATGAGCATAAAGGCACTCTGCACAAAAAAGGCAAACAAAGACTCAGACAAATAATTCCACTCGAACGACGAGAAAAACGACACATAAGAAGGAAGGGAACTTACTTGGACGAGGAGGTCCATCCCGCCCTCGTACACCTTCACGTCCCCGAGCTTCTTGAGGTAGGCCCGATCTTTGGTCGGCATGGCCTGGGCCTGCACATCGTGGCCGAGGACGACATCGTCAAACACACCCCCGCCGACGGGGTATTCCACCACCTTCTGGTAGGTGGCAGCGGCAATCTCCTTGCCAGCCCTCTTCGTCCGTGGCTCCTGGACGAGAGGAAGCGATTGGGCAGCATCGCTAGGAGCAGCAGTGAGGTCCACAACGGGACCACTATCGTCCACACTGGGGACGGTAAGAGTGCCGGCCTCAGTAGCCTGGGAAGGAGACGGTGCCCTCTTCGTCTTCTTGGTGACGTTCAGGCCGGCCTCAGTCAACTTCTTCTGGCCGTCAGTGGGAGGCCTCTTCTTCTTGGACTGGGCAGGCTTTGGGCCCACACCAGCAGTAGCCCCGCTTCCCTCGGCCGCGGCACGTCTGGCCGCCTCGGCCGCCTTAGCAGCGAACTCCTCAGCCGCTTTGGCCTTAGCAATTGCCATGATGGAACGACGATCCATGACAAAATCTACACAAAGAAAAAACAACAGATTAGCAAGGCAAAAGAACAAATCATAAAGAAAGAAAGCCGAAGAAATAATTACCATCGGCCTCAGCTGGAATGCCCAAATCCGAGCCGTCGGCCTCTTCGAAGGTGGTGGTCATCCTCGGCCAGAGTTGGATATCATCCTCCTTATCGCCATACACATGGTATCTCAAGAAGCCGAGGGCGGTCATCTTGTATTCAGTGATATAATCCTTCACGCTCCTCGGCCCCCCTTCCAAGAAAGCCTCCACCTGAGCGTCCAAGATAGAACTCTTCGGCGGGTCATGCAGATTGAACCTCCCGGTATGGCCGAGAGAGGGAAACTCGGTGCCACTCTCACCAAGGGATACAAAAACGAACTTGCTCTTCCACCCATGAATGGACGAAGGCAAGTCCGTGAAGCTCCTCTTCTTCGGCAGCTGTTGAAGAGTAGCATAGGCCGCACAGTTTTTGTGGCTTCCTCGGCCGATCTGATACAGATTCATGAACAGGACCGTCGTCGGCCTGTAGCCCAGCTCCTCACAGCGGAGCAAAAACCCCACCATCAAAGAATAGCTGTTCGGCGTCAGCAAGGCCGGAGGGAGCCCTACCATGTAAAGGTATTCAGTGATGAAGGGGTGAAGGGGAAACCTCAGCCCCTTGGCGAAACTCATCGGGTATACTCCGAAGTATCCCGGTGGCGGATGAAGAACATGGTCCGTCGGCCTCGGTGCCCTAACCCGCCCGAACGGCCCCACGTACATCTGGGCAACCAAGTAGTCGGCCGCGCTGCTCTCCGGCTTGATCAGGAAGATGTTTGTGAGATCCAGGTAGGAGACGCCAGGCCCACTCTTCGGCCTCCTTATTCTCTTTGGCTTATCGGCTCCCTTAACGGCGGACACCGGCCTCGGGCACGTAATAACAGCTGAAGTGGACGCCCCGTCCACCACTCGGGACGCAGCTGCGTCCTCACCTTTTGAAGATGAGGCGGACTCCTCGTCCTCACCTTCGTCGTCCACCGGCTCCCCGGACTTATAAGGGCTTAAATGTTCTGTCTCCTCCTCGAACTCCTCGAGCACCTCATAGTCGAGTGACCTAGTGGAGGGCTGGTCGTCGTACGGATAGTAGTCTTCGTTCAAATTCTTCATCATAACAACTACTACGAGCCTAAGAGGAATAACTTAGGATCTAAGGGTGTTCAAACGCCTAAACACTAGATCACTAGCCTAGGAAGCAAAGTATGTAAAGTACAGAAGATTGCGATGAACACTAACCTTGAACACGAAGAACACGAAGAACGAGCTTGGGAGTTTATCTCTCTAGAAATTTGGCCAGCACTTCGACAATTCAGAATGCAAATAAGATTTCTCGTCGGAGGGGGAGGGGTATTTATAGAACCCCACACCCAACGGTCACTACACGTGGCAACCTCCCAATGGCCACATCAACGGCCACCAATGGGAGGCCACCACGTCACCAAGGGGCCAAGCCCAACCTACATATCACAAACCCACCGGCAAATCAGACTCTACGGCCTACACGCTTGCCGGCTTTACAAGTGCCAGCAAGCGCCCACAACGGCCTACTTGCTTGCCAAGATCACAAATGCCAAACAATGAGGGGATGACAACGGCTAGGAACGTAATGAACGCCCGTAAAGGCCACAGAACCAAAGGAACAAAGAACCCACAACCATCGGCTCCTCGTAACGACCCTTGATGATAACTCTTTACAAGCGATCTGCGCACAAGGGTTCTCCCACAGGGTTACCTTGGCCAGAAAATCGCCATGAGGGTTGGATTCAGGGGCACTACGGAGAGGCCGCTTCGGCCTGGGACTCAAGCAACTCCTTCACCCCTCACTCTCTTCGGCCTGAAGCAGTGGGGGACTGGGGGACTACACCGGCCTCAACAAAACAAAAGGAAAAATGCAAACACAAATGTACCATGAAGCATGGCCACATCGTCCATGTATCACACTGCGCCTCGTCGGCCAAAGGAACATAACGTCATCAGCAACGGCCAACTGGCCACCTAAGGCAAGGACACCCATCGTCCTCCGCCACAATTAATCATAATGGGCTCTTCGGCCAAGAACACGAAAGCCAATCAGCGACGGCCAAAAGGAGTGCGCATACACCCTCATCGGCCACCCAAAGGAAAGGACGCCATCATCCTCGAAGCAAGGATCAACCTCAACGGCCTCATCGGCCCAAAGGTAAACTTCAAACATCAACACCCAAGAAAGGAAAAGCGCGCCTTCAACGGCCACCATTGAAGCAGGACACTCATCGTCCCCAAACGAACACACCAAGGAAACAACGGCCTCCCCGTCCACAGAGAGGAGCAGGTAACGGCCAAGAACAGGATCACCAAAATGGAAACAGCGCCAGCGCCGCAACAGCTAACGGCCTGGGAGTGCCCGCATCGGCCAAAAGCACCAAAGCACGGGAATCTACTCTCCTTCACTTCGACTAGTCTCCTTCACTTCGACTACATCACATGAAATTGACATTGTTTCTAAAAAATAGCACTTTAAATATGTCATTTGTTTCGAAAATGTCATGAAAATGACATTATTAGTCTTTCAAAAGAAAAAACATTGATATTACTAGTTAAGAAGTCATTAACAAAAAATATCATTAAACATTATCTCATATTAAAATTCATATAAAACGGATTTCATCTTTCCGTATTTGGCCTCCTACTAACGGCCACCTAGTCTCCTCTGCAAGATTCCTTCTACTCCAACTGCATTTTCTCAGTGTAATTCTATCATATTAATTCCTCATACTTCCTTCTAACCACTTAAATCACTACCACAACCCTTACATTTCTTTAATTCAATCCAAATTACTACACTCTTATTAATTAATTCTTGTTCCTTACTTCTCTAACTTAACACGCTTACACGAACAATAGTTACTACCTACCACTTCTCTAGTTGCCGTTCATTACATCTCTTCCTCAATCGAGAAGTTCATGCACAATCCTTACTTCACTAATAAAACACTACCGGTGAATACTCTATATTTACTTGTAGTTCATTACTTCAAATACTTTACTTTGCGTAAATTAAATAGACACACTCTTTTTTCTAACATATAATCACTGAAACACATGCATAAACATGCATTACTATTCACGTAACTGCATTTTACTTAATAGTCATTACTATACATTAGGACTACCTTACTACCTCGCTACTCTGTCTTCCAACTAGTACTTTGTGCTATATCTCCATTACTAGATTCCCATCCATAAAGTATTGACTACACTCCAACTTCCGTACTTTAGTATTAAATCGTTCCGTAGTGATCTCCATATTTTCCGCAAACAGGTAACAGATTTTCTGGAATTTAGAGAAATCCAGAAATATATCGCTATATAGCTCTGAACGGTTTGGGGTAATCATGTCATTTCTCTTGTTTAGTTATGGGACATCATGCGTTTTAAACAGTCAAAGTCATATTTTTGTAAACCCTATTAGTTTTGGTAATATATGTGTAAAAAACTCCTTTCAAAAATGTCATGAGATGTTATTTTCTTTTTTGAACTGTCACCTTGGCAAATGTAATGTCATCAAAGTGACATTATTACAAATCAGTGTTGGATTAAACATCAATTATGGCATTTTCAGATTGAAGTGATGAGAACAATAATATGAATCTTTTAAAATAAATTATTCAGATTAATAAAAAGTTAGTGTTAATTGGAAGTATAAAAATATAAGTTAATGGTTTGCAAGCTACGTATAAAGCTACGTATAAATTTAATTGATTGGAAGTAAATTAAACAGAAAAGTATACAGAAATTAAAAAACTACACTTTTATTAATTATATTAACAAGCTACATATAAAGCTTTATTGCAAAATAATGAATGAAACAAAGAAGTCCATTAACAAGTTAATGGTCACAAAATATATTTCAGCTAAAAAAGTAATTCTTGAGTTAATTTTTCAACTAATAATAAAAATCAATCAAATCTATCCATTTAAAGGGTGTTTGATGACACTAAAAAAAGAATGTTTGTTAGTTTTTATGTATTTTCAGATTTTCGGCCCATTTTTGCTTCACCAAACGGGCACGAATGCAATAAGATGTCCTTACCGAACAATAAACTTGGTTATGACAAAACAAACTAAAGGAAATCAAATTAGCACTCTATCGTGAACATATTGACAGTGTTTGAAATCTATCTCCCATTTGAAGTCTATATGCAAATTAATCGGTCAATAAAAATGTTTGGTTAAATAACTTTGTCAATTGGCCTTTTCTTAAAAACAGCCAAAATCTGAAAAGCTGCTCAACCTAGCGTTTACTATTGGCATTTGCATATCATCTCTCTAATACCCCCACGTTTCCTCCCTCCCATAGAAAACTCTTCAGCCCAAAAAAGAAAAAAAAAACTTCTTCCGTCAAAGAGTAAAGAAACAACGAAGAATTCCCCAAATAGGACTAAATGAAATTTTAATTGCCAAAATAGGACCATAACTTAAAAATTCCCTAAATAGGACTAGCTTTCCAATTATACCCTTTCTTTGTTTTAATACAATTCATATTTCATTAATAATTAAAATATAAAGTAATAAACACAACTTTATTTATAATAAAAATGAAAAAAACGCGAAATAAAAATTATTTTAAATTAATAAAAATAACAAAATTAGGAAAATAAAATTTTATAAAATAAAAAATTTATAAAATAAAATAAATAAATAATGTAAAAAAATATGCAGGCCTATGCTGCTGCCTCAGCAACCTCCTGACACCATCAGCTCTGATCACCCAAAAAAAATGCAAACATGTGTCATAAATGCCATCTTAATGACAGTTTTCGAGATTTTTTTGGCATTTTCGAGAGTAAAAATGCCGTCATGACATTTTCCGAGAAAAAATGACAGTTTTTACATAAATGACATTTTTTTACCAATCAGAGATAAAGTGGTTAGGCAGTAGCCGAGACTGTGGGAAAGGCCTCCATAATTTTTTTAAAATTTTAAGGTGTTTTATCTATTTTTTATTTATTTTTAAAGTTCTTAAATTTTATTTTTTTTAATTTTTATGATTTTAGTATTTTTTAAAAATATTTTAGATTTTTTAATGATTTTTTGTATAAGCTAAATTATTTTTTATTGTTTTTTTTTTGTATTTATTACAAATTAAAATATGATTATCCTATTAAGTTATGGCAAGAGTAGAATAAGAAGATAAAATATACTTTAGTCCTATTTGGAGAAGATAAATATCCTATTTGTGAATTTAGGGATTACTTTAGTCCTATTAGGGCTATTAACACAAGAAACGACGATGAGAGCAAAGTTTACTATACTACGGTTTTTATTGCCACTATTTTTCCAGCTTCGTTTTCCCATCTTTTAATTAAAACTACCGGGATTGTGGTGTTGTAATATTGAACTAGCAATCTTTTAAGGGTTCAACTCTTCTTCATTTCTTTTTCTCCATTTTCCTTCCTTTTCCTTTTTACTTCCTATCTATCTCTACCTTTTTCTCTATCCTACTCACCAACCTGCCACACCCTTAGTTTTCTCTTCTCTATATCTCTCCCAATGGAACTGTCTAGTTACTAGAGAGGATCCAAATTCTCTCTTAGACCCTATTTTATTTTGGAAACGTAGGAGCCAAAAGATGAAGAGCTTGACCCTTATTCCAGAGGCTTCATAGTTCAAACTCTTCTAATGTGTACAAATTATTTTTTATGATTATGAATTATATATAATATTAATAAAAATATGTTGGAAATATTTATTACTCATTTTAGTAAAGTTTGCATTTTTAAATCATACTATGTAAAAAGGATTTTGGTAGTGGTACATTGGTACTAATCACAATAATAAAAAATTAATTGATGTCCTTAAATGTCATTTAACAAGTAATCAACTGCTTGTAAACGGCTGCTATTTAATCAAACACTATTTTATAAACTGGTATGAACATCTCCAATGCAACCCTTCTTAGTCTAATGGGGTGTTTGGAACCGATTCTGATTCTGTTTCTTTTTTAAAGCAGAAGCAGAATCAGAATTAGTTTTCAGAAGCTGGTCACCCTCAGCTTCTAAAAAAACTGATTCTATGAGTAAATTAGAGCACCAGAATCACTTCTGCACTTTTACCCAAACACTCCAACTTCTGTTTCTGCTCCCTGAAGGAGCAGAAACAATTTTAAGAATCAAATTCAAACGCCCCCTAAATAAGTTATGCCACATGTCAATTTAGTAAAGGCAGATTATACGGTGCAACCGGCGCACCATGAGGATGGTGCGTCCGGTTGCAAAACGACGCAGCTTGACTCTTTTTTTTTGCTTTTGTTGTTAAAAAATGATAATAACTTTTTTATTTTTGATCCGATTTTTATAAAATTTATATCAACATTTTTTATTTTTCATGATCTTTCAAATGAGATCAATATTGCTTATGTAATTTTAATAAATTATCGAACTATTATATTAATGAGTATTGGATTATAAGGAAAATCGAATCTGTTTGGGAGATGATAGGTTTGTGAAATAGAAGATCGAATCTGTTTGGGAGTGGATCAGTGACCTCAGTTACATTTGATAATACATTGAGTTACATCTTTTTATGAGCGAGTTACATCTTTTTATAAGCAAGTTACATCTTTTTATAAGCAAGTTACATCTTTTTATAACCAAGTTACATCTTTTTAAAAGCGAGTTACATATATATAAACACGAGTTGCATTTGACATGCTTGAACGCGACTTACATATATTTACACGTAAAGTTACATATTTTTACACGTAAAGTTACATATTTATACACGCGAGTTACATATTTATACACACGAGTTGCATTTGACCTGTCTGAATGCGAGTTACATATTTTTTTACGTAAAGTTACATATTGTTACACGTAGAGATACATATTTATACACATGAGTTGCATTTGGCCTGACTGAACGTGAGTTACATATTTTAACACGTAAAGTTACATATTTTACACGCAAATGGTAATATGTTAAAATTACATAGGCAATATTGGTCTCATTTGAAAGATCATGAAAAATAAAAAATGTTGATACAAATTTTATAAAAATCGAATCAAAAATAAAAAAGTTATTACCATTTTTTAAAAACAAAAGGAAAAAAAAAATCCGTACCGGTATACGGTGCTCACCGTATACCGGTTGCACGGTATACGCACTCATATGATATACTTATACCGGAGTGAGTAGATATTAACATTACCACAAAGCCTGCAATGCATAAAGTCTTAAACCCAAATTAAGTCTCGGTGTGGAATTTATTTTCTTAATAAATCATTTTTAATCAACCGCTGCCCTATACATTAGTTTTTCATCGTAAAGTAGTTCTACAGAGAGTTGCTTCCTTCCTCAATTTTTCGGACAACTCATTCTACAGGTGTGATCGCTTTTATGTTTGTTTTGCTTCTTTCTATGATTATGAAGTGAAATCTTAATTTTCATACATCAGAGTTGATTTACAATAATTGAATAAGTATGAAAATTAAGATTTCTTAATTAAGATTTCTCTTCTTCATAATCATAGAAAGAAACAAAACAAACATAAAAGCAATTACACATGTAGAATGAGTTGTCAAGAAAATTGAGGAAGGAAGCAACTCTCGGGAGAGAGGCGCTTTTTTCGGGAGAGTTTTTTGCAAACACCAGTGGGATGTTTTTTACAAATTCCGTTTGCCGCTGCTATTTTCAGAAGAGAGGCGCTATTTTTGGTTGACTCATCAAGTTTTTGGGCCTTTCTACACCCCAGACACCCCCTTCACACCGTAGAAATTGCTCTAAACAGGAGTAATAACGTTTTGAAATTCTAAAATAGGAGTATCATGTTTTTTATTTCCTAAATATGAGTAATCTGCTAAGTTTAGAAAAAAAAAAGTCATGTTTTAAAGCCTAGTAATGTCAAATTTGGCAGAAATTTACTCATATTCAATGAATAAAAAACATGATACTCCTATTTTTGGAATTTCAAAACTTTTTTAGTCCTATTGAGGGAATTATCTCTTTTTTAATTTGTCATATCAGCAAACTTCACTTACGGACTACACGCGTTGGAGAATAAAATAACTAATCCATGTTTAATTTTATGATGTGGCAGAATTTATTTAGACTTGACATGGCTGCATTGAGGATGCTCTAATACTATTAGTTCATCAAAACAATCAACAGAATTCAACGTCATCCATCAGCTAAAAGAATCGGTTGTCAAACAATCAAGAGCCGATTGTCAAACACCCCAATGGTTATTTTCATATATCAGGCAATCTATAACACACGATCTTCGCTTGTTTGGTAGCCTGATGGTGCAAGTAGATGGAAAATAAAAAGACTTTTATCTACAATCGTTCATGGCTTAAAACAAATAATGTTTTCCTAAAATATTTCTAAGCTAAAATTAAACATGTAGACAAAAATGTTACTAAGGTGACTATATATACACACATTTTGAGATTCACTATGATGTAAAACTTTAATAAAACTATAGTCACAAAAATAAATTAATAGAACGTGTTTGATGAAAGATTTAGAAATGAAGTCTAAGAGAGCGTATGAAATTGATTCTGCTTCTACTTCTTTTTTAAACGCATAACTAGAATGAGACTGAGTTTTTTGAGAATCTGATCTCCTTTTGTTTTAAAAAAACTGCTTCTAGTAGCAATTTGGAGTACTTAAAAGTATTCTACAGTTGCATCAAACACTTTGATATCTATTTTTGCTCTCTGATGGAACAGAAGTAATTTTAAGAATTATATCCAAACATCCCCTAAAAACAAAACATAAAACATAAAAATTCAATTACTTGAAAAATAAGCTGCTTCAATATATCTCGAAAACATGGAAATTAAAAAAAAAACTTTTCGAATTTGCTAATTATATCATGAATGAAAGTTCATTTACATTATTAAAGCACGAGGGTGAATTTTCTGTTTTTTAATTATCTAATAAATCAAATTATTAAGGAACACAATAAAGCTAGGTAAAGTAAATCTTACTATCTTTATTCTATTTATTCCAAGGGTATCTATGTCTATTAGATTATTATGAGATCATGATGTTGGTGATATGGTAGATTATTCCAAGTAATTGAATTCTCTCCTAATGGAGAATTCCAGTTATTGGAGAGGAGCTAAATTCATGGTTGAAGGTGGGGATCATTTATCAAAAATTATTTTGAAATTATTCATGAAATTAGGTTAGATAGTTCATGCAAAACTCACACAAATCTGATTATTCCAAAATGATTAGATGATGAGCAAAGACAACTTAAAAGGAGTGAAATGATATTTATAATTAGCACAAGAAAATGATTTAAAAATAAGAACCGTAAAAAGTTGATTAAATAGGGAGCACAAATAAGGATACTCTAATGAGATGCATGAATTTTCGAAGAACATCACGTACCATAATAATTACTCCCTCCGTCCCCCTATTATTGTCCCATTTTCTATTCATTTGGTCAACACAAATCACTCTTAATCTCTTATTTTATGTATCAAATTTTTATCAAATTTGATTCTGATTTTTGCAACTTTGTAAATCTTTTAATGTAGTTTCTGAATATGTAATTTTTTTTCCTAAAAATAATTTGAGTGCGGACAGAGATCTGTTTGCTTTATCGTCAGTCAAGCATCGTAAATCGCAATGAGACAATAACAGGGGGACGGAGGGAGTAATAAATACTACGCGTTAAACCGATAATGACCACCAAAATTACAACACAAACATGTGCGCAGGGTACGTACCAAACGTTACATCATGGCCGAATTTAAAAAAATTAAAAATGTATTAAGGTTTGTTGACAAAAGGTATTTATGACAAAAATCTAATTTTTGTATTTTATTTTGATTCTAATTAATTTCTGTTATACACATTGCTGATTTTTGAAAAACAGGCCTTTAATATTTGTTGGCCCAATATAAAGGCATTGCTTGCAAAGGCCCATAGACGGCCTTGATAATAACTATTCGGAGAAAGAATGCTTTTATTGGATTCATGTTTATTCAAACAAGATCTGATCGTTCATACTTAAATATTTCAGACAATATGAGATTTTAAAATTTGTAAAATACAACAAATAAAACATACTTTAATAGACCAAATCAAATTAGTCTCAACCAAATTAGGCTCGACTAAACAATACTAGATCATATCTGAAAAATCATTGTTCACAGCAATGAATAAATTTTTTGAATAGATTGTGTTCCGCAAGATTAACAATTCTCAGTGTTGTATCGATTATTGTCTTAAACACTAATCGAGAAATACACCAACTAAGATAAATAAGAAACATGGTAATGACTACCGCCGCGTGTGGGAAACCCTAGAAGGGTGAGCCACCGTTTCGAGAGGAATGGTGAAAATTCCTGTCCGTCTAAACTTAAAAAAGTGGTCTATACACTCGTATGAGTGATGTTTTTCCCTAGGATTTCTATGGTTCTTCAATTCTTTTTCTGACAATTTTTGACAGTGGTGTTATGGATGGATTTTTCTTAAATTAATGAGGACGAAGTTCTGCTGGCGGAGGCTACGACGTCAAGGGCTGCGAATGGGATCCGAGCGATGGAGGATGAAGTGATGATGATCCGGCCCATCCTGAACCGCTGCCATGGAAGATCTGTGAGACTAGGGTTCCCGACGCTGCCATGAGTCATCTGATTCATCAGTTTATCTTTTTTAATTTCATTTTATTCAGGTTTAGTTTTTTAATAAGGAACTCTGTTCTTATTGTTTTGTTTTGTTTTTTGTTAAAGTTCATAGTAGTAGGTTTATTACGATGGCTGAGGTTTCAGCTAGATTTGATATGGGTAGTGGGGAATAGATCTATTTGTTCAGCAATAGCTGCATTAAGTCCGTCTGGTAGTTAGTGATTCGTATTGCTCCTTTAGGGTGATCGTCTCTATGTCTAATTGTAGGGTTATAAGTAGTAGTTGGAAGATGAATATTGTAGTCAATGTTGATCATTTTGATATTGATGTAACGATCCTGACTCTAATGATATCAATATATGCCATTTCCTCTTCAAACAAAGTTTGTATCACAAATTTCATTTATGGCCTAAAATGAAGTTGACTTCAAGGAAGTCTCTCTAATATGAATACTCGTGAATATATATATATATATATATATATATATATATATATATATATATATATATATATATATATATATATATTGGTTCAAATGAGAACGAGTCTTAACGTGGGAACGTGAGAACACATCAACAATTATAGAAACAAAATCCTATTCCTTTTTTCAAATTCTCTTTCCATCTTATTTTATTTCTCACGTAAATTGAGTTGTGCAACTATAGAAACAAAATATCATTCATGTTCATTCAATTATTCTTTCAAATGCACATAACCACTATTTTAGTTTTAGATTTTAACTGTTATAGGTATTTTATTAGTTATCACAAATAATTCTGTCCCATGGACTAAAACATCATATTAGTGCACATAACTTTATCACAAATGATTTCGCCCCATGCACTAAAACATCATACTAGTGCACATAACTTTATTACAAATAATAATTCCGCCCCATGCACTAAAACATCATACTAGTGCACATAACTTTATACACCCATAGACTTAGTTCATTTGCATATTACTGCACAAATCCACTACAGTAGTGCACACTTATGCTTTGTAAACTCAAATATGGAGTATGTTATTCAATACAACATGCTCCCACTACTATGTTATTGAACTGCACAATCTCCAGAATTTGCATAACTTTATTTGTGCATTAGATATCAATTTGTATATATTACATACAACAAGTTTTACTTTCTTTTTGAGCACGAAATCATCTCATATGCATTAGATATCGGTGATTGTGTGTAAGATACAAGTTCTTGTGCATCCGGTAGATAGAAATGTTTGTTGTTCTTTATTGTATGCATCTTATATATACTTTATTTTTAAAAATTATATATGACATATTGATGTCATATGAAAGAACACAAAAGTTATTTAATTTGGTATAATTTTTGTTAAAATTGGATTATTATTTAAGAAGTTAAATCAATTTATAAACTAAAGAAATTTATATGATTTGAGATTTATTATTACCTAGTTTTTAGGGAAATGACAACCCCCTCAACCGTATGATTTTTTTAAAAGGACTATCTCGTCCATCTAACCTATGTTTAATAAGAAGAGAGAGCATGGTGTTTTTTTAAGTGTTTGCACTTCCATGGTACATCCGTAGATCTACTCCTTTTTTGTCCATTAATTTACTAAGATCTATGATTAAGATTTGTTCTCACGTTCTCACGTTAAAAGGTGTTCTCATTAGAACCCAACCATATATATATATATATATATATATATATATATATATATATATATATATATATATATATATATAATATAAAGTAACAGTGTTGGCATAACAATTGGAGGGAAAAATCCCGCCCAAATTAAGGACAAAATAGGAAATTAATGAGAAAAACAAAATTGGTAATTAAATATATTAGGTAGGAAATTTAGAAATGATGTAACAATAATATACACCATGTACGTAAGTAATAATACATCAATTGATTTGGTTTCCTTTTATTACATCTAGATATTACTACTATAGTACTACGTATTACTTTAGTTTATACAACATGTGTATATCCAATAACTTTTATTATAACAATAATAATAATAATAATCTTTATATAATATAAAGTAACAGTGTTGGCATAACATTTGGAGATAAAAATCCCGCCCAAATTAAAGACAAAATAGGAAATTAATGAGAAAAACAAAATTGGTAATTAAATATATTAGGTAGGAAATTTAGAAATGATGTAACAATAATATACGCCATGTACGTAAGTAATAATACATCAATTGATTTGGTTTCCTTTTATTACATATTTACATCTAGATATTACTACTATAGTACTACGTATTACTTTAGTTTATACAACATGTGTATATCCAATAACTTTTATTATAACAACAACAACAATAATAATAATAATATTAATAATAATAATAATAATCTTTATATAATATAAAGTACCAGTGTTGGCATAACAATTGGAGGGGAAAATCCCGCCCAAATTAAGGACAAAATAGGAAAGTAATGAGAAAAACAAAATTGGTAATTAAATATATTAGGTAGGAAATTTAGAAATGATGTAACAATAATATACACCATGTACGTAAGTAATAATACATCAATTGATTTGGTTTCCTTTTATTACATCTAGATATTGCTACTATAGTAATACGTATTACTTTAGTTTATACAACATGTGTATATCCAATAACTTATATTATAACAATAATAATAATAATAATAATAATAATAATAATAATAATCTTTATATAATATAAAGTATCAGTGTTGGCATAACAATTGGAGGGAAAAATCCCGCCCAAATTAAGGACAAAATAGGAAATTAATGAGAAAAACAAAATTGGTAATTAAATATATTAGGTAGGAAATTTAGAAATGATGTAACAATAATATACACCATGTACGTAAGTAATAATACATCAATTGATTTGGTTTCCTTTTATTACATCTAGATATTAATACTATAGTACTACATATTACTTTAGTTTATACAACATGTGTATATCCAATAACTTTTATTATAATAATAATAATAATAATAATAATAATAATATAATAATAATAGTATAATAATAATAATAATAATAATAATAATAATAATAATATAATGTCAAAAAATTCTTAATTTGAATTGGTATCACTTCCGTCCCACTAACATTGAGACAAGAGGAAGTGACGTTATTATTAAGAAAAGTGTGCTTATGTGGTTGATATTGAATTTATAAAATAAGAATAAATTAAAAATGATTCAGAGTCATACAAACTTTACGAAATTTGATATGACACAATCTTAGTGACATTTTCCGAAAATGTAAAATGAGATAATCTTAGAGAAACAGAGGGAGTACTTTATTTGTCTCATGTAGAATAATGATAGTAATAGCAATAATAAGAGCAATTAATATAATACGAAAGAAAAAGTGTTAGATCATAACTTTCGTAAATAATTACACATTAGATAAGAACATGAACATTATAAGTTAATCTATTATGCTCATTCTAAAACAATGTAAGGATCCTAATATGGATGAAAAGAGTTTTCCCTTCCAAGAAAACTTTTCTCCCATTAAATAGTGATAATGTGAAAGGAAAAGGGTGAAGATAAAATTTAATTTGGTAAGCAATCTTTTCTTTCAATCGTTATGTGTATATTTATATAATAATGAAGTAATAAATCTATAATTTTTTTGTCTCTAATATTCGTACATCAAGTGTGATCTATATATAATACCAGCCACCCAAAAGAAAAATGTTACAATTCTAATTAAGCGTGTAACAAATTATCCTCCCATGTAGGATTTTGGTTTTTAACTCTCTCGATCTAAATGTTAAATAATATTCATATAACAAAATTTAACAAAGTGATTACAAATATTGACTAGAAAATTCCCGCTTAAAGTAAAGTTAAATTACATATGATTATATCTCAAGTTCAGTAATTTATTTTTTGGTAAGTTTTTCTCAACATTGTCAAACATAATGTCCACTTATAGACACTATATTATTGAGAAGAACTTACCAAAAACTAATAAGACCGCTAAAGAATGAGAGAGAAATGCCACACATGTTTTTTCGTGTGTCTATCTCTCTAATGTCACATATTCACATTTTATGCATCCACTAAAAATAACCCCTTCTGTCCCATAACATTCTTCCCGATTTGACCTAGATAGAAGTTTAGAAAGTGAGAATAAAGTGAAATGTGTGGTTGTGTTTAAGTAAGAAAAAAATAAATGAATGTTAGCCTTACAAAGCTCTCCAAAAAAGGGAAATAGGAAGAATATTTTGGGACATCCCAAAAAGGCAAGTGAGAAAATTTTCATGAGACGGAGATAGTATATTACCTCTGTTCTGGTGGACTTTGCGATCTTGGAAATATGTGAGAAATAAGAAAAAAGTTCTTAGATTGAGGTTTGTGCACAGGAGAGAGAAACAAATTGAACCACAAATTCATTGTTTAAAAGGAAATTTACAAAGTTTTTGAAACAAACAAAAAAGAAAAGTTGACAAGATTGAGTAAGACGAAGATAATATAATTTAGGAGAAAATTTCCAAAATCGGACTAAACATGTTTTGGAATTTCAGAATAGGATTGCTATGTTATTCTTTCCGAAATAGGAGTATATACTATCATCTTCGAGTCAGTATTGTCAAAATATTTACAATATTAGGCATTGGCATGACATTATTTATTGCCATTAATGATAGTATTTCTTATACATCCAAAATAATATTTCTTATAATCTTTATTTTTATAAAAGAACAAGATGAAATCCAAAATAGTAATGAGGTTTTATCTTAAACATCCATTACTATTAAAATAAAAGATAAGGTATAATAATAACTCTATGTGACAATGAAATAAGTAGAACTTGATAGTACAATTATTAGTGTGTAATTTAAGCAAAAACATGTCTTTGGAGACATTACTTTAACTTTTTAAATAAAAAATTATTTTCCGATGATGATATAAATTCCACGACTTAAAACCTCAATACTAAAAAGTAAATACCACAACCCTTAGCAATGAGAGTAACATTTTGAATATAAAAAACATGAAATACCCGTGCGATGCACGATGTATATCTAGACTTGGATAATAACTTATTTAAAGTTATAGTTTACCATGATATGTAATGTGTAATTTTTCCAAATAAAAAAAGCGATAGAGCTTATGTGTTGTAATTTTTATTAATTATATACATAGTACTATAGTAGTAGCCGTAAGAAAATGCAAATTTGGATCATATAAAAAATTGCAAGTAACATTAAAATAAAGTATAACAATAACTCTATGTGACAATATATTAACTTGATAGTATAATAAGTGTGTCTCATGAAACTTTTAGTTGTTGTACTTTCTTTATAGACACCCTCTCCGTATTTTAAAATTTGTCACACTTTTCTTTTTAGAGTGTATTTAAAAGTTTGCTACACTTTCCTTTTTAGTAAGTTTTCTCTTAAAAATACTGAATTACCCTTACTTTTTATATTTTTGATCTTCTTTCATACACTAACACATTCTTTCTTACTTTTTCTACACTATGCATTACCCCTACTACTTTCCTCCTTAAATAATGTCCCAAAGTCATATGTAACTATCTTTAAATTAAAATACGAAGAGAGTATTCATTGCTGCCAACCGCTAATATTGCATCTGGTAGCGAATTATCGGTCACCGATTTGTACAACGTATGATGTTAGCATTTAACAAAACATATATTATACATACAAGAAATACAACAAAAAAGTTTCATGAGACCCACTAATAGTTGTACTATGAAGTTATTTTACTGTCACATAGAGTTATTGGTTATACCTTATCATTTTTTTGAGTACCTTATCGTTTATTTTAGTTTTATATGATGGTACATAATGTGTAAAATTCAAGTAAAATTTAAAAGTGTATACTACATATATAATTAATAAACGTAACAACACATAATCTTTATCGTCTTTTTTTACTTGAATTTTCATTTGACTTTTTAATTTTACTTGAATTTTTTTACGATCCAATTTTTCATTATAGTACAACTACTATGTATATAATTAATAAATGTAACAACACATAAATGTTATCGTATTTTTTTATTTGACAAAATTACACATTATGTACCGTCCCATCATATAAAACATAATTGTAATTGAGATTTTTACATAAATATTATCAATAGCATATGGGGTTACAAAAAAGTTACTATTAATATGGAGCACGTAGGGCATCATGAGAGTAAGTTAGGGAAAAAGTCATATTTTTGTTAGTGGGGTTTAAAGTATTAATATTTGTGTAATTTTTTCATTGTAATTAAGTCATTATTCAATTCTAGATATATCACGTGCATCGCACGGGTACTTCGTCTAGTATATGTATATGTATATATATATATATATATATATATATATATATATGTATGTATAGTAGTGTTCCGGTCAGGAATTCCTGACCGGAACCGCCGTCCGGACGATGGCTTTTCGGGACCTTTTTGGTGAAATTTTAATGGAATGTTCTTCATCAAGTCTAGTTTATCCACACAAATATTCAGCTAAAACTCAATCGGGAAGGTCGTCAAATGATTTTTACAAGATAATTGCGCCAGAAAATACATATAAAACGCAGTTAAATTGTAAAAATCATTTGACAACCTTTCCGATTGAGTTTTTATCTGAATTTTTTTATGGATAAACTAGACTTGATGAAGAACATGCCATAAAAATTTCATCAAAAAGTTTCACCGGGAAGGCGGCCAAACGCCGCCGTCCGGAAGGCGTTTCCTGTCCGGAATTCCGGACATGAACTTTCCTCTCTCTCTCTCTCTCTCTCTCTCTATATATATATATATATATATATATATATATATATATATATATATATATATATATATATATATATATATATATATAGGGAAGAGTTCAAATAAAAAGACCTCTTCCCGTGCAAAGTGCGAAGAAATGCACTTTTGCATGTTTTGCTTGCACTTTTGCGTGTTTCTGTTGCACTTTTTAGCGATAACAAAAAAGTGCAACATATTTACAAAATTGCCACCACAATTTTGGTCGAATTTTGTGCATTTTTGGCTCATTTTGAGCCATTAGATGTGAAAATGAATGCACAAGATTCATTCTCACTTTGGATGGGAAGAAGTCTTTGTATTTGAACCATACAATGATAAATTTAATTTAATATTATTTAATGATATCGAAAGCTCTTGTCATATAATGAATGCAATAATAAACATTAATTTTGAAAAATTAACACTTTAAAAGAAAGAGAAAAATCCTTAAAATTGAATGGGGGATCTGGAATCATCGTTTGGCTGATCGAGAGAGACGCAAATCTTGTAACTATGCCGTTAAGGGGACACATATCTTCGTTACTTGGACCATGGAACAACA
The DNA here is from genome assembly GCA_945859875.1 of Cuscuta europaea. Classification (NCBI taxonomy): domain Eukaryota; kingdom Viridiplantae; phylum Streptophyta; class Magnoliopsida; order Solanales; family Convolvulaceae; genus Cuscuta; species Cuscuta europaea. Next base: position 2,157,549 of record CAMAPE010000019.1, on the reverse strand, counting down.
TCAAATATGCATGACCCATAGCCTGTAACAGTTGAGAAAAGATAAGCATCACTATTAGTTAATGCATAACTCTCTCTTTTTTAAATAATTCAAATGGTGAGTCGAAAAAAACATCGTAAGATAAAAGAAAGTACTAGGGCTATGTTAGGAATTGGAGGTAATTAGAGGAAGATAAGGCTATGAGAGGAGTTGAGGGATGAAACCCTTCATCTTAGTGGGACATACCAATTTAGAAAGAGGAAGGCAAATTTGGTTTATATCCCCTTCATCATTGTTAAAATGACACTTTAATTATACTTATAAAAAACAATGACATTCCTAGGAGGTCACCCATCCCAAGACTACTCCCGTGCAAGCACACTTAATTTTGGAGTTCTTAGCTAATGAGCTTCCTTAAAATGAGATGCATCTTGTTGGTATGAATTGTACTACTAATCCATTTAAATTAAATCTCAAGTGTTACAACTCACATGTTGATAGATACCGAGTCGCGCTCTGAGCCAAGTACTTGCAAAGAATGTATGCATTTTAAGTAGCCATTGGCCGTGTTTGGAAAATGGCGGTTCAACCAAAAATTGGCTGGTTTCATCGAGTCTGGCGTTTTTTATCCTTGAAAACTTTGATTTTAAGCGTTTGGTAGATTGCAGGTTGCTTTAGCGTTTTGAGTCGAAACGCCGAAATAGAAAACGCTTCAAAGTATAGTGTTTAGTTCCAACATTTTAAAATTCGCAGATCACTTTGCACCACAGTTGCTATAGAAACTTTGTTTTTAAACAATTACTCGTACATATTTTGTATTGGTCTAGTGAACTCATGAATTTTAATTATTATGTTTTTATCTAGTTAAATTTTAAATCATTTATTAACTTACACATAGAGTATATGACAAAATATATAGTATTAAACAACAAAAAATACACACTAAAATGTACAAATGTCTTTTTTGTCTTTTTGCCCACTAACCGCTATAAACAAACTACTCAATCCGCTATTTTCAATTCGCTAACATTATCCGCAAACCAATAACTGCCAACTGCCAAACACGGCCAATCACTTCTCATCTCAGTTGCAAAGATTTGAACCCGAGAATTTCCCTTGTGACAACAACCCTATCTACCAGTTGAATTATGACCAACGACACTTTAATCATACTTATGGTTTGATAACTTGATTGCACTTTGCAAGATTATTTGGAGTTTTGACCTGAATATTACTAGAGTGGATAATGAATGAAAACATGGTTTTTTTTATTTCCAAAGATGTGTCTAATCAACATTTCACTTACGAAATTAGTCTTATTCTCCAATGAATTTATCTCATAGTTACATGACTCAAACCATCTGCTCAATTGAGTTTCCTTTGTTATTTGTTAATAAAACTAATTCTCGGGATGATTTGTGAAGGTGAAAGATATTTTATTTTTATCAAAATTACAAATATTTTTTTTAAAGATGAATTGTCTGGGACACCTATAAAGTAGATTAAATTGTTCGTGGCACCAACGTTGAAATACCATTCAACTTCACATCTGCACTATGCATGATTTTTGCTATTTATTTTTTATTAGAGATGGTTGAATTATGAATTTAGAATGGTGCTAGAACTTGACAAGTAAAAGACTCACACCGGAACCAAAATTAAAGAGAGGCCCAAACATGCTAAGAATTTGTTTCTTTTCCTATGGGATAAGACTGGATTCAGTCTCACTTATTTATTTTAAGGAGAATTCGAAATATAGCCCATAAAATATTATTCATAGCCTCCGGTTACTTGAACTTAATATTTTAACCTTGCAATATTTTATGTTTAGAAGTGGCCGAACATAAGGTTCCAATGGAGATTTGATTATTGGTTGTTCATCAAAAAACAACTTGGAGTTGAGAAAAGAAGAGTTTGAGAGGGTTTTGAAGATCATAGAAAATCACGAAAAAACAATCCTTCCAATTTAAAGTAAGGATTGAAGTGAAAATGAATTACTTGGATCAGCTGCAGTCAAGATAGCAGCAGAACGGAAGTAGCAATCTCCTCCATAAGCCTTCATCCTCTGAAAATAGCTGTTGAATGCATAAGAGGCATGGTTCTTGGCAGTGTTTGGGAGATAGCAAGGCTGCTTCTCTTCTATCATGCTGCAGTTCCCACCATTGTTGCAGGCCCATACAGTCGCCCTCTCCAGTTCATCATCTGGGGTCTGCTCGTCTGCTATGCACCAATCTCTATACTGTCCATCTTCTTATCATTCAAATTAGCCATCATCACCCCCACACATTCACTACTCTTGATTTAATTTAAAGCAGGAGCAAGTTTGGTAACCTTGTTTTCGGGTTGTGAGCTTTATTAGCTAATTTCTTTATTAAACATGTCACTTTTGTTTTCACGCATTAAACAATTCTGTAATAAACAGACTAAGAAAAGTTAAATTCACTTTTTTAGTTGAATTGACTGAAGTAATTGTGGAAGATTATTTTAACAATTTTTCATCGTATTTTTTCGTCGTGTACGTTTTTTTATAAAATATATAAATTTTCAAATATAAATGTTTTATGATTGCAGCAGATTCAACTATTTCAACTAGAATTTCATCAATTTCAGCAGATTCAGTCGATTCATCCAATTCCAATTCTACCAAACATTCGGGCTCTAGATCTTTGTTTGGGAAGTAGATTCTTAGAAAATTCCTCATGCATTCCACTCTCAGGGGTTGTTTGATATGGAAAATGGGTTACAAATCATGATTTTTTTTTTCATTTAGAATTTGTGCCTTCCTAGCATTATAAAATCGATCTCAATAAAAAAACTTTGATTACCAAGGCCGTTAGCTACCTACGCCTTGCATGTGTACTTAGAAAAAATTCTAAGTTCAAAAGAGTAAGGTCAAGGTGCCCTTATCAGCCACAACACAAGGATCCAGGCCGACCTTCATGATCAGCTCAGAAACAAGGGAACACGACGGCCACGAAAAACACTGGACCGACAACGACATTGGTTCAACACTTAGGAAATCTCCCAAAGCATTTGTCAATAATGAGGAGAAATCCAATACCAGGACGATGAAAACACCCATCCACTTGCAGTTAAACACTTAGAAAAATTCTAACATAAAAGAAGAATGGGACAACGCCAGGACGGAACGGACACCACGGTCATGGACGGAAAGGGAAGCACTTAAGTGGACCCAAAACACTTAGGAAATTTTTGAATAAATCCTAAGTGTTATGATAGTAAAGGAACACCGGACAGGCCGACCAAGCCACCAGGCCGGAAAGAAAGCACTTAAGTGGACCCAAAACACTTAGGAAATTTTTGAATAAATCCTAAGTGTTATGATAGTAAAGGAACACCGGACAGGCCGACCAAACCACCAGGCCGGAAAGAAAGCAACTACGTGGACCCAAAACACTTAGGAAATTTTTGAATAAATCCTAAGTGTTATGATAGTAAAGAAACGACGGCCAGGCCGACCAGGCCACCGGACAGGATGGACCACCCCACGGACGTAGAAGACACTCACGGGTGACCCAAGTTGTAACCTTTTACACTTAGACAAATTTCAGAATTAAAAGGGCAAAGGGCAATAAACAGACAAGAAATGCAAAGCCGAGCAGGACAGCAAAAATTTCATTCATAATCAGTTCATTACAATAGTGGGCGCTTCGGCCATTACATCAATTCGGCAAAAATGAAAAACTAATTACAAGGGAGCGGGGGTAGCCGATCAAGCCTCTTGAGCGCCTCCATCATCGGCTGGCTCTTCGACGTCGTCGGCTCCCTCCTCGGCCTCAGTCTCCTGGCCAGCGGCAGCCGCAGAACTGGTGGCATCGTCCAGAAAGTCAAACTCCGTGTAATCCGGCTCGCCGAGGCCGGAACTCTCAGTTGGGGACTCCCGCTCCGACAGAGGAAGCTTGGCCTGCTCTTCGGGATCTTTCATCAGCTTGGGAAGCTTCAAGTTTCATCTAGCCCATCCGGAAGTATAGTTCATGGCCTTAAGAGCACGAGATAGCCACCGACACAGGAGCCTCTGCATCCGCTCCTGGCCCATGTTATAGTACACGGGCATCTCCCTGCTGAAATACTCCTGGCCGGCGGGGGAGTTCATCCCCCAATTTTCAAGCTTAGCGGCCACCACCTCATAGCACCAGGAGAGCCGCTCATCGGCCTTCCACCCCTCGGCCAGGAACTGCTTAACGGCCTCATCAGCAACCTTCACAGCGGCAGCCTCGGCCTCAGCCTTTGCCTTCACGGCTTCCTCGTTTTTGCGCCGCTCGGCCTCCAGCGCCCTTTGGCTCTCCTCGAGTTTAGCCAGGGCATCGTCCCTGGCTGCAGCGGCCTCGTCGGCCCTCTGTTGCAAGGCCTTGGCATCCTCCCGGAGCCGATCCAAGCAAGCAACCGCCTCATCGGCCGAGGCAGCTTTCTGCTCAAGCTCTTTCAGACGGGCTATCTCCCGGTACTGCCTCTTGTGGCTCTCCATGAGCATAAAGGCACTCTGCACAAAAAAGGCAAACAAAGACTCAGACAAATAATTCCACTCGAACGACGAGAAAAACGACACATAAGAAGGAAGGGAACTTACTTGGACGAGGAGGTCCATCCCGCCCTCGTACACCTTCACGTCCCCGAGCTTCTTGAGGTAGGCCCGATCTTTGGTCGGCATGGCCTGGGCCTGCACATCGTGGCCGAGGACGACATCGTCAAACACACCCCCGCCGACGGGGTATTCCACCACCTTCTGGTAGGTGGCAGCGGCAATCTCCTTGCCAGCCCTCTTCGTCCGTGGCTCCTGGACGAGAGGAAGCGATTGGGCAGCATCGCTAGGAGCAGCAGTGAGGTCCACAACGGGACCACTATCGTCCACACTGGGGACGGTAAGAGTGCCGGCCTCAGTAGCCTGGGAAGGAGACGGTGCCCTCTTCGTCTTCTTGGTGACGTTCAGGCCGGCCTCAGTCAACTTCTTCTGGCCGTCAGTGGGAGGCCTCTTCTTCTTGGACTGGGCAGGCTTTGGGCCCACACCAGCAGTAGCCCCGCTTCCCTCGGCCGCGGCACGTCTGGCCGCCTCGGCCGCCTTAGCAGCGAACTCCTCAGCCGCTTTGGCCTTAGCAATTGCCATGATGGAACGACGATCCATGACAAAATCTACACAAAGAAAAAACAACAGATTAGCAAGGCAAAAGAACAAATCATAAAGAAAGAAAGCCGAAGAAATAATTACCATCGGCCTCAGCTGGAATGCCCAAATCCGAGCCGTCGGCCTCTTCGAAGGTGGTGGTCATCCTCGGCCAGAGTTGGATATCATCCTCCTTATCGCCATACACATGGTATCTCAAGAAGCCGAGGGCGGTCATCTTGTATTCAGTGATATAATCCTTCACGCTCCTCGGCCCCCCTTCCAAGAAAGCCTCCACCTGAGCGTCCAAGATAGAACTCTTCGGCGGGTCATGCAGATTGAACCTCCCGGTATGGCCGAGAGAGGGAAACTCGGTGCCACTCTCACCAAGGGATACAAAAACGAACTTGCTCTTCCACCCATGAATGGACGAAGGCAAGTCCGTGAAGCTCCTCTTCTTCGGCAGCTGTTGAAGAGTAGCATAGGCCGCACAGTTTTTGTGGCTTCCTCGGCCGATCTGATACAGATTCATGAACAGGACCGTCGTCGGCCTGTAGCCCAGCTCCTCACAGCGGAGCAAAAACCCCACCATCAAAGAATAGCTGTTCGGCGTCAGCAAGGCCGGAGGGAGCCCTACCATGTAAAGGTATTCAGTGATGAAGGGGTGAAGGGGAAACCTCAGCCCCTTGGCGAAACTCATCGGGTATACTCCGAAGTATCCCGGTGGCGGATGAAGAACATGGTCCGTCGGCCTCGGTGCCCTAACCCGCCCGAACGGCCCCACGTACATCTGGGCAACCAAGTAGTCGGCCGCGCTGCTCTCCGGCTTGATCAGGAAGATGTTTGTGAGATCCAGGTAGGAGACGCCAGGCCCACTCTTCGGCCTCCTTATTCTCTTTGGCTTATCGGCTCCCTTAACGGCGGACACCGGCCTCGGGCACGTAATAACAGCTGAAGTGGACGCCCCGTCCACCACTCGGGACGCAGCTGCGTCCTCACCTTTTGAAGATGAGGCGGACTCCTCGTCCTCACCTTCGTCGTCCACCGGCTCCCCGGACTTATAAGGGCTTAAATGTTCTGTCTCCTCCTCGAACTCCTCGAGCACCTCATAGTCGAGTGACCTAGTGGAGGGCTGGTCGTCGTACGGATAGTAGTCTTCGTTCAAATTCTTCATCATAACAACTACTACGAGCCTAAGAGGAATAACTTAGGATCTAAGGGTGTTCAAACGCCTAAACACTAGATCACTAGCCTAGGAAGCAAAGTATGTAAAGTACAGAAGATTGCGATGAACACTAACCTTGAACACGAAGAACACGAAGAACGAGCTTGGGAGTTTATCTCTCTAGAAATTTGGCCAGCACTTCGACAATTCAGAATGCAAATAAGATTTCTCGTCGGAGGGGGAGGGGTATTTATAGAACCCCACACCCAACGGTCACTACACGTGGCAACCTCCCAATGGCCACATCAACGGCCACCAATGGGAGGCCACCACGTCACCAAGGGGCCAAGCCCAACCTACATATCACAAACCCACCGGCAAATCAGACTCTACGGCCTACACGCTTGCCGGCTTTACAAGTGCCAGCAAGCGCCCACAACGGCCTACTTGCTTGCCAAGATCACAAATGCCAAACAATGAGGGGATGACAACGGCTAGGAACGTAATGAACGCCCGTAAAGGCCACAGAACCAAAGGAACAAAGAACCCACAACCATCGGCTCCTCGTAACGACCCTTGATGATAACTCTTTACAAGCGATCTGCGCACAAGGGTTCTCCCACAGGGTTACCTTGGCCAGAAAATCGCCATGAGGGTTGGATTCAGGGGCACTACGGAGAGGCCGCTTCGGCCTGGGACTCAAGCAACTCCTTCACCCCTCACTCTCTTCGGCCTGAAGCAGTGGGGGACTGGGGGACTACACCGGCCTCAACAAAACAAAAGGAAAAATGCAAACACAAATGTACCATGAAGCATGGCCACATCGTCCATGTATCACACTGCGCCTCGTCGGCCAAAGGAACATAACGTCATCAGCAACGGCCAACTGGCCACCTAAGGCAAGGACACCCATCGTCCTCCGCCACAATTAATCATAATGGGCTCTTCGGCCAAGAACACGAAAGCCAATCAGCGACGGCCAAAAGGAGTGCGCATACACCCTCATCGGCCACCCAAAGGAAAGGACGCCATCATCCTCGAAGCAAGGATCAACCTCAACGGCCTCATCGGCCCAAAGGTAAACTTCAAACATCAACACCCAAGAAAGGAAAAGCGCGCCTTCAACGGCCACCATTGAAGCAGGACACTCATCGTCCCCAAACGAACACACCAAGGAAACAACGGCCTCCCCGTCCACAGAGAGGAGCAGGTAACGGCCAAGAACAGGATCACCAAAATGGAAACAGCGCCAGCGCCGCAACAGCTAACGGCCTGGGAGTGCCCGCATCGGCCAAAAGCACCAAAGCACGGGAATCTACTCTCCTTCACTTCGACTAGTCTCCTTCACTTCGACTACATCACATGAAATTGACATTGTTTCTAAAAAATAGCACTTTAAATATGTCATTTGTTTCGAAAATGTCATGAAAATGACATTATTAGTCTTTCAAAAGAAAAAACATTGATATTACTAGTTAAGAAGTCATTAACAAAAAATATCATTAAACATTATCTCATATTAAAATTCATATAAAACGGATTTCATCTTTCCGTATTTGGCCTCCTACTAACGGCCACCTAGTCTCCTCTGCAAGATTCCTTCTACTCCAACTGCATTTTCTCAGTGTAATTCTATCATATTAATTCCTCATACTTCCTTCTAACCACTTAAATCACTACCACAACCCTTACATTTCTTTAATTCAATCCAAATTACTACACTCTTATTAATTAATTCTTGTTCCTTACTTCTCTAACTTAACACGCTTACACGAACAATAGTTACTACCTACCACTTCTCTAGTTGCCGTTCATTACATCTCTTCCTCAATCGAGAAGTTCATGCACAATCCTTACTTCACTAATAAAACACTACCGGTGAATACTCTATATTTACTTGTAGTTCATTACTTCAAATACTTTACTTTGCGTAAATTAAATAGACACACTCTTTTTTCTAACATATAATCACTGAAACACATGCATAAACATGCATTACTATTCACGTAACTGCATTTTACTTAATAGTCATTACTATACATTAGGACTACCTTACTACCTCGCTACTCTGTCTTCCAACTAGTACTTTGTGCTATATCTCCATTACTAGATTCCCATCCATAAAGTATTGACTACACTCCAACTTCCGTACTTTAGTATTAAATCGTTCCGTAGTGATCTCCATATTTTCCGCAAACAGGTAACAGATTTTCTGGAATTTAGAGAAATCCAGAAATATATCGCTATATAGCTCTGAACGGTTTGGGGTAATCATGTCATTTCTCTTGTTTAGTTATGGGACATCATGCGTTTTAAACAGTCAAAGTCATATTTTTGTAAACCCTATTAGTTTTGGTAATATATGTGTAAAAAACTCCTTTCAAAAATGTCATGAGATGTTATTTTCTTTTTTGAACTGTCACCTTGGCAAATGTAATGTCATCAAAGTGACATTATTACAAATCAGTGTTGGATTAAACATCAATTATGGCATTTTCAGATTGAAGTGATGAGAACAATAATATGAATCTTTTAAAATAAATTATTCAGATTAATAAAAAGTTAGTGTTAATTGGAAGTATAAAAATATAAGTTAATGGTTTGCAAGCTACGTATAAAGCTACGTATAAATTTAATTGATTGGAAGTAAATTAAACAGAAAAGTATACAGAAATTAAAAAACTACACTTTTATTAATTATATTAACAAGCTACATATAAAGCTTTATTGCAAAATAATGAATGAAACAAAGAAGTCCATTAACAAGTTAATGGTCACAAAATATATTTCAGCTAAAAAAGTAATTCTTGAGTTAATTTTTCAACTAATAATAAAAATCAATCAAATCTATCCATTTAAAGGGTGTTTGATGACACTAAAAAAAGAATGTTTGTTAGTTTTTATGTATTTTCAGATTTTCGGCCCATTTTTGCTTCACCAAACGGGCACGAATGCAATAAGATGTCCTTACCGAACAATAAACTTGGTTATGACAAAACAAACTAAAGGAAATCAAATTAGCACTCTATCGTGAACATATTGACAGTGTTTGAAATCTATCTCCCATTTGAAGTCTATATGCAAATTAATCGGTCAATAAAAATGTTTGGTTAAATAACTTTGTCAATTGGCCTTTTCTTAAAAACAGCCAAAATCTGAAAAGCTGCTCAACCTAGCGTTTACTATTGGCATTTGCATATCATCTCTCTAATACCCCCACGTTTCCTCCCTCCCATAGAAAACTCTTCAGCCCAAAAAAGAAAAAAAAAACTTCTTCCGTCAAAGAGTAAAGAAACAACGAAGAATTCCCCAAATAGGACTAAATGAAATTTTAATTGCCAAAATAGGACCATAACTTAAAAATTCCCTAAATAGGACTAGCTTTCCAATTATACCCTTTCTTTGTTTTAATACAATTCATATTTCATTAATAATTAAAATATAAAGTAATAAACACAACTTTATTTATAATAAAAATGAAAAAAACGCGAAATAAAAATTATTTTAAATTAATAAAAATAACAAAATTAGGAAAATAAAATTTTATAAAATAAAAAATTTATAAAATAAAATAAATAAATAATGTAAAAAAATATGCAGGCCTATGCTGCTGCCTCAGCAACCTCCCGACACCATCAGCTCTGATCACCCAAAAAAAATGCAAACATGTGTCATAAATGCCATCTTAATGACAGTTTTCGAGATTTTTTTGGCATTTTCGAGAGTAAAAATGCCGTCATGACATTTTCCGAGAAAAAATGACAGTTTTTACATAAATGACATTTTTTTACCAATCAGAGATAAAGTGGTTAGGCAGTAGCCGAGACTGTGGGAAAGGCCTCCATAATTTTTTTAAAATTTTAAGGTGTTTTATCTATTTTTTATTTATTTTTAAAGTTCTTAAATTTTATTTTTTTTAATTTTTATGATTTTAGTATTTTTTAAAAATATTTTAGATTTTTTAATGATTTTTTGTATAAGCTAAATTATTTTTTATTGTTTTTTTTTTGTATTTATTACAAATTAAAATATGATTATCCTATTAAGTTATGGCAAGAGTAGAATAAGAAGATAAAATATACTTTAGTCCTATTTGGAGAAGATAAATATCCTATTTGTGAATTTAGGGATTACTTTAGTCCTATTAGGGCTATTAACACAAGAAACGACGATGAGAGCAAAGTTTACTATACTACGGTTTTTATTGCCACTATTTTTCCAGCTTCGTTTTCCCATCTTTTAATTAAAACTACCGGGATTGTGGTGTTGTAATATTGAACTAGCAATCTTTTAAGGGTTCAACTCTTCTTCATTTCTTTTTCTCCATTTTCCTTCCTTTTCCTTTTTACTTCCTATCTATCTCTACCTTTTTCTCTATCCTACTCACCAACCTGCCACACCCTTAGTTTTCTCTTCTCTATATCTCTCCCAATGGAACTGTCTAGTTACTAGAGAGGATCCAAATTCTCTCTTAGACCCTATTTTATTTTGGAAACGTAGGAGCCAAAAGATGAAGAGCTTGACCCTTATTCCAGAGGCTTCATAGTTCAAACTCTTCTAATGTGTACAAATTATTTTTTATGATTATGAATTATATATAATATTAATAAAAATATGTTGGAAATATTTATTACTCATTTTAGTAAAGTTTGCATTTTTAAATCATACTATGTAAAAAGGATTTTGGTAGTGGTACATTGGTACTAATCACAATAATAAAAAATTAATTGATGTCCTTAAATGTCATTTAACAAGTAATCAACTGCTTGTAAACGGCTGCTATTTAATCAAACACTATTTTATAAACTGGTATGAACATCTCCAATGCAACCCTTCTTAGTCTAATGGGGTGTTTGGAACCGATTCTGATTCTGTTTCTTTTTTAAAGCAGAAGCAGAATCAGAATTAGTTTTCAGAAGCTGGTCACCCTCAGCTTCTAAAAAAACTGATTCTATGAGTAAATTAGAGCACCAGAATCACTTCTGCACTTTTACCCAAACACTCCAACTTCTGTTTCTGCTCCCTGAAGGAGCAGAAACAATTTTAAGAATCAAATTCAAACGCCCCCTAAATAAGTTATGCCACATGTCAATTTAGTAAAGGCAGATTATACGGTGCAACCGGCGCACCATGAGGATGGTGCGTCCGGTTGCAAAACGACGCAGCTTGACTCTTTTTTTTTGCTTTTGTTGTTAAAAAATGATAATAACTTTTTTATTTTTGATCCGATTTTTATAAAATTTATATCAACATTTTTTATTTTTCATGATCTTTCAAATGAGATCAATATTGCTTATGTAATTTTAATAAATTATCGAACTATTATATTAATGAGTATTGGATTATAAGGAAAATCGAATCTGTTTGGGAGATGATAGGTTTGTGAAATAGAAGATCGAATCTGTTTGGGAGTGGATCAGTGACCTCAGTTACATTTGATAATACATTGAGTTACATCTTTTTATGAGCGAGTTACATCTTTTTATAAGCAAGTTACATCTTTTTATAAGCAAGTTACATCTTTTTATAACCAAGTTACATCTTTTTAAAAGCGAGTTACATATATATAAACACGAGTTGCATTTGACATGCTTGAACGCGACTTACATATATTTACACGTAAAGTTACATATTTTTACACGTAAAGTTACATATTTATACACGCGAGTTACATATTTATACACACGAGTTGCATTTGACCTGTCTGAATGCGAGTTACATATTTTTTTACGTAAAGTTACATATTGTTACACGTAGAGATACATATTTATACACATGAGTTGCATTTGGCCTGACTGAACGTGAGTTACATATTTTAACACGTAAAGTTACATATTTTACACGCAAATGGTAATATGTTAAAATTACATAGGCAATATTGGTCTCATTTGAAAGATCATGAAAAATAAAAAATGTTGATACAAATTTTATAAAAATCGAATCAAAAATAAAAAAGTTATTACCATTTTTTAAAAACAAAAGGAAAAAAAAAATCCGTACCGGTATACGGTGCTCACCGTATACCGGTTGCACGGTATACGCACTCATATGATATACTTATACCGGAGTGAGTAGATATTAACATTACCACAAAGCCTGCAATGCATAAAGTCTTAAACCCAAATTAAGTCTCGGTGTGGAATTTATTTTCTTAATAAATCATTTTTAATCAACCGCTGCCCTATACATTAGTTTTTCATCGTAAAGTAGTTCTACAGAGAGTTGCTTCCTTCCTCAATTTTTCGGACAACTCATTCTACAGGTGTGATCGCTTTTATGTTTGTTTTGCTTCTTTCTATGATTATGAAGTGAAATCTTAATTTTCATACATCAGAGTTGATTTACAATAATTGAATAAGTATGAAAATTAAGATTTCTTAATTAAGATTTCTCTTCTTCATAATCATAGAAAGAAACAAAACAAACATAAAAGCAATTACACATGTAGAATGAGTTGTCAAGAAAATTGAGGAAGGAAGCAACTCTCGGGAGAGAGGCGCTTTTTTCGGGAGAGTTTTTTGCAAACACCAGTGGGATGTTTTTTACAAATTCCGTTTGCCGCTGCTATTTTCAGAAGAGAGGCGCTATTTTTGGTTGACTCATCAAGTTTTTGGGCCTTTCTACACCCCAGACACCCCCTTCACACCGTAGAAATTGCTCTAAACAGGAGTAATAACGTTTTGAAATTCTAAAATAGGAGTATCATGTTTTTTATTTCCTAAATATGAGTAATCTGCTAAGTTTAGAAAAAAAAAAGTCATGTTTTAAAGCCTAGTAATGTCAAATTTGGCAGAAATTTACTCATATTCAATGAATAAAAAACATGATACTCCTATTTTTGGAATTTCAAAACTTTTTTAGTCCTATTGAGGGAATTATCTCTTTTTTAATTTGTCATATCAGCAAACTTCACTTACGGACTACACGCGTTGGAGAATAAAATAACTAATCCATGTTTAATTTTATGATGTGGCAGAATTTATTTAGACTTGACATGGCTGCATTGAGGATGCTCTAATACTATTAGTTCATCAAAACAATCAACAGAATTCAACGTCATCCATCAGCTAAAAGAATCGGTTGTCAAACAATCAAGAGCCGATTGTCAAACACCCCAATGGTTATTTTCATATATCAGGCAATCTATAACACACGATCTTCGCTTGTTTGGTAGCCTGATGGTGCAAGTAGATGGAAAATAAAAAGACTTTTATCTACAATCGTTCATGGCTTAAAACAAATAATGTTTTCCTAAAATATTTCTAAGCTAAAATTAAACATGTAGACAAAAATGTTACTAAGGTGACTATATATACACACATTTTGAGATTCACTATGATGTAAAACTTTAATAAAACTATAGTCACAAAAATAAATTAATAGAACGTGTTTGATGAAAGATTTAGAAATGAAGTCTAAGAGAGCGTATGAAATTGATTCTGCTTCTACTTCTTTTTTAAACGCATAACTAGAATGAGACTGAGTTTTTTGAGAATCTGATCTCCTTTTGTTTTAAAAAAACTGCTTCTAGTAGCAATTTGGAGTACTTAAAAGTATTCTACAGTTGCATCAAACACTTTGATATCTATTTTTGCTCTCTGATGGAACAGAAGTAATTTTAAGAATTATATCCAAACATCCCCTAAAAACAAAACATAAAACATAAAAATTCAATTACTTGAAAAATAAGCTGCTTCAATATATCTCGAAAACATGGAAATTAAAAAAAAAACTTTTCGAATTTGCTAATTATATCATGAATGAAAGTTCATTTACATTATTAAAGCACGAGGGTGAATTTTCTGTTTTTTAATTATCTAATAAATCAAATTATTAAGGAACACAATAAAGCTAGGTAAAGTAAATCTTACTATCTTTATTCTATTTATTCCAAGGGTATCTATGTCTATTAGATTATTATGAGATCATGATGTTGGTGATATGGTAGATTATTCCAAGTAATTGAATTCTCTCCTAATGGAGAATTCCAGTTATTGGAGAGGAGCTAAATTCATGGTTGAAGGTGGGGATCATTTATCAAAAATTATTTTGAAATTATTCATGAAATTAGGTTAGATAGTTCATGCAAAACTCACACAAATCTGATTATTCCAAAATGATTAGATGATGAGCAAAGACAACTTAAAAGGAGTGAAATGATATTTATAATTAGCACAAGAAAATGATTTAAAAATAAGAACCGTAAAAAGTTGATTAAATAGGGAGCACAAATAAGGATACTCTAATGAGATGCATGAATTTTCGAAGAACATCACGTACCATAATAATTACTCCCTCCGTCCCCCTATTATTGTCCCATTTTCTATTCATTTGGTCAACACAAATCACTCTTAATCTCTTATTTTATGTATCAAATTTTTATCAAATTTGATTCTGATTTTTGCAACTTTGTAAATCTTTTAATGTAGTTTCTGAATATGTAATTTTTTTTCCTAAAAATAATTTGAGTGCGGACAGAGATCTGTTTGCTTTATCGTCAGTCAAGCATCGTAAATCGCAATGAGACAATAACAGGGGGACGGAGGGAGTAATAAATACTACGCGTTAAACCGATAATGACCACCAAAATTACAACACAAACATGTGCGCAGGGTACGTACCAAACGTTACATCATGGCCGAATTTAAAAAAATTAAAAATGTATTAAGGTTTGTTGACAAAAGGTATTTATGACAAAAATCTAATTTTTGTATTTTATTTTGATTCTAATTAATTTCTGTTATACACATTGCTGATTTTTGAAAAACAGGCCTTTAATATTTGTTGGCCCAATATAAAGGCATTGCTTGCAAAGGCCCATAGACGGCCTTGATAATAACTATTCGGAGAAAGAATGCTTTTATTGGATTCATGTTTATTCAAACAAGATCTGATCGTTCATACTTAAATATTTCAGACAATATGAGATTTTAAAATTTGTAAAATACAACAAATAAAACATACTTTAATAGACCAAATCAAATTAGTCTCAACCAAATTAGGCTCGACTAAACAATACTAGATCATATCTGAAAAATCATTGTTCACAGCAATGAATAAATTTTTTGAATAGATTGTGTTCCGCAAGATTAACAATTCTCAGTGTTGTATCGATTATTGTCTTAAACACTAATCGAGAAATACACCAACTAAGATAAATAAGAAACATGGTAATGACTACCGCCGCGTGTGGGAAACCCTAGAAGGGTGAGCCACCGTTTCGAGAGGAATGGTGAAAATTCCTGTCCGTCTAAACTTAAAAAAGTGGTCTATACACTCGTATGAGTGATGTTTTTCCCTAGGATTTCTATGGTTCTTCAATTCTTTTTCTGACAATTTTTGACAGTGGTGTTATGGATGGATTTTTCTTAAATTAATGAGGACGAAGTTCTGCTGGCGGAGGCTACGACGTCAAGGGCTGCGAATGGGATCCGAGCGATGGAGGATGAAGTGATGATGATCCGGCCCATCCTGAACCGCTGCCATGGAAGATCTGTGAGACTAGGGTTCCCGACGCTGCCATGAGTCATCTGATTCATCAGTTTATCTTTTTTAATTTCATTTTATTCAGGTTTAGTTTTTTAATAAGGAACTCTGTTCTTATTGTTTTGTTTTGTTTTTTGTTAAAGTTCATAGTAGTAGGTTTATTACGATGGCTGAGGTTTCAGCTAGATTTGATATGGGTAGTGGGGAATAGATCTATTTGTTCAGCAATAGCTGCATTAAGTCCGTCTGGTAGTTAGTGATTCGTATTGCTCCTTTAGGGTGATCGTCTCTATGTCTAATTGTAGGGTTATAAGTAGTAGTTGGAAGATGAATATTGTAGTCAATGTTGATCATTTTGATATTGATGTAACGATCCTGACTCTAATGATATCAATATATGCCATTTCCTCTTCAAACAAAGTTTGTATCACAAATTTCATTTATGGCCTAAAATGAAGTTGACTTCAAGGAAGTCTCTCTAATATGAATACTCGTGAATATATATATATATATATATATATATATATATATATTGGTTCAAATGAGAACGAGTCTTAACGTGGGAACGTGAGAACACATCAACAATTATAGAAACAAAATCCTATTCCTTTTTTCAAATTCTCTTTCCATCTTATTTTATTTCTCACGTAAATTGAGTTGTGCAACTATAGAAACAAAATATCATTCATGTTCATTCAATTATTCTTTCAAATGCACATAACCACTATTTTAGTTTTAGATTTTAACTGTTATAGGTATTTTATTAGTTATCACAAATAATTCTGTCCCATGGACTAAAACATCATATTAGTGCACATAACTTTATCACAAATGATTTCGCCCCATGCACTAAAACATCATACTAGTGCACATAACTTTATTACAAATAATAATTCCGCCCCATGCACTAAAACATCATACTAGTGCACATAACTTTATACACCCATAGACTTAGTTCATTTGCATATTACTGCACAAATCCACTACAGTAGTGCACACTTATGCTTTGTAAACTCAAATATGGAGTATGTTATTCAATACAACATGCTCCCACTACTATGTTATTGAACTGCACAATCTCCAGAATTTGCATAACTTTATTTGTGCATTAGATATCAATTTGTATATATTACATACAACAAGTTTTACTTTCTTTTTGAGCACGAAATCATCTCATATGCATTAGATATCGGTGATTGTGTGTAAGATACAAGTTCTTGTGCATCCGGTAGATAGAAATGTTTGTTGTTCTTTATTGTATGCATCTTATATATACTTTATTTTTAAAAATTATATATGACATATTGATGTCATATGAAAGAACACAAAAGTTATTTAATTTGGTATAATTTTTGTTAAAATTGGATTATTATTTAAGAAGTTAAATCAATTTATAAACTAAAGAAATTTATATGATTTGAGATTTATTATTACCTAGTTTTTAGGGAAATGACAACCCCCTCAACCGTATGATTTTTTTAAAAGGACTATCTCGTCCATCTAACCTATGTTTAATAAGAAGAGAGAGCATGGTGTTTTTTTAAGTGTTTGCACTTCCATGGTACATCCGTAGATCTACTCCTTTTTTGTCCATTAATTTACTAAGATCTATGATTAAGATTTGTTCTCACGTTCTCACGTTAAAAGGTGTTCTCATTAGAACCCAACCATATATATATATATATATATATATATATATATATATATATATATATATATATATATATATATATATATAATATAAAGTAACAGTGTTGGCATAACAATTGGAGGGAAAAATCCCGCCCAAATTAAGGACAAAATAGGAAATTAATGAGAAAAACAAAATTGGTAATTAAATATATTAGGTAGGAAATTTAGAAATGATGTAACAATAATATACACCATGTACGTAAGTAATAATACATCAATTGATTTGGTTTCCTTTTATTACATCTAGATATTACTACTATAGTACTACGTATTACTTTAGTTTATACAACATGTGTATATCCAATAACTTTTATTATAACAATAATAATAATAATAATCTTTATATAATATAAAGTAACAGTGTTGGCATAACATTTGGAGATAAAAATCCCGCCCAAATTAAAGACAAAATAGGAAATTAATGAGAAAAACAAAATTGGTAATTAAATATATTAGGTAGGAAATTTAGAAATGATGTAACAATAATATACGCCATGTACGTAAGTAATAATACATCAATTGATTTGGTTTCCTTTTATTACATATTTACATCTAGATATTACTACTATAGTACTACGTATTACTTTAGTTTATACAACATGTGTATATCCAATAACTTTTATTATAACAACAACAACAATAATAATAATAATATTAATAATAATAATAATAATCTTTATATAATATAAAGTACCAGTGTTGGCATAACAATTGGAGGGGAAAATCCCGCCCAAATTAAGGACAAAATAGGAAAGTAATGAGAAAAACAAAATTGGTAATTAAATATATTAGGTAGGAAATTTAGAAATGATGTAACAATAATATACACCATGTACGTAAGTAATAATACATCAATTGATTTGGTTTCCTTTTATTACATCTAGATATTGCTACTATAGTAATACGTATTACTTTAGTTTATACAACATGTGTATATCCAATAACTTATATTATAACAATAATAATAATAATAATAATAATAATAATAATAATCTTTATATAATATAAAGTACCAGTGTTGGCATAACAATTGGAGGGAAAAATCCCGCCCAAATTAAGGACAAAATAGGAAATTAATGAGAAAAACAAAATTGGTAATTAAATATATTAGGTAGGAAATTTAGAAATGATGTAACAATAATATACACCATGTACGTAAGTAATAATACATCAATTGATTTGGTTTCCTTTTATTACATCTAGATATTAATACTATAGTACTACATATTACTTTAGTTTATACAACATGTGTATATCCAATAACTTTTATTATAATAATAATAATAATAATAATAATAATAATATAATAATAATAGTATAATAATAATAATAATAATAATAATAATAATAATATAATGTCAAAAAATTCTTAATTTGAATTGGTATCACTTCCGTCCCACTAACATTGAGACAAGAGGAAGTGACGTTATTATTAAGAAAAGTGTGCTTATGTGGTTGATATTGAATTTATAAAATAAGAATAAATTAAAAATGATTCAGAGTCATACAAACTTTACGAAATTTGATATGACACAATCTTAGTGACATTTTCCGAAAATGTAAAATGAGATAATCTTAGAGAAACAGAGGGAGTACTTTATTTGTCTCATGTAGAATAATGATAGTAATAGCAATAATAAGAGCAATTAATATAATACGAAAGAAAAAGTGTTAGATCATAACTTTCGTAAATAATTACACATTAGATAAGAACATGAACATTATAAGTTAATCTATTATGCTCATTCTAAAACAATGTAAGGATCCTAATATGGATGAAAAGAGTTTTCCCTTCCAAGAAAACTTTTCTCCCATTAAATAGTGATAATGTGAAAGGAAAAGGGTGAAGATAAAATTTAATTTGGTAAGCAATCTTTTCTTTCAATCGTTATGTGTATATTTATATAATAATGAAGTAATAAATCTATAATTTTTTTGTCTCTAATATTCGTACATCAAGTGTGATCTATATATAATACCAGCCACCCAAAAGAAAAATGTTACAATTCTAATTAAGCGTGTAACAAATTATCCTCCCATGTAGGATTTTGGTTTTTAACTCTCTCGATCTAAATGTTAAATAATATTCATATAACAAAATTTAACAAAGTGATTACAAATATTGACTAGAAAATTCCCGCTTAAAGTAAAGTTAAATTACATATGATTATATCTCAAGTTCAGTAATTTATTTTTTGGTAAGTTTTTCTCAACATTGTCAAACATAATGTCCACTTATAGACACTATATTATTGAGAAGAACTTACCAAAAACTAATAAGACCGCTAAAGAATGAGAGAGAAATGCCACACATGTTTTTTCGTGTGTCTATCTCTCTAATGTCACATATTCACATTTTATGCATCCACTAAAAATAACCCCTTCTGTCCCATAACATTCTTCCCGATTTGACCTAGATAGAAGTTTAGAAAGTGAGAATAAAGTGAAATGTGTGGTTGTGTTTAAGTAAGAAAAAAATAAATGAATGTTAGCCTTACAAAGCTCTCCAAAAAAGGGAAATAGGAAGAATATTTTGGGACATCCCAAAAAGGCAAGTGAGAAAATTTTCATGAGACGGAGATAGTATATTACCTCTGTTCTGGTGGACTTTGCGATCTTGGAAATATGTGAGAAATAAGAAAAAAGTTCTTAGATTGAGGTTTGTGCACAGGAGAGAGAAACAAATTGAACCACAAATTCATTGTTTAAAAGGAAATTTACAAAGTTTTTGAAACAAACAAAAAAGAAAAGTTGACAAGATTGAGTAAGACGAAGATAATATAATTTAGGAGAAAATTTCCAAAATCGGACTAAACATGTTTTGGAATTTCAGAATAGGATTGCTATGTTATTCTTTCCGAAATAGGAGTATATACTATCATCTTCGAGTCAGTATTGTCAAAATATTTACAATATTAGGCATTGGCATGACATTATTTATTGCCATTAATGATAGTATTTCTTATACATCCAAAATAATATTTCTTATAATCTTTATTTTTATAAAAGAACAAGATGAAATCCAAAATAGTAATGAGGTTTTATCTTAAACATCCATTACTATTAAAATAAAAGATAAGGTATAATAATAACTCTATGTGACAATGAAATAAGTAGAACTTGATAGTACAATTATTAGTGTGTAATTTAAGCAAAAACATGTCTTTGGAGACATTACTTTAACTTTTTAAATAAAAAATTATTTTCCGATGATGATATAAATTCCACGACTTAAAACCTCAATACTAAAAAGTAAATACCACAACCCTTAGCAATGAGAGTAACATTTTGAATATAAAAAACATGAAATACCCGTGCGATGCACGATGTATATCTAGACTTGGATAATAACTTATTTAAAGTTATAGTTTACCATGATATGTAATGTGTAATTTTTCCAAATAAAAAAAGCGATAGAGCTTATGTGTTGTAATTTTTATTAATTATATACATAGTACTATAGTAGTAGCCGTAAGAAAATGCAAATTTGGATCATATAAAAAATTGCAAGTAACATTAAAATAAAGTATAACAATAACTCTATGTGACAATATATTAACTTGATAGTATAATAAGTGTGTCTCATGAAACTTTTAGTTGTTGTACTTTCTTTATAGACACCCTCTCCGTATTTTAAAATTTGTCACACTTTTCTTTTTAGAGTGTATTTAAAAGTTTGCTACACTTTCCTTTTTAGTAAGTTTTCTCTTAAAAATACTGAATTACCCTTACTTTTTATATTTTTGATCTTCTTTCATACACTAACACATTCTTTCTTACTTTTTCTACACTATGCATTACCCCTACTACTTTCCTCCTTAAATAATGTCCCAAAGTCATATGTAACTATCTTTAAATTAAAATACGAAGAGAGTATTCATTGCTGCCAACCGCTAATATTGCATCTGGTAGCGAATTATCGGTCACCGATTTGTACAACGTATGATGTTAGCATTTAACAAAACATATATTATACATACAAGAAATACAACAAAAAAGTTTCATGAGACCCACTAATAGTTGTACTATGAAGTTATTTTACTGTCACATAGAGTTATTGGTTATACCTTATCATTTTTTTGAGTACCTTATCGTTTATTTTAGTTTTATATGATGGTACATAATGTGTAAAATTCAAGTAAAATTTAAAAGTGTATACTACATATATAATTAATAAACGTAACAACACATAATCTTTATCGTCTTTTTTTACTTGAATTTTCATTTGACTTTTTAATTTTACTTGAATTTTTTTACGATCCAATTTTTCATTATAGTACAACTACTATGTATATAATTAATAAATGTAACAACACATAAATGTTATCGTATTTTTTTATTTGACAAAATTACACATTATGTACCGTCCCATCATATAAAACATAATTGTAATTGAGATTTTTACATAAATATTATCAATAGCATATGGGGTTACAAAAAAGTTACTATTAATATGGAGCACGTAGGGCATCATGAGAGTAAGTTAGGGAAAAAGTCATATTTTTGTTAGTGGGGTTTAAAGTATTAATATTTGTGTAATTTTTTCATTGTAATTAAGTCATTATTCAATTCTAGATATATCACGTGCATCGCACGGGTACTTCGTCTAGTATATGTATATGTATATATATATATATATATATATATATATATATATATGTATGTATAGTAGTGTTCCGGTCAGGAATTCCTGACCGGAACCGCCGTCCGGACGATGGCTTTTCGGGACCTTTTTGGTGAAATTTTAATGGAATGTTCTTCATCAAGTCTAGTTTATCCACACAAATATTCAGCTAAAACTCAATCGGGAAGGTCGTCAAATGATTTTTACAAGATAATTGCGCCAGAAAATACATATAAAACGCAGTTAAATTGTAAAAATCATTTGACAACCTTTCCGATTGAGTTTTTATCTGAATTTTTTTATGGATAAACTAGACTTGATGAAGAACATGCCATAAAAATTTCATCAAAAAGTTTCACCGGGAAGGCGGCCAAACGCCGCCGTCCGGAAGGCGTTTCCTGTCCGGAATTCCGGACATGAACTTTCCTCTCTCTCTCTCTCTCTCTCTATATATATATATATATATATATATATATATATATATAGGGAAGAGTTCAAATAAAAAGACCTCTTCCCGTGCAAAGTGCGAAGAAATGCACTTTTGCATGTTTTGCTTGCACTTTTGCGTGTTTCTGTTGCACTTTTTAGCGATAACAAAAAAGTGCAACATATTTACAAAATTGCCACCACAATTTTGGTCGAATTTTGTGCATTTTTGGCTCATTTTGAGCCATTAGATGTGAAAATGAATGCACAAGATTCATTCTCACTTTGGATGGGAAGAAGTCTTTGTATTTGAACCATACAATGATAAATTTAATTTAATATTATTTAATGATATCGAAAGCTCTTGTCATATAATGAATGCAATAATAAACATTAATTTTGAAAAATTAACACTTTAAAAGAAAGAGAAAAATCCTTAAAATTGAATGGGGGATCTGGAATCATCGTTTGGCTGATCGAGAGAGACGCAAATCTTGTAACTATGCCGTTAAGGGGACACATATCTTCGTTACTTGGACCATGGAACAACATCAAATATGCATGACCCATAGCCTGTAACAGTTGAGAAAAGATAAGCATCACTATTAGTTAATGCATAACTCTCTCTTTTTTAAATAATTCAAATGGTGAGTCGAAAAAAACATCGTAAGATAAAAGAAAGTACTAGGGCTATGTTAGGAATTGGAGGTAATTAGAGGAAGATAAGGCTATGAGAGGAGTTGAGGGATGAAACCCTTCATCTTAGTGGGACATACCAATTTAGAAAGAGGAAGGCAAATTTGGTTTATATCCCCTTCATCATTGTTAAAATGACACTTTAATTATACTTATAAAAAACAATGACATTCCTAGGAGGTCACCCATCCCAAGACTACTCCCGTGCAAGCACACTTAATTTTGGAGTTCTTAGCTAATGAGCTTCCTTAAAATGAGATGCATCTTGTTGGTATGAATTGTACTACTAATCCATTTAAATTAAATCTCAAGTGTTACAACTCACATGTTGATAGATACCGAGTCGCGCTCTGAGCCAAGTACTTGCAAAGAATGTATGCATTTTAAGTAGCCATTGGCCGTGTTTGGAAAATGGCGGTTCAACCAAAAATTGGCTGGTTTCATCGAGTCTGGCGTTTTTTATCCTTGAAAACTTTGATTTTAAGCGTTTGGTAGATTGCAGGTTGCTTTAGCGTTTTGAGTCGAAACGCCGAAATAGAAAACGCTTCAAAGTATAGTGTTTAGTTCCAACATTTTAAAATTCGCAGATCACTTTGCACCACAGTTGCTATAGAAACTTTGTTTTTAAACAATTACTCGTACATATTTTGTATTGGTCTAGTGAACTCATGAATTTTAATTATTATGTTTTTATCTAGTTAAATTTTAAATCATTTATTAACTTACACATAGAGTATATGACAAAATATATAGTATTAAACAACAAAAAATACACACTAAAATGTACAAATGTCTTTTTTGTCTTTTTGCCCACTAACCGCTATAAACAAACTACTCAATCCGCTATTTTCAATTCGCTAACATTATCCGCAAACCAATAACTGCCAACTGCCAAACACGGCCAATCACTTCTCATCTCAGTTGCAAAGATTTGAACCCGAGAATTTCCCTTGTGACAACAACCCTATCTACCAGTTGAATTATGACCAACGACACTTTAATCATACTTATGGTTTGATAACTTGATTGCACTTTGCAAGATTATTTGGAGTTTTGACCTGAATATTACTAGAGTGGATAATGAATGAAAACATGGTTTTTTTTATTTCCAAAGATGTGTCTAATCAACATTTCACTTACGAAATTAGTCTTATTCTCCAATGAATTTATCTCATAGTTACATGACTCAAACCATCTGCTCAATTGAGTTTCCTTTGTTATTTGTTAATAAAACTAATTCTCGGGATGATTTGTGAAGGTGAAAGATATTTTATTTTTATCAAAATTACAAATATTTTTTTTAAAGATGAATTGTCTGGGACACCTATAAAGTAGATTAAATTGTTCGTGGCACCAACGTTGAAATACCATTCAACTTCACATCTGCACTATGCATGATTTTTGCTATTTATTTTTTATTAGAGATGGTTGAATTATGAATTTAGAATGGTGCTAGAACTTGACAAGTAAAAGACTCACACCGGAACCAAAATTAAAGAGAGGCCCAAACATGCTAAGAATTTGTTTCTTTTCCTATGGGATAAGACTGGATTCAGTCTCACTTATTTATTTTAAGGAGAATTCGAAATATAGCCCATAAAATATTATTCATAGCCTCCGGTTACTTGAACTTAATATTTTAACCTTGCAATATTTTATGTTTAGAAGTGGCCGAACATAAGGTTCCAATGGAGATTTGATTATTGGTTGTTCATCAAAAAACAACTTGGAGTTGAGAAAAGAAGAGTTTGAGAGGGTTTTGAAGATCATAGAAAATCACGAAAAAACAATCCTTCCAATTTAAAGTAAGGATTGAAGTGAAAATGAATTACTTGGATCAGCTGCAGTCAAGATAGCAGCAGAACGGAAGTAGCAATCTCCTCCATAAGCCTTCATCCTCTGAAAATAGCTGTTGAATGCATAAGAGGCATGGTTCTTGGCAGTGTTTGGGAGATAGCAAGGCTGCTTCTCTTCTATCATGCTGCAGTTCCCACCATTGTTGCAGGCCCATACAGTCGCCCTCTCCAGTTCATCATCTGGGGTCTGCTCGTCTGCTATGCACCAATCTCTATACTGTCCATCTTCTTATCATTCAAATTAGCCATCATCACCCCCACACATTCACTACTCTTGATTTAATTTAAAGCAGGAGCAAGTTTGGTAACCTTGTTTTCGGGTTGTGAGCTTTATTAGCTAATTTCTTTATTAAACATGTCACTTTTGTTTTCACGCATTAAACAATTCTGTAATAAACAGACTAAGAAAAGTTAAATTCACTTTTTTAGTTGAATTGACTGAAGTAATTGTGGAAGATTATTTTAACAATTTTTCATCGTATTTTTTCGTCGTGTACGTTTTTTTATAAAATATATAAATTTTCAAATATAAATGTTTTATGATTGCAGCAGATTCAACTATTTCAACTAGAATTTCATCAATTTCAGCAGATTCAGTCGATTCATCCAATTCCAATTCTACCAAACATTCGGGCTCTAGATCTTTGTTTGGGAAGTAGATTCTTAGAAAATTCCTCATGCATTCCACTCTCAGGGGTTGTTTGATATGGAAAATGGGTTACAAATCATGATTTTTTTTTTCATTTAGAATTTGTGCCTTCCTAGCATTATAAAATCGATCTCAATAAAAAAACTTTGATTACCAAATCAATGTAGAAATGAGAAGTGAATGAACTCTTACCGGATTTTCTGGGAATGGTTCCTAGGATGAGGATCAGAAGCAACACAAACCTTATAGTCATTATTGAACTTGGAATGAATGAAATTCTTATGTACAGAAACAAGTAAGAATTGCACAGAAAAAAGATGGATTTGCAAGGGAAGTATATATGCGCCCAGTAGCTCCAGCTTTTAAAGGGTAACAGAACTGATAATAGTAGTAACGACTATAAGCTTTATTTGGCTGTAGAAACAAATGAAAGAACAAAATCACGTGAAAAGAAACCCCCGAATCGAATCTGGTTGCTTTCTGCACCTTAACATTGACGATTTGAAACAACTAACGTGTGAATCAAACCACACTTTTCCTCCCAAACATGTGAAACTGAAAAAACAACAAATGCTTAAATGAGGCTGAACTTAAATCAGATTTTAACAAATTTGACCCAAGTTCAAGAGAACGTATCCTAATATCTTTGTAAGTTGGTTGTCTATTTGTGTTTTGTGTTTATCATCCTCCTATTAAATTCAACAAATAAGGATAGGATTTTCAAATAGTAATGCATTTTCTAAAATGTAATCCGAATATTTGTGTATTTTTGAAGATAAATTTGAGATAATTTAGTATACTCTAGGGAAATGCTTAATTTGGTTTGTTGTTCCATTTCAGTTTTATTGCAATAAATAAAGTTGACTAGTTTCAAAGACTATTTATAAAAGTCCTGGTTACTCATAAAATTCTAACGAACATTGGATCACCATAAAATTTGATAGAGTGTATTTCCATATCATGAATGAACAAATTTGTATCATTTTTTATGACAACATCTTGAATATTACGCTATTCACATGTTTTATTTCGATCATATTTTAGTAGGGGAAAATAATTTAAATATCCTAAACTTTGAAGAAATATGAGATAAGTACCCCAAACTTACACATGTAATATATATACCCTAAACTTTATATAAAAAGTTATGCTAGAACCATAATTGTATATTCTTTCAAAAATTTAATTTTATGGAGTTAAGTACATAATTCCAAATACACAACACATTTATGACGGTGCAACTAAAATTAAGTTGTACCGGATGTAATATTATTTATTTCATAAATGAAATTTTAGAATGTTAATTTCATTCTAACAAATCTGAGAGTATTTTAGATTATGAAATTATTCCAATAAATTTGTATTTGTAAAAAAATATATACAATCATGGTGCGAAAATAACTGTTTATAAAAAGTTCAGAGTGTATATATTACATATGCAAGTTTGAGTGCAATCACTTTTTGTACTCATGTATAAAAACATATCATACTATATAAAATGCTTTTAAAGATGTTCTAAAATAAAACACATAAAACATTAAAAAAGGAATGAAAAACCATTTAAATGGGGTGCGATTTTCTTCTAATTTTCCCGTTTTTCCTTTCACAATGTAATTGTTTGCTGGATTTTATAAATTTTCTTCCCTGCATTTCTTTCCTCCACACTTCTCTACGACCACACCATTCATGGCGTGGAAGTTACTTTTATTTGGGAGTACTTAGTTATAAAATATGCAAAACTATAGCATAATAGGGATGGACCGGTTCCAGTTCGGGCCTGGGCCCGGACGAGCCTCGGTTCATGAAAGGGGAGGCCCGGAACCGGCCCGGGTAAACTCCGGGTCCGGGCTGGGACGGGCCTCGGTTCTTATATTTTTTTTTGGGCTTTTCCTAATTAACCCTCAACCCTCACCCCTCACCCCCCAAACCACCTCAAATGGCCCATCATACCCAGCCCAACCCAAAAACTTAAAAAAATTCAAAAATAATAAATAATTTGGCCCGGACCGGGCCCGAACCGGCCGGGCCGGTTCACAATTTAGGAGGCCCGGGCCCGGCCCGCCTACCTCACTGGGCCGAGTGGCCCGAACCGGGCACCAACCGGTTCACTGGGCCGGTCTGGACCCGCATAGTAGCGGGCCCGTTGGCCCGGCCCGAGTCCACCCCTATAGCATATGCAGGTTGAAGGCTCATATTTCTCTAACATAGCCGCTCAATAAAATTTGATTTATGAATTTCATGATCAAATGTAGGTAGGGATGGATTCGGGCCGGGTCGGGCCCGGGCCGGGCCTAGGCCCGGTTGGGCCGCCGGTTCAAGAACAGTGGGCCCGGGACCGGCCCGAGGGTTGGACGGGTCCGGTTCGGGCCGGGCCACCCGCCCGGGTCACGGGTCGGGTCCGATTCAGGCCGGGCCGGTTAATTTTTTTTTTATAATTTATATTTTATATTTTATAGTTTATAATTTTATACGAGTATTAAAAACAAACTTCAATTGCATTTATTTGAAATGAAATAGGAACTACATTTGAAAATTAAAACAAACTTTAAGAGATAAAGTGATAAACATTTTGAAAATTGTAATCAATCGGAACTTCCCGCACCTCCCGATCCTTTGGCTTTGTCACATGACTTCATATGCTTGATTGCCATCCCGAATCCGCCTGAAGCACCCATAATACATTTTTTTTCGCACCATTTACAAATTGCGTACCACATCCCGGTCTTCGGGTCCTTCTGCTTATCAAAATTATACCGTATAATGGCATTTTGATTTTCCATCTTAACTTCTTGGAGAAGAGAATTAGAGAGTAGATATATAATATATTGGAGAATAAGAGAATTAGAGAGTAGAGAGTTAAGAATAGGATTTAGGAAGAATTGGAGAAGAGATATGAAAAAATGTTTAAGAGTAGGAGAATTTATAGGTTTTTTTACCCCCCACCCCCCCCCCCCCCCACCCCCCCACCCTACCAGCCAACCCCCCCGGACCCCCCCTTTACCCCACCCAACGGCTATATAGCCGTTTGGGTTGTCCCCAGCCCCACCCCCAAGCCCTCAACGGCTAGTAGCCAAAAATAAAAATAAAAAAGTTTTTTTTTTATAAAATAGACCCGGACCCGGGCCCGACCCGGCCGGGCCGGGTCACAAAAATGATGAACCGAGACCGCCCCACCCCTTCCCCCCGGTTCGGACCCAGACCCGGTTCCGGACCGCCCGACCGGGCCGGTCCCGGGCCCGCACAGTACCGGGCCGGGCCGGGTCACGGGCCGGGTGGCCCGAACCGAATCCAAGCCTAAATGTAGGTGAGTGTCCAAATTTAAAGAGTAATGAATTAATGATACTTATAAAAAAAATACAGTACATTGGTATGGTCAAGACTATGATGCTCTTCTTTTGACTACCGATGACATCTATGAAAATTCCTCTAGGGTGGGAATATCTCTATTTAATCTTCTTGTTTGGTAATCCATAGATAGATCATAGAAGCATTGTGTATCTGAACTTGTATATTCATACCAGCACACATGTCCATTATGGTGTCACAACCAAATGTGATTGAAGATTTCGACCGTTGTCAGCAATGGTGGTGGTGATTGATGACAATGGTAGTAAGAGTAATGTTTGATGGTGACTGTCAACAATGATGGTAGTGATCAAAGGTATTGACAATGATTGCTGGATATGGTGATAGTTTGCGACAGGGATGAGTTAGTACTGCATACCAAACTTCTGAATTCATATGAGAAAAAAGTGGACGGCTACTTTGCTATATCGACAGGAAAAAGAGCGGTAAACTACTAAGCTGTAATCTTGAAGTACCTACCTACATTTCATACAAGGAGAAAACCATGCCTTTCACCTCCACTGTTTCTAACTGTTCCGGCAATAAAAGGCTCACTTAGAGCTGCTCAACACAATTAAAGTGCATCAGTCCAAACCATGGGCAGTAAATAAACATCATAGTAGGTACTAGGTACGTATGTTACAAATTATAGGAGAAAGCAGGTTACAGGATTTTTGCTCTCATTCTTTTTATGAAAAACTTACATGTTATTAAGTAAATCTTGAATCTTAGAATACATCATCACCTGTGACGGGTCACTCCCCCCGGCCCCATTGCTGTGTGAAGCCACTCTGGAACTCCCCTCGAGTTTGATTTTCTCAAATAAATACTGCTTCTCGGCTTCAGCTTCGCTCATCCTTTGCTTGAGATACCTGCTAGTGTAGTCTTCTTGGGACTTCTCTGTCTTGGCAAGCGCAATCCTCTGCAGCCTATCGGCTTCTCGTCTAGCTTCGCCGGCTTTAAGGTCAAACATGTCAGCCTCTGCTTGTTTGAGCCTCACAATACTTTCCAGCTCATCAATCTGCTGCTTCTTTCGCTGCCGCTCCATCTTTAGTGCAGCCACTTCCCTAGCTTTATCCTTTAGCTCCTGGTCGGATGCTTCAAAAGCCAAGCGGGCTTTCTTTACCATCCGCATCTTCTCCTCTGCTACCATCTCCATTTTTCTGATGGCTTCTTGGACAACGTCAGCAATCTTGGTGAATGCTTCCTGCGGAGCTATCAGACGCCCAGCTTCGTCTATTTCTTGACTCTTGGACGAATCCACCTCCAGCTCTACAGAGAGGGCATAGATGTAAATTATTAGAATACTAAAAGAGACAAGTCACAATATCTTCATACTACATTATTATATCTGCCAAATCTTTTTGTCTTCCGTGTTGTCACAATATCTTCAATTGTCATCATCCCAACTACGTGGTGTTGGTGAAATGAAATTTGGAGTGCCAGTGAATCCAAACTAGGTGGGTATGAGGAATGAGATATAGTGTAAATGTATGGTCTATAAATAGTTCTCTTTATACTAATGCAAAAGGAGAAACCTTCTTATGAGAAATAATGAGATAAATTCTAAAACCGTCAACAGCACATGTAAGAAACTGATATAGTTGCTAAGATACTGTTGTCATGCACATACAATATTAATATTATCATACCAATATGAGTCCATGACAGTGTCAATTGATAACTTGTTCACGCTTATTTCATGATTGTGTTGGCTGAAATAAATTGAACTTTATTTAAGGCCACCTTCTTTTTAAAAAGGAGGAAGCCATAATCAAAAAAGATGGTTAAAGACTAGGAGTTTGAATTTGAGAAATAGCCATGAAAGTAGCTATGTGCATCCATCAATTCAGTTAAAAGTTTCAGCTAAAAACTAGGAAGTAGGAACAATTAGACTGTTTATCTATAGCATGTGTTAGTCCCAGTATACTTAACAAACAAAAAACATAAGCAGTGAAGAAGAAGCAGATAGAAAGATATGGAGAAAATCAAACGAATCTGGTATACCGTATGAAAACCGGCCGCTGCTCTCCCTGGAGAAGGAGAGCAGCGGCAACCCTACTCTCTCTATCTTTACGCCTCTGCGTCTCTAAGCCTCTATCGATTAGTTAGGGTTCCCGTAAGTTAGCCTCCTTTTATAAGAGAAGTTGGCTAACTTACGGGTTACAACGAAGCCCACGGGCTGATACACATTTGTGGCCCGTATTACATGTTTAATTAATAACTACACAAATACAAAGATAAATAACTAGATTGAACACCATAAAATATTCCCAACAGCATGTATAATGTTTTTTGTTCTCTTTTACTTTGAAAACCAAAAACAGAAATATTAAAACTAGCCAATTAGAAAAAGTTGTTTTTACTTTCTTAGTGGCACTTTACAAAATTTCACGATTAATGCAACTATGATTATAAATTAAGTCGGTATACAAAATGTATTATATGCTTCCCAACTTCTAAATTCGTTGTCTTACTCAGGTTATGAACTTATGATGCTTGACGAAGGAAAAGTTAATTCTTCCTACAGAAAATTAATATAGTAACAGTAAAAAAATTAGAAACCACACTATGAGCCCGTTTGGCAACTCTGTTTTTCAGCTTATCAGTCAACTTTTTAACCAAACACGTAACTTTTGATATCGCTCGCTGAACTATGTAATAATAAGAAAAAGTAAGGTTGAAGTTACTTTTCTGACTGTATTGACCGAAGGTTATTGTAGGTGACCATTTTAGTTATTTTTCATATAATTTTTTCTTTATTTTATTATTAAAACATATTTTAAATATGATTTTTCATTGATCAGGAGAATAAACCAATACAACCACTTCAGCCAGAACTTAATAAATTTCACCAGAATCAACCGATTCAGCTTTCAGTGTTACCAAACGGGCTCTATGTAGTATGTACTACAGCTTAAGGCTTACCATGTTAGCTCATCCAACATGATATAGCTAGTTCATGTTCAGCTAGATGCATCACAGTTTTTATCTTATTCAGGGAAAACAATCTATAGCATCTATAACAGTGAGATAAGTAAATGTAACCACAGAATCTGTGTTACCTTGAAAGAATGACAAGATAACTTTGCAGGCCACAGGTTCAGCTGCACCACTTTTCAGCTTTCCTATGAGTTCCTCACACTTCAGGAACAGTTTGAGGCCTCTTGGGTCCTCACTTCCGCGGAAAATTCTACTAACATAATCAAATTCTCTTATAAAAGCTTCCCTATCCCAGTTTGGTGCACAGTGTTGGAAAACATCTCTTACCCACCCTAACAACTCGGATGTCCTGTTGCAAGCACGGCACCTAAAAATCATTTCAGCGGAGCCATTCTTAGCAGATGGGCCCATCCCAATGAGCCCATTTCGAATAGCACAATCAGTATGGGTCCAGTGGGAACATTGATCACAGCCAATCCATCGGCATGTGTTAACCTCAAAATCAAATTTGTTGCATATCACACACATACAAAGGTTGCAGAAACCATTTCTCTTGGAGCAAACCTCACAAGAACAAGCGTCAGCTGGAAGGTTACTTCCACAGGCTATGTTTCTACATTTCTTGTATAAGAAAATATCAACCAGAGAAGCCTGTGAGAGGCTAACACTGGGATGTAGAAATGCTTGAATCCCAGTCTTAATAGCTACTAGGATTTCAAGCTGCGCTCTGTGAGCCATAATAAGTGTTTTCCCAGTCAAATCGCCCCTATTCTGAACTAATTTTTGCAAAAATAAGAACTCATCTCTATGTTGAGAACCACCTAGTCCTTCAAGAAGAGCCCGGAGTTCAACTTTAAACTTTTCCAGATACTCATCTGGGAGGTGTTGCATTCTATCTGCTATTAGATCCACCCGTTCTCGTGCAACATCTTGAAGAGACATCTTGTCCGAGCTTGATATATGGCGGACCACACAATTCTCAGCAAAGCCGTTCTCTTTCTCCTTGTCCATTTTCTTCCCTGCCAAAGGATCAGGTGTAGGCCATGTTTCACGAGAGCTCGCACTTTCAGAGGGGGATTCCCGAATCTGATCCGAATTTGAGCCGCGTTCTTGAAGATTGGGAGAACCACAAGCATCTGATGGGACCAAGGATAAATTAGTCTGCAACCCACCAGGGCGAGGCTGTTGGCGAGGCGGAAGCATTTTTGGAGATCCTTGGTGGTTAAAGTGAGACCCAGGCGACATTCCCACCAAGTTAATAAATGATTTTCAAGTAATAGACTGAAGGAATGCTGAAACGTCAAACCTGGGGGGAAATTGCAGTCGGACACGGGCCAACGGCGTCGGAACGGCACACTCTCCGGCCGTGTGAAGACTCAGATCGGTCTGGAACTTTGGGGTATGAGCTGATTTCAGATCTCATTGACCATGGTTCCTTGTACGGGGTGGGGGAGTATGGAGTTAATTTTTACCAGTGATTTTTTTGTTCCTTTAGTCAACGACGACTGCTTTAGTCCTTTGATTTGTAGGTTTCCATGGTTGTTGGCAATCCTCATTTTCCGTTTATCAAGCTTATCAGACAATTTTTTTATCAAGCATGTAAATTTTGCTTTCGCGTGCTAAATTGCGTAATAAGCTGAAAAAGTAAGGTTGGAGGTACTTTTCTGGCTGTATTGGCTGAAGTTACTGTAGATGATCATTTTAGCTATTTTTACATATAATTTTTTCTTTATTTTATTAATAAAATATATTTTAAAATTTTTTTTTCTTGTATCACAAGAATCAGCCAATGCAACCACTTCAACCAGAACTTCATAAATTTCAGCTGAATCAGCTAAAACAGCCCATTTTCATGCTACCAAACAGAACTTGAAAATTGGTCTACACTCTACATTAGACACGTACCAAAAACGGGTCAGCCATATATACTTCCTATGGGGCCGGGCCCCTGGGATATAGTGTAGGCCTATTTGGGTCAAAAAATCCCGACTCCATAAATGGAAATTCTATTGGCAGCCATTATTTTACTAAATACAGCCACTTATTATTTGAAAATACGATTATGTTCTTCCTACCCAATTGCGCCCAAAACTCCCATGAACATCAAAGCCTTTGGAAATCGGATGAACAATTTTTCTAGACAAAGCCTGCACCACGTGGCTCTCTCTGCACCTCTCTACAGTCCAAAGCCTACCAACACCACCCATGGGCGGCGTAGTCTGAGACAGCGGCTGCTAATACCAAGGTAGCGTCGGATCCGAGATGCCGGCAGCCGGTAACCCCTACCACCACCAACAATTGGTGGCGGTGATGATGAACCAGCAGAGTTCCAACGGGAACGAGAGATTCCACGCTTCTGACCAGCACATGATGTATGCCCGGTCACCACCTTGTGTTCTTTTATCCTTGTTTTCAATTATAGTACGTATTATTTAAACTAATAAATTTATAAACACACAAAAGCTCTTTGCATTGTACCTGGACGGGGTTTAAAAATTCTAACTAGTATATAAGTCCAGTCAACAACAAATTTTACTAACCTTGATGTTGATTAACAAGGTGGGTGTAATGATATAATACTATTGATTTTATTGATTGGTGGGTGTAATGATATACTCCCTCCGTCTCGAATTGAATTGCAAACTTTGACCGGCACAAGGATTAAGAAATGACCATAAATGATGCTTGTTTTTTACACTTTTGCACATCTTTCTAAAAGTAGATGCCTTTAAGTTAATGGAAAAAAAGTAAAAGTAGGATAAATTTGTCACTTTATTCTTATTTACATACCTAAAATAGAAAGTGGAAAACCATTTTGGGACAACCAAAAAAGGAAATTTTGCAAATCAAATTGGGACGGAGGTAGTAATACTAATAATTATGCAGAGGGTCAATGGAACAACGCCAGCAGCATATGCTCATGCAAGCACCAACGTAAGAAGTGCACAGAGAAGTGCGTGTTGGCACAGGTCTTCCCGGCGGAGAAGAGTGGAATTCCAGGCGGCGCACAAGGTGTTCAGGGTGAGCAACGTGACTACAATGGTGAAGAACGTGAGTGAGGCGAATCGGCAGCCAACAGTGGAGTCGCTGGTGTGGGAGCCGGTTTACCGGCAGAAACTAATCTTCGGCTGCAGTCTTTGGGTGTACGGGAATAAGGGTGCAGTTGCTAGGCTAGCTAAAGGACATAATGGGATTTGAAAAAAATAAGTGGTTGTATTCACTAAAATGGTGGCTGTGAATAGAATTTCCCATACATTAATATATATATATACATATATACGTAGTATATATAGGAAATCATTCTTTACCCGCACGGGTAGCTCAGTTGGTCGAGCGGTGGGAAAAATTGGACGTAGACCAAGGTTCGAATCCCGCAGCGACCAAAAGGAGGTTTTCAGAACCTGAAATAAGGTTGACCCTATGATGCGCACGGGTAAAGGCCTACTGACGCTTTGCCGACTGAGTCACCGTGATTTACCCCCCCCCACCATCCTGTCGGGTCGAGGTGGGGGGCTTGGGGTTGGGGATTCAACCTCTTTGGACGTATAGGAAATCATTCAGGTGTATAGAAAATCATTCAGGTAAGGTATGTCTAAGAAAAAGTTAGGGCATTTTCATGCTATAATGTGCATGGTTGCACATGTGCCATTAGAAATAATCACTTAAATATTAGTAAATAAGTTATCTTTCTCCTTATTTGAATTAAATTTTAATAAATTTTTCTTAACAATGTTAATCATAATGTCTACACCTAGACGGTCTTCTTGACACTGTAGAGAAAAATTTACCAAAAATGTATATAACTATTCAAATAAGGAGAGAGATCATTTATTTACTAATATTTATGTGGATATCTCTCGTATCACATGTGTAACGTGCACATTGTATGGCCAAAATTAGGTAGATACTCTAAACCGTAATATTGTAAGATCACTTAAAAATGTATGGCCAAGATTCTCCCAAAACCCACCTTTCCTCTTACTTAGTTAATATTTCCACTCTCGTGTTTTAATGGTGCCCCGTCTCCAAAGCAAAGTGTTTTTCCAAATTGTTGCCGGAACTTGAAAGAATAAGCTGAAAATGCTGCCGCGGAACTGAACACACTACTTAGGGAAAATGAACACCAAGGTGAAGGTAGTTCGCAAACACAAGTATGAAGCTGATGTTCTTTGAAATTTGGAGTATTGGGCATATTATTAATTAAAGTATGTTTGTGGAAAAGTGAAGCTTGAGTCTTTGTACGACAACGTTTCTGGGAGGGTCGTAGAAATAGATTCAGTTAAGAACCATGTTTTAATTATTTTAAGTTTTTCCTATAAATAAAGACTTAAACAATGAATTTACACTTTTTAGTATAAATGTGTAAATTGAATATGAAATGTAAGATTCTTATTAAGATCTGAGGTTTCATCCTAAAAGGTCAACCTGATAGGAGGAGTAGCTCATGTCTTAATATAGCACTTCGTTAACCCAGACATTTTTTTATAATCATGTCAATCATTTTTCATAAGGGCTAAGCCCTGATGAGTAGGAGGGCGCGGCGGTCGTTGTAAATCCTTGGGCGTGAGCCTGGGCGGAGCGGCTGTCGGTGCATATTTTGGTGGTAGTAGCAAATATTCAAATGAGAACTTTGAAGGTTGAAGAGGGGAAAGGTTCCATGTGAACGACACTTGCACATGGGTTAGTCGATCCTAAGGGTCGGGGGAAGCCCGACAGACAGCACGTTAAGCGTGTGCACCGAAAGGGAATCAGGTTAAAATTCTGGAACCGGGATACCATGCTAAGATCTGAGGTCCCATCCTAAAAGGTCAACCTGATAGGAGGAGTAACTCATGTCTTAATACAACACTTCGTCGATTCAAACATTTCTGGTGTGAGATTTAACAATTCTTCAATTTAGATGGAGTTATCGATCATGGCGTACCATTGGCTTTAGAAAGAGTTCAGTTGAACACATCCCGGATGTTCCAGAAGATAAAAAACCATTTGTTGGGATGCAGTTTGAAGATTAAAAGCTCCCTAGGCATTCTACAATGCATATGCCAATCTTTGAAGTTTTAGTATATGAAAATAAACAAAGAAACACAGACTGTGAAGTCGAGAGTCTATACTTGTATCCAACAAGGGTTTGAAGCAAAACACATGCATGACATCAATAATGAGAGACGCATGAGCAAGGGTGGACCGTAGTACAGACCCTGGGGGGTTACGCCCCCCCCCAACAAGAATTTTTTTTAGTGTATATATATATATATGAAAAATAATTTTCTCCCTCCGAAAAAATATTTTGAACCCCTTAAAATATTTCCGCCCCTCAAGATGATTTTCCTGGGTCCGCCCCTGCGCATGAGTAACATACGTATAGGAAGGATGTCATGCAATGCTTGGCGTTGCAAACAAAAAAGTGAATTGATGTCAGATGGTTGAGCTTGATTCTAGTCTAGAGGGAACAAAAGCTAAACAATGCAACCAAAACAATTCAAAGGAAAACTAGAACTCATATTGCCTGGAAATGCTTTCTTGCCTTACAAGAGGCTGCAGTATCTGTGTATAATTACTGTATTTGTGAAACGACAGGTGAATAAGGTTGATAGGCTTAAATTTGTGTCGAATGCAAAGAAAAAATTCTTCTCCACCTTACAGTCAAAGAATGTTTCAATTCCTGAAGCCATGGGCCTATTCACCGCTGAGTCGATGGGAGTTGGTT
Source organism: Cuscuta europaea (assembly GCA_945859875.1). Taxonomy (NCBI): domain Eukaryota; kingdom Viridiplantae; phylum Streptophyta; class Magnoliopsida; order Solanales; family Convolvulaceae; genus Cuscuta; species Cuscuta europaea. The sequence goes on along the minus strand of CAMAPE010000019.1, from coordinate 2,119,862 downwards.
ATGTAGGGTTTGTAGAAACGGAATTAAGGAACTACGTTTGAGATGAAAATCCAAGGGTTAACAGGCAACATGCACAATAGTGCGTGGAGCGCTTCATTTTAGAGAAATAACATAACACATGCATCGTTCTTTTATAAAAATGAAGATCAATGGTGAGAAAATGATTGAATTGGCTTTTTGGGATGATCTGACATCGATACACTCTTTTCACTTACTTTTGACTCTGCATACAATACAAATCGCTATGGTTTTCCATTCACACCCTTTGTAGGGAGGGGTTAACCATCATTTCCTGATTGTTATGTTCGGTTGTGAATTTTTACGTATGGAGTCACATGGATGAGTTTTGAAAGCCTTCTATGAAGCTATGCAAGGGCCACAATCCAAAATGAAAATAACTTATCAGGATCCAGCTTTAGCAAAAGTGATTAATTCAACCTTTTTTTTGCCAAAAATAGCATATCTCATTTCAAATTCCTTTTATAGGCAATTTTTTTTAAGGAAAAGAAGTTTTATTAAAGAAATATCTAAAAGGATTACAAAGAAAAGAGGAAAAGAAAAAAAAACGAGTGAAAACAAAAACAAATCGAAAAGAAAAATAAAAATGCAAAAACGAACCCAACCCCAATACAAGTAGAAGACCCTCCCTCGAGAGAAATGAGTTCCTAAAATTAAAACTCCATATGTGATTGCGATCTGGTTCTCATGTGATGCGAACGATGATGCCTTTTTCTATATATTTTCATTTGAGTATTGAGATTCTGTGTAGGCAAGCAATTCTCGTTCGTAATCAATTCAGCCCTATTGTAGATGTTTTGATTTATGTCAGAGTCCCATAGATCCTCAATGGATGAAATTGGAGCTCTCTTCTCGCTCTCTGAAGCATGGCCAATATATTCATATCCCGAAAATGACAGCTCCTTTTCAGCAAATACCTCCCCCCTAATCAATCCCTTTATAGCATATATTATCTGTAATAGCCTCTCTCGAAAAGATTTGACTTGGATTAGCTTTATCTCCCAAAATTGTTGTCCAAAGATTCCCTATTTTCCATAGAAGTGGCTACAATTCTTTCAAATTCCTTAATAAGGTAACGAGAGAGTGAATCAACCCCATTAGTCATAGCTGTCTGAAAAAATCATTAATGATAGCTAAATCTGGTAAATGCGTAGAGCTACTAAGATCTTTGACAGAGTTCAACACCTCACATGTCTCAGAAGAGGCTTGAAAGGGATTTTCCTCGGTTAGACGAGAGTTACTCTAACCAGAATGATTTCTGCATTTCGAGAATATTGCTTCAAGTGATTAATTCAACCTTATTTTGCATATTCTAAACAAGATTCCTGAGAAGGTTGGATGTCCAATAAATTCCTTTCCTAATTTTTGTGCTATCTTCTATATTATTAAATATTATGAGAACCCCGAAGAGTTTGAATTAAGATCAGAAGAAAATGAATGGTTGTCCTACATGCATGTTTCAAGTGCGTAATCAGTGGGTTCCCGCCTTACTTCAAGAACACATTTTTAGCTGGTATGTCATCTACTCAAAGAAGTGAAGGGAATCATTCCTTTTTAAGAAATATGTGTACACGTTTTATATATTAATGAGTTTGTCACCTGTTCTAACCGAGCACTGTCCTGGAAAAAAGAGAAAGAGAATACAACAGATTACGAAGATCGAAACGGATGCCCAAAGCTACATTGCGGAACTTATCGTGAGATTCAGGTTGCCAATTTATCCATGTTTTATGAATTTCAGAAACAATTACATAGGTGTTTCACATACAGTGTAGAACCAAACATTGTGGACAATGAGGAGTTGGTGTTTTCTTTAGATTACCCAAGGGTTATCAACTCATCTTTGGGTAAAGAAACCAAGGTTTGTCCATTTTAATAACGACACACAATTTCAACTTTTTCGTGCTTGAAATTTGAATTTGAAGGGATGCCTTGTGCTCATATCTTGAGGGTATTAGACACAATGAAAACATATGAACATTCAAAACAATACATCTTGGAGCAATAGAAGATCGGTGCAAGAAGGGTGATAGAGTATTAATCTTTGAGAGAAGTGAGAGCTAGAGAGAGAAAGTGAGCAATTAATATTTCTCAACCTCCTATAACTACCCCTAGGGGGCTATTTATAGGAAGAAATGTGGATTTGAGCTCCCATGTCTTAGGCCTGGGAGGCCCGATACAATTTGGGCTGAGTACATGATTAATTTGACTAAGTATAAGATCTAGTTCTGCCTTGGTCTTTTGGCCGACGGAGGGCCTGTCCGACGGAGGACCAAGTTCTGCTACTAGGCTTCTAGACCATATTCTAAGTCGATAGGTGTTTGGCCGATGGGGGCCACATGGGTGCAACCTGTCTGTTATTTAGACTTCTGAGTATGTGGGCCATGGGTGTGGGCCCATATACGAAGTGAATCAGTAGCCCCCACTCTCTGAGCTGAGGTGTAGACGAAGTGAAAGGGAGTAAATCACTGTTGTTTTGATGCTTTTGGTCGATGCGGAACCACCTGTATTTGATAATTCGTTGTTTGCTCTTTCCTAGCATTTGGCCATTGCGTGGTCTGTTGGGTTGTTTGGATGATGCCATTTGCGTTTTTCTGGTGGCCGGTGATTGTTAGTGCTTTGTAGCCGAAGTGTATCCCTTGCTTTCACTTTTGGTGGACGATGACTGTCACTGTTTTGAAGACGATGTGTGTCCCTTGCTTTCGCTTTTGGTTGACAATGAATGTCACTGTTTTGAAGATGATGTGTGTCCCTTGTTCTTTACTCTTTTTTGTGTTCTAACGGCTTTGGTCAGGGATGGACCACATGTCTATGGATGTTGCGGTGTCAATGGTGTAGCTTTGCTTTCCTTTGTTATTGAGCTTGATTTGTCATTGGAATGTTTCACATATTTGGAGGCAGATATAGTCCCCCAGTCCCCTACTCCTTCATGCCGAAGAGCATGTTTGGTGTGAAGGAGTAAGGTGGTGTCTTAGGCCGAGGCGAGGCCCCCACATTCCTCATGAATCCAAACTTTTGGCAATCCCTGATCAAGGTAACCCTGTGGGAGAACCCTTGGACGAAGGTCGTGGGCTAGAGGTTATCATCTATGGGTTCTGTACGAGGGTTCACGGGCTTTGGATTTTACCTTACCTTAGTTCTTGGCCGATGAGATGCCAAGAGTGTGGCTGCTGAGTCTGCTGCTTCTGTTTTGGCCATGCGTTTGTGGTTGATTCAGCCGGCATTGGTGTGTCTGGTTTGATGGTCGAGTGTTTGCCTTTTGATTGGTGACCCTTGGAGGCGGCCGTTGGTGCGACCAGTATATGAGTTCTACGTGTAGTGACCGTTGGAGGATAGAGTTCCATGTCCACCGTGTTGAGGAGAAGGCCGAGATCATTCTGAGTGTGAGGACGAAGTGTTGCACGCTTGTTTGAAAATGAGGACGAAGCCTTGCACGCTTGTCTGGATATGAGGACGACGACACTGAAGAGCCGGTCTGAATGTGAGGTCGAAGCATTGCATGTTGGTCTGAATATGAGAACGACGACGTCGTTAGGCCATGCGCGTGCTTGGTTTTCATGAGTGCTTTAGAGTTTTGTCATGCTTCATGGAGCTATGATATAGGTGATATCATCAAGTGTGTACTGCTTTTTCACATCACCCTAAAATTAAGGGCTATGATAATCATTAAGAGCTTTTAGCTCATCCTCTCAAAGAATGTGGTTTCTAGCCTATATCTCACATCATGGAAATGATTAATTTTAGTTAGGCTAGCAGAACTAAATGGAAGGGTTGTTATTACTCATTTGAACTTGCTTCATGGGATCTCCAATCACACAAGTTGGGTTTCCATCCCCATTTGTTTCAAAGTGACACAAGTCTCATTTCCTTCGATGTTTGAGTTATAATTTTTTCGTCCTAGGGATTCTGTCAAAGTAGTAGCTAATTCCTTCTGACTTCACAAAATTAATGGAAATAATTTCATTCTCAATTTCATTTGAACTTGCTTCATGGTTTGTCTTTTGCTAAATGTTCTGATGGTACTGTGTTGTGTGGATATGTGGATTCTAACTATGCTAATGATAGGGATAATAACAAATCTACCACTTCTTATGTTTTACTTTGTGTGGGTCCTGTATTAGTTGGAAGTCCCAGTTGCAACCCATTGTTGCCTTGTTCACCACTGAGTCTGAATATGTTGCTGCCACTAAAGCCTTTAAGGAAGCTATTTGGCTTAAAAGGCTTGTGAGTGATTTAGGTTTTCTTAAACAGAGAATTACAGTTTTTTCAGACAGTCAGTCTGCCATACAGCTTTGCAAGAACCCTGTGTTCCATGACAGAACCAAGCACATTGTGTCAGGTTCCATTTCATTTGAGAAATTGTGGAGGCGGGTGATATCATGTTGGAGAAGATCCCATCAGAGTTCAACCCTGCTGATATGGGGACAAAGTGCCTTTCTGTTGAGAAGTTACTTTCTTGTAAACGAACTTTAAATCTGGACTGTGGTTAGATATTGTTTATTTTTTCATGTGGTTTGGTCCATGGAGTGTTGTTTGCACTCCTGGACTTTGCTCTGAGAACATGGTGTTCTCTGGGCATCCGGTTTGTCCCTTTGATCCTTCTTGATCAGGAAAGTGTGCATCACACTTTTCAATTTATGTTTCTGGGTCCTGTGTGACCCAGGGAGTGTCTTTTGGATACCTCCAATTGTTGGCCTAAGATATCCTTGGATGTCTTGGGCAACCAGCGATGATGAGTCTTTCCCATGCCACATTTTTTCTCTACACCACATAGGACCAATAAGGTGGAGAATGTGAGAGGTATTGGCCCTATGGGCCTTGGCCTTCTTCTCCAATAAATTCCGGGACTTGGACCTATATCATTTGGTTACCACCCAGTCCATTTGCTTCCTTGACCCATCTCCTAGTGTTCGGTCCTTATAAGCTCTGTGACCTACTTACCTTGTTGGGCTTTCCTTGACCCGCCTATTTAATCCCTTGATCTGCCTTTGCCTGGTGAGAGAGCCACATATGTGTAACCCTAGTTTTAGAGCCTTCTGTTTAGAGAGAGGGTCTGGCTTCTCTCTAGCCTTTCTCCTTCTTCCGCTCCTCTCTTCACCTCCTTCGTGTGTGTGTGTGCTCTGTAAGTCCTAGGGAGAGGTTTGAGAGGGTAGCTGAGTTTGGGGTTTGGATATTGGTACCTTTGGTGGTGGTTTCTGGTCCGGTAGGTCCTTTTGTGGTGGTTGTGAGTTGTTCCAGAACCTTCGGGTTCGTGTGACTGGAGACCTGAGCTGGAAGATCTATCAGCCTTACAGGAGTATCTGGCAAGCTCGAAATAGGTGTGTGTGGAATAATGAAGTGGTTACGGTTGATAAGGTTGTTGTACTAGCTGATTCATTTCTGAAGGGTTGGAGGAAGCTCACGGAAGAGGGGGAACTGGTGCGAGGAAATCAGCTAGCACACACAAACGGCACTATGGAAAAAACCGGAGCATGGCAGGCTTTAAAATGAACATAGATGCGGTGGTGGTTGAGAATGATCACCGGGGCTTTGTCTGGGTGGTCTGCGACGAGACAGTGATGTTTGTGGCTGCTGGCAGTCATCCATGGCGGGAAGATGCACTCCGAAGGTGGCTGAAGCGTCAGGGATTCGGGAAGTACTAAGTTGGCTAAAGGAACTTCATTGGGACAACATCGGCATAGAGTCAGATGCACTCCCGCAGGTTGTCTCAGAGATTAATTCGAATGATGGATCTTCTTTTCTTGGCATAGTTCTGGATAATATTAAGGATTTATTACTTTTTTACAGGCATTAGTATCGCTTTTGTAAGACGGTCTCCGAATCATGTTGCTCACAACCTTGCTCGTGCAGTCGTTTCTTTGTCGAACTGTCGATCTTAGTTAACTGTCCCTCGTGATTGTATTCTTAGATCTCTAAACTTTGATTACTTTGATTGTAGTATTTTCTTTTGCAAATAAAAATTGTTTTGAAAAGTGGACTAAACATTTATTAAATTTTTGAAGTTTCCAATGGCTCCAAACTGAAACTTCCGTATGAAGAATCTATAAAGATATCTACAGCGGAGTATATGTCAGTTATCTGATAAGAGTCATATAAGAAATTATATCTTAATTTTTTAGAATTTTTTAATCCTAATTAACTGTAGTTAGTTATTTAATTAACATTAAATAAATTTTATTTGCAAAATCCTGCTTTTTAATATACTCTAAGATCTTAAAAGAACCCTTTATAATATGTAAAAATAGTATATTTCTTATTATTATCTATTGTAACTTTGAAAGGAGACATTCTTATAAAGGAGACATTTTATACTTCTTCCTCCATTCTCTTAGTTACAATGATCATCTTTTTCAAGTTTGTCAACACATAAGTTTGATCACTAATATACTCATTCCTTATTAGTAAATAATTTAAAATTTCATATTTGGAAAATTTAAAATGAGCGTAATTGTTACTAAATTTCGAACTTGGGAAAAAATGGACCAATTAAATTGTACCAATTAAATTTTCTGATTATTCCATTTAAATTGTTCACTAATATACCAATTCTCGAACTTGGAAAAAAATGTCAAATAAGGCCATATTTAGGATGCTCTGTCCGGACGACGCCATTTGGGGCGGTTCCCGGTGGAACTTTTTGATGATTTTTTTTGATAATCTTATTCATTAAGTCTAGTTTACTCATATCATATTTGAACTAAAACTTCAATCGGGAAGGCATTCAAATGAATTTTTGAAGATAACTGCTCTTTTAACTGCGCAGTTATCTTCAAGAATTCATTTGTATGCCTTCCCGATTGAAGTTTTAGTTCAAATTTGATATGAGTAAACTAGACTTAATGAATAAGATTCTCAAAAAAAATTAATCAAAAAATTCCACCGGGAACCGCCACAAATGGCGTCGACCGGACAGAGCATCCTAAATATGACCTTATTTGACATTTTTTTTTTCAAGTTTGAGACTCTATCTGACCCTTATCCCAAACACTAATCTTTATTATTTAGTACGTCTCTAACGCACCAAGTAATCAATAAATTATTAAATGAACATGTCATTATTTACACACATGAGCATGAGCTTAAATTACATACAAATTGTTACTTTCTAAATGAAAACTTTCCCTTTAAAAAAATGAAAACTTTCATACAGTTGCCCAAACATGGGAGTTTAGTGGGTATTCACTCGTGATAAGATCTAATTTTACTTGCAAGGTATTCTTTACTTTAAATACAATTAATTTTAAACTAATTATATGTGGAGTAAATCTTGAACTAAATACATCAATTATGTTAATTTTAGTTATAAGAAACAAAGGAAAAGAACAGTAGTACGTAATAGTTTTCATGGACAAATGATGGAAAACTTCGGTGGGTGATAAATAATGACGAGAAAATGTTAAAATCGTGCTTATATCCAATATGAGATTCACAATTAATATAGTGTACAATTTGATCTATTTGAAATTTTAATGTCAAAAATGAGATTTTCATCTAAGCATAGTGCCCACTATGTCTGATTTATAATTTTGTACATATATTAACATTTTTATAATATATATGTCTTTATCCTGTGCAACGCACATGTGAGAAACTAGTACTCCGTAAAAAAGTATTTTGTCCGTCTTTTAAGCTTTGTTATCTTTGTTATCTTTTGTTCAATCAAATTAGACTTTGATCAATGACATATTGATATGGGAAATGATTTATAAAATAAAACTTTTACGAAAATGTTCTTTGTTGGAAGTATTTTCATATAAGTATAAAATTTATAACATTCACATAATTATACTAATAAAAAAAGTTTACCATCATTCACTTTTAGTACCATGTATAAATTTTGAATATACACTAATGATGAACACAATAAAAACAAGAGTTTATATTATATAGGTTGCGATATTGTTCTAAGCTAACACTTTTAGATTTTTTTTATATCAAGTATTATGTAACTATGTTCATCATATAATTAGCTCTCTCAGATTGATTTTAAGGTCAAATTCTGTTAATTTTGACAGCTAATTAATTAAAATATATTTATTCATGCCATGAAAATACTTTTGCATTATTTTAATATATTGTTGAAGTATTAATTATTATAAATTTTATAAGCAATTTTTTTTAAATGGCACCTTCAGATCAACCAAGTTTGACCAATATATAATGGGACAAAGTCAATAATTTGTTATAATAATAAATAATTATAAGGGATGATATAAAATATTGCTTCAATAGATAATTACAACTTTACAAGTAATAACGAACTGTCTGTAGTTGTTATTAAACACTCATGTATTTATCGCTAATTAACAAGCTTTTGTCGGCGTATGAAGCAAACAAAAAGGAGAGCAGATCGAAGTGATGCATTTGGGACCCATTCTTGTTTAAAAAATTTTACATTCATCTTAAGGGTGTTATTGTCCTTCTAGCTAGACAATTTGGACTTCACACTCATTTTCTTTTATTATTTATTAATAATTCCAGTTTTTCCTCATTCACCTTATACCCAACGTACAAGGCAATAATATACGTAATAATACTATCTACAAAAAATACCTTATTTCTTAAAAGGGTCCTATTATCTCTCTTTTCTTTATTTCTTTGTTCAACCAAACAAAGCCATAATAGAACAAATTCTGGTACCCTACAACCTTATTCCAAATTAAATTTCTCTTTTGATAGGATAAATTTATTTAAAAACTGATCAAATTTGTGTATGGGATCGAGAAATTATATTAATCCAATAAATCTTTATTTGAAATGAAGGAAGACATAATTTTGGACATACAAAATAAAAAGGTCGGTGATAAAAGAATAGAGTGAATATTTTAGTATTGAAAATGATGTTTTCATTTTAAGAGGGAGTAGCACTTGTATATCCTGATTATCTCTTCAATTTTAAAGAAGCAGGGTTTTAATTCTTTTTAATGATATTTCCCATTAGCTTCGAGATGATGTACCGTTTTTTTGAGAGAAAAAAACGCGTTTAAAACGAAAAATAATGTCGGTCCGTTTAAAAAGGAAAAAACACTTTCACTTGCCGTATAAAACGTATATTTCCCGTATTTTACAAAAAATAAAAACATTATATGATCACTTGAATGAGAACATCAAATGAATAGGAGATCAACAATAGTTTAAAAGCAAAAAAAGAAAACCTTATCCTCGTTACCCCTTGTTTTTGTATTGCTAAAATACAGAATATACAATTGTTAAATACTAATTAATTGCATGATGACTAAAACTAGCATCCTATAAGACTAAAATCTAAAATACTAATATATATTAGATTTGTGATGTTATTTTCCAAACAAGCATATCAAAGTTAAGGTTTTCCTATACCTGACATTTTTAGTATAAACATTTACAGATAAACAATAATAATTGTAGCAGTCGCACAACTTTCTAATGTCATTCATCATCTAGGTGAATTTAACTTGAGTTTCATTTGATGCTCATATAAAGATGATGATGATGTTAATTTGGTCTCATTCTATCGTTTATTATGCCTTATTTTCTGACCTTACTTTGCAAAATTATGTCTTAGACTTAATTACTCCATACTATTTTTACTTTTGTCATCGACTTATGCAATTACGAATTATTCTTTTATGTAGTAATGTAATTTGCTACTTCAATATGTGTACACTCTTATTTCTTTTTATGATATGTTATTTTATGAAGTATATAATTTAAATATTATTTTGGACTTAATCATTATTTCTTTTTTGACGTGAACTTATGCTATCATGAATGCATTTTTTGATGGAATAATGAGATATTATATTTGAATGTGTGTGTATGTTGATTATCCTTTATGTACTATATGTTTTTTATGCTCTAAAAACTAGTATAATAATTTAATCATTCAAAATAAGACCCGTTTTTTTAACCCGAATTTTTCTAAGAGATGTCGTATTATACACGTATACGTATTTACACGTTTTATAAAAGCCAACGTATTTTTTGTTGAATTTTTAACCGTATTTTTTGTTGAAGTTACCGAATAAAACACGTACGTATTAAATCACGTTTAATTCTCGTACCCTATTTAACTAACTATGGTCAACATTCAACTACACGCACAATATACGTAGTTTTTTTCACTGATAATGTAAGCCAGCACATATTTTTTGGGAGTGGTAATCTATCTAAGCAATGACGTCCTTCAGCCATATTAAATTATTAATGGAGTAAAAGTTTCAAATAATTTTAAAAAGCGTTTTAGATAAGACAAAATAGATTTTTTGGATTTTTTTACTTTTCTCTATGGTAGAATTTTAAGTTATAAATGAGTGTACTATAACCATGGTTTGATATACGCTACCGCTATATAGCGGTCGCGGTAGTTCCTCTAGTGCTACCGGCCGCTATTGTGACGTGAATTTCAAATCACATAGAAATCTACGACGCTACAGCTATGTGATGACGGATTTGGAACTAAGATTTCAAGTGTTCAATTTTATACCCATTAAAATTTAAAGAAAAATAATTACAATCACATGCACTAAGCTAAATTTACACATGTATATATACTACCGTGTTTTTAAAATTTTTGGATGCTCTTGTGCATACTTTGGAACAAAGCAGCTCCGCCACTGCCGCTATGGAGCCGCTACGCACCGCTAAAGGCTGCTACCGGCACCTTCCACACTGCATCACCAACTAACTGATGTAATGTTGTGTAAATGTTGTGTGCATGGTGTGAAATACATTAATGGTGGTGTATGCATTGAAACTCTAATGTAAATGTTGCAATGCGTAAATGCATGCAATGTAAATGCAATGTAGTGAACTCTAAATTAAATGTACATGTATGGGGTTGGGGTATGAGACCAAACTTTTCCAACGTAAATACATGTGCATGCTCACTAAAAATGTTGTAAAAGGACTAGCTAATTGCTATTATTAACAAAGGACTATATCATGTCAGTACATGTTTAGTTGTGTTTGTAATGTATCATTTAATGTAAGAATCTATTTAATTTAAAGACATGCTAATACTTGTTTAGTTTGAAGACATTTTTAATTGTGTTTGTAATAATTATTTAGTTTAGCAATCTTTATAATTGTTATTCTCTTTTAATCGTCATATTCTTATTGGTTGATTCGTTGTTCACATAATCACATATAAGTGTTCAAACAAGTATTTTGTATTCATAATGTCTCTATTAACTTTATCACCCATTAATTCTATGTTGTGCGCACTTGAAAATATTTCACGCTGATGTGACCTCTACACGTGTGACACCGCACCCGGACGTTCTTGAAATTTAATTTAAAATTCAAAGTTGATGTATTGGTTTCCCTATTATTGTAAAACAATTGATGCTTTACGAAGTGTATGATTGATCATACTATCATTGAGCTCATATTATAATGACGGGCTTACAAATACTTAATTGGACTATCTTATTAAATATAAGAGCCCAACATTATGTGAAGAAATATTCATAACCCTTCTAGACCAGAAAACCAAACCGGAACCAAACTGAATTGAAACCAGAATTGCCGGTTTTTGAACCGGTACTGTGTGGTTCCTGTTCCGGTTCTCTGAAATTTGAAACCACAAACCAGTGGTTCGGATCTGGTTCAAATTCGAACCGCGGACATGTCTAGATAGATAAAAATGTATTTTTTTATATTTTAGTGTATATAATACTCCCTCCGTCCCGAAAAGGTTGGCCAAAGATAACTTTCACGTAGATTAATAATGTAAAAACTGTGTGGTTGAAATTTGTGCAGAAGAGTGAGAATTAATTTTAGCCACATATTCCTTACTTTAAATGGAAATGACAAATCTTTTTAGGACATCCAAAAAATGAAATTTGGCTAACCTTTTCAGGACGGATAGTACGTAACTTAAGTCATTATGATGAAGTACATCGTATTGACATTGATAATATACTTGTAGTAATTTAAGTCATAGATAAAGAATCAATGACAAACACTTCCTAATTTACACACTACAAGCTGGTGTTGATCAAGCGTTGAATTCATCTAAAAGCTGGAATCACACAATGATCTTTTAGTAATAAAATCAAACTTTTTTCGGATGCAACTATTTGAATGTTAATATGCAACTGACAACTGTTATTTCATCGCAGAATAATATGTAATATTTTAAACTTCAATATGCAATACAAATTGCGTAAAGATGTATCATACAAATGTTTGCACAATAAACATCATTTGTAATATGTTCGCCACTGTAAGTCATATAATTAGGCTATAATATAATTAACGAAACCCCTCAAAAATATTTTAAGATAATTGTCTAATTTTTTGAACTCTGTATAACTCGATCTCTTCTAATCTGTTATACATAACTAGATAATGTAAAGGGAACAATGGAATATCTGAATATATACCAACAATAAAGAAAAACGTAGGTAATAAAGAAACACTATTATATGGAGTATGAGAGAATTAATAGTTTGGATGTGCCTAATATAATGAGAGAATTATGTTTAGAGACCAAGAGGGTCAGGCGTCATGCGGCCGGACACCAATAATTTCAACAAATACACAAATTTAACGTAACTCGAGTTAAGATCACATGGCCGGTGAAGCGGCAGGTATCTTTTTCATCATAATAATTATTGCTCTAATAATATTTATTTGATATTATATTATATTGTGAATAAACTTCAAAGATGATGTTCAAAGATTTGTTCACAATTTCTGTGACTTTGATTTTAAACAAATTACAATACTTTGAATCTTGTAATTACACTATTACATTGGCGGCTAAATGTAAAATGGTAGAGAATATATAGGGATGGGGAAAATACCAAAATTTTGATATACCGCATTTACAAATCGAAAAATACCAAATTTATCGAAGATTTAGGCATACCGACATTTTCGGTATGGTATGGTATTGTATCGAATTACTTCAGTATGGTATCACTATGTTTAGAAAATAAAAGACATACTGATATACAGTTATACCAAATATTTATTCATTTTTTTAGAATTATAACAATGACTAAATAAACAACATCATATTAGGGATACATGATTTTATATCTATGTTTAATATTTTTTTGTATGAGATCAATATTGGTTTAATTATATCTATATTGTTTAAGTTATTTTAGAAGTAAAGTGTTAATTTTGAATATGTGGCATGTTGAATTGTTTAAATATATACTAATAATAATTATTGTTAAATATTGAATGTGACATCAACAGATTATTATTTTTATTTTATAACATTTTAATAATCGACTAAATATGTCAGTAGTAACAAAGATTTTGAATAATTTGTTAGTCTATGATAATTTGTTGTATTGAGAGACACGCATGACAATTTGCCGATATCGTACTGTTACCGAACCGAAACTTCGGTATACCGAAATGCGGTATACCGAAACTTCGGAAGGTAGCACTATATAAATTTTGTATACCGAAAGCTTTGGTACGGAAAAGATATGAGAGAAAATATTCGGTATACCCTACCTGATAGCTTCCCAGTAAACTGTTAGCGGTATGGTCTAGAGAGAAGGAAGAGTTAATAATAGAGAGCGAAAGAGCTTGCAATAAATGAGTTTTGGATCCCCAAGTTGGGTATTTATAGAGGGATTGCGGGTTGGGCTCTCAGGTCTTAGGCCTTGGAGGCCCGATTACAATAATGGGCCACTAATGGGTTGTTTACATGCTTTCTAACTCGCTAAGGGTACTATGAGGATGCCGGCTAGTGATGGGTCCAAGATGCATGTGTGCACCTTGGCCTTGCTGGTGAAGATGCCCCGGTTAGCCTTACCGAGGTGTATTCCTCCGAGGTGCGTGTACTGAGGTGATGGTACAGACAGTAAGTCCGCCTCTTCATTCTAGACTAGGCTCTCTAGGTGGGCCTTATGTCCCTGGTGTCGGCTTGGGCCGCCCGTGTGTCCAAGAGTATGTGGGCCATGAGTCTAGACCCATATCACTATAGTACCGAACCACCCCTAAGAATATATCAGGATGAAAACATGCTGCGGATATGTAATAAAGTTATTCTTAAAATATTATTTAAAAAAACATAAATGAAAATGTGACCTATGTTATATATTATCACTTTAAATCTAAAACTGAACATAATAATAGTAAATCTTAAAAATGTAATGTCATATATGATCACTTTAAATCTAAAAGTGAACATAATAATAATAATAATAATAATAAGGGAAAAATAACTAAAATACCCCAAATTTTGAAGGGATGTGAGATGAACACCTAAACTTGCATATGTATTTTAAATACCTCAAACTTTATATATAGAGTTATTTTGGCACCTAAGTCAATTATTATTTCTTTCAAAATGTAAATTTATGGTGTTAATTGCATAATTTAAAATGTTTTAAAATTCATGAAGACACAATTAACATTATAACCTTCCATTGCAAAATAAATAATGTTATCCTCAATCTATATAATTGCAACACTATTAATTTGCTATTTTAAATTATGCAATTAACCCCATAAATTTACATTTTTGAAAGAAATAATACATAACAATGGTGCGGAAATAACTTTTTATATGAAGTTTGGGGTATTTAAATTACATACGCAAGTTTGGGGTGTTTACTTCACACTCCATCAAGGTTTGGAGTATTTTTATTATTTTCCCCTAATAATAATAATAGTAATAGTAATGAACTAAAAGTTATTAATAAAATCATTATACATAAGTCACATTTTTGTTCATTATCTTTATGTGAATATACTAATATACGTAGTGATGGAGCATATGGTCCATGACCCCCAACTCACACACTCGCACTACACAAAAACAGGCACAACGACCCCAGGCCCGGTCCGTACAAATAGAAGGCCCTGTTCAACATAAAATAGGAGGCCCTAACATTTGTTAGGGAATATAATGCTTATAATACAGAGTAAAATATACTAGTGGTATCTAATTTTGTAAAGTGCAATTCTTATCATTGAGGTAATACAGTCATTTTCATTTTCATTACGGAGTATAATATATACAATTTAAAAGAAATAAAGAATTCAAAAATAATAATTAACTTATACTTCGTACTACTTATACTAATCAATTAAAAGGAAAAAAAGTAGGAACAAAACGCCTGAAACAAATGATAAGATAGCAGTAGAACGGATCAATGGAAGAATGCGGCCCTACTACACTGCTACTGCCGACGTCTGCACTCTTCCAACTGCCGCCCAAAGAGCCTCCTGAATCCTAAGTGTATGGTACTCTAATTTCAAGGTATTCAACTAAATCAAGGCAGTCAATCCAATGACAAATTTTGAAAATTTAAGCATCAAGTTATAAGATGACCGCATATCAAAAGAAGAATCGAAGACATCGGAAATTCGGACGGAAACCGATTATAGAAAATTCAAAATCGAAGATTAGCAGGTTGCTTCGTTCGTCGCCGATTGTTGTATACAACGTTAAAACCCTATTGGTATATAAATAAACTTTTTCATCTGCTCGAATTGTTCCAGAAATTGTTCTCGGAATTGTTGTGTGTGCCATTTGGTTTCTCCAAGAAATGCGCAGACAAACGAAGAGTCAGGTCCCGTTAAGAGGATTATCGATAAAGCAATGAGACACGCCACTGGATTGGGCCGCTGATAATGGTTTATTTAAAAATATCATTCCTAATGGGCCTTGTATAGTATTATCCTAATAAAAAATGGGGGGCCTTCAAAAACTGGGGGCCCTGTGCACTTGCACCAACTGCACCTGGGCCGGGCCGGGTCTGAACGACCCACAAGAGGCCCAATAAGCAACCAACCAACGCTCAAGTGGGACGCCAAGAGCAATGGACTACCCCAGCACCCAAAGTGGTCTACCAAGGGTGTAACACCCCGGCCCTCCAGAACCCGAGGTAGTTACTTCTGACATCTAGTACTGTCCTCACAAACCGCCACTAGTCTTTTCCGCGCACTTTGTCCTCACTCGTGCACACCCTGAGAAACTTCCCAGGGGGTCATCCATCCCAAGACTACTCCCATGCAAGCACGCTTAACTTTGAAGTTCTTGACTAATGAGCTCCCTTAAAAGAAGATGCACCTTGTTGTTATGAGTAGTACTATTAATCCGTTTAAATTAAATCTCAAGTGTTACAAAGGGAATCGATCCCCAAAGTCTCCATCCTTCGCGTGACTCCTCGATTCGTCATTTTCCAGCTTTCAATAGACGCATTTAATGCCCCACCACGTGCTCAAATTTGCTTTACATCAGAGCTCTATGTCATTAACTAACTTACATGTGTACATGCATTTAATGTATTTAACATTTATGACTAGTATAAATAGCACCTTTTTGATAGATGTAGCAGTTTGAACATCATTAATGTGATACACACTTCTCTCTCTAATTCTTGACTTTGCTTTTTTATTTTTTATTTTTTTACCGGGGGGGTTGGGGGGGGGGGGGGTTGGGGCCTGGGGTAAACTCGAATCAAACTCACTCCATTGAGTATTAAACCCGGGACTTTCCATAAGGGAGAGTGAGTCAGTGACCAGCTGAGCTGAACCACTTCCTCTACTTTGCCTTCTCTCTATTTTTAGCGACACAAAAAATATACAAGTACTAATAAAGGGGAGCACCTCAGGTTAAACAAACAATAGCACCCTTCATTCCGGAAGGATCTAAATCGTTGCCTTCATGCACCTCGATCGATTACCAAGTACTTTACTCCGATCTTGTTGAGGAGTTGGTACCTAAGGAAGTCTGACAACAAGAACTTTTCTGGCACCTTCATGTCCTTAATTTTTCGAGCCCTCAGTCAACACTTTATTTGCATCTTTCTCCATGGCAGCAGCACCTCCTACCTGCCACAAAAATGATCCCAACAGCCCTCCGATAACGAGTTCTACGCCATTTGTATGTAATAGAATTGATCCTTCCATTTCTTGTGAGATGAAGGAACTTCATTGAAGAGCCTCCACTCCAACACATGTTGAAGGTTGGTGAACCCATGGTTGTTGACATATATATCCATGCCCCCCGCAAAGGTTGAAGCAAAGAAAGGAATGGTTGAGGCTTGCACCCATCTTCTTCTCAGCACACATCACGTGAAAGTAAGTGATGTAGGAATAATGACTACTCCTCGGACTCGATCTGCTCATCAACATAAGGTGTCCTCTCATCCAACCACCCCTCGGACTCGATCTGCTCATCAATAGAAGGTGTCCTTAGCATATCCTTAGAATAAGCTTCAGATGACATGACTAATGAGACTTCGAAAGCTGAGGTGTCCTAACACTAAGGGAAATCTAGAGTTTTGGTCTAAACACTAAATCAAAGCCCTAAAGAGAGAAGTATGAGAAACCTACGAAGAATTACCCGGAATATGGTTGTTAGATCTCCCAGAGGTTTGTTTAATCTCTAGATTTTAGCAGAGCTTCACTTCAAACAACAAAATGTGTACATAAAAATAAAATCAGACTTGGGGCATTTATAGGCAACTCAACTATATATGGTTACCTCTGAATCACCCCCACGGACACGTGGGCCCCCAGGAGCAATACCACCCACATGCAAGGCATCCTCGACAATATCAAGGCTAGCATAGGTCGGTGTTTCAAATGACCATTCATATGCACCAGGCCCCTCCACACAGTGCTACGCTTTGGACATCAGGAACATTTAAACACGGGATCCCCACTTACAAAGGCCTGCCCTCAATTCCAGACAAGGGACACCCGACCACTAACGAAACCTAGACATATGCACATAAAAAAGCTCCCACTGCTATTACCCTCCGGGAAAAATAGTATACTACTATTCAGGGGCTGCCTCGGTGTAGCACCACATCAACTCCTCCAGCTCGAAATGCTTTTAGTCAGCAGGAATGGGGGACTGGGTGTAACACTTGAGATTAATTTAAAAGGATTAATAGTACTACTCATACCAACAAGGTGCATCTCCTTTTAAGGGAGCTCATTGGCCAAGAACTCCAAAGTTAAGCGTGCTTGAACGGGAGTAGTCTTGGGATTGGTGACCCCCTGGGAAGTTTCTCAGGGCGCGCACGAGTGAGGACAAAGTGTGCGGAAAAGGCTAGTGGCGGTTTGTGAGGACAATACTAGAGGTCTGGAGGGTGTGTTAGAGTTATTACCTCGGGTCCTACGGGTCGGGGTGTTACAAATGGTATCAGAGCAACCCTGCGACAATGTGCTGATCCGTTGGATATCGGGTGGGCAATTAGCAGGGGAAAAGATTCTGGGATATGATTGAGATTGGTTTATGGGAGCTCATAAGTGGGGGTGATTGTAACACTTGAGATTAATTTAAAAGGATTAATAGTACTACTCATATCAATAAGGTGTATCTCCTTTTAAGGGAGCTCATTAGTCAAGAACTCCAAAGTGGGGGTGCTTGAACGAGAGTAGTCTTGGAATGGGTGACCCCCTGGGAAGTTTCTCAGGGCGCGCACGAGTGAGGACAAAGTGTGCGGAAAAGGCTAGTGACGGTTTGTGAGGACAGTATTAGAGGTCTGGAGGGTGTACCCGAGTAATTACCTCAGGTCCTACGGGTCGGGGTGTTACACTGGGAGGACTACCCTTTGATCCTTTTTTAATCATCAAAAGAACATGGAAATACACAAAATCCAAGAGGTAGGGAGATACAACACTTTTGTATCATACTCCCTGTGCCCTTAAAACTTTCCCAACTTTCCTTTTTTGGATGTCCCACTAACTTTACCACTTTCCCTTTTAAGTAAAGAATTTGTGATTCCAGTTAATTCTCTCTCTCCTCAACACAAACCTCAACCACACAGTTTTTACTTTATTAATTCTCGTGGCGGTCAAACTTGACAAAGTTTTAAGGGACAGAGGTAGTAAGATTTAGTGAGATTATGCCATCATACAAATAATCACATCCAACATCAACTTTTCTGCGCAAACAACAATTGTATGTGTCAATAAATAATTTCATATGAGATGAACAAAAAAGGATGACACATTCACACCCCATCCCCTGAGACCTCCAACATATAATCACAATCTGACAGATAGAGAGTGAGACTTTGTCCCGATACTTACAGAGATCCTATGCATTTGTTGTCGGGATTCGAACCCGTGATGTAACCCTTTTGACACTTTCTGGTTACCGGTTGAGCTAGGCCCACATGTTCACGTGAGATGAACGTGACCGACCGAGAAATGTGTACAGAAATTGCAAGACTTTGTGTATAGAGAGGAGTATATCATTGGATCTTCTATTACAAATCGATGCGTTATACGGAACTTTCAAACCGTTTATGGACAGTCGCATTGGCGGAGTTTATTTATCGTAGTAAGGAAGTGCGTATAATATTCTTCCCTTCTTTTAATGGCACGGTGAAACTTCAAGTGGGACAAGGAAATTCAAGATTTCACAGCAACTAGTCAGGGGCACACTGTGTAATTGACGTAGAAAACGGTGGCATTTCTTTAAGCATCTTCTCCATTTATTATTTAAAGAAATGAAATGAAATATCACACTCGGATTCTCTTCTTCTTATCAATCAGCGTTTTCCAGAACTCGCTAGGATCAATCTTCTCATCCATTCAAGTCAAAGGAAAAAAGTTGAATTGAAAACACTCCGAATAAATAAAGAAAATCATAGAAAAGCTGCAAACTTCTAAAGTTCGTGTTCAGGTATGTGCGTTCACTCTCAATCTATGTGATTTTCCTATTCATTCTTTGGTTTTCGTTTGTTCCTAAAGTGATTTCCTGGTGTCTTATTCGAGTGTTAATCAAACATTTGAAATTCCAGTTCCTTTTGTTTCTGATTTCTTTTTCTTTTTCCTTGGAGTTTGGTTTGTTAGAGCTTTATGTCTTGTGTTGGAATGTATTTATCACATTTTATCTAATATTTTCCACAGATTAATTGCTTTTTCACTTTAATGTTCAATTACAATAAAAATCCCATACGGGAAAATCTATGAAAAATATTTGGATTTAAACTGTTACAGATTTAATGCTTTCTAAATCTGCAATTCCGCTCTCTTGTTATCTTGGGATGGTGGTGTTTTGCATTTGCTAACCTCTTCATGAAGACATTTCTTAGTCAACATGGTTTTGAGCTTGAGATTTAGTTCTTTTTCCACCAACAGTTCTTGGTGCTCAACAACTTGTATCCTTGTTAGACATTAATATGCTCTAAGAATATTTCAGTCTCAATGGCTGCCTCTACCAAATTTCTTATATATCATATCATCATTACCCCAGTGTCGCAAAGGCTCATGCCTATGGTAAGGTAAAGGGGTGGGATGTACACGGTCTTATCGTAATAACTTCACTTTGTCTTGACAAGTCTATGAAGCCATAAAAAGAAAATCAGGGTATTTAGTTGCCTTTACGCGGCTGTTGATCTTCACACTTATTGAGGCCCTTTTTGGTAGCCAGTTCTGGCTTATTTTGGCTTATCCTGCTCGTGAATAAGAAAAATAAGCAAGACTATTTATTTGGCTGAGATGGATGTTACCAAATTCTTTTTCATTCAAAATTTACAGTTTCAGCAAAATAACCCTTACGGCCTTAACAAAGAGGGCCTTGTTGTTTTTATTACTCTGTTCTCCTATGGTAAATGTCCATGGAGTAACTCTGCAGTGAAGTTACTTCATGAATGGTTCAGATGAAATAATTTAAAGCATCTACTTTTTCCTCATCTGAACCGTCTATCTAGTAAGTTCCCATTGGAGATGCACAAATTCACTATGTGACTATGTCCTTGTTGCAATTTGGTAAGCATATGCAAGATCTTTTGATTCCTGCTTTACTGTTCTACCTTCACCCCTATTATTTCTACAAGTTTGATTTTGTACAGTTTTTTACTGAAGTGGAAATCATGTGGTAGAAATGTGTTTAGAAGAGGGAGAAACATCATTAACCACATAATCATTTCCTTAAAAGGTAAGATAAGAAAAGCTATCTCAGGATGAAAAAGTAAGTCACTTCATGAGTGGTCCTGATGAAATAATGTAAAGTATCTACTTTATCACCATCTGAACCATCTATATAGTAAATGCACAGTGGAGATGCATAAATTCACTATGTCCTAGTTGCAATTTGGTAATCATATGCAAGAGCTTTTGTTGCCTGCTTTACTGTTCTACCTTCATTCATAAGTTTTCTCCAGATTTGTCTTTATACTGTTTTAATGAAGTGGAAATCATGTTGTTGAAATTTGTGCAGAAAGGAGAGAAACAATATGAACCACATAATCATTTCCGTATTTGGAAATAACATACTCCCTATATTATAGGGACTGATGAAAAAGGAAAAAATGAAAATAAAAAAGGAAGCTGATCAACCCCTTTCTTGTCTTTGCAGATATTTTTGGTTATACACTTATACAGATAATACACTCCCAGCTGTGATCAGTAGAAGTCAAAGTCAACGTGTTTTAAGTCAAAGCTCCAGATTTTGATTTAAGAAAAAGCAAACAAACAATTCAAAGTCAATTCCAAATGCAAACCTCTGAGGTACCTCAATCATCATCCAGCCTTCTCCAGAAGTTGTACCATAAACGACCTAAACAGCAAGTTGATGGGCAATGTTACACCACTTTCCAAGGAGAAAAAAATGCGTTCCTGGTCGACAATGAGCAATTCTTCACTTTGGACTCATCAACCGCGTCCGACTGTGTGGCCTACGATTCACCCACCACCGTTTCCTCAAACTGGAGTGCCTTTTCTCCTCATTGCTCACATTCTTATGTCTCGGACTGTAATACTTCTGGGTCCCCCTTAAGCGGTTCTTCTGGGGTTGTTGATGACAGCAATGAAATGAGGCACGCGTTGCGTGAATTGGAGAACAAGTTGCTGGGTCCCGGCTCCGAAGTCGATGATGATACAGGCAGTTGTTCCTTTACGGTATGTTTTGATCTTGTAAAATACAAAGGAATGGAAGAAGTTACTTCTGTTTGATTTTAATTTGGTAAATGCAAAGGAAAATGAAGCATGATTATTTTTACACGTTATATTCTGTCTCTATCTTTGTTTCCCCCCATTATTTCTTTCTTTTTGTTCTTCCTCCATGTTTTCCTTCCTACTCCGTGTTCTGGAATTCCAGTTTACATTGGAAAATGCAGTGGAACGGATGATACTTTTAGTTTTTTGGTCGTTATATGATAGACGCATATAAATAAAGTAAGTAATGCATATAACTAAAGGAAATTATTTCTAGAGAACCTCCCCCTACATTTTCTTTACTTTTTATGAAATTTCCTCCATGTTTTCTCTCCCTAGTATTTGCCAGATTCCAAGCGGGCCCTGAGCGATGTGGTCTCAAAGCCTTTTTCTTCTTCCTTGACAAGATGGACCAAGATTGTGGAGATAGCCCCGAACTTGGAAACGAAGGAGCTTCTCACGATCTGTGCAGAGGCTGTTTCAGATGCTGACGTGTCTACAGCAGAACTTCTAATGGGTGTGCTGGAGAGAAGAGTTTCGGTTTCAGGGGAACCCCTCCAGAGGCTAAGCGCTTACATGCTGGAAGGTCTCAGGGCACGGCTACTCTCTTCTGGAAGCACAATCTATAAGAAGTTGAACTGCAATGAACCAACCGGGTCAGAGCTGATGTCATACATGCAAGTCATGTACCACATATGCCCTTATTATAAGTTTGCCTATGTGTCGGCCAATGTTGTGATCCAGGAGGCAGTTTCCAATGAGAACCGGATCCACATCATCGACTTCCAGATCGCCCAAGGGAGTCAATGGATGTTCCTCATCAAGGCCCTCTCGCAACGTCCAGGTGGTCCTCCTTTCATCCGTGTGACGGGTGTCGATGACCCCCAATCCATCCAAGCCCGAGGTGGAGGACTTAGGCTCGTCAGTGAGAGGTTAGCGAAGTTTGCCGAGTCCTACGGGGTGCCCTTCAAGTTCCACGCGGCAGCCATTTCAGGCAGCGAGGTTGAGCTGGAGAACCTCCACGTGGTCCCAGGAGAAGTCCTAGCCGTTAACTTTCCCTACAGTTTACACCACATGCCGGACGAGAGTGTGACCACCGTGAACCACAGAGACAGGCTGTTGAGACTGGTGAAGAGCTTGTCCCCGAGAGTCGTTACTCTTGTTGAACAGGAAGCCAACACCAATTCCGCCCCATTCCTTCTGAGGTTCCGGGAGACTTTGGATTACTATGCAGCAATGTTTGAGTCTATAGACGCGGCCCGCCCACGGGATGACAAGCAGCGGATCAGCGCGGAGGAGCACTGTGTTGCGCGGGATGTTGTCAACTTGGTGGCGTGCGAGGGGGGTGATAGGGTGGAAAGGCACGAAGTCTTTGGGAAATGGATGATGAGGTTGATGATGGCCGGGTTCAGTCCTTGCCCGTTAAGTGCTTCGGTTGGGCAGGCCATGAGGCAAGTGTTGAGCGAATACAGCCCTAATTATTGGCTTCAAGAAACCAATGGTGCGTTGTGCCTTGGATGGAAGGGTCGGGCTTTGGCAACTTTCTCAGCATGGAGATGATTAAAAAAAGCAAGTTTTTATTTAGTCTGTAAAAGTTGTGTACTAATATCTTCTAGAGTTTATGATGATGGTTCAGACATTCCTCTAATCCCATCCATCCCTGCAAGGTTGTGGAAATGGAAATGGAACTGTTTTGGTTCGAAGAGAATGTGCACACCCTTGCCTCTGGTGTGTTGTTTTCTGTGTATTCGATCTTCTTGCAGCTATTTTGAGCTTACGTTTTGCAGATACAATTGTGTCTCGTTTTTGTGTGGGTCTCCCCGCCCGGAACTCTTAACCATAGTCTCAAACCAGGAGAAGGTGCAATCTTCCCATCTCCCCTGCAAACATACCCTTAGTCACATGAGTTGTATTCATTGTATGCTTGAATGGGTGGGTAAAGAATTGGACTGGTTTTAGTTTCCACGATTTCAAACTGGATTTGGTATTCAAAGACTCAAAGTCAGTCACTCAGTCAAAACAAGTTTCGATTCCTCTAAAATAAACTTTTTTTTTAAATATAGGTGAATTAAGTACAAGGAAAGCATTTGTTAAGAGATAGTGGACTTTGAACACATTTAACAAACTTGGTTTCACACAGTATTTTTTTCTATTCCTTTTTTAAGATAATGGCCTTGCTTGACAAATTATAGTATCAGTCAGCAAATAATGGATTGCGTTTACAGATTTCGTAGTCGAATTTGACGTGCCAGGTTCGGGGATTTTGGTGGAGTAGGAAGTGGAGGGGTCATATTTAAATTTTATATAATTTTTAGATTTAGAAAAACTGAAATAAAGTGAAGAAAATAGTATATAAAAATATATCATCTAACTAATTATATAGTTATTTGTAGTCTAAAATTTACAAATTCAGATAAATTAATAAAGTAAAAAATTCCCTCTCCGGCACTTAAACTTACACTTAAATAAGTGTCAAGTTTGAGTTTCATGATCTTCAAACCATCTAATGTTTGACAATTACTATTTGTACTTGTAAATGTGTACTTGTAAAGTTCATAACAAACTAATTTTCAAATTTTGTATTGAAAAGATTATTTAAAATTATCTTTGTGATATAAATCAATGACAAAAATATTAGTTATACATTTTTTAAAGACAAAAATATGACTAGTTTTCCTTTTCCTTTTAAACATAACAAACAATTGATCAACTAATATACTTCTAATTCTAATTCTCACCCAACTAGTAGCATCAATTGTTGAAATTTTTTCGGTTTTTGCAATTTTTACCGGAAAGAGTTGCTAGAAAAACTTTCCGACAATCACAATGATGGGTTTCACAACGGTGGTGACACCGGTGATGGGGCTAGTGAACTAGTGGCATCAAAAGCGGGTCAGTAACACTGGCATTTATTGATGGTGATATAAAAACTGCCAGTGACATCATGTTTTTTTCAAATTTATTACGTAGTACTACATATCTTATTAGTCACATTTTTTGAGTTTTTTTCCGAAATAATGCTAATAAATAAATAATTCCCAAAATACTGTTGAATTAAAAATAATTACCAAAATACTGCTAGGTTAACCGTGGTTAAGAAAAGCCGCTACTTGAAGTGGTGGCTCTTCTCTTACAATACAAAACCCGCCACTCCAAGTGGCGACTCTTCTCTCACAGCACATTTTGTACATATATCAAACGCAGTATGTTTCAAGAATCTGTTTAACTGCCTCCTCGATTGAATTTTGAGCTAAAATTTGGTGTTGCATGAGAAGAGCCGCCACTTGAAGTGGTGGTTTTCCTTAACCATGGTCAACCCAACAATATTTTGGAAATTATTTTTAACCCGACAATATTTTGGGATTTATTTATTTAATTAGCATTATTCCGTGAAAAAACTCCATTTTTGCACGTATATAAAAAGGTTCTCATTTTTTTTAATAAGCTTCAATGTAATCATATTATGGAAAAATCTCATAAATGAATATATTTTTGAATAATGCAGAGTCAAAGTTTGATTCTAAATTAGGTTAGAAAAATTCTTAATTAGTGCGAAGCTAAAATCCATTGTCTTGAACACATAAATAAAAGTTGCATGGAGCAACAATGTTGTTGAATAAGTAAAACTCATGTGCGTCACTTTTGCCCTCAACCGAATAACAGCCTAATGTTACTCTACACTAAAATTACACAGACTTTCTTCTTTCTTCATGTTCTTCATAATATAAACACAGCAGCTTTTCTGCAAATTTTGGGACTCACATTTCTCTCTTCCATCAACGGCAAGTATTCACTAACATTTTATCAGCATTTTATCGTTTATTTCTCTTGAAAATATGATATAATTCCTACAGATATATATATATGAAACGAGATTAATTAAACAGGTCATTAACGAGAAATTGTGATCTCTTTTGCCAATTCAATGCAATTTTCATGAAATAATAATAAAAGAAAGAGAATTCGGGTGAAATCTTTTCCTACAAATAATATGACCAATCTTTCCCCTTCTTTTCTGTCTAGCATCCTTACCTATTCATTAAAACGCCCATGCAAGAAAAAACGATCTTTTACACTGTACATTTTCAGATGTCCTAAACACATATATAATCCAAGCTTGCATTTCTAGAAGTCTATCCTTAGGTGATGGGGATTGGAAGCCAGAGGGTTCTTTTATATAATATCTTTGAGCCTCATGTTTTCATATGACTAGAAGTCTAGATCTCAAGATCATAATACGTAGTATTTCTTTTTTGTCAAAAAAAAGCCTTTGCTAATCATTTTTTTGTGTGAAGAGTATGTTGGGATTTCTGGGAATTCCATGGAATGGAAAAGTTTGTTTTCTGATTATTGGTTGTCTTGGGAATTGAAGCTCCAAGAAAAATTAAATAAGTTTGATTAGTTGTAAATTTTTATTCACATACTTTTTGGGTTTCTGATATTTCATATCATAGACAAAAATAAGTAAAGCCCGTATCACTCATCAGATTATTCTTGGCATGTAAAGCAAGAAAAAGAGAAGAGTAGGGGTGGAGATGGCAGCAGAAGGATCATCATCTGAGAACAATGATTGGCTAGCAGTGAGGAACTGGGGAAACGTACAGAAAGAGCGTGAAAGGGAAAAAAGGCGAATGCGTGATCGGGAGAGAAGACAATCAATGAGCGAAGAGCAGCGCGAGAGGCATCTAGCCAGGCGCCGTAGAAACTACCAGCTGAGAAGACAGAGAGCCTCCTTGATGGCGAGTCGCCCTCCTCTTCCTCCTCCTCTTCCTCCTCAAACTCGCGGAATTATTATTCCTAGAACTAGAAGTAGCTTCCACCAGTGTGATGAAACCTTTCAGCTTGAGTGTACAAAGGACCATGAAAGGCTACTTGAGGCATCATTATCAACCATGTCTAGTTCTCGCCCTGGTACCTCTTTGCTTCTCAAGATTTTTTAACCGTTAATCGGATTAGTTAATTACACATCTGCTAGCCCCTAGGTGTTGTCCAGGTGGTGCTGGTCAGGATGCAATGACACACGTAAAATACCCGTACCCGGAAGGACTGCATTTTTACCAAATTAAGCATCTCGCGAGATTACTAAATAGCCCATCCGGTGAGGCTCATGACCATATTCATCATGTTGAAGCACAAGTGTCTGCCAATGCCAAATGCTGTGATAGTACTACCATTTCCAAGTGTTAGTATGTTTATTATAGTTTGTGCGTGCATTTCTTCCTTGGGTATTTTTCTTTTTACTATTTCTATCACTCATTGTTTAGTTTTTGCAAAACTGTCAATGTTGTGGTTTTAGTCCTGCTAAATTGCATTCTTCAAGACAGAATACAAACCTTAGTGCATGTTTGAGGTAACTTCTAAAAAGTAAAAAACACTTTTTCAAAGAAATATATACTTCTTTCAAAAAAAAAAACATTTTGGTTCTTTTAGTTTGACAAAAGCACTTAAGTTTTTACTCTTTTACATGATACACAATGGAATTATTAATTCTCAGTTTGTGTTAATACCATAAAACGAAGTCTACGGCTTAACCATGTAACTTATGGGATTTTGATTCACAAATTAGGTACACTATGGAGACGTGTACGGTTAATAGATTTGAAACGTCTAGCACGAGCCCTCAACTCTGCTCCCAAAGGTATGTCTAAGAAATGCAAACCAGGTGGGGATGGGGGGAGATGAAGAACAATAAATATGGTCATTGAAACTTCAATGCAGGGGAAAAGGTTGAGCTCATGGGTCATATGCAGATTATATGTGGCAAATCGGTGGATGAGCCTATCACTGAAGTCCAACAAATCAATGCATGTAATCATCTCCACCCAACTCTTATTAATCGCGTAAAGTAAAGAGACTGTTCTGTAACACTGAAATTGGCTAGATATGCTAACTTTCATGAAAGTTTTGCTGAAGTGGCTGAATATGTTCAAATATGGAAAAATCATGTTTAGTCTTCTATATTTGATAAGCAAGGATGAATCAAACAGACTAACACTGTATTGTATTGTGGTCTATAGATTCAGGTGTCTTCGCCCCGTGATAGAGCAATGAAGTATTAGCATTGGGAAGAAAGATGAGCATTTTCTGTTTTAAGTTCTTGACACACACAAACGGAAAATTATATGGTACACCCGGTTGAACCAGGAGTAATCATTTGTAAATTTGAGTCAATTCTTATGCTTTTATGTGCTTCCCGGATCAGTTCGAATTTCTCCCTCGTCTCTTTGCTCCAGCTTACCAGCTACTAAGCAGACTGCAGTCTGCAGCTAGCTTGTATGTTAGTTACTCCGTACATACCACAATGCTTTCTCAAACCAAATTGGAGACCACAAGTCAAACATTCCCTATTGGTCAATCAAATCGCACCACTTCTTCAGCCCTTCAACCTCAACTCTTTCAAACTTCTCTTTTACTTCTTTTTTGTTTTTCTTTATTTCAATAGTTATCAAACTCTATTCATATCTTAATTATCCAATTTCTGAAAAAATTACAGGGAATGATAACTTGATCTCTTTCTTTCGCAAATAGTAATCTATTCCCTACCAACTGTTCGGAAAAAGTTCAAAGTGAATTTTCCTTCATTTCGTGAGTAAATGTTTATGGCTTGTTACACTTGATTAAAGTACTGACGGTGTGTGATTTTTTAAGTAGTAGTTCTTTGTTTTGAATAGATTCAAGTAGCTTTTTTTGCTACTTCTACATATTTAATAATTTGTAGATTTTGTTGTTTTGAATACATGTTTATGAAATTAGCTATTAGAGTTTAAGTTTGTAGTTTTATACATATTATATTGGTTCAAATATTACTGTACTTTATATGATAATTTAATAGGCTAATGTCCTATTTTTCTAACAATACACTTAAGAGATATTACCCGAAATAGCACTAAAACAGTTTGAAAATTCCAAAATATAGGATTGCCATGTTTTTATTCCCAAAATAGGACTAATTACTGTCATGTTTTGGCAGTACCAGACTTCAAACATGACATTATTTTCTAAACATGTCAGTAATTAGTCCTATTTTGGGAATAAAAAACATGACAGTCCTATCTTGGAATTTTGAAACTGTTTTAGTCCTATTTCGGGAACCTTCCCTACATTTAATTGAGCCTTCATAAGTTTTACAATGTGCATTATAATAAGATTGGTTGAGTTTTGTTGATCACAAAGGTTCATGGGCGGAGCTAGGGGTGGGCCAACCTAGGCCATGGCCCATCCCAAATTTTAAAAATGGCTTAATTTTTAAGGTAAAAATATTTCGTGTAATTTTTTTCTAAAAATATTCTTTGTACCGGCCCAGTGTCCTGGCTCCGCCCCTGCAAAGGTTTATTACACAAACTTGTACAATGATTAAAGTATTCTTTTCAAAAGATTTTATCAATTACAAATTAGCTAAAATAGCTAATCTTATTATTTGGAATGCGGTCACTGTGTGTAAACTTTTGAAATGAGTTTTATGTTTCACAAATATGAGTATAACGTTCAAAATAATATAAAACGAGCACAATAAATTTTCCAAGTCAAGAATGACAAAGTATACATTGTTTGGGGTAATTTACCGAAATACGGGAAAAAGGGGTTGGGGTTGCCAAAATACGGGGATTTTTCTAGGTTTTACCAAAAAACGGGAGTCGGAACTGGGTGTTCCGACTAGAGGTTGGGTTTCCAAAAAAAATGGACTCTCCCCTCATGTCGGATTAGTGACTTCCGACTAGGAGGTTTTTTTATTTTTTTTATTTTTTGCCGAATTCTTAAGGTTTTGATTTTGAGTTTTAAAAACTAAAAATTTTAAATTGGGCTAAACCTCTACTCGGAAGTGAGGAATCCGACCAGATTTCAAAAAAAAAAAAAAACATAATTATTTATTTTTATATTTTTTAATAGTTGCTACAAATTGCCAATTTCTTTAATAATTCCGAAACAATTTTATTTAAATTATTCCAATCATCATGATTCAACTTTTACTTTATTTTATTTATAATATATATTTTACATATAATTTTTACATGAATCAGTAAAATCAATCAATCCAACCACTTCAACCAGGAATTTCATAAATGTTAGCAGATTCGGCCAATTACACCCGATTTGGGTATTATCAAAGAGGGTTTCCAAATAAAAAACTTCGTATGGAAGGGTGCATTCCAAAATGCCTTATTTAGTTTTTTTATTGCCCGGCCGCAATAAAATACTCTTCTCACAGTGGTGTGTATAAGTTGTGCATAAAATAATCACGTGTATTTAGGTCTAAAAGTAGAGATGAATTTTATCAATCCAGGTTCTGAAAGATAGATGAAAGTTTAATATTAACACTTGTGATTCACATTTTTAGACCCGGATCATAAAACCTCAATTCGACTCAGTAAGGATACAATCTTCTGAAATGCAATTAGCCTATATCATGAACACGAGTTGTAAAATTGACAATGATTTACTTAATATATCAATGAAATTTTAATATTCATACTTGTGATTCACATTTTTTAGACCCGGATCATAAAACCTCCAATTCGACCTAGTAAGGACACAATCATTCGAATTTTATGCAATCAGCCTATATCATGAACACGAGTAGTGAAATTGACCACGAGTTACTTAATATATAGATGAAAGTTTAATATTAACACTTGTGATTCACATTTTTTAGACCTGAATCATAAAAATCCCAATTCGATTCAATAAGGATACAATCTTCTGAAATGCAATTAACCCATATCATGAACACGAGTTGTAAAATTGACAATGATTTACTTAATATATCGATGAAATTTTAATATTCATACTTGTGATTCACATTTTTTAGACCTGAGTCATAAAACCTCCAATTCCCCTTAATATTAACACTTGTGATTCACATTTTTTAGACGAAATCAGCCAATAGATGAAATACAAATTTGATTTTGTTTAGAATGCAATGTTTAGATGAAACCACCACCACGACCACCACCACGTACCACCACCACCATGACCACCACCACTACCACCACGACTACCACCACCACCACCACCACGACCACCACGACCAACACCACCATGATCACCACCACGACAATCACCTCCACCACGACCACCACCACTACGTACCACCACCACCACCACATGGTGGAGGGGACATATCAGGGCCGAGCACCCAACCTACCATTGATTTTCCCACATTATTATCAGTACTCTACACAGCCAGATGCATTTTTTACCACATTTATGGATTCATCATTTTACCATGAAGACACAACGGTGGTTTAGAACACTGACGGCGGGGACATATCAGGGCCGAGCACCCAACCTACTGTTAATACAACACATTTATTGTATCTACATATTTATAAATAAATTACATTGAAAACCACATTTGTTTTGTTCACTTTCATTGAAATTACATAAATTGCATTTGAGGAAGCGGTCCAGCCCAGCTGGTCGCCGACTCACTCTCCCTTACGGGAGGTCTCGGGTTCGAAACTCAATGGAGTGAGTTTCAGCCTAGTTTACTCTAGGCTCCCCCAGCCCCCTCCCCCAGACGCCCCCTGGAGTAAAAAAAAAAAAAAAAAAAAATACATAAATTGCATTTTAAACAAAATCAAATTTGTATTTCATTTTATGAATTTAATTCACAATACGGATGGATTAATAAATAAAATAAAGTAACCAATATTTTGATATTAAAAAAATCAAACTCTATATTTTCCATTTTAAATTTCAAAAATACAAATAAACAAATCAATAAATTTAGAAGTACATAACTCCACCTTATTTAAAATACAAATAATGTTTTGTTATTATGGAAAAATCAGATGCATGTTTTGTTATTATGGAAAAATCAGATGCATGTTTTGTTATTAGTTTTAATTAAGTAATAAAAAAACTTCCTGTCGGATTTGTGAAATCCGACCATAGGATGAACCCAAAGTTTTGGTATTCTCCTAGTGGACTTTTTTACCACTAATATAATTTTAAAAAAAAAATTACCCAAATGTTTGGTTTACCGATTCCGATAGGGGTATATAATTTTTTAAAAAAACAGGTTTCCCCTGGTCGGATTTGCCAATTCCGACAGGAGGAATCCACGAAATATAACCTAGTCGGAACACCCAATTCCGACTCCCGTATTTTGGTAACCTAATTGCACTTCCCGTATTTTGGCGTGTCAGACCAAAAAGTCCCGCATTTTGGTAATTTCCTCCATTGTTTGTTCTAATATAACTGTTATATTTCCCATTGTTAAATCTACTGATAATTTAATAAATGAATCTTACTCCGTATTATATTAAGTTGTTGGTAATGACTAATGAATACTAGTATTATACATTTGTGGGTTATCGAAATGAGTTTTATGTTATACTCGAATGAGTATAGCATTTTAAAAAAATGAACATACAATAATGAATATACTTAAATAAATAAGATCTATATATCGCACATGAGTGAGAATTTTAATATTTTGAACTACTCACTTCGTAAGTAATGTATGCTCATTCGACACTTGTACATATTACGTTCATTTTAAAATGTCATAAGTACTGTATAATCATTCTCTACATGTACTATTCTCATTCTATAATGTTATATCAAAGCTTGTTTTGAGTATATTGCTTAAAACAATGTGTATTGATGTAATATTATAAAATGAACACAATAAATATGATATTCTTTTTTTTTTTAATATGTACCCATTAAAAACTACTAATAATTGAGTAAATAATCCTAATTATATTTAGCAAAATTAATGTGCTCATCATTTTATAACGCCATATCAAATTATCAATACTCATTTAGTTTAAACGTTATACTCATTTAAATATATCAAAAAACTCATTTCAACATTTCACATACATAATATATTCATTAAAAATTATTTTAATGTTATTACATTCATTATCTAAATGATCTTTATTTTTATGCATGAGATATCTAGCAGTCACATTAAACTCTTATTTTAGAATTACAAATATTGTTATGCTTAGTTTATGGTGTAACATCAATGCACATTTTTTTTTGCATATTATACTCATTTTAATTAGCGTAACAAAAACTCATTTAAATATTCCACATGTAATGAACACAGTACAATTCAAATTAACATAATTGGTTATATATTGTGATTTATTACAAGAATCATTAAAAAGCCATATTCCAACCATTTTAAAAGTACTTTAAGCATCGCGCTAAAAATAATAATAATAAGTATAAAAGTAGAAAAAAGTTAGAAAATCTATTCACAACAAGACTTCAAGAAAAAATCATACTGATGTCAACATATGATACAGGTGCAGCAATCAACAAAATATTCGATCAAGAAAGAGATGAAAAAATCAGTTGGTAATTTTTTTGAATATAACACCCCCTCATCAAACTGTGCGGGAGATACAATGCGCAGGTTGCCTTTTAAAAAATGAAATTGCTGACTAGAAAGATTTTTAGTAAATATATCTGCCAGCTGAAGACTAGTAGGTACATATTAAACCACAAGATCACCATGAGCCACGCGTTCACGAACAAAGTGATAATCAATCTGGATATGTTTACTCCGAGCATGTTGAACAGGATTTGCAGTCAAATAGGAAGCAGAGATGTTGTCACAGAACAAACATACCGGTGTCGTGACAGGAAAGCCAAGCTCGAACAGGATGGACCAAATGTGCAGTGTGTCCTGTACCCTGTAGGCAATGGCACGATACTCCGCGTCTGTAGAGGATTTGGAAACAGTAGGTTGCTTCTTGGACTTCCAAGACACAAGATTGGGTCCTAGAAAAACGGCTTAACCAGTGGTGGAGCGAGAAGTATCTGGACAGCCTGCCCAATCTGCATCTGAGTATGCTAGGATACAAGTAGCCTGGGGAGTAGGCTGAAGCCAAAGACCATGATCAATGGTACCCTGCAAATATCTAAAAATCCTCTTGACAGCAAAAAGGTGAGTGGTGCGTGGGGCATGCATAAACTGAGAGACTAAATGCACGGCAAAAGTAATATCAGGTCTTGTCAAAGTTAAATACTGTAATGCACCTACCATGCTGCGATACTCAGTCGCATCTGCGAGTAACTCGCCATCAGAGAGAGATAAAGAAGTATGAGACGCGAGAGGAGTACGGTCAGACTTAACAGTGTGCAAGTGAAATCTAGATAGAAGGTCAGAGACATATTTGTGGTGAGAGAGGAACAGACCTTTACTATTACGAGTAGCCTGAAGACCAAGAAAATAATGAAGGTCACCCAAATCTTTCATAGCAAAGTGACCAGCAATAAGGTGAATAAACTCAGTGACAACTTGAGAAGAATTTCCAGTAATAATAATATCATCCACATATAATAATAAATAGATAATGGAGGAGCCCTGACGATAAATAAAAAAAGAATTATACGACTTACTACATAAAAAATTATGAGTAAGCAGGAAACTACTGAATCGATGGAACCACGCCCGCGGGGCCTGTTTAAGGCCATAAATAGCCTTACGCAGACGACACAAGTGATGAGGAAACTGAGGGTGAATAAAACCCCGCGGTTGACGCATATAGACCTCTTCTGTGAGATGACCATGAAGGAAAGCATTTTTAACATCTACCTGACGCATAACCCACCCAAAAGAAATAGCTAAAGTAAGAACAGTACGGACAGTGGTGGGTTTAATCACAGGACTAAAAGTTTCAGAAAAATCCACACCAGCCTGCTGATTAAAACCCTGAGCAACTAGTCTTGCCTTGTGACGCTCAATAGACCCATCAGAAAAATATTTCGTCTTATAAATCCACTTAGATCCAACAATATTTTTAGAATTATCAAACGGTATCAAATCCCAAGTGTGGTTAGCAATAAGTGCATTAAATTCCTCTGCCATAGCCTGACGCCATTTCAATTGTTTATTTGCCTTAGAAAAACAAGTGGGATCTACTGAAATAACAACTGCGTTCAAATTAAAAATAGATTTGGGTTTGAAATTCTCTAATTTTGCCCAAGTTTGCATCGGGTGGACATTAACGGGAGTAGTAGATGGCGGTTCAGGCACAAGTTAATTGTCGGGAAAGCTAGCAGAGGTTGGGGGGAGCGAAGGGATTAGCGGAGGGGACTGTGTAGAGGTCGAGATGTGGCTGCTAGTTACTGTGGAGTTGGATGCATGAGGTTGGGTCACTAGTTGAGGTGTTTGGGGTGACGAAAGGGAGATGGTAGCCGGGTCGGTGGAGGGTGGTGAGTGGACTGTTTCGTGGGTGTGGGAGAGATTCAAGGAGCCAGTTGGTCGAGAAGGTGGATGTAGGCTAGGAGATGATGTGTTCCATAATGGATGAGGTAGAGATGGTACGGTGGTGTGGTCTGTAGAAGAGGGAGTAGCAAACACAGAAGAGGTCAAAGTGGTGAAGGGAAAATGTTTTCATGAAAACGCACATGACGACTAATGTAAACCTTGCCAGTAGTAGGATCAAGAAAGCGATATCCTTTATAACCAGATGCATAACCAAGAAAAACACATTGAATTGATCTAGGAGAAAGATTATTGGAAGATGTGGCAGAAATATTCGGAAAACAAGCACAACCAAAAACACGTAAAAAAGAATAGTCACAGGATTTTTGAAATAATTTTTCATAAGGAGAGAGACCAGATAGTATTGGAGTGGGTAATCTATTAATAATATATGCAGCCGTAAATATAGCATCAACCCAATAAGAACTAGGAAGAGAAGCCTCAATAAACATAGTCCTAGTAAGTTCAAGTAGATGACGATGCTTACGCTCAGCAACCCCATTTTGTTGAGGACTGTGAGGACAAGATTTCTGAAAATAAATTCCATGAGAATCAAAAAATTGCTACATATTAAAATTAACAAATTCACCCCCTCCATCATTTTGAAAATTTTTAATTCTAGAGTTAAAATGATTTTCAACTAGAGATTTAAAAATTTTAAAATGATCAAAAACCTCGGTTTTGGTGCGCATGGGGTAAATCCAAGTAAAATGAGAGAAATCATCAATAAAGTAGACATAGTATTTAAACCCCAAGTTAGAGAACACAGGAGACTGCCACAAATCAGAATGAATTAAATGCAAGGGAGATGAAGAAGTGTGATTAACATCGGAAAAAGGTAATCGTTGAGACTTGCCTAACCGGCAAGAAGTACAATCATGGGAAAAAGTAGAGCTATTACATATGCGTTTTTGAGTGCTCAAAGTACGTAAAATATTTTCACCACAGTGACCTAATCTATGATGCCACACAGGGCCAGTGGTGACTACGGAAGATAATGCTATAGTAGATGGTGGGCTCAGGCTGAGAGGATAGAGATGACCATTAGTTGTTTCCCGAAGAAGAACCGTCCCCGAAATTTTGTCCTTAACAAAAAAGAATTTTTTGTCAAAAATAGCAACACAGTTGTTATGAGCATACAGTTTTTGAATAGAAATTAAACTGAATTTAATATTAGGCACATGATAAACAGATTTCAATAGCAGTGGACGGGCAGAAGTTTTTAAAGAAATATCACCAACATGTTTTATAGGAAGATGGGCATCATTAGCAACACTAACAATAGTTGGACTAGAATAAGTAGACTTGTTTGTCAAAATACCTTCGGAGGGCGTCATATGAGCAGAGGCACCATAATCTGGATACCACAGGGCTTAATTTGCTTGACCAGTGAGAAGTGCTGGAGCAAATGGTTGGAAAAAACGGGAAGGACAATTGAGAGCAGAATGACGTGCAGCAAAACAGATTTGACACACAATAGGAGGGGGAATTGCCCCAAGAATTCCCTCAACAGATGGAGAGCCTGCAGACTTAACATTAGTACCACAAACTAATATAGCATTAGTATTTAAAGTGGACAAAACAGAATTACTTATAGAACCTGCAAGTGGAGGTCTCAGTTGTTACTGTGTCCCATGCTGCTGGCCGAACCCCTGCTGATGGAGAAGTTGCCCGTGCTGCTTCCCTTGGCCGAAACCCTGTTGCCCCTGACCATAGGGCTGCTGCCCGTAATTGGGATATCCACGTCCCCTGCCGCGGCCTCCTCTGTCGTGGTCTCCTCTTCCGCGGCCACCACGACCACCACGCGGTGCACCAGATCGCTCTTGAACACCAAAAGCTTGATAGACTGGAGGAGCAATCTGTTGGCGAAGAAAAAGAACCCTCTGTTCGGCTTCCAATAGGCTCCGATGAAGAATGTCTGGGGGAAACTGATCAGGAAAAAGGGAAATAGTGCTCACAGTGCTTTCATATTCTGGTCCAAGTCCCGTGAGAGTGGTCTGAAGGACTTCTTTATTGGTCATTGGAGAATTTATGGCAGCCAATTCATCAACCAGTAATTTAATTTCCCTTAAGTAATTTTCCATAGACTCAGTTTCCTTCTTTTTCATATTAGACAACAGACGCTTAAGTTCTATAGATCTAGCCACACTAGCAGACCTAAAACGATTTTGTAATCGATCCCAAATCTCAAAGGAATGTTTGAGTTCAGGTACATCAATTAATACATCATGGGTGAGAGTAGCAAAAATCCAAGAACAAATTGTTTGATCAACCCGTAACCAATGATAATAGTCAGTATTAATGATTTGGCGATTATTAAAATCAACCGTGTACATAGGAGGTACCTGTGTGGAACCATCCAAGAAGCTGAACAAACCTTGAGAGACTAGGAAAGATTCAAACTGAGTGTGCCATGTGATATAGTCTTCTACCGCCTTGAACTTGATTGTAACAATCTGAGTAACATTGTTGGCCGGAAAAACTGATTGTGCAACTGCGGCCATCGGAGATTGGAAGAGAGAATGGTCTCCGGTCGAGTCAATCCAGGTGCACAAGAGAATGTGGAACCAAAATACCCCGGGTTGGATTGTGGCTGTGGCGTAACAGTAGGCATTGGGGTCGAGAAAAGGCCTGAGACATTCGGCATGGCAGATGGCTGCCATGGAAACACCATCGGAGGAGGCGGAAATAATGAATATGCACCGGGAATATTTGCAATAAATGAAGAGGATGTCGGCGACATGACTGGTCCCGGCTGAGAAGCAAACACCGACTGCGGCGCAGTCAGGGGAACGGTGGCGTTGGTGATGACTACGGCCGCGTCGGTGGCGGCAGATGACACCGGCGCCGTAGTCGAATAAGCTGAATCCATGGTGGAGGGTTCCATGGACGAGAAAGATGCTGCGGCGGAAGTGTGCAAAGCCTCTGCGGATGCCATGGTACGGAACGAGGGTTAGAGGAGAGATGAAAAAAATCTGGCTCTTGATACCACGTGAAATAATGGGAAAGGTTGCTCCCAATGGGAGCCCTGATATATTTTTAATAAAGGAGTTACCAAAAATTAAAAGTATTCCTAATTTAATACTCCCTTCGGTCCCAAATGAAATTCACACTTTAACTTCACACAAATTAAGGAAATAAATTTGACTTTACTGTAGATCACACTGTTGTGACACTGTTTGGCACTGTTTTACACTGTTTGGCACTGTTTTGATGTAGATAATTTTCCAAATAATGAAGGGAGAAGAAGTGTGAAGTTTATTTTGGACCTACCAAAAATGGAAAGTGTGAATTTCATTTGGGACCGAAGGGAGTATTAGACTATTACTGCTAGCTTTTAGTGACTGAAAAGATCTTAAAAAGAAAAGGTGGTAGCTGTTTGGTAAAAAGCCGATTGTTTGATATAGTTCTGTTTGGTATACAAGCTGTTACGACATTAATAACACTACTAAAAAACCTCGGTATAGGCACAAATTTTGGCTCGGATAACCCCTTAAAATTCCCAAACTATCGCTCTTGGCTCGGTTTTGGCTCAGAAAATAAATCCGTGCCACCTGGGTCGATCCAAACGTGTTGGCACGGAATATAGGATCCGTGTCAACACTTGGCACGACCTTTGTCTAGAATTTCGCGTCCCAAACTTAGCATCCAAATCCATCAAATTTTGGCACGGATATCCTTTGTCTCGGCGTTTGCCTCGGATAGTAAGAACCCAACCGATTCAGTTTATATCGGTTTGTGGATCAGATAAATCCGTGCCAAACAGTGTATCAGGTATAAAAAATGTATACTGTACTTTTGTATGGTATACGTTTTTTTTAAACATTTTGTATACGTTTTAATTTTTTTTTTTTTGACAAAAATGAAATGTGTTTGACCATACACAACATTTCACATTTCACATATTCAACACCACATACATGCACAATAATCACAATTCACATCCACAAGCATAACATAAATTGTAATAAGCATAACATCAATAAACAGTTGAAAGAAAAAACTGTGAAAGTGTAAGCAGTCCAAGAAAATGGCAAAAAAAGCCATTACAAGCAGTTAAAATAAAAAAAAATGTTCAGAGTTGGGGGAGTTCAATTAACAGCATTAAAAATATCATCCATGCGCACTTCAGTAGAGTCGTTGAGAAGGTTGTTTATTCCTTGAGGGGTCGGTGTTCGGAAAGCTGAGAACTCGGGCAGCGGGACACTCGGGTTGACACTCCGCACCTGCTCCAAATACGACATGAACGTATTCATCATGTTGGCCATCTGGGTTTCCCAAATCTGCTGCTGCTGGGCAAATCGGGCGTCAACCTGCTCCTGAATGCGGGCATCGATCTCCTCTTGGCTTGGTCCCGTGATTCGGCTTGTGCAATCCATGCTGCCCGACAGCACCTCTGCCTCGGAACCCGTTCCAAACCGCCGCCCCTTGTACTCCGGCACCGCCTTGCAAAACAACTCTGAATCATCAACGTCAAAGGACTTCCCTCATATTCTGCTTGGGCCTTCAGCTCATTGTACTTTTTCTGCAAAATATTACAAACAATTATATTTAGCAAGTAAAATAACAACTATTACAAATATTACTACTCATGTATATATAATTAATGTACCCTCGTTTCAACAACTCTTGGAGGAGGATCACCAGCCTTGGGCACATACACCTTCTCAAAAACCTCAATCTTTAAAGACTTTCTCTTCATAGATTCAGTCTGTAATCACAACAAGAATCTTATGTTAATGAATTGTTAGTACAATTGAAATAACACAAAAAATATAAACGTTTAGGAACTTTAATTACCATTCTTTGAACATGTGTGGTCACCGGAATATGACTTCCACGATATTGTGAACCTCTTGTTGCCTCAGTGCTACGGTTTTTTTTCCTACTTCACTCTTCTTCTTAAATTCTTCAGAACCCCAATACTCCTTAAGAACAGTCCAATGCTCCTTTGAAATCCACTCTGGCTTCTCATCCTTACGTCTAGCTCTCCCAATATTCTTGCTCAACCACGATGAGGCACGGGATGCAAACCGCTTCTTTATTCTTTTGTGGATGTAGGGATCCCATTCATATTTGTTCTAAACAAAAACATAAAACAGTGTTACAAAACCTATACAAAAACATCAAACAAACTCCAATGTGATAACAAGATTTTTAGCAACATATGAAACTATACAAAACCTGAAACAGAGTCCACCAACGATCACGCTGGGACTCATCAGCGTGCTTGTAAGAATGCCAAGGGCCATGAAAATTTGTCGTTAGAATACTAATGATGGTGTCCAGAACAGAAGGTTTGCTACATAACAATGATTAAAAAATGTTGTTATTTAATAATATTTGTTTGAAAATTATGTAATCTTGATTAAGACTATTAATTACCTTCTCATTTTCAAGAAGGTTATCCATGTTTTTGTATGACATTGGGAAGGGATGTCATCATTCACTCCGGTGGGTGGTTCACTACCAGCTCTGGAGTGGACTGATTCAAGATCAAGGTCAGTATTGGGAGAGTTGTGGTTCACAATAGATTGTCGGCGGTCTGTGGTGCTTCCACCATGACCGCGAGTGCGACCACCACGGCCAGAACTAAAGGACTGAAGACTACCTCCTCTACCAGACATCCTAATGAATTAAATGACAGCACAAATTTCATACAAGGCAATAATATAATTTCATACAAGGCAATAATATAACTTCATACAGTACAAATTTAATCCAGAATATTTGAACACATGCATATATAATTTCTATAAAGATAGAGTACAAAGAATATTCTGTAAATATTTATAAAACCCATAGTGTCCACACATGCATATAGACTACCGAAATAAATAACAAATAAAAACATTAGGTAGTTTAAAAAATACATAAAGTAAATAACACATAAAAAATATTTCGCTTTAAATAAGATAGAAATCACCGAACTAAATACAAAAAAAATTGTTTTAAATAAAATACAACTACCGAACTAAATAAGAACTAAAAAAATTTTTGTGGTAACAAAATTTTAAACTACCGAAATAAATAACACATAAAAAATGACACATGACCTGGAATTAATTAACGGGCATACGTGTGGTGGAGGAGGGTGCTGTAGAAGAACTGTCGTCGCCGTCGTTTAACTTTGCACGGAGGAGGGTATACGTGTGGCGGAGGAGTGTGTGCAGTGTGGCGGAGGAGGGTGTAGTGTGGCAGAGGAGGGTGTAGAGTGGCGGTGGAGGGTGTAGTGCGGGGGAGGAGGGTGTAGTGCGGCGGAGGTGGGTGTAGTGCGGCAGAGGTGGGTGTAGTGCGGCGGATATGAAGTAGGGTGTAATGGGTGAAGTGTGAAGTACGGATGTGGGAGCTGATGTTAGGTTTAAATATTTTCGGTTTTGGCACGGAATTGGGACAGCAAAAACCGAGTCAAAAGGGTTTCCAGAATACTCGAATGGTTTCTCAGTGTTGGAATGGATATTCTTTGAACCAATATCCGTGACAAGGTTTGAAACGAACGGCTGTTCAGTTTTCGGTGTTGTCACGACAATTTGCGCCGCCAAATTCCGTGCCAATGCCTCGAAATTCAAATTGTTAGCTGCCAATCGAATATTTGGCTGTACTCTGGCAGGGATATAGCCGTGTCAAACTGTCTGGCAGTCTGAACGTCCTGACATGTCAGACGTTGACTGTCAGAGACCATTTGCGACGGTTTAGGCACGGAAACGGCCGTGCCAAATTCAAATTATGGGTGGTTCCGTCTATAGGCACGACGTTATCCCTGCCCAAATCCGTTCCAAGTTTATTAAACTTATCTATAAATAACTAATTTGAGCATTCCTATCTACACACTTGAAAGAAAAATTGTTTAAAGTTTCAAAAATATCAAAGCAATGGAAAAGTCTGAGAATTTAGATGAAAAAAACACAGATATTTCTGGTGAAA
This sequence comes from Cuscuta europaea, assembly GCA_945859875.1. Lineage (NCBI taxonomy): Eukaryota > Viridiplantae > Streptophyta > Magnoliopsida > Solanales > Convolvulaceae > Cuscuta > Cuscuta europaea. Next base: position 2,077,828 of record CAMAPE010000019.1, on the reverse strand, counting down.
AAAAAAACTGAGAGTTCAGGTGTGAAAAAACCTGACAAATGGGATTTGTTGGGGCAACGAATTGATTATTTGAGAGAAACGCTGCAGTATATGGCGCCTGTTAATGAAGCAGCTAAGGCAAAAATAAATAAACTACTGGAAAAATGCAGTGCTGCAGAAGTGCAAAGTGAAGATGATGATAACAAATCAGTTTGAAGTTAGAAATTGTAAAAAAGACTTAGTTTATTAAGTCTTTTATCTCGCTTGTTGTTGGTTTCATTTAACTCTATGTTTCTCGTTTATGTAATTGATGTATGTTCGTTGCCAATGTAATAAAATGTTGGAATTTAGTAGTTGATTTGTTGGTTTTTTTAATCGTTTGATTTGTTGGTAATAATAATAATAACAACAATAATAAAATAATAATAATAATAATAATAATTAGGATTCATATTTATTTTATTGTTTGAAGAGAATAATTAAAATGGGATACAACAACAACAACACCTACAAATTAAATAAAAATACAGATTAAAAGGCAATAATAATGTTCATTCATCTGAGTCAGGATTGTCCATGTACTCTTCATCATCAGTGTCCTCCGACTGAAAGTTCCAATCATCTTCTTCATGCTGAGATATTTCGTCAATGCCGTCGTTGGGATCAGGGTCTATTTCTGCGCCAGTTGGATCTTCCAAGTCGATATGTCCCGCATAAATTTCTGGAGCTGGAGGTTGGAAAAACTCTTGTTGATAAACATCAATATCAACGTTTTTATGTATCGCATGACAAACAATTTTTCTCGGTCTAATTGTGCATGCGTTGACCCACGCAGAAGGTTTTTTCTTTGTAGTCGGATATTCCGCGTAATATACTTGGACAGCCTGTTGAGCTAAAATGAATGGCTCATTTTTCTTGTAAACTCGTGTATGATTAACATCGACTAAGTTATGTTTTTGATGTTGTATCACACCCCTCACATGATCAACCTAAGTGCATCGGAATAGTACAATGGATAAGTCATTCTGACTTGGAAACTTCATCTCGAGTATCTCGTCCACATATCCAAAAAAATTAGACTCTGAATTATCATAATTGCAGGTCGGGACACTGACTCCGCTATTCATTGTGGGTTTATTGTTTCCGCAGGCACGAGTATGATATTTGTAATCATTCACATAGTATATAGACCAGCACTGTGCTAATGTTGAAAGCTCACATGCTAGTGAAACCAAAAACGGATCAACAGTACCCTTTTTATCATCACTTAATATCTACAAATAAGAAAATGTTAGTGAGATTTTAAATTGGGTGGTGAATATTATAATATTTAGAATTCAAGAATGTATATTGACATACCACGCTCTTGAACCATGATGCAAAATCACTCACGATCATCGCATCGACCTCCTCACTTGAATAATCTTGTAAACATTCTCCAAACTCACTATATAGTATAATGAAAGATGGCAGTTCATCAAAATGTAGGTTAGATTGAGAAATAAATGATGAAGTAATTTTATAATTATCATACTTGTAGAAGGGAATAACTTCTAGATAGTTCATCAAAATGTAGGTGTGCACAATGCAGAACTCATCTCCCACTACATGACGGTGCGTTCTTCTACCATAACCTTTCCCAGGATAGTTGAAGATTGAAATCATTTGGTCATACAATCCCGGATCAATATCGTCATTTCTGGCAGGTATTTTTCGCTTACTCATGACTTCTCTTTCAAAATAGTAGGAGGAAAATGTAGACACCTCTTCTGCGATGTACGCTTGGCAGATAGAAGCTCCCACGTGTGCTTTATTTGTCACCTTTTTTTCAACTCCCGTAAAAACCTAATAAAAGCATACTTAACAATTAAAAGAATAATTTATTTTTCAAACGTAATAATAAAAGCATATTTGTTAATTAGTAACAAATTAGTAACAAATTTACCTCTCAAATCCGTACATCCATCGATAAAATGCAGGACCTCCCTTCATAGCTTCAAATGGGAGATGGATTAGTAAATGTTCCATTACATCAAAAAAGGATGGAGGAAAGACCTTTTCTAGATTACACATAATAGTGGGAGCTTTACGGTGAAGTTCCTCCAAAGCAGTTCGGCTTAATACAGGCGAGCATATTAACCGAAACAATTGACAAACATCACTAATGCATGCCCATACATTATCCGGAACATTTTCCATCATAGCAACAACGAGTAATCGTTGCATGAGGATGTGACAATCATGGCTCTTCATACTCTTCATTGACAACTTCTCTAAGTCTACACATCTATGGAAGTTGGATGTGTACCCATCAGGAAACCGTAGCTAAATAAGCCACTCCAATATTTTTTGTTTCTGTTCATCGGTCACCTGGTAAACTGCTTTCTTGAAGGGACCTTCGTAATCTGGGCTCATAGCAATTTCCGGTCTATCACAATACAATGCCACATCTTTTCTTGAAGATAGGCCGTCCCTGGTTTTTCCCTTAAAGTTCATCACTGTGTTAAAAATGTTATCAAAAACATTTTTTTCAATATGCATGACATCCAAGTTATGCCTAATAAGAAGATCTTTCCAATACAGCAAACTCCAAAATATACTTTTTTTCATCCATTTATGATGAATCAGATATCCCTCCGGATAATGAAGAGGATCATCTATGGCAGTAGGGATGGAGCGCACGCGATCATAAATTTGATATCCTGTAAACCTCATAGGTGGTGGATCAAGCTCAGTGCGCCCTTTAGAAATGATTTCTTATCCTTTCGATATGGATGGTTCTGAGGAAGGAATCTTCGATGGCAATCAAAGTAACATGGCTTGTGGCTATTCTTGAGCCAAATGCATTTGACTTCTTCATACAAACAGGACACCCCATCAGACCGGCGGTGCTCCAGCCAGAAAGCATTCCATATGCTGGAAAATCACTAATTGTCCACATAACTGCAGCTTTCAAATTAAATATTTGATTCCTGGAAACATCATATGTGGGAACACCTACATCCCATAACTGTCTGAGCTCTTCCACCAATGGCTGCAGGTATACATCAATTCTCTTTTTTGGATTACCCGGTCTTGGACACATTAATGATAAAAACATAAAATGTTGTTTCATACACATGTCAGGGGGGAGATTATATGGTGTAATGATAATTGGCCAACATGAGAATTGTCCCCCGAAATGATACTTGGGCACATAACCCAAGTCAAACATTGTGTGGCTCAAAAGCAAATTGTGGATAACACCGGTCGAAATGCTTCCACGCCTCAGAATCTGATGGGTGACACATTAACCCATCTTCAATCTCATGTTCCACATGCCACGTCATGTGTTTATCCGTGGCATTTGAGGCATACAACCTTTGCAACCGTGGGGCTAAAGGAAGATATATCAACTGAGATGACGTGGACCTTTTGCGTGGTTTCCGAGGCATGGCTGATATAGGTTTGTACCTATCCGCATTACAAAACTTACAATGGGTTAATGTCTCATCGTTCTTCCAAAATAACATGCATCCCATTGGGCAAGCGTGAATTTTAATCATGGGAAGACCTAACTCTGAGACAAACTTTTTCATGTTGTAGTAAGTATCAGGTAGACAATGATCACGCGGTAACATGCTACCAACAGAGTCTAGTATCCTTGACATGCAATTCTCTGAGAGATTATATTCAGTCTTTATATTCAAAAATTCATAAACCGCTGATAACTGCGAATGACCATCACAATCATAATACAGAGGTTGATCTGTGCTTTTGAGGACTTCTTGAAATCTAGTGCCTAGCGCATCTACCTCATAATAAGATGAACTTGGTTCCTCATTCACATTATTGTGTGAAGTGAAATCATTATCTGGTTGGGTATTGTGAAATGCTGAAGGGCCGACAAAATCATAAAGCATTTTCTGCTCCCATGGCATTTCTTCATAATTTCCCCAACCAGCCATCTCGTTGGGAACATAGTTAGATGTGCCTAAGGTCTGTGGCAAAAGACATGTATCAATCGGTTCTCCTTGAGAAGTCCAATTGTAATAGTTATCAATAAAACCGTGTGTATATAAATCCCACTCCACGGTATCAGATTCAAGAAACTTGGCATTTTTACACTTTGTACACAGACATCTTATTTTATTTCCATCCGTGTATTGTGTTTGCCTTTGTGCAAAACTAATAAATTCAGCAACTCCATCACTAAACTCTTTAGTTAATCCTCTATCATTTTCTTTATGTCACTTATACATCCAACTTCTACTTTCTCTATTCATTGGTCCTGAATATGTAAAATAAATTAATAAATATTTATTTATTCTTATTAAAAGTACAAGCTAGTAAGTAAATTTTTAAAACTTATCACACAAATTTTATTGGTATAAGGCAAATAATGACAATAATTATAATTCAAGACATGAAATATATATTGATCTATTGAAATTGATTAATAAAACGAATAAAATTACATACCTTATAACCGGAACATAATTCTTTTAAGAAATCCAAATATACATATTCCACGTAGCTAACACATAATGAGACCACATTCTTTTGTTTCCAAAACTCAGCACTAAGAATAGCTCATGTGTAGATGTATACATAAAAGAAGATGTATTTTTTGTTTAGAAATGTGCAAGGATTTAGAGTGTTATTTGGCTCGGATTTTGGCACGGAAAATATAATTGGATAAAAAACGGTTCTATTTTGGCACGGAAATATCCGTCGATCGAACTGTTTGAAAATCTTCCCCGGAATACACAACAGTTACCTTTTGACTCGGAATTTGACACGGATTTATCGTAACAGTTATATATTGGCACGGACAACCCATTTGAGCCAAAAGCCTAAAAAAAATTGTTTTAAAAAGTTTGGCACGGATTTTGGCTCAATATTTTTGTCTCAGATATTGGCACTGATCCTCATCAATGCAACATGTTCATGTTGGTACGGAAATGGTCATCCCAGTTGGCACGGAATTAGGTTGGGATGGTGTTGGCACGGATATATTTGAGTCAAACACCAAAAGTACAAAATGATGTTGGCTCGGATTCGTATCCGCGCCAATTTGGAACGACATTTGGATCAAATTGTCGAGAAGCCAAAATTTCTGGTTTTTTTTTCGGTTTTGGATCGTGTTTTGGTTCGGATTTTCCGAGACAAACTTTTGGCACAGATACATCCGTGCCAAATTGGATACGGTTTATATGTATTAGTTAACCGAGCCAAATGTCGAGCCAAATTTGGCAGGGCTTTTATCCGAGCCAAAATCCCTGCCGATACCGAGTTTTTTTTAGTGTAATAAATGTCACAATCTTTTCTCACTTTATGGTTTTCTGGTCTGATCACTTTAAATCCGATTATACTTAAACAAACCAAACCAAAAAAGTTAAGTAAGGGTATGTTTGGCATGACTAGCTGAAAAGATACTTTTGTGAGCTTTTTAGTAAGTGCTAGCTTTTAGTGACTGAAAAGATCTTAAAAAGAAAAGGTGGTAGTTGTTTGGTAAAAAGCCGATTGTTTGATATAGTTCTGTTTGGTATACAAGCTGTTACGACATTAATACTAAAAGTCACAATCTTTTCTGAGATGCTACTCCCCGTAGCATCTCAAAAAAGATCTTTTATTTTTTGAAAAGCTCTTAAAATTTTTCATGTCAAACATACAACTAAAAAATTTTAGAGACTTTTTAAACAGTACGAAAGCTAGAAGGTAAAGACTTATGTTTGCCAACCATGCACTAAGGGTATGTTTGGCACAACTAACTGAAAAGATACATTTCTAAGCTTTTTAGTAACGGTTAGCTTTTAGTGGCTGAAAAGATCTTAAAAGAAAAAGACGGTAGCTCTTTGATAAAAAGCAGACTTTTTGATTTAGTTCTGTTTGGTATACAAGTTGTTAAGACTAATTAATACTAAAAACCACAGACTTTTCCAAGATGCTACTCACTATAGCATCTCAAAATAGATCGCCTTTTATTTTTGGAAAAACTCTTAAAATATGTCATGCCAAACATATAACTAGAAGCTTTTAGAGACTTTTTAAATAGTACAAAAACTAGAAGACATAGACTTATGCCCACCAAACATGCACTAATTAAGTCCAATTTAAAACATCTCAAGTCTGGTCTGCTTTGATATATATGTGTGTGTGTTTTACTATTGTTTGAGTGCCGTTTAGTTTTGCTTGATCTAATTCAGTCAGTTCAAATATGATCTTGTATGAAGTGGCTTGATTGATTGATTTTGCTGATTTATGGAAAAAAATTAAATTTCAAATATACTCTCTTCATCTCACAAAACTTGGCCAAAGTTGACTTTATGGAAATAACAATGCATAAACTATGTATATATTAACTACTAATTTAGTTTCATCCATCTTTTCTTCCATAAGTGGTTTCTCATGGCAACCATAAACCCTGCTGCTAATAATTCTGTATTTGATGAAACACTTGGTTCTCTCACAAACCTCTCTCTGAAAGAAAGCAACACCTTCAACTTAGGTTTATTCCATATTGAATCATTATTATTACTTAAATATATTATGATCATGTCAGTGAAATATTTGTTCATGTACCTTAATTTCTCAGCTATTACTAGTTTTGATTAATGATAGATGAAATATATACTCGCGCGAGTCTGCTTGATTATTTTACATGTAAAATTTATATGGATGGATTTTTTATCCGGCCACTCCAAGGAATATATATAGTTATTTCTCATGTATATATTCTTAAATCTCATGTTCGATTGTAATTATATGTTGTCTATTTTGAAACTTAATCTTATGAGGTTCCAATGCTGCACGATGGTATTCAACAATCCGGGGCTCTAGTAATACCTCCCGCCTCTTCTTCCCATTTATATGATGACGAAGCCATACTATAATCTCAGTGCGGTCAAAAAGTTTTAAGTAATACTCGATATGTATATGAGTACAATAATGCATCACAATATAATCAACTAAGGATCTTTTAATTGGACTGTAATGTTTAGGTTTGATCTTATCTGGTCTAAAATGATATGGTAGATTTCTTCGGAGTATTATATGTGTATTTTGCAACTGTCAAAGCATGGTCTAGTATGTTTAAATCTGCTTTGCTCTAGGATGTTTTAGACCAGTCCAATTTAAAATATACTTCCTTCGTTCCCCAATTAAGTTACCACTTTCCTTTTTGGGCAGTTCCTAAATTAAGTTCACATTTCCTTACTTTCTTTATTTGGCAAATTATCTACATTAAAACAGTGTCAAACAGTGCTAAACAGTGCCAAACAGAGTCAAACAGTGTTTGAATAGTGCAAAACAGTGCACTCCACAGTAAAGTCAAATTTATTTTCTTGATACGTGTGAAGTTAAACCGGGAACTTAATTGGGGGACGAAGAGAGTACTAAGATCAGCTTGATAACACTATAATTGGATAAATTGATTGAATCTGCTGAAATTCTCATTGAAGGGACTAAATCTGTAGAATTATGAAAATAGTAAATTTAAGCCAAAAAAGTTGCGTAGTATATGAAAAATAGAAAGTAATTCATAATTTTAGCGAAGTAGCCAACGAGAAAAATAATTTCAACCTTACACATGTTAATTATTATACAATTTAGCGCATAAAGTAAAAGTTACTACTCTGTGTTTAATACATAGTAAAATAAAAGTTCTCTCATAAGGTTGACTAGGAGAAGATATTGGTGTGGAAACAGACTCTAAATGCTAAAGGGTCAAATAGGTACATGAACTAACTTAAATTGTTCAATTAGCCTCTTATTTAGGAGGTTCTGTCCGGACGTCGCCAATTGGGGTGGTTCCCGATGAAATATTTTGATGCAATTTTTTGAGCATCTTCTTCATTAAGTCTAATTTATCCATATCAAATTTCATCTAAAAATTAAATCGGGAAGGCAGTCAAATGATTTACCGAAGTGTACTGCGCTGTTCAACTGCGCAGTTATCTTCAAAAAATCATTTGACAGTCTTCCCCGTTGCATTTTTAGGTGAAACTTGGTATGGGTAAACTAGACTTAATGAAGCAGATGCTCAAAAAATTTCATCAAAAAATAACACCGGAAACCGCCCCAATTGGCGACGGCCAAGCAGAACCTTCTATATAAGGGGCTAATTAAACACTTTAAGTTAGTTCATGTAACTATTTGACCTTTTAGCCTATTCAAAAATATTGAAATCAAGTAGCAATAAAAACCACTTGACTTCTAATACTGTTCCATTTCTTTTCTTAAAAGCATTTTTGTTTCAAATCCAATTTGAAAAAAATAAAGTTAGACCAAGAGGGAGTAGATGTTAGGCCTATGATGGGAAAAATAAAAATAAAATAAAATAAAATAAAATAAAATAAAATAAAATAAATAAATAAGATGTTAGGAAAGATGTGGTTTCACTTTTATATACTGACCACATTTTTTAGAAACATTGTGTCATTTTTAGAAATTTCAATTTATAATACAAACTAATTTTTTAGCGGGCGGTGTCTATTGATAATAGGGGTGAGCACGGTCCGGTCCGGTCCAATATTTTGTCGAATCCATACCCGTATTGTGACTATTGAAACGGTTTGGTTCGGTTATGTCTTAGACCTAAACCTGTTCGATACAGTCCATTTTCAAACGGGACAGTACCGTGTTATACTAATACCAAACAATGCCACTTTTTTCAAGTGTTTAGCGAAAAATTAAAGTTTAGTCATCCTACGAAAATCCACACAATTTATCAATTTTCATACGGAGTATTTCATACTACCTTCGTCCCAAATTGATTTGCAAAGTCAACTTTTTTTATCAAATAGTTTCTTTTGTTCATTTAATTAGGATATCACTTTTTAATTGTATTCTAATTTGAGCTTTAAAAAAAGTACTTCATAAATTTTAATTTGAATTTTGTAACTTTAAAGAGATTGAATATGGTTTCTAAATATGTAAATTTTAATTATTAAAAATTGTATTATTTATCATTAGGGAGGACTTAACATTAACATTGACCAAAACAGGCTGACTTTGCAAATGAATTTGGAACGTATGAGGCAATTAATAAATTTCAGATAAACTATAGTAGTACATATTTAAATAATTAAACCATACTTCGGCCTGGTTCGGTCCGGTACCGATTCTCAATTTATGATAACCCGTAATGACATTGTATGGAACCGGTACGGTCCGATTCGGCACAAAAAATATTTGAGATCCGTTTAAAACCCTATTTATCGGTCCGGTACCATACCGACCTAGTTCGATACCATGCCGGTTCGGTATTTTTGTCCACCCCTAATTGACACCATATTTGTTAGTGTTTTGTCAATGTCAGGTTGTCACCCCGCTAGCATTGATGTCTAGTATAATTACTCTTCAACCCAATCCAATCTATATTTTTGGATCCGCCCTATTCACATGAATTATAAACAACACAATAAAAAATTTCAAATGAATGTGGTGTTATGGAGCAAACACTCAGCAAGGGGAAGCAAAACATGGAACCAAAAGGTATATAGTTCAACCTATTTTCGATATATTATATTATGAATGTTTGTGTAATATACACACTATTTTTTGGAAGGCCAGGGTGGTACTCGTTGGAAATACAACCGCCGATTATCATGCATGCATGTTACTGCTTGTTATTTTTATAGGGGGGATGGGATGGGTAGGGTGGTGGTGGTGGAATAATGTATAACATTTTAATGGAATAACAATAACAAAAACCAAGCTCTAATATGACAAGACGTCTAATAACAAGTAACAAACTTATTAACTTAGTACACATACTAAATTTCATGATTTTGGTGTATGTTCTACAACATTTTGAACAGTTTGTTGTTTCTTTGTGGGTTGTTCTGTGATGAAAATACCTGAAAATTAAAGGTATATGATGGTACATATTATGGATCAGGAAGCAGCTAAAACTAGGGAAGGTTCTGTGGAGTTGCAGAGGATTCTGAAAGAGGGAAAGCTTACTCTCTGCCAGCAAGTATTTGAGGTCATTCTTGGAAGTATTTTTCAGGTCATGACAAATGAATACGCACACCATATCTTCAGAAAGCTTCTCGAAGTTTGCCACTCAATCCAACTTAATATGATTTTCTCTAAATTGGCTTCCCATGAACGCTTGTTCATAGATGTAGCTCTTCATAAACACGGGTAAATTAGTAATTACACTCGTGCACATTTGTTTTCGGAAACTCAACGTTTGTAATCATAAAATGACATAATGTGTGTCTTTGACAGTTCAACTGCAGTTCAGGCCTTGATCAAGAGATTGAAAAGATCCGGTTTTGGCCATATCATTACTAACATTCTTTCCAAGAGATTTTTTGAACTGATGACTAGTGCACAAGGCCAATATGTTGTTGTTCAACTACTACTAGATGTGCTTTAGAACATTTGTAAGTACATCTTTAGAAGATTATATCACTCTCTTGATTTGATCTCAGGTGTTGTATGACGCTCTACTAAATGAGGTTATAGAGCTAGCCACATCTCAATACGGATGCATATCCCTTAACACTTGCCTCAATTGCGTGGGCGGGATAAATAGATCCATACTTCTCCATCGAATTGCAGAACATTCAGACATCATCTCTCACGATCCTTGGGGGTACATATGTGTAGTAGTGCAAATTATATACATGACTAAATAGGGTTATGCATAAAAATATCTTAAAATTTATTGTGCTCTTTTTCGTGAATCGGTTATTTCAACAGGCACTATGTGATTCAGCATGTTCTTACCCTTCATGATGATAATATCTCACGCGCCATATGCATTCGTCTCGAGAGGCATTATTTACACTTGGCTGGAACCATGGGCGGCAGCCATGTCGTGGAGAATTGCCTAAAATCATCAGAGTTTGGGATGAGATCTGTTGTTGGGACTCTCTTGGAAAGGGAATCAAAACTTGTTTACCTTGCATCCCATCAGTTTGGAAATTATGTTGTCCAGAAAGCCTTGAAGGTTACAAAGGTAACCAACCAACTGCATTTCTTCTTCCCTTACCAATTTCTTGATTTCCCAAGCTTTTACAAAGTTCTTGTGTGTTTACAGAAACATAATAACACTCTTTACGAGTCTCTTGTCATGGTTCTCAAGACCCGAAACTCAGCTCTTTAGCGTAATATCATTGGACGACATGTAATCAATCTGATCTACCAGTTGGAAGCCAGCAATTTAGGAAGATTATCACATGATTGAGAAAGGAATATAAATATGTATTTTGTATCTCTGTATGCCCATGAAGGAGGGCTGTTGTTTACTTTTTGCAACAAAATCCATCAAGTGACTGTATGTTTGGTACAGCTTATGTGGAGCTTGTAACTCATTCCAATGTCTAATACTACGTAATACTTCATTTATTCCGTTTGATACACATTACACACAACAAAAGCTTAAAACAAATTTTCTTGAAAACTTGCATCTTATAGGTTGTAAAAAACAAATTACCCATACTTATAATTTTCTAGCGCTAAAAACATTTACCAAAAATACTGCCCCTATTCTTCTACTCTCAATGTATAAAATGCCCTTGAATACATATGTCTTTAGACTTGTAAGAAAGAAGGTACGCTCTGCACATTACTATAATAGTGAATGCCAATCACATAAAAGTAAACCCAATAGTTCATTCATTACTTAATCTTCTACAAAGCATTGTCTACATTAGAAAAACTTTCTGCTGCGATATCCTAAGCAACATAATGACAACCTGCAACTGCTCGTCTCCAAAACAGTCACGGAGTTCAGGTTAGACGTTTGCAATCCAGCAAGCAGCTATACGGGGTGAATTGATAATTATACTATATACGTCGGACATGGCCACACACCCGAGCTGACAGGGGACAAGCTACAGATCAGACCACAACGGCAGCAGTGTCACAAAAAGGGATGCATTCAACCTCCTGAGCTTCCAGGACACAGTCTCTAGTGGCTTCTTTCAGCACTTGTCCACTCACATAGTGCTTCCTGCACACTGGCATATACACATCCGCACCTGCTATTAGTTCTGTTTTGGTATCATCAGTCTTTCTAAGGGTAAAGTGTGCGTGGTCCCCACAAAGCCCGCACCGAGCAGTTAACTTCGTCACTGTATCAGCAATGGGGATTATGTCGAGCACTGAACCGAATCTCCTTCTGCAAAAAACACAAAGAATGAAATTATTAAAAAAATGCAATTTAGCCAAAAGATTTTTGTTTCCCTCAAAATCTGGATAAAAACACCCTTGGTCACCTTGGTGGATGTCATCATACCTCAGATAGTCACCATCCAAACCTGAAACAATCACAGTTTTGCCATCATGATCAGCAGCTTCGCTGCAGAACTCATATAGATCCTTAAAAAATTGAGCTTCATCAATGCCAATCACCTCCAACTACAATAACGTAACAGCAAAGAAGAAAGAAAATAGGTTCGTTAGCACACACAAAATAAAATCAATATAAATAAATAAGTTAATAGCAGTAAATTACAACTCCTTGATAAGCTTAAACATTTCTTGTAGACAAAAAAGGAATTTACTTCATTATCTGTGAACTGTGTGTAAAGGTGGTTTATAACTTTGAAGAAGGAAATTTAATTCTCTAGGGAATTTGTTTGGATGGAGAGCTTTGGGGAGGGCCGGAGGGGAGGGTTTTCCTGCATTTGGTCTAATATCTTGAATTCTTGATACATAAAATGTTTCTAATATGAATAAAAGGTTAGTGAAATGCTTTACGATCACATATGTTATTCTTTTAGTTATATAAAATCTCAAATATATAACAACATATTGACTAAGCCATCTAAGTTTTCCCTCCCCAAACCGTTCATCCAATCAGACTCGACCAAAAGGCTACACTTTAGCATGGTAACATTTCTCAGTTGTTAAAGTGAAATTAAACATTATTTACATGGTTATTGCCTTATCATACGCTCCGGAACCAATGGTTTGTTTGAAGGATGATAGACTTGCCAAAGGCCAGCACGGCATTCTTTCCCCATTATGTGTCACCACAGAGTCCATTCCGTATCTATTATCCTTGTCTGATTTTATAATTGCTATGTTTCTGCGCAATAATGACACAGACATCATGAATAAGGTTATGATAGAAACTAGAAAGCATCTTCTTGTTTCTTCGTAAGAAGTAATGCAATGTCAGTAAAATCCATTACATAGAAACCCGAACTGCTGATCATATATGTTACCTTCCGGTGAGGCAAAATTCAGCTGGAATTTACAGAGAAGTAAAACAGAAAGCACGAATTACGTGAACCTGCCATTAACGCTCTCAGCCTTGATTCTTTGCAGAAGAGTGGTGGTTTTCCCAGCAAACATTGGTCCTAGAATCAGATGAATCTCCCCGTGTTCCGGCAAGGACGCCGTTGTTCGGAAGCTCCGACCTTTCTCACATTCCGAAACAGCTGAAACCCCAAATAGAGAAACTGAAAGTCTGGGGGGCTTCACAGGTTGAATGAAAAGGCTAGGGTTATGAAATGTGCTGATAGTATGGAAGCCTCTTCTTCGGGCAACGATGGCTTTTTGGAATCGGATGCAAAGGGATATGGGCTTAGGAAGGGTCGCATTCAGAAGGGATTTCATTCCTGGAACTCTCTTAGCGGGAACTATGGAAGAGAATAAGGGGTCTTGAGTGGTATGTTCAAATCAAGCGGGAGGTAAGACTCTCTAATCCTAGCGCAGCGATGATGCGGCCAGCAATAGTCTCTAAGTTCACCACATGAAGGAGCCGGATCGTATGGAGAAGGAAGATAGTGGCTGCTGTCTCCCGCTGGAAGGAGTCTTTTTTCCCAGCCGGTTTGGTGTTTCTTTTATTTCTGCTCTTGTCTGGTAACCCTCGGGTTTGAAGTTTGGTGGCAAGAGGGTCCTTTCGGTTTAAACGATTCGGTTTTCACTTAAAATTAAATGCCGAATCAAAGTAAAAAATTTGGTTTGTTTCGGTTTTATTTTCAAAACTTTGGAATCACGATCTGTTCGATTCTGTTTATTTTAGGTTTTGGTTTTTTCGGTTTTTATCAAAGTATTTTGGTGATTAGAAAAGTAGTAATTGGAAAACCAAAAAAAATATAATTTGACAATATATTTAACACAGTGGTGGATTTCAAAGACAGAATCAAAGATGGTCTTGCCTCTAGGAAAGATATAACAATGTGATGTGATAGACCTGAACTTGCTCTTGATCTAGAACATGAGGGGTAAAATTCCAAAAGCAGTTTACCAACTCACAACTGCACATAAGAAAGAAATATTACAGTGGGTTAAGTCTCTAATGTTCCCGGATGGGTATTGCTCTAACTTGTCCATACGTGTGGACATGAAACACCTTACCACGGGGGAAGAAAAGTCCTGATGCTCATGTAATACTTTTGCTGATTGCTCTGAGAGACATGCTTCCTCCAGACGTATGAGCATCTATTACTGAAGTGAGTTTATTGTTTCAGTCGATATGTTCCACCGTTTTGGACGTTGAAGCCCTCAAGAGACTAGAAGACCCTGTTCCCGTTCTCATGTGTAATTTGGAAAAAATATTGCCTTCACCATTTTTCGATACAATGAAACATCTTCCATATGAAGCTCTGAATGCCTGTCTTCGAACGTTGAATGAACGAATTCGAAAGGTTAGTCATAATTTAATTGATATTTCAACATTATCTAATAAGAGTTTTGTTTGTTTATCTCATTAATTATGCATAGCAGGTTTTTGAGAGAGATGAAAAAGAAAGTGACCAACTAACAAAGCACATGTAGAGGCTTCAATATGTCAAGCATATATTCGACAAGAAGTCTCAAACTTTTCTTCTTTCTATTTTGAGCGTGAAGTGATCACCGAAAGAAAGAGATTTGCACGGAACGATGACATTGGAGAGGATTCATATGACAATGCAGTTTCCATTTTCAATTAGGGGGGTAGAGGTAAAGGAGCTGTTATTTATCGTCACATCCTGGATGAAGAATATCAAGCTGCTCATACTTACATCCTAATAAATTTTCAAGAAATTTTACCATTTTATAAGTAAGTTGAACTCATATTTATAACAATTTTTTACCATTTTATAGTCATGATTTAATGGGATCTATTCATTTTTGTATTATCTTACGGTGAATATAGAGCATCTTTATCAACATTTGGTGATGATGCAATTGATGCAATGATGAACTCCCAATTTACAACTTGGTAAAAAAAATCAAGAACTATAATGTTACTATTAATGAGTTGTGGCATTCAAGATCCATTTTTACAAGCGTTAGCATGGGGTCCTTCCTCTTATGCAAAAGTTTGGCGCTCATATGTGATAAACGTTTACACCTATCACACAGTGGATTATGTAAAGACCGACCAACGATGAATAGCAGGTTATGCGTCTCAACCATTATAACTCAGAAACAAAATATTTTGGCTACTTGCATGAGATTCTTGATGTCACGCCCCGGACCTATCCGGACACATCAACAACCCGCCGTACAATACGAATAGTCAGCCGCAGTCTAACTCATCCATATTATACAAGGCGTCTCGAATATCATTCACACATAAGTCATCCATAAACATACATAATAAGTAATTGAATACGCAGCAGAAAACATAGTTTGAAAACAAATGCCACACGGGGCAAACACGAGCACGCAGACTCCATAATGAAAAACAATATCCATGAGCATGTTTAAAATGTTTAAAAAACAGAATGGAGGAAGCACGAACCAAGTCTTCCCTCCGAGATGATCGCCCGATCAACAATCACAGGTAGCAAGCTCTAGCCTCAACCTGAAATGGTGGTGGGACGCCCCCCCTGAAAGGGAGTCACTACTCTATACGACTATAAAGTACTGGTGTGGATGACATCTAATAGATATACAACAAGTATTTCAAACACAAGACCCTCAAATAGGGTGATAATATAAGCTAGGCCGTAACCCCAAGTTACCCGTTTTCAAAATATACTTAATTTATATATAAAGTCAAGTAGTCGGCTCGTAGGCCCAAGGTTTGTTTACAAAACATAACCCAAACCCCGTGACCCCTAGTCACAACAATACATAGGGTCCAACCCTAACACATATGTTTGCATTTCTTGAGTCCAACTCAACTACATCACCATGCACCCTATATGACACAAGTTAATTACTCCACCGTGCATTTCTTGAGTACAACTCAACTATATCACCATGCACATCAACCACAAGTTAATTACTCCACCAAACTCCGACGTTATGTTCACCCATGCAATTCTAGAACTCGGGCTCAAGTACATCTCCTTACATAAATACATGGTTGAACCTAAACCTTATGTCTACCCAATGCAATTCTAGAGCACGGGCTCAAGTACATCTCCTTACATTGGCATAGACCTCAATTCCTAAGCACTCGTTATGCCTAGAATTGTAATATCAAAAATCTATTTTGAGACATCCTTACGGACCGCCTCATCATGATCTTACATCATATTACATCAATAATAGTCACTTGCTTCACAATCAAGTAAATGAATTACAATCAAATCCTTAGATTCAATTCCTTAACAATTACAACAATCATTAACTAGTATTTCAATACTATTAAGATTATTCTTATCCATCATAGATCCCATTTGTAAATCCCTACATATTTAGAGATATGTAGCAGCAACTTAATCATACATGAGTAAAAATGTCTATTTCACACAATAGTTCATTTAACTCCATTTTTATCAATACGTTTCCAAATCATTTCCCATTTCATTCTTCGGCCACTATATCAATATTTCATCAATAATTTAGCATCATAACCCATGAAAAACATGATTTAGCCATTTAGGTAATCTCATGCTTAACCTACAAGTTGTAAGCAACTAGATGTCGATCCTCACCTCAAATGAGCTTTAAATTGATCTTTCTCAACCCAATGCTCAAGCTTCGAACAAGGGGGTTTGAGAATTGATTCCTTTCTTATAAATGGATGTTAAACAGCCTCCTAAAGGTGCTAGCGCAACTTCTAACCGAAGACACGAAAACAGCCCTTAGAACGGGTGTTTTCCGGCGAATTCGTTCCCTAACCTTTCAAGGTTTTGTCTAGGTTAGTATCTAACCTTTCCAACAAATAAAGTCATTTTATAACAACATTTTATACACCTCAACCAGTGTACAATAGTTCTTCAATCATTTATATGATTTAGACAATAGAGAGGAATGTTTTGGATTTAAACTTACTTTGAATACAAAAATGTATTCTGCAAGATTGCGTTTTGTTCGAACGATTTAGAGGCCTTAAACTGGTACGTTTTCTTCAAACCGCACGTCTATGGATTTTTCTTCTCGAGAGATTTCAGTGGGAACCTCACACGCCTTAATTGGATGAATGAAACTCAAGATATGAGTCGAACAAGAAGGCCTACGCACATGGAAAATATCCAGCAGCCAGCTCTCCTATCTCCCTCTAGAATGATTTGTGAGGCTCTCCCTTCTTTCTTATCCCTTTGAGTTCGAATGGGGGTGAGGGGGAGGTGTTTAAGAGTCCTCTCAATCATGCTAGGAGAGTGTGTGGTGCACAAAAAGAGGGTAGGGTGTTTGATTGCAATCAAACATGGGATGGTCCTCCTCTTTTATTACTTTTTGTATTGTTTGAGCTCTCAACTCAATAGGTCCACCCCATTTATGTGTTCTAACTTATTCTACCTTTTTTACAGGTGCTAGGAAGGTGTGGGGCGTACTCTCATATCCCCTAATTAATTTGGGAGCAAAATATCCACCAATACTTCCAAAAGTGGAAAGATGGGTCATATTGTTTTGTCTTTTGTCATAAGATGTACTTTTTGTACTCATCCCAATTTATTTAGATCAAGTCAACCTTCTACACCATATTATTGATCTCTAATATGTGTAGGATCGTCCTCATAATTTGTATGATGTACAATTATAAAAGAAAACCTTACTCTCATTATTTAGCCTAATAATGCCAAAGATGGGACCACAAACATTTGTATTCTTCTCCAATCATTCTATAACTTATTTATGACATTAGTATTCATGTAGCTGGGCTACTAACCGTGTGGGTCACCCTCCAGTGGGCCTAAGATCCCATTCTTGGATAGTTGCTATTTTTAGCAGGTTAGGCCCAAAATAACATTTGGGCTGCCCGACCGCTCTTACTTTGTATCGAGGGGTTGTATATCTTTATTTAAGAATGTTGGGCCCCAATATCAATAAGATGACCCAATTAATTATTTGGACGTCTATTACTATTATATGAGCCCAAACAGAAATATGATTAATCATACATTACGTAAAACTTTAATCATTTTACAATTGTTCGATAATAGGAAAATTCAATACATAAGCTTTGGAATAAAATTTGAATTTCAAGGACGTTCGGGTGCGGTATCACACTTGAACTCAAAATGCCTTCTTTAATGCAAGAATTGTCAATTACTTTCTTCAGCTGCACGTGGGTTGATCGGATAGGAGGTGTGAAAAAGTCTGTTATGTAGAATATCCTTCAATGAAGCGGACACGAAATCCATGGGTTTGTGCATGTACTATCCGTCCGGGGAAAATTGTATCACAGACACATTGGTTTTGATGCTTTTCAACAAGATTTTTTTCAACCTCCGCCTATTGCTGAGACGATCAACGATAACATCGAGTTAAGTAATCCAAATGGCGGACATGTTGAAGTCATGCCAGAAGAACACACCCTCCGCGCCCAACACCTCAAACTTAGCTTGAAATTGTTCAACAGTATGAACAAGAACAAGATGAAAAACAGGAGGAAGAAGAAGAAGAAGAAGAATGGATAGATGCTGATGAAGATATAGAGGAAGATGTTATCTACGAAGAAGTCACTGATTGTGATAACGAATAATTGTATTTCTAATTTGTGTAGGCATTGTAATTACATTTAATTTGTTATTGAGAAAATGTTCCACTTATAATTAAATTATTTTATATCTAATTTTTCTGAAATCGCTAAAAAAATTCAAATTGATAATTTGAAATTTTTTAAGTAAGAATTCGAAATTTTATTTTTCTTTATAGTTATATTAAGTCTAATTTTTTCGATAATAGTATAATTCAACTCCAAAATAATTTAATTTTACTCGAAAATGGAAAATTATTTACATTTTAATAGTTCGAATTTTTTTAACATAATTTAGTCGAAAAGCTTTCAAGTTAATTTTCGTAATTATATTTTAGTCGAAAATAGTTATAAACTATTTACTCAAAAACAGTTTAATTTGAATCTAATTCTTTCTCATAATAAATAAGTCTAATTTATAATTTATTAAATTTTAATAACAATTAACATAAAGAATACAAAAAAGTATATCTTGTTCTTTCATCAAATTGACAAGTACGAAACACACGAATTTATTTATTAAATTTAACAACCAACATTACTGATAATTCAAATCAATAGTGATACAAATCATTAGTGCTAACATTACTGATACATAAACAAACATTATTGATAAATAAATAAAAACAATATTACAAATAACTTCAAACTAATTTAAGGTTTTTTCTCCTCGGAAGAGGTACATTTTGTTTCTGCTCCGACGTTGCTTGATTCATCGTCATCATCAAAGCTTTCGAGAGGCCTATCTAACAGCTTGGTGATATTCTAAACAACTTCTTCATTTATTGGTTTCATCAACTCAGTACATTCTTTCAATTGCTGTAGTTTTCTACACAGGAACTTCCAATCAATTGGTTCCCTAGGGTTTCTCATTTTTTGGCATTCTAATTTTGAGCCGGACGAAACTTATATATACACAAGTTGGACGGATTTGTCACGGCACTTGTCACGGATTGCTCCGTGACAAAATTCAAAATATTCGTGTTTTTCAGAGGTCAGCGGCACAGTCTGACACTTGAATTACCGAGGCGTTTGTCATGGACGGATCTGTGACAAATTCCGTGACAAGTGTCATGACAAAATTCAATTTTGTCTGCGGTCAGACGCATCCCTGCGTGTTGGAATACCAAAGGTTTTTGTCATGACCCTGTCCGTGATAAAGTCCGTGACAAAACCAAATATATATACCACACTTAAACTTTTTGAACTCATTCTTCTCAAACCCTAGCCCATACACTACTCTTGCAACCTTGTTTCTCGCTCAACCCTCCGGATAGACACCACCGCTGCACCTCCGGCAGTCCGCCGTTGCCCAACCGCCACCAACACCGCTCTACTTCGTCACTGCCTCCCATTTCCTGGCCCTGAGGTTATGTGTCTCGGTCTTTTTTCATTTTATTTCTTGATGCATGTGAATTATATATGCATGAAGCCAAATGAATCTACCTTTAGAGCTTCAATTTTTACAGCATGTTTTATACATTATGAATGTTATGTGCGTCTTGTGTTAGATATTACTCCGTATGTCACGCCCCGGACCTAGTCGGACACGTCAACAACCCGCCGTACAGTACGAATAGTCAACCGCAGTCCAACTCATCCATACTATACAAGGCGTCATGAATACCATTCACACATAGTACATCCATAAACAAGCATAATGTAAATCATTCATTTAAAACAGCGGAAGCATTTAATAAAGATGTCTTAGCCACACTTTGGCAAACATGGGCATACAAGCCCCCAAATAGTTATTCAAAAATAATATCCATGAGCATTGTTATAATTGTTTTGAAAACAGGAAACAGAGGAAGCACGAACCACGTCTTCTCCCTTGAAAGTCCCTAAAGCAACGGGCGCCGGTAGCAACCTTCAAGTCCTACCTGAAACTGTGAGGTGGCCTCCCCCGTGAAGGGGAGGTCAGTACTTGGAAATATTTGACAAGTACAATAGCAACTATACTAAGTATAATCAACGTTTTAATTTCCAAGACCCCCGACTTAGAGTACTATTATATTATAGGCCATAACCCTCGGTTACCCCTTTTTACCTTTAATTGTACTTACTTTACATAAAGTTAAGTAGTCGGCCCGTAGGCCCATATTCATTTAGAATTCACCGTTCTCATTCCCCCGTGACCGCGAGTCACGATAACCCCGTGGGGTCCCATCGAGCCCCTATTGTATAGCATGGTGACGAGCACTTGTCGTGAGTGCGTCAAAATAATTCAATACTAAACTCTTATACGTAGTATAGCGTAGTAGAGTTCGTATCCACAGGGAAAGGAATAATTCTCTTTTTATGATACTTAGTAAATAAAAAGGGGGGATTTGGATTGAGTGATTTGATTTAATTAAGAACTAAGATGAACAATCTATATGTGTTTAATTCAAAGATAAAAAGGACTTGGCATTGCTACTTTCCACTTGTTGATATATTTTAGTCGATCATCGTCATATCTATAACTTATTCCCTCTCGAATACTCAATCGGGGAGTATATCCACTTCATCGAGGGTAGTTATTAACAACGACCGTTCATTAATAACCCTTACTATTAATCAAATATAGAACAACGCCTTATATCGATTTAATAGTAGCATTTAAACTTTCTAACTCCTTGATGAAATCAATTGAGATTGATAACCTTAACACAAGCGGTTTCGGTTTAACCAACAAAATTAATCCCTCTTAAGTTTATTAACCACGACCGTGCATTAATAAACCGAAGTTACTTACTTGTGAAACCATCAACGATTAACCATCGGTTCGTTGATCGTTTCTAGTAATAATTAATATATGAAACAAAACTAGTTGATCCTTTAAGTAATGTTCAAAATATTAATATGAAATAAGAGTAGGAATTAATTAATATTCAAGGAAGAATATTATTAATGAAGATGAATCCTACTATAATTAATATCAAGATGTTAACTAATTATCATCTTAGCAACACTCCTCAATATTAATATAGAGGAAGAAAATACCATTCTAACTAATGTCGAGATGTTAACTAATTGTCATCTTAGCAACACTCCCCAACATTAATATAGAGATGGTATTAAGGAAAGAACTATTAATTAATATTCAAGTGAAGAAGTTAAGAAAATAACTCACAACTTTAATAATCAACAAGCTTCAAGAGCAACACCAAGAATGGAAGTTTAGCTCCTCATTTGGAGACTAAACATAGCTAGAAAAATATAAAGAAATGTTATTCTAAACTGAGCTAAAGAGTATGGAAGAAGGGATTATTTTTAGGGAAGAAAAAGAGTGCTATTTATAGGTGTTTTTCAACACCTTTGGCCGGGTACCCGACCGGGTCAAGTACTTACCCGACCGGGTCCGGTCAAAATCAGATAATTCGCCACGTTCTGGTGATCTTCGCACGTCGTTTTGTCCCGGGTCACATCTGACCCGACTGGGTCAAGTAGGGGACCCGACCGGGTCCAGTGACTTTCTTGGCAATTTCGTCTGTTAAATCATACCCGACCGGGTGGGGGTTTCTACCCGGTCGGGTTTCACTCCTGGGCAGTCAAATTTCTTGTTTTCTTCTCTTCAAAGTCTTCCTTTCCAACACCACAAATCCTAACTATACTTTACAACTTATAAATGAGAATTAAAATACGATTACAACTAAAATCACACAAATGTTTACAAACTAAATAAAACGGTAAACAATACACACAAATCAATCATAAAAATGTACATTTATGCACTACTAATTAGTGCATATCACATGGGCTCGGCCCAACTCCGTCTCTATACAATCCTCTAACTCGATGTATCATATCAAAATTTGTATGGCAAGGGCTCGGCCCAACTACGTTTCCATACCAACCATAACTTCGTGGCAAGGGCTCGGCCCAACTACGTTTCCACGGAGGTCACATATACATGGCAAAGGCTCGGCCCAACTACGTTTCCATGCTAATCATATTACATGGCATGGGCTCGGCCCAACTACATCTCCATGTCATCCTAGAGTCCAACTCTAATAATTTTCACGATCAAGTTCTCAAGCAAGTCCTATGCCTAGAATCAATTTCCGGAGGTGGCCTTTAGGCCTACCCCTAATCACTCCTTAGTGTTCATACCATTCATCCTTAAGTATCTCTTGAGACTACTTAAGGCATATCTATTCACAATCCTACCCCTTAGGATTTGTTTCATCATTTATTTATATTAATTCCCCGACTAGTATTTTGATACTAATTGGATAACCTTAGAACATGCCAAGTTCCTATTTCCCCTATTGCATTTCATTTTCATTGATTTCTCAATCCAAGTATAGTTTAATCTCAATATCAAAATATCACTTTAATCCATTCATGAAGTTCATACATGAAGTAAAGTATATTTTATCACAATGTCATCTTAGTAATTCCATTAACATGCCATTCCATTCATTTCACATAATCATACACAATTATTCTAAATTTGTATATCATGCTCCACTTACTCATAATCATATTATTTTCATCTAGACATTATTAATCCTTAATAGTCCATGAAAATCCCATCTAATTACTTTAGGCATTCTTATGAAATTAACTCACTAATTATAAGCAATATAGTCAGCCATCCTCACCTCGTGATGTGCTACAATAGTTGCCTTTGTTAAGCCCCTCGATCAATCCCCGTTCTAGGCCGATTGAAAGTGAAAAGCTGGATTTCTGGGCCAAAGCCGGGCGGCTTTCGTAGTCTGCAACTACGAACAGCTCCCTATATGTGGCGGTTTCCGGCGATTTCGACTCCTATCGATTCACCAACTCTTCTAAGTTAATTAACACCACTTTATAACAATATTCTACACTTTTAAACGTGTAGAACTCATGGTTTAATCCACCATATGATTTTTCAAAAATCATACACAAAAAAACTAGTTACAAGATTGTTTGTTGAGTTCTTACCTCAAGAACAACCCTCTTCTCTTTGGATTCTCTTCCTTGCTGCTTGCACTAGGAGAGGAGACTTCCCTGGAGCTTCTCTCTCTGCTTTGGTCGAGTGAATGGTGTCAAATGGAAGGGGGGGGGGTATCTATCCTCACCCAAGTCAAAAACAATGAAGAGGTATGGCCAAGGGAGTGGTTGGTTGTCTCCAGCCATCCCTTCATGCACAGCCCATGTCTATTTGACTCACTCAGCTCCCAATGTGTCAATTAGATCACACGAAATCGTGGGGTGGCCCCCACTCATGTGGGAGGTCATCCCATTACGTCCCGGTGTGTATAATCGGCCCCGAGAGTTGTATTTCTCGGACTATTTTAGTCATATTTTATTTTATCGGGCCGGATAAAATATATCACGCGTTCCCAATAATTATGGGCATTTAGAATAGATGTATATTCCCCAACATTAATTTTAGGAGTCTCCGAAACTCATTTCGGGCTGTTATCCGTTAAATTGCCAATACCGGTAATTGGGCCCCGTTTGACCAACCGGTCAACGCCATGCCTTTCTTATGGCCCAAATAAGATATCTACCACTATATACATATTATCCAGACCAAGATGAATATAATATGTGGTTCGGGAATTATCGGGCGGTCCACATTCCCGCTGTGGGCCCCACATGCAATTTACTATTCACGTAAAAAAAAATTACAATTACGCAAGTTCATCAATCATCTTTAGAGGTTTATTACATAATTTACTAAAAGTAAATATGCTCAGGGTCGGTGTTACAAGTTCACCCCCCCTTAACGGGAATTTCGTCCCCGAAATTCACAATCGATTATTCAAACAGAAACGCATACTGCTCCTTCATCGAGGCTTCAGTCTCCCAAGTTTCTTCTTCAACTCGGTCACTTTTCCAAAGGATTTTAACCATTGGAACTTTCTTGCTTCTTAGCTTCTTTACTTGTCTATCAAGTATCTTTACCGGTTGCACGGCGTAGTTCAAGTCCTCCCGTATTTCCACGGGTGGTTTCTCCAGTACATGAGATGGATCCGGTATATACTTCTTAAGCATAGACACGTGGAATACGTTATGTATCTTCTCCAATTCTGGAGTCAACTGTAATCGGTATGCCACGGCCCCAATTCTCTCAAGAATCACAAATGGCCCTATGTAGCGTGGGTTGAGTTTCCCTCGGCTTTGAAATCGGATGATTCCTTTCCAAGGTGAAACTTTCAAAAATACTTCATCCCCAACCTTAAACTTTAAGGCTCTTCGGCGCTTATCGGCATAGCTCTTTTGTCTATCCTGTGCCGCCTTAAGTCTGTCGCGAATCGTCTTTACCTTTGACTTGGTGATTTCCACCAGTTCCGTGCTCTCGAGTTTGGCCATGCCAACCTCATCCCAACACAAAGGTGTACGACATCTCCTCTCATACAATGCCTCGTACGGAGGCATGCCTATACTCGCCTGATAACTGTTGTTATAGGCAAACTCCACAAGTGCCAAATGGTTGTCCCAACTCCCTTGGAACTCCAATGCACAAGCTCTCAGCATATCCTCTAATATCTGTATCACCCGCTCGGATTGTCCATCCGTTTGCGGATGGAAAGCTGTACTGAATTTTAGTTTTGTCCCCATGGATTCTTGGAACTTCGGCCAAAATCGTGATGTGAATCGCGGATCTCTATCGGATACAATGGTTATAGGAACCCCATGCAGCCTCACGATCTCATCCACATACAACTTGGCTAACCTTTCCAGTGCGTAGGTGGTGTTGATAGGTAAAAAGTGTGCACTCTTCGTGAGCCTATCAACCACAACCCATACGGCGTCATAATTCTTAATCGTCCGTGGCAGCTCTACCACGAAATCCATAGTCATGTGTTCCCATTTCCATTCAGGAATGGATAATGGCTGTAACAACCCAGCCGGATGCTGATGTTCTGCCTTAACTTGCTGACAAGTAAGACACCTACTGATGTACTCGGCTATTTCCCTCTTCATACCCGACCACCAGTAGCTTTCCTTCAAATCACGGTACATCTTCGTGCCTCCCGGGTGCATGGCATACGCCGATGAATGAGCCTCCTCTAAGATGGACTTTCGGAGCTCATCATCCAACGGTACACACACTCGGTCACGAAACAATAAGAGACCATCGTCTCTTTCCCTGAAATCCTCTACCGGTCCCGCTAGCATGCGTTCTCGGACCTTCATGAGCTCCTCATCAGCTTCTTGACCCTTCTTGATCTCATCAAGTAGTGTAGGTCTCACCTCGAATCTAGCTAACAAAGCACTGTCACTAGATACCTCCAATCGGGCTCTCAATGCCCTCAAACTCGTCAACAATGCCCCAGACGAATTCTTTCGGCTCAGGGCATCCGCTACCACATTGGCCTTACCGGGGTGGTACTCGATAACTAGATGGTAGTCTTTTATCAACTCCATCCACCGTCTCTGTCTCATGTTTAACTCTTTCTGAGTAAACACGTATTTCAGGCTTTTGTGGTCAGTGTATATATGACATGTTTCCCCGTAGAGATAATGTCTCCAAATCTTCAATGCGAACACCACCGCCCCCAGCTCTAAGTCATGAGTGGGATAATTTACCTCATGCTTCTTCAACTGTCGTGAAGCATAGGCAATCACCCTCCCATTCTGCATCAAGACACACCCAAGCCCTTGGATGCTTGCGTCGCTGTAGACATCGTACCCCACACCCTGTTTGGGTAGTGCGAGTACCGGTGCCTCGGTCAATCTCTTCTTCAGTTCAAGGAATCCCTTCTCACATCGGTCATCCCATACAAACTTGGCCCCCTTTCGAGTGAGCTTTGTCAATGGCGATGCCAAAACTGAAAATCTCTCCACAAATTTTCGGTAGTACCCCGCCAATCCAAGGAAGCTACGAATTTCCTTGACGTTCTTTGGCCTCTCCCATTCAGTAATGGCCTCAATCTTCTTGTTATCTACGGCAATCCCTGACCCTGAAATCACATGCCCGAGAAAACCCATCTCCCTTAGCCAAAATTCACATTTGGAAAACTTGGCATAGAGTTGCTTCTCCCGTAGTGTCTCAAGAACAAGTATCAAGTGTTCCTCATGCTCTTCTTCACTCTTTGAGTAAATCAAGATATCATCTATGAACACAATCACAAATCGGTCCAAGTATTTATGAAATACTCGGTTCATCAAGTCCATAAATGCCGCTGGGGCGTTGGTTAGCCCGAATGACATCACTAGGAACTCGAAATGACCATACCTCGTGCGGAACGCACTCTTCGGTATGTCATCCTCCTTTATCTTCAGTTGGTGGTACCCCGACCTCAAGTCAATCTTCGAAAACACCGTCGCTCCTCGGAGCTGATCAAACAAGTCATCAATCCTAGGCAAGGGATACCTATTTTTGATTGTGACCTTGTTCAGTTGACGATAGTCAATGCACATTCGAAGTGTTCCATCTTTCTTTTTCACGAAAAGGACCGGTGCTCCCCACGGAGAATGACTCGGCCTTATGAAACCGTTATCCAATAGCTCTTGCAATTGGGTTTTCAACTCGTTAAGTTCAGCGGGTGCCATTCTGTATGGCGGTATAGAGATTGGTTTGGTGCCGGGTTCAACCTCGATCACGAACTCAATCTCCCTATCGGGTGGAAGTCCCGGCAAGTCTTTTGGGAAGACGTCCGGATACTTGCACACCACTCTCACATCATTGATGTCTATCTCTTCTTTGGTTTTGTCCACCACATACGCTAGGTATGCGTGGCATCCCTTTCTCATCATATTCCTCGCCCTCACGGCGGATATGATACAAGTGTTTGATTTGCCTCTATCTCCCTCGAAGCGTAAGGTCAACCCTTCACCGCCTTCGAGTTCAAGAATCTTCGTGTAGCAATCGACCCTAGCATGATGTTTCTCAAGCCAATCCATCCCGAGGATTGCATCAAACTCGATCATACTCAGCGGTACAAAATCACACGTCAAGTTCTGTCCCTCCACCTCCACCTCACACGATGGATAGTGGCTATCTCTCTCGATATCATCCCCTAGAGGCGTGGACACCAATAGGGTTTGAGTCATCGGTACAAGTGGTCCGTTGAATCCGCTGGCGAACGCCTCACTCACAAATGATCGTTGCGCCCCGGTATCAATAAGGATCCTTGCGTCTCTCCTGTTTATCTTTAGTGTTCCTACATTCATAAGTAATGTATAACACACTATCTAATTAATAGGCTTGTTTCAATTCTTAAGTCGTAGAGTATGTTGGTCGCGGTTCGGGTGGGGTCCGTTTGACACCCGTCCGAAAATTCCCCGGTTTCTAAGCTTTAGAACCGCTCCAGGACGAACCCAGGTGAAAGCCGGCCGCTTTTCACGAAAGCCGGCCGGTTTTCGTCTGCGAGAAAAATTCTCATATGAAAATCACGAAAGCCGGGCGGCTTTCACGAAAGCCGGCCGGTTTTCGTCGCCGCAGTTTTTGTTCAGGAAATGGTCTCAAAGCCGGCCGGTTTCTACGAAACCCGGCCGGGTTTCAGCAGCGCAGAAATCCCCAGGCTTAACGAAAGCCGGGCGGCTTCCGTGAAAGCCGGGCGGCTTTCAGCTGCGAGAAATTTTCAGGTGAGGTGTTTACGAAAGCCGGCCGGTCTTCACCAAAAGCCGGCCGGGTTTTGATTGCGAGAAATTTTTGATTTAATCTTGACAAAAGCCGAGCGGTTCTCGGTGGAAGCCGGCCGACATTCGTTGCCGTGGTATTATCCCAATTAAATCAAGACGAAAGCTGGGCGGCTTTCGTCAAAGCCGGGCGGTTTCTGCCCAGGGTGAGGATTCTCCTCCCCTTTTTCCCTTCAAACCCGACCAACTTGTCGGGGTTATAATTTACAAGTCCCACACTGCTATTTTTTCCAGAATAGACTAATAACATGAGTTTAAGAATTTACCCGCAACGGAGTCCGGGTTAGCACGTGCGTCCGCCTCCGTCATCGCATAGACCCTAGCTTGGGTCTTGCCTTGGTTAACGGATGGCGCGTTGCTTGTACTTGGCCCTCCGTGCGCCGTGCTCGCGTGAAGTGCCCCTGCTCGGTTCCTACTTGCCGTAGTTCCGCTGCTAGGCCCTGCACCCATGGCTCGCCCGAGTTGTGGGCAGTTTGATCTCAAGTGCCCCGTCTCCCCGCATTGGTAGCACCTAGGGGGATCGCGGCACTTGCCCGCGTGGTTCCTCTTGCAATTGTTGCACTTGCTAATGCCCGAGCCTTGCGACCTCGAGCCGTGCCCTCCTGGGCCTTGATTTCCCCTAGATGGTGGTGCGGGCATTCTGAAAGACCCACCTCCCCCGTGGTTCCCCTTCTTGCTAGAACCTTGGGGGCCGGTGTTCTCCCATTTCCTCTTCTTCGCCTCCTCGGCGTTTTTCAGTTTTCTCTCTTCCCATTCTTTCTCCCCTTTCAGGCCCTTCTCCACCACTTGGCTAAACGTCATGTTGGGCAATTGTGTTGCCCGCTCACGCACGTCTAAATCCAAAGCATCCCAAAAGTGATTTACCATCCGGTTCTCATCACAAGCATACTCCGGTATGAACTCCGCGAGCTCCCTGAACTTGTGCTCAAGTTGCCTCACGGTGTACTTGCCTCCTTGGGTCAAGTTGGTGTATTCTCTCCTCTTCAAGTTCACCTCGAAGTCGGAGTAGTATTGGTTGAAGAATTCCTGTCGGAAATTCTCCCAAGTTACGACATCACCGTACTTCCCTTTGACACCGTCCCACCATGTGGACACCATCCCCTCTAGCAACCTTGTTGCTACTCTCATCTTCATGTTTGGCGGCAGCTGCATGTCAAGGGCCGCTTCATTGAACCGCTTGATCCACTCCGCCGCAACGGATATATCCCCCGTTCCATCGAACGGTTTACACCCCAAATCTCTTGCTTCTTTGAGGTACTTCGCGATCCTTATTATTGGGACCTCGACACCTCGATCTACTCGGGACTCCACATGTCCCCTAGAACCCGCATGGCTTCCCCTTCTTGAAGCCTCTCCCAAAGCACGCCTTGCCCGGCGCCTTTGGCGATCTTGCTGAAATTGACGGAGTAGTTCCTCCATCCTTTCTAGAGCGTCGTCATCGTCGCTCCCCTCGCTGTCCTCATCATACTCCCCATCATATGGGGTCTCAACCGGCTCAGTTCCCGGTCGATACGTCGAATCCTCCTCGGACTCATAGGACTCGTTCTCGTTGACTGTTTCCACATAACTGTCACTCACGGTCCAATCTCGGCCTCCACGGCCCTGTCCTCGGGACACCCTAGAATCCCCTCTACTGCCTTGCACGGATCCTCCCGGTGCTCGGCCGGTCGGGTTTCTTCTAGTCACTTTCCCGGTACCTTCTA
This sequence comes from Cuscuta europaea, assembly GCA_945859875.1. Classification (NCBI taxonomy): domain Eukaryota; kingdom Viridiplantae; phylum Streptophyta; class Magnoliopsida; order Solanales; family Convolvulaceae; genus Cuscuta; species Cuscuta europaea. The sequence goes on along the minus strand of CAMAPE010000019.1, from coordinate 2,047,774 downwards.
TTTCTGAAAGAAATTGAGAATGAGTCATTAGACTCGTATCAAATGTCAATTGACGGATAGGTACTTAAAGACATCCCTTGGCTCAAATCACCGTCATACCAATTGTTAAGGGTACCATCTTAACAATTAGAGACATTGCAACTCAAGTACCAAAAGTTCTATAAGTACAAAACCTTATGCTCATGGTTTTCAAATTCATTTTCAAAAAGAAATTTTGAAGCTTCATTATGATGTTTACGGACTAAGTCTCTGATACCAATTAAATTGTCACGCCCCGGACCTAGCCGGACACGTCAACAACCCGCCGTACAGTACGAATAGTCAACCGCAGTCCAACTCATCCATACTATACAAGGCGTCATGAATACCATTCACACATAGTACATCCATAAACAAGCATAATGTAAATCATTCATTTAAAACAGCGGAAGCATTTAATAAAGATGTCTTAGCCACACTTTGGCAAACATGGGCATACAAGCCCCCAAATAGTTATTCAAAAATAATATCCATGAGCATTGTTATAATTGTTTTGAAAACAGGAAACAGAGGAAGCACGAACCACGTCTTCTCCCTTGAAAGTCCCTAAAGCAACGGGCGCCGGTAGCAACCTTCAAGTCCTACCTGAAACTGTGAGGTGGCCTCCCCCGTGAAGGGGAGGTCAGTACTTGGAAATATTTGACAAGTACAATAGCAACTATACTAAGTATAATCAACGTTTTAATTTCCAAGACCCCCGACTTAGGGTACTATTATATTATAGGCCATAACCCTCGGTTACCCCTTTTTACCTTTAACTGTACTTACTTTACATAAAGTTAAGTAGTCGGCCCGTAGGCCCATATTCATTTAGAATTCACCGTTCTCATTCCCCCGTGACCGCGAGTCACGATAACCCCGTGGGGTCCCATCGAGCCCCTATTGTATAGCATGGGCTCGGCCCAACTCCATCTCTATACAATCCTCTAACTCGATGTATCATATCAAAATTTGTATGGCAAGGGCTCGGCCCAACTACGTTTCCATACCAACCATAACTTCGTGGCAAGGGCTCGACCCAACTACGTTTCCACGGAGGTCACATATACATGGCAAGGGCTCGGCCCAACTACGTTTCCATGCTAATCATATTACATGGCATGGGCTCGGCCCAACTACATCTCCATGTCATCCTAGAGTCCAACTCTAATAATTTTCACGATCAAGTTCTCAAGCAAGTCCTATGCCTAGAATCAATTTCCGGAGGTGGCCTTTAGACCTACCCCTAATCACTCCTTAGTGTTCATACCATTCATCCTTAAGTATCTCTTGAGACTACTTAAGGCATATCTATTCACAATCCTACCCCTTAGGATTTGTTTCATCATTTATTTATATTAATTCCCCGACTAGTATTTTGATACTAATTGGATAACCTTAGAACATGCCAAGTTCCTATTTCCCCTATTGCATTTCATTTTCATTGATTTCTCAATCCAAGTATAGTTTAATCTCAATATCAAAATATCACTTTAATCCATTCATGAAGTTCATACATGAAGTAAAGTATATTTTATCACAATGTCATCTTAGTAATTCCATTAACATGCCATTCCATTCATTTCACATAATCATACACAATTATTCTAAATTTGTATATCATGCTCCACTTACTCATAATCATATTATTTTCATCTAGACATTATTAATCCTTAATAGTCCATGAAAATCCCATCTAATTACTTTAGGCATTCTTATGAAATTAACTCACTAATTATAAGCAATATAGTCAGCCATCCTCACCTCGTGATGTGCTACAATAGTTGCCTTTGTTAAGCCCCTCGATCAATCCCCGTTCTAGGCCGATTGAAAGTGAAAAGCTGGATTTCTGGGCCAAAGCCGGGCGGCTTTCACGAAAGCCGGGCGGCTTTCGTAGTCTGCAACTACGAACAGCTCCCTATATGTGGCGGTTTCCGGCGATTTCGACTCCTATCGATTCACCAACTCTTCTAAGTTAATTAACACCACTTTATAACAATATTCTACACTTTTAAACGTGTAGAACTCATGGTTTAATCCACCATATGATTTCTCAAAAATCATACACAAAAAAACTAGTTACAAGATTGTTTGTTGAGTTCTTACCTCAAGAACAACCCTCTTCTCTTTGGATTCTCTTCCTTGCTGCTTGCACTAGGAGAGGAGACTTCCCTGGAGCTTCTCTCTCTGCTTTGGTCGAGTGAATGGTGTCAAATGGAAGGGGGGGGGGGGGGTATCTATCCTCACCCAAGTCAAAAACAATGAAGAGGTATGGCCAAGGGAGTGGTTGGTTGTCTCCAGCCATCCCTTCATGCACAGCCCATGTCTATTTGACTCACTCAGCTCCCAATGTGTCAATTAGATCACACGAAATCGTGGGGCGGCCCCCACTCATGTGGGAGGTCATCCCATTACGTCCCGGTGTGTATAATCGGCCCCGAGAGTTGTATTTCTCGGACTATTTTAGTCATATTTTATTTTATCGGGCCGGATAAAATATATCACGCGTTCCCAATAATTATGGGCATTTAGAATAGATGTATATTCCCCAACATTAATTTTAGGAGTCTCCGAAACTCATTTCGGGCTGTTATCCGTTAAATTGCCAATACCGGTAATTGGGCCCCGTTTGACCAACCGGTCAACGCCATGCCTTTCTTATGGCCCAAATAAGATATCTACCACTATATACATATTATCCAGACCAAGATGAATATAATATGTGGTTCGGGAATTATCGGGCGGTCCACATTCCCGCTGTGGGCCCCACATGCAATTTACTATTCACGTAAAAAAATAATAATAAAAATTTACAATTACGCAAATTCATCAATCATCTTTAGAGATTTATTACATAATTTACTAAAAGTAAATATGCTCAGGGTCGGTGTTACACCGTATATGTCAGTATCCAATGAAATGCTTGTTTTATTGTCAATATGTGAATGAAATGCATGTTTTGATGTCAAAATCCGAATGAAATGCTTGTTTTTATTGTCGATATCCAAATGAAATGCATGTTTTGATGTCAAAATACGAATGAAATGCACTTTTTAGTATAAAATTGGATTGAAATGTATGCATATCTATTAATGCATGTTTATCGTATATTATTTATTTATTTATTTATTTATTTATTTATGTAATTTTTATTTATTTACACATTTATTCGCATGTTATTTATTTGTGAGTGAATGTAAATTGTAATGTGCTAATATAGGTATGTTTTTTCACTAGTGCATGTGATTATTGATATGGACATTAAATCGCATATGGTAATATATTTATTAATTTGGAAAGTGAATAGTTTGAAGAAGAGGTTCTTTGTTTATTGTTTGTAGCAAGATTTCTGAATCTTTTGAACCTTTTGTTCATCTTTCTTGTCAGATTGGTAAGCAAAGCCAACTCCTTTTTTAGCTCATTGATCTCGAGACCAGAATCAGACTCGTTCTTCTCTTCATCGGATTAGTCCACTTCAAAGGATATTTTCGGAACCTTTTCTTTCTTCTTCCTTTTAGCAGACAGAAGAGCAAGTGAGTCAACTGTGTTCTTTTCTTTTGATGATTTGACTTTTTCATGAACATCCTCAGAGGATTCACCTAGGCAGTCGTAGAGATTGTGGATGGTCAAATCATCTAGATCTTTGTTTTATCTGATTCTTTTGGCAATTTTCTTCCATTCGAGATTGAGTGACCTCAGAAAGCGTAAGTTAACTTCCATATTGGTTTTCCAAAGGTTAATCTTCTTCATCTCATTAAGGACCATCAGATAGCGTTGATAGGTATCTTCAAGTTCTTCATCAGATCTGGCAGCAAAGGAATCATAGGCAGTCAGGGTGTGAGCTTTTTTGGATTTGATTCCAACATCACTGCCCTGCATGATCTGATGGATTTCATCCCACAAATCTTTCGTTGTTGTAAGACTGTCAATTTGCATGATGAGGTCATTGGGGATTGCTTGCAAGAGGTCATTGTGAGTTGGTGTGGGTGGATTAAATGTTGGATTTTCAGGTACCTCAACCCATACTTCGAGTGCTCCTTCACTCAGAGAAGTAAGAATATTCTTCATGTTGTCTCTGGTTTGAATGAAATTCAGAAAACGAACATCCCATACTGCAAATTCACCTCTTCTGAGCAGAGGAGGTCAAGAGTCAATTCCAAGATTATAAGCTTCCATTTTGACTGTTGTTTGATCTTAAAGGCGAGAACTGTTCAATTAATTAAAAAAGATTTCGAGGCTGCTTAAGAAGATTTCGGGTAAGGAATTCGAATGAGTAACTCGAAAGCAAGTCTCGGGTAGCAATTTGAATGAAGATCTCGAATAAGAATTCGGGTAAGCAAATGCAGATCTAGGGAGCTGGCTCGAAATCATGATCTCGGTAGCTGGTATGGGGCTGAAGTCTAAATGTCGAATGCAGATTTCGGGTTAGCGAATGAAGTTTAGATCTCGGGTGCTTGATTTGAGACTTCGGGCCTGCTTTGAAGAAGGGATCTCGGGTTCCTTTCGAATTCCTGATTTTGGAAGGCAGGTCTCGGGTTGTCTTCGAATATAGATTTCGGGTATGCGAAATCCAAGCAGATCTCGGGTGTGCGAAAAATAGTAACTCAATCTTACTGGGTTTTTTCTTCCGTAGGTTTCCTTGTAGCAGCAACCTTCCAAATTTAGCAAATTACCAAGAACAGATCTAGAAATTAATTTAACCAAAAATTGTGATTTTGATCAAATTAATTGCAGAAAAATTCAAGGATTCTCATGAACAGAATTACGTCGAGATTCTGATACCAGTTGTGTGATGTATGCCCAGATTTCAACAGTCGAATAATTCTAAGAAAAATAGGAAAAATTTAAACAGTAGAAGAATAACTCAACATCAACATATACTGTGCGTGTATTGATGATGATGATTCGGAGATGAACAGTACACGAACAGATTGTTGAGAGAGAATATCTAATCTAGGTGCTCTATGAAAATAATATGCGGAAACAGAATGTGTAGAGACTTAAGAGCATATTCGAACCCCTTCAGCCTGTATTTATTGGGAGAAGTTCGAATAGCCCTATTACAATTAGGAAGCAGCTAATTTAGATGTGTGGGCTTAGTTTAGAGCACATTAATATTGGGCCTAATTTTCTCTCAACTAATCTAATTAATTACAAACACTCATTAAATAAATTACAATAAATTTGAACACTATAAAATATTATTCTAACCATATAATTAGATATTTTTTGAATTCACATGATTTGTATTTGTAGCAAAAATACGAAGAAGTTGCCACACAGAATGCCTCAACTTGGCGCTAGTTCTATTGAAGAGGCTGAAATTAAAATTGACAATGATGATGACATCTACATGCATGGAAGCAGTGGGTGATCCGAAGAAAGGCCGAGTCATGGTTATGGGTAAATTTTCTCGCCTATCATTCAGAATACCCGAGATGGTTGTTCCCTACTTAGTTAAATACGGTACGGAAATTAAACGAGGTTTAATACGTACACATTTTATTCGGTAATATTAATGAAAAAATGGTCAAAAAACCGTTCAAAAGCGGGTGAGTGAGAAACGGGTGGACAAGCTGCAGGAGAGATTGGATAAGGTGGTGGAAAAGCGGGAAGCGATGGAAAGGCAAATGCTTATTTTTTTCACCACCTTTTTAACATGAAGTGGGTATGGGGGGTTCACGTCTCCACAAGGTTACTATGGTGGCATGCAGTTCGAAGGAAGTCAACTCGGTTTTCTTATTTTTAAATCCGTGACAAATGTTTGAAAATTGGCGGAATATATTGTCACAGATCTCATCCGTGACAAATGTTTGAAAATTTGAATTTTTTGTCACAAATAACTTCCATGACAACTTGTCAGGGATAGGTGACGTGACAAAAGAATTTTTTTCCGGCCAGCGAGAGCATTTGTCAGGGAGATGTAACCGTGACAACGTCGTGACAAAATGTTTGTCAGGGACGCGTTTCCGTGACAAAAGTTTGCACGCCTATGGCGTCACGGATTTTGTCACGGACGCAATCTGTGACAATTTTTTTTAAAGATTTTTTTAAAGGGGTCCGTGACAAAAACACTGTTTTTTGTAGTGTATCCCTTCTTAATACCATTTTCTCAACAGCCAGGGCACTTTTCAGGATATACAATACCAAAGAATTATCATTCTCGGAACTAAGAAACCCACCAAATTCTACTTCAATTCTTTTAGATGAAGATGAAGATGATAGTTATACTTTTCACTCACGTGATTAAAAATGATATATTTGTTTTAATAACTACAAACAATTTTTTATACACAAACTTCTTTGGTAGCAATATAATTAATGAGGGTACTTTAGGTTTTAAATAATTGAATTAGTTGAGCTTATTTAATCATATCACTCAGTAGTCACAGTTTTAATTTCGACAATCCAACCGTCTCAACTCTAAGTGCACGTCGAATAACATGATTAATTAATTTAATCACGAAAGGAAATATAACTAACCATTGACGGTTCAGTTTACGGATTCACCTTTTGGGTTAAAAAACCGACCGAACCGAAACCGACCGACAAAACCGACAAAAACATGCTAAAACCGACCGAAACTGACCAAAAATAACCGAACCGAAACCGACTCAAGTACTGCGGTTCGGTTTTCAGTTTCACCTTTTCAAAAACCGAAATCGACCAAACCGAAAACCGATTAAACCGAACGGACGAACACCCCTACTAAACACATATGTTACGGTCGGATTCACAATATTGAATGATTTTATGTGGTTTTGGCAATTATGCCCCACCAAATAAAGGTCGTTGAGTTTGGTTCAAACATGAAGTCCGAAATAGAATAAAGTTCACAGCTGGAGTCATAATTCGAAACTCATTTAAAAAGAAAAATTCATGTTTGATACTTCTCCTTTTTCCTGAAAATAGGATTAATTAGATCGATCTGGTAGTGTAACTAAAAGTAATAGTGAAAAAATGAAAGTATACTATATACTCCACATAAGTATCTGCTGGCGTTGACTTGGCACACTTATAAAAATGCATGTGCAATAGGAAGGAATTACATAACTTTAAAATATGGGCTATAAGGATATAAAAAGGAATAAAAGGTACGGAAGGTGAAACTTAATGAAAAATGCTTTTATGAGGTTTATATTACATAATTACCAAAAAAAGACACAGTCAAAGTTTTGAAAATGACAAAGTTTTTAATACAGAAGTAGGAACTTATATCTATTAAATAAAGATGCATTTAAATATTTCTAGTTTAAGCATTTTATATCATACCTTTAACGCCTTTAAAAAAAATCATATCTTTAATTCACCTTAAGTCTTTACACTCCATTATTAAAATTTTACTATAAAGTTTCATTTAAAACATGTGCTTATAAGTAGTCAAACGAGTTTCCTAATTAGTTCCCCTAATATTTTCATTTCAGAATTTTTATTCCACTCTGATTATGCATTAGCATTCAAGTCATTTTGTTCTTCCCAATATATATTTATTTTTATATTTTAGTAGTAAAAGTCAATAACAATAGTAGATAAACGATAAAAATAGGCTCTTACACATGAAAAGTAAATGCAGAACCATATCTATGATTCTATGAGTTGGCCTCTCGTACAAATAGAGGTGAGCAACCGTTTCGATTGATCCAAAAGGTGGAATCTCTCGCCCCAGGAGCCCCCCGCCCCGACTCGACAGGATGGTAGAGAGGTTAGTCACGGTGATTCAGTCAGCAGAATGGTAGTAGGTCCATACACCCATGTGCACCAGAGGCTCAACCTTATTTCAGATTCTTTGACCTCCACCCGGTCGCTGCGGGGATTCGAACCTTGATCCATTGATCCAAATCTCCAACCACTCGACCAACTGAGCTATCCGTGCGGGTGTGAGCACCCGTTTCGACCGTATAGAAGTAGTAAATCGGTTCAAACCAGAATAACTTCAATTCAAAATCCGATTTTGATCGGACTAGGGTCACTAGGCTAGTATTGAACATCAGTTTTAGTCATTTTTTGCAATTTATTCCCTTTGATAAAAACCATACCTAGTACGTAGTAGCTAGCTTTTATTGTCCAAAATTTAGGATATTTTTACTTGAATTATTTTCAAATGAGACTAGACCAGATTTAAAAATATTACTTCCTCCGTTTCACAATGAACTTCACAGTTTGACCTATACACATATTAAGAAAATAAACTTATCATGAGGTAAATTTTACTGTTTTGACACTGTTTGACACTGTTCGGCACTGTTTTGCACTGTTTGACACTGTTTTGAAGTAGATTAACTTGTCATTTAAGGAAATGAGAACTTGTTTCTGAGACATCCAAAAAAGGAAAATGGAAAGTTCATTGCGGGACGGAGAGAGTAGATTAGATTAGATTAGACTAAACTTAAATAAATCAGACCAGACCAGATCAGACCTCCATAATTATAAAATACACAGAGATCAAACATTACCAGAGCAGATTATACCAATTCAATCCCGACCAAACTTAATCGGATTTTAGTAGCTAGCTTGACGTTTATGTTGTTTACTCTCCAAGTTATATGTTCTCTCATTTAGTATGTCGTGTAGATCGGTCCTTGACTCCCCAAACGACATGATAACAAAACAATACTTCCTCCGTCCCGGAATTATCTTCATTCTTTCCTTTTTAATCCGTCCCAAATTTATCTTCTCTTTCTTTTTTTGGTAAAGAATTTGTGGTTCACAACCATTCTTACACATTTCTCTTTCCTCTGCACAACTCCCCACCACATATTTCCCACTATCTTAAAACCCGTGCCTAGTCAAATAAGGATATAATTACGGGACAGAGGTAGTACATTATATGAATATAGTGAGTTAAAATGAGTCTCTCGCAAAGAAAGAAGGAAAATTCTATATATACACGTTTTTTGTACACTTGTTTATGTACGTCCTTTTGTTTGTGTAATTCATCTAGACAAATAAAAAATATAAATTGTCTTAAAAAGGAGTAAAAACGCTTTGAAATTTCAATATAAGAGTATCATATTTTTTATTCCTTGAATAGGAGTAATATGCCATGTTTGGAAAAAATGTCATGTTTAAAAGCCTAGTAATGTCAAACTTGACAGAAATTTACTTCTATTTAGGGCATCCTCATCCATAGATTATTTTTGGGATCATTTTGATGATGTGGGGGGTTTTTTTAGGGATCATGGATGAGGAGTTAAAATTATTTTATGAGATTATTTGATAAAATAATCTGGTATCAAATTCTAAAACTAGATTATTTTGAGATTACTCACAAACTTTTAAACTCTTTCTGGCAAATCTAGGAACACAATTATGATACTCCTTTTGTAATGGGCAAGGCTATTGCACTTTACTTGGAACGTTTCTTGCGATCATTGGGAATAGCAAATTGCATTTTAAATTTGAAATACAATTTACTCATAAAAATCCGAGCAAATAAAAATCATGATCGAGAAGAAGTTGATAAATTTGAAGATTATTTGAGATTTTTTTATGTGGCAATAACATGACAATAACTAACCATAAAAAACCGTAAATTTGAGGATTATAGATGAATATGTTCTTAGGGAATAAAAAACATGACAATCTTATTTTGAAATTTCAAAACTTTTTTACTCTATTTAAGGAATTTATTCGATAAAAAACTATTTCACTATTTGTATACAAAGATAACTTGAATAAGCTGTGTACAATCAAAAGTGTATACAAAAAACTATTCAAAAAAGAACGTGTTGAAATAAAGAGATAAACAAAAGGGCAAATATAGGTTTCATTCTTATATCGAAATAGGTTCTTTGTTGCATATAATTATATATCGATTTTTTTGAAAGGGAAATGTAGAAATTAGTTATGTAAAAATTTGTTAGAATAAATTAGCATTGACGCTCACTCTCCCTTACTCAAAACTTATGACAGTTTTGAATAAAATAATTAAGGTGACAATTCCGGTACCAATTTAAAAAAATGGGGTACCGTACTACTATTCATTTGATTGATCCAAATAGGTATATCATTTTTAATTTAGAATTAAATAATTCAACTGCAACACTTTCATTGATCCATGTGGACAAAGGTATAGTACCTTATGGGTACCATAGAATCTACTCATAATTAATTTTCACATTATTTCAATAATTACTTCCTCACAGCTAATTGTGTGGGTGATGGATTTTTTAAAGATAATTCTCACCGCCTTGAAAGTATGTTGATGATTAGCCACATGTGCTGTCCTAATAGTTAATTAATTGATAATTATTAAACTATATATACATTGATCGGTGATATGATGAGTCAAGTCTACCTGTCGTAGCTTTGACATGGATGTGTGGGCACAAAAAATGCCGCAATCAACTTATCCTATTCTTTTGTAGCATTATTATATTACTCGATAAAATAACTTTCTCCAAATTATCACTTAAATTTGATTGGTTATGCTTAGGGGCATGATAATTGTATGGTCCAAATTTGTATGAGGCGAATGAAAAATGTGAAGTCGTGGTGACTCTTTTCTGGACGGCTTATTAACCGGATTTTCATAAATCACGTAATTTTTGATTTCGCGCGCTGAAGTTTATAATAAACATAAAAAGTAAAGTTTAAGTTACTTTTATTGCTTTTTTTACTGAAGTTACTGTAGAAGATCATTTTCGCTATTTTTTCATATAATTTTTTAAATTACAAATATTTTAAATATAATTTTTCATGAATCAGCAGAATCAGTCAATGCATCCACTTCAGTCAAAACTTTATAAATTTCAGCAGAATTAGCCAATTCAACTAATTTTAGTGTTACCAAATGGGCTCTTACGCAGGTCAAAATTTAGAGATGTACAATGGACTGTGTTGAGGAACTACCAAAATAATTTATAATTTCACACACACACACACATATAGGGAAGAGTTCAAATAAAAAGACCTCTTCCCGTGCAAAGTGCGAAGATATGCACTTTTGCATGTTTCGCTTGCACTTTTGCGTGTTAGTGTTGCACTTTTTCGCGGTAACGAAAAAGTGCAACATATTTACGAAATTGCCACCGCGATTTTGGTCGAAATTTGTGCATTTTTGGCTCATTTTGAGCCATTGGATGTGGAAATGAATGCACAAGATTCATTCTCACTTTGCATGAGAAGATGTCTTTATATTTGAACCATCCCATATATATATATGTATGTATATATATATAATACAAGTTTATTTTAAATGAGATCTGGAGAATTATTGGTTTGATATGTTTGTAATACATGTAATTTCCAGTTCAGGTCTCCGATTTCACCCACAAAGGATGAAGAACCACCACTACAGCCTATAAAGGGAAAGGGGCGTCAACCAACGGGCTATTTTCCGGCCAACTCAACCTAATTCCGACCAACCAAGTCAATGTGCGAAAAAGAGGGAGAAGAGGGTTTCGGCCAAGCACCGAATCGACCGAGAAGGAGAGACTTTAAATAGGCAGAGTAAAGGCACCAAGAATGGTAACTTACCTTGCAAAGGAGATATGCACATCACTACCCAGGGAAGGAAAGAACCGCGAGAGAAGAAGCCGATCGACAACATCAAAGGCTCGGTGCGGAAGAGGAAAAGAACAATGGGCCAGTGCATCCTAAGTTGAGTTGGGCTTTATGGAAAATACTGAGCCAATACCTAACACATTCTCCACCTTATTGGACCATAATGGTGTAGAGCACAATGCTCTAAAACAATTTGAGACTCATCATCGCTGGATTGCCCGAATAATCACAAAGACATATTCAGGCAAAGGGGTAAGATCACCAGGCAACTTAACCGCAATCAATGTTTAACGTGCGCTTGCACGACAACAACTTTTCGACAGAGAGACATTTAGTCCCCATGTCAGCAGGATTAAATTCAGACGGAATTTTAATCAACTTGATATCACCTGCACTAACAATATCACGTATAAAATGAAATCTAACATCAATATGCTTAGTTCTATCATGAAAAACAGGATTTTTGCACAGTTGAATAGCAGATTGACTATCAGAAAACACACAAATGTCCTGATTAAGACTACCAATCTCCGTTAGGAGACGCTTAAGCCAAATGGCTTCCTTAAAAGCTTCGGTAGCGGCCACATACTCGGACTCAGTAGTGGAGAGGGCAACTATGGGTTGAAGTTGAGACTTCCAACTAATGCAAGACCCGCAAAGGGTAAACACATAAGAGGTAGTGGATTTCCTATTGTCTCTATCGTTAGCAAAATTTGAATCCACATACCCGCTCAACTTAACACCCTCAGAACACATAGTGAAAACCAACCCATGATTAACAGTAGATTTCAAGTACCTAAGCAACCACTTAAGAGCATTCCAATGAGGCAAACCAAGATTAGACATATACCTACTCAAACAACTAACAGCATAGGCAATGTCGGGTCTAGTACTCACCATGAGGTACATCACGGACCCAATAGCATTGGAATAAGGCACAGATTTCATTTTAGCAATTTCAGGAGCAGTCTTGGGAGACTGATCCTTACTTAACACAAAGTGGGACGCCATAGGGATAGAGACGGTAGTAGCAGAATGCATGTTATATTTACTCAAAATCTTTTCAATGTATGAAATCTGATTGAGTACTAACACACGCTTACTCCTATCCCTAACAATGTTAATGCCTAGGATCCTCTTGGCATCACCTAGGTCTTTCATTGCAAAGTTCTCACTGAGACGCTTTTGCACACCTTTAATGGCGTCACCCGAAGGACTAACAATCAACATGTCATCCACATAAAGCAATAAAAATACAGGCACAGAAGAAGTATCTTTAAAGTATAGGCAATGGTCGCACTCGGACTTGTGAAATTTCAAAGATGACATGCACTGGTCAAATTTGATATTCCACTGCCTCGGGGACTGCTTCAGGCCGTACAAGGCCTTCCTAAGCAAACACACATAATTACTCTTTATGGGATCCACAAAGCCCTCAGGCTGGGTCATATAGATTTTCTTGTCCAAATCACCATGCAAGAAAGCAGTGGTGACGTCCATTTGCTTCATTTCCCAATCATGATGAGCAACAAGAGCAAGCATAGTTCTAATCGTAGTGAATTTAACAACAGGAGCAAAGATTTCAGCATAATCAACACCTTCCTTTTGAGTAAATCCCTTAGCAACTAACCTAGCCTTATATCTAATGTCGTTAGGCTCTTCCTTAACCTTAAATAGCCACTTACACTCAACTACGGAACTATTGTGCGGTCTAGGAACTAACGTCCAAGTCTTATTCGCTCTAAGTGACTCTATCTCACTCTCCATGGCGCAAAGCCATTTAGCGGACTCATTAGACTTAAGGGCCTCCCTATAGATTTTAGGTTCGTTAAGCTCAAGGGTCTCAAACACAGAGAAAGCAAATATAGAAGTATCACACGCATGGAAAGCAAAATCAGGCATGCTATCAGCAGTTCTCCTAATTTCTCTCCTACTTCTATCTCTAACAAGTTGGTAATCATGCAAAACATTATCACTAGGATCAGCACTCTCATCATGCGATTCATTGTCATTTGAATGCACATGAGAATGCTCCACCTCACTCGAAGTGGTGGTATTATCATGCTCAGAAGAATCATGCAATTCAGAAGAATCATGCAAATTAGAAGAATCATGATTAGCAAACAAAGGACTAGCAGCATACGGTATGGACTCCACCTCAACAGGTGTACTACTAGGGCTCGACTCAGAATCAGGAACTGACTTAACCAGACAAGGGAACTCGGATTCATTGAAAACAACGTTTCTACTTACCACAACCTTGAAACCTACCTGGTTCCTATCCCAAACCCTGTACCCCTTCACACCCTCAGGATAACCTAAGAAGACTCCTTTCTTAGACCTAGGATCCAATTTGTCACCTTGTTGGTGCACATACGCAGCACACCCAAACACTCTAAGATTAGACAAATCAAGGGGCTTGTTTGAAAAAACAGATTCAGGGCATTTCCCACCCAAGGGAACAGAAGGAGACCGGTTAATCAAGTAGACAGCAGTATTGACTGCTTCACCCCAAAACTTTTTAGACAAACCGGAGGTGGCAAGCATACTCCTAACCTTATCTAGAACAGTCCTATTCATTCTCTCGGCTATCCGATTTTGTTGGGGAGTATAGGGCACAGTTTTGTGCCTTCTAATCCCACAATCAACACAGAGCTGGTCCATATCCTTATTGCAAAACTCTAATCCATTATCGGTCCTAAGGGTTTTGACCATCTTACCGGTTTGATTTTCTACAAGGGTTTTCCACTCCCTAAATTTCACAAAGACATCGGACTTATGCTCAAGAAGACGGACCCACACCTTCCTAGAGAAATCATCGATAATGGACAGAAAATATCTCTTACCCCCGTGGGTAGAGACACTAGCAGGACCCCACACATCTGCATGAACATACTCTAGCACAGAGGTACACTTAGTGGGATTAGGATAAGGGGAAGAGGGGAAAGTAACCTTATGCTGCTTGCCTAACACACAAGATTCACAGAAAGGGATGGAGGACACAGAATCCTTACCAAAACAACCAGATTTATGCAAAATCTCTAAACCCTTATTACTCATGTGTCCTAATCTATTATGCCACAAAGCAGTTTTATCAGAACTAACAACATGAGCAGAATCACAGAAAGGCTGAGCATGGCACACATACAAATTATTCACCTTTTTTGCCTTAAACAAAACAAGGGAATTTTTCAAAACTTTCATGCACCCATTTCCCCATTTACCCTCAAGCCCACTACCCTCAAAAGCAGCGACAGAAAACAAGTTATGACGCAAATCAGGGACATGCCTCACATTTTTCATAGTAAACACAGTCTCATTATCAAACTTTAAGCATACATCACCCACCCCATGTATTTTGCATTTCTTATTATCAGCAAGAGACACAAAACCATCATTGCAAGAATCATAAGAAGCAAACAGAGATCTAAAAGGTGTCATATGATAAGTACAACCAGAGTCAATCAACCACTCATTTTCAGTCATGCTACTCAACACAGAATTTGCAGAATCACAGACCATAAAAACTTCTTCATGCAAGTTATTATCATCTACCACATTAGCATGTTCAGACTTCTTAGGATGGGGACAATCCTTAATGAAGTGACTAGAATTACCACAATTATAGCACACTCTCTTCTTAGACTTACCTCTCTTCTTCCCCGGGTCATTGTTATTGGTCTGGTTCTTATTGTTGCTACCCTTCTTATGGTTTCTAGATCTACTCTTAGACCTACCCCTCACAAGCAACGCTTCACCAGAATCCTTAGATTGACTGTTACTACCCCTCGAGTGTCTAAGGTCTAACTCCTTACTCCTTAATCCATTAACGACTATATCTAACGAGATATCGTCTCTACCATACTTTATGGCAGATTTGACGTCATTGTAAGAGTCAGGGATGGCATTAAGTAACACTATGGGTGTGTAGTCATCTATGTGTTTATCACCGGCTTGCTTAATGTTCTGAATAAGCTTGTTAAACACATCTAGGTTCTCATCTATGTCTTTGGTCAGGTCAAGCCTAAACCTAAAGAACTTCTCAAGCAAAAACAATTTACCAGGCAAAGAAGTATCGGTATACAACTTATCTAACTTGTCCCACAACTCTTTTGCGGAATCTATAATACCCACCTTCCTGAGCACTGAATCAGAAAGGTTTAGGTAAATAGAGGAACAAGCAGTTTCATTCATCTCAACACGCTTAGCAGCATCCTCAGAGTCTAAATAGAGACCGGTCACGGCTCTATAGACTTTCTGTTGGATCAACACACATTTGATTTTCTGTTTCCAGATATCAAAATCTGTCTTTCCGTTAAATGGAAGCATGCCATATTGATTGACAGCCATATTAACAGGAAAGCAAGCACAACACGCAAGAGAGTAAATAAAAAATTTATCAGGCTATCAACCGGTACGAAGCAACTATTACGAACAAGCCGAGAAGACCAATGAACACAAGGCTCGGGTACAATCTCCTTGTTCTTTCGTACAAGCACAGATAAAAAATTTTATTTACTCAACAGACAGATAAATGATTAATTATAACCTATAGGGCTATCAATTGTACGAAGCAACTAGCACGAACAAGCCGAGAAGACCAATGAACACAAAGCTCGGGTACAATCTCCTTGTTCTTTCGTACAAGCGCAAATAGGCTAGAATTAAAACAACAAACAAAGAGACGGGATTTAAAACTAATCCGGACAGAAATATTTCCAACTTCGGACAACAAGTATCCAAACAAATATTCTTAACCGGAGAGTTTATCCACGAATCAATCAACAGAAAAATCAAAATAAAAAATCCAACATGTGATTAAATTTAAACCGGAAGAAATATTCACAATTTTGGACAATGAGTATCCAAACAAAAATATTCTTCACCGGAAAAAATTAATCACAAACCAACAAGTAATCACAATTTAAACAAACATGAAATTGTAATTCAACTTGAAATTAAAAAATGAATGAACTACGAATAAAAATCACACAAAGGATTAGTAAACGTACCTGGGGCCGGGCACAGCCGGCATCCTAGACCACGCAGGTCAGCAGCGGGGAGCGGGGAACAAATAAATCCGGTGGCACTCCGGTACACCAAGGGTGTTCAAGCCAATTTACCTGAGCGGGGCCCGAGGTTGGGTGACCCGACTTACCGTAGGCAGCGTGAGCTGCTGTAGGGCGTGGCGGCAGCGGACTGGACTGGCGGCACAGCTCCTAGATTGGCGGCAGCAGGTCAGGACTGGCAGCGGACAGGGCTGGCAGGCTCCTGGCAGACGGCGGCAGACCTCTCTGGACTTCTGGACAGCAGCGGAGGGCGACGAACCGGCGGCAGGCGGCGGCGCGGCGGCGGCGTGGCGGCAGCAGACCTCTCCCGTCTCTGATACCACTGTAATTTCCAGCTCAGGTCTCCGATTTCACCCACAAAGGATGAAGAACCACCACTACAGTCTATAAAGGGAAAGGGGCGTCAACCAACGGGCTATTTTCCGGCCAACTCAACCTAATTCCGACCAACCAAGTCAATGTGCGAAAAAGAGGGAGAAGAGGGTTTCGGCCAAGCACCGAATCGAACGAGAAGGAGAGACTTTAAATAGGCAGAGTAAAGCACCAAGAATGGTAACTTACCTTGCAAAGGAGATATGCACATCACTACCCAGGGAAGGAAAGAACCGCGAGAGAAGAAGCCGATCGACAACATCAAAGGCTCGGTGCGGAAGAGGAAAAGAACAATGGGCCAGTGCATCCTAAGTTGAGTTGGGCTTATGGAAAATACTGGACCAATACCTAACAATACATTATATAAATTTTGTATATTCATAAGTGAATAAGACGAAATTTTTAAATTTGGAAATGTCATCTATATGACACATCAAGTTTTATCATTTTCAAATTCAGATAATGTCAATTTTTCTGGAGTTATAGCTTTTAGTACATCATTATATCAAATGATATTTCCAAATTTATCAGGTTCGAATCGCAGCAACTGCGATGAGAGGTTACTATGCTAAAAAATGCATAGGGTCTCTACAAGTACCGGGGACAGAGCCTCACTCTCTATCTGTCAGATTGAGATTATAGTCCTACTTACATCCTCCCAACGTACCGTCCATTGGGGGGCCCTCAGGGATGGAGTATCACCCATTTTTTTGAGAAAGTTTCAATGCTTTACTAGTTTAAACTTTTGAGTCAATTGACAAATCTGGCTCCGGCCATAGCTAGTCTTAGACCGGGACCAGGCCGACCGGCCCGTGAACCGGACCGGCCCGCCATTGTGCGGGTCCGGATCGGCACGGGCATCGGGTAACAGTTACGGGCCTAGGCCCGCCCGGGAATGAAAGCGGGGCGGTTCTCGGACTGAATTTTGGTGAACCAGCCCGACCGGGTAGGGCCCGAGCCCGGGTCTAACGGTAACTTTTGTTTTAAAAAAATAAATAAATAGCCGTTGGGGAGCCATTGGGAAGCTCTCAAATGGCTCTATAGGCGTTGGGAGAAGGGGGGGGGGGGGGGGTTCCTGGGGACTGGGGGAATTTTTTTCTATAAATACCTATTTATTTCATTTTTTCACACAAATCATTCTCTACTCTCTTATTCTCTATCATCTTCTATATTCATCAATTTCGTCATATTCATCTACTACTCTTCTCCACTTTCTTAATTATTATTACTATTCTTATTATTTCTAATATTATATACTGTATTTAAATTTTCATATATAATTATACTATTAATTAATTGTATTGTTATATACTTATATCAGTAATTTCCTATTACTATTGTTATATTAATACTACTAATATACTTATATACTTAGTTATTTATATTAGTTTCCTATTAATATACTTATATCTTATATACTATAAACATTATATTATATATTAGTTATACAATTATTACATCTGCTAATATAGTTATTATCTACTTATAAGTTATAAAATACACATATTATCTACTTAGTATCTACTTATTATATAGTTGTTATTTACTTATATTTACTTATATTACATCTAATTAATACAATATTTTAGAAATATATTTTTAAAATACATCTAATTATATAGTTGTTATTTACTTATATTTACTTATATTACATCTAACTAATATTAATACTTATATCTACTAAATATTTTTTTTATAAGAAATAATATCGTATGAATAGTTTAGAAAGAAATGGAGTATAGCAATGTCTTAAGGGAGTAGTTAATATTATTCCAAATATTGTTTTTTTGCCCAAAAAATATTGAGTAGTTAACAATGTCTTAAGGGAGTATAACAATGTCTTAAGGGAGTAGTTAATATTATTCCAAATATTGAGTGTCAGTAATTAAAGACATTTTGTGTTCGTTTTACGTTCAATATTATTCCAAATATTGAATTAATGTATACTCGCAAGTTACATTTGACCTTATCTCAAAAGTTACATTTTGCATACATGTGAGTTACATATTTAATCAACGTGAATTACATTTGCCATAACGCGATTTACATATGAAAATAAACCCCTGCTAATGAAGAAAAAAATGATTTTTTTTTTTAAAATCATTTTCAATGGCCTTGACATTAAAAAATAAAACATATACACTATTTATGTAAAGCAATTGTGCAATTAGACTCTTTTTTTATTGTTTACATTGAAATCAATATTTTATTTCATATACTATGTATTTGACAAGTTACATTTCGAATGAACTTGAGTTACATCGATCAATAACGTAAGTTACATACCTTTACACGCGCATTACATCATTCACGCTACTTGGACAAAAAGAAAGAAAAAAATAGTTATTGTACACTCGTGTACCGGTCACATGTTTTTTTTTAATTTATTCAAAATTACGTCATTTATAAAGTGTCATTTTATAAGAATTGCTATGGCATGTGCTTTCTGGGTGAAAGCTAATCAATCTAAACGTAAAACTCATGTGTGAGTTGTGAGTCCTATTTTATACCGAGTAAGTCTTACTTTTGTTTTTGTATTGTCCAAAAATACCTGCCATATCTATTTTTTTAGAAAGAAATTTGCGGTAAACAAATCACTTTATTGTATATTCAAATTTCAATAACAAGTTTTACTCTGTCAATCATTTTATTAATAGTTGTGGCTAATCAAAACAAGACACATAAAATATTTAATATAAAATATTTACCGCATTTGTTTAAATCACAACACTATTGTGCATAATCACTACATTAAGATGAGTTTTCCAAATTCTATCTAGGAAAAAGGGGCAAATAAGACCTCGAACTAACCGAAAAAATGCAAATCACACCTTTTATAGGAGGCTCTATCTGGCCGTCGTCATTTGAGACGGTTACCGGTGAAATTTTTTAATGAAATTTTTTGATCATCTTTTTCATTAAGTCTAGTTTACCCATACCAAATTTCA
The DNA here is from genome assembly GCA_945859875.1 of Cuscuta europaea. Lineage (NCBI taxonomy): Eukaryota > Viridiplantae > Streptophyta > Magnoliopsida > Solanales > Convolvulaceae > Cuscuta > Cuscuta europaea. The sequence continues at coordinate 2,027,862 of CAMAPE010000019.1, read as the reverse complement.
GTTAAAAATTCAATCGTGAAGGCAGTCAAATAAATGTTTGAAGATAACATCGCAGTATATTTCAGAAAATCATTTGATTGTTTTTCCGGTTGAATTTTTACTTGAAATTTGGTATGAGTAAACTAGACTTTAAAATTAAAATTTAGAAGTCATATACTCCCTTCATCCCTAAATAAAAGTCTTTCTTTCCTTTTCGAGTCGTTTCTAAATAAAAGTTTTTTTTCCTTATTTGATAACAAAATAGTGTAAAACAATGTCAAATATTTTCAAACGGTGTTCCAACATTATCACTTTCTTATAATGTACATAAAATAAAAAATGAAATATGAAGGCCCGGATAAACAAAATGAATTGAGTTAAAAATTACACATGATCCTCTCTCCCATTTCTAGCCAATTTATGATAGAATTTCCCTGTCTTGCCCCGGTCTTTGTGGGTGTATATATATGCTATTGAAGCATGTCGTGAATTCTAAATACGGTGCCTGAGGAAAGGAAAAAGAGAGGGCACTTCCAGCCCTCAGCTATTCACATACACATTTTCTGTAGATCTTGAATTTCCCCAGCTGAATTCTCTCCTCCTCATCTGGTAAATCCAGCTACTCGGCTTATGTATGTATATTGATGCTATGTTTCCGATTGCTTTAAGTTGAAGATCTTATTAGTCTTGTTTTTCTTTCTTCTGGGTTGATATTGCATAGTTTTTTTGTCTGGATGGCTTGATTTTCAAACTTCGAATTTCTCCCTTTTTAAAGTTTTTGTTGTTTCGTAATGTACACGTTCTATTGGACTGGTGTGATCGACAAGGCAATAGATTCTTCTTTGTGGTTCTTAAGAGAAAAGCAGAAGTTGCACTCTACACTTGCTAAGATTTACTTATCAATCTTGTCAGATCATCTCTTTCTGTAATGGATGGGTTAACAAAACAATTGGATATGTAAGCAAATGGTTATATTTCGGTTTTGTTTCATTTGATATCGACTGTCATGTTCAGGATGGAAATGGATCCTGGAAAATTGTTTGTTGGTGGCATTTCATGGGATACTAATGAAGAGCGACTCAAAGAGTATTTTCAGACATTTGGGGAAGTGGTCGAGGCGGTGATCGTGAAAGATCGGGCCACTGGCCGTGCCCGCGGGTTTGGTTTTGTTGTTTTCGAGGACCCTTCTGTTGCTGAAAGAGTTGTCAAAGCAAAACACATGATTGATGGCAGAACTGTAGGTGATATAGTCGAATTTTTACTGTGCCGTTTTCTTCTAATCTTCTATGTGTGATTTTTTTGAACTCGTTAAATGGCAGGGAAATGCCAAAAAAATTGTAAAGGTTAATGGATTTATATGTTTGGTTTTATCTAGGAAAATACTAAGACAATTTTGATTTCATCATAACTTTTTAAGATTTTTCATATATACACTATATGAGTTCAAACAATTACCTTAACTTGATTTATTGAGTTTTATCCAATATATAATTTCCCCCAATCTCCCCCTTATTTTAGTTCCTAAGCATTTCTAGAAATCCATACAGAAGTGGTAGCTCACTGCACATTTAAGCTGATCAGATTGCTTCAGAAGTGTTATTATTTTTATAGTACCAAGTACGACTATAAGCATCTTATTTGACATAAAATGAGATGAAAAAGGCTACGTTCAAGCATTCTGATGTAGCGAAAGTACATATTAAGATTATATTGATATAGTTTTCTTTTTATCACTTTTAACAATATGAATACGATTGCAACATACTTCACCATTGAAAATGACTAATAAGATTATTGGGAAAATGAGGTTTAGACAGTATGGAACTTTTTTAATGCTTGAGGGTTTTACTGCTTCTTGGTTCTGAAAGTGAAGTTAACTTTAATCTCTAATTTCCTCACCAGGTAGAGGCAAAGAAGGCTGTTCCTAGAGATGAACAATACACGAACAGAAATGTAGTAAATAATACACTTCCAGTTTCCACCGCACAAACAAGAAAAATTTTTGTTGGGGGGTTAGCATCGTCTGTGTCCGAGCGTGACTTTAAAAAGTATTTTGATCAATTTGGGACAGTAACTGATGTTGTGGTGATGTATGACCACAATACCCAAAGGCCAAGAGGTTTTGGATTCATCACTTATGACTCCGAAGAGGCAGTGGATAGAGTTCTTCACAAACTGTTTCATGAACTCAATGGGAAAATGGTTGAGGTGAAGCGAGCTGTTCCTAAGGAGCTATCACCTGGACCTAACCGAAGTCCATTACCTGCTGGACCAAACAGAGTAAACACTTACCTAAACGGATATACTCTAGGTCAAGGTCTAAATTCTCTAGCAGGCCATGGAACAAGAACCGATAGATATAGTCCAACCCCTGTTGGTCGTAGCGGATATTCGTTGTTCGAACAGCCATACTCGAAATCTGGATATCGGGATACACAAAGTTACTTTAGCAGTCCGATTGGAAGTGGTTCTGTTTTGAACTCATCGGGTTGGAACTTGTGGGATAAAGAGAATCATAGTGGTGGATTTGTTGGCTTAGGAAGTCTGGGAACAATTTGGGGTTCCTCTTCTATTTCAAGCCAAACGGGCAGGAACTGTTCTTTTGGGAATGAGAACATAAATTACAATAGCGGAGGTAGTGATAGCTTTGGTAGTGGGAGAAGGTTTGCTCAAAAAGAAAATGTTTATAGCAGGGATTTGGGGGGCAACTTGTATGGTTCTGGGAATTGCTCATTCTTTGAGGATCCATTGCAGTATTCATCATCTCCAACAATTCAGGTTCCTGGTTCCATTGGTTATGGGCTTAAAAGTGTATCCTCAGATGTTATAGTACCTAACACTTCTACCAATGGTCTTGGTAGTTATGGTGTAGCAAATAGATCAACTAGAGGTAAATATATTTCTTGCACCCTTTCTGTTTGCTGCATAGTAATTATTTTGTTGCATGCTATCACTCTCATTATGTTTTTATGTTCAGTATTTTCATGACTCCTGGGTTCTGAGCATAAATTCATACGTTCAATCCCCTCAATTCACCATTTTGAAAGTGAAATAAAAGGGCATAAGAAAAGAGCCGTATAGATTGTTTTTTTTTTCCTTTAAAGTGAAATCAAAAGTTGGAAGTTTTTATTGGAATGCAAATCGAATGTATTTACATAAGTAAAAAGTACAAGCTTATTATGTTTCTACTAAAGTTGCTCTATATTTTTACAGAAATTGCTGCCTAGATATAAGAAGGAGAAAACCTTGGACATCAAATTCAATCAGAAAGTGGAGAGTATAGTTTGGATACAAGTGGAGAGTTGATTTGCTCAGTACCTTTCTTTTGAGCCCTTGTAAAACCTTTAGAGTCCTGTCTTTGACACATTCTGAGAGGGACAAACATGAATAGCTTAAATATATAGTTCAAATGCGAAGCATTGTCACGCAATTGTGACAATTTCACCCAGTACTTAATGCACCCTGTATTGAAGACATTGTAGAATTTTTCGATATGAAAGCATTGTAGAATTTTCCGATATGAAAATGATTTTTAACATTCTTATTATTTGGTTTTTCTGATTTCTTTATCATGAGTTCTAGTACCTCTTTTTTCTTGGCGGTTTCATGCCAAAACGCTACAATAAGCAGTGTTTCCCTTTGTAAAAAATTGGCGGTTTGGCCTAAGGCGCCGATATCCAAAGAGGTCCATTCTATTTTGGGTGAGATTTCCAGCACTTTGTTCCGCTGCAAGTTTGTTTTCTTCCTTTCAGGCACTGTTTTTTCTTATACTCCGTAATTATTTTGGGTTTTGTTTTTCTATAACGATCCGTTTGCTGCTATAAACGCTACAATAATAAAATGGATTGATAACATGTAATATTTCTGGTGATGTTTAACCATTAGAAGTGCGCAACTAATGATGCTCATTCCAACTACTTTAAGGGCACAACTAGGGTAGCCATTTTGGCAAAATCGTGTCCTACTTGTGTAAAGGAATTGTTTCAAATTCTAGGAACAAATATGCGCCCAAGATGAGAAATACCGCAACAAATATATTACCAAGCTTATGTTTGCTGACCTCATTATTAGTTTATTAGCTTTGTACAATAACAACAACAACATTGATGTCTTAGCCTCGGGAGTTGGCCAACATGAGACAATACATGATATCCAAGCCAGAAAAGAAGGATAAAGTAGACAAAAAGATAGTAAGATAAAGATAAAAAGAATAAGATAAAGATAAAAGTAAATATAATATTACATATGAATATTATAAGATAATTTTTACACAAAACAAAAAGGATATAAGGATAAAGAACATAAGATAATTTTTATACAAAATAAAAAGGATATAAAGATAAAGAACATAATGGTTTGCCTTCCGGGTTAAGGTTTGTCTTCCGGGTTAAAAAAAAAGAGAACACAAGAAAGATAAAAAGACGAAGAAAAGAGACTAGTCATTCAATCTAAAAAGAGGCATATCACGTCTACTTCCTCTAATTAACATATGATTTGGTCTTCATCTCCCTCTCTTCCTTGCCTTCTCTCCCCATCTTTCAACTCACCTAACAAGTGCATAGCTCGATTTTCTAGGCACATGATCAAATCACTCAATGGAGACTCCTACATCTTATCTTCTATAAATTCTACTCTCACTTTTTGTCTGATTCTCTCATTCCTCATGTGGTATTTTTTGGTATATTCACACATCAAACGTAACATATGCATCAATGTTACACTTATCTTTTGAATGTGACATTGTTTTACTGCTCAACACTCTAACCCTTACAATAATTATGCAGGTGCAATTGTTGTCCGATAAAAATTTTCCTTAGTCTAATCGACATGCCTCGAACACATAGAAATCTTGATACACTCTTCCATTTCATCCACCCTGTTCGGATGCTTTAGACATCTCCATCTAGTTAACTATCTTTCAGAATTACGGAGGCCGATTAACGGAACATATCACATACCGGTATATCATTGCCACCGAATTAAAGGCAACCCCACTGTTACCACTACTTTTACCTCCACTGAAATTGCATTACATATATTTAGTCTTTCTTTGACTCGGTTTATCATCCTTGTAATATTTTTCCAAACATGTAACTTTTGATATTTCGAGTTGAAGGGTGTAATAATCAAAATAAGTAAGGTCGAAATTACTATTCGACTGAAATTATTGTAGAAGATTATTTTTAGCTAATTTAATTTTCACATAAATCTTTCTTTATTTTATTAATAATTTTTTAATATGAGTTTTCAATGATTCAACAGATTCACTCAGTTCAGACGCTTCAACCATCATTTCATCAATTTCAATAAATTCACTTGATTTAATCACTTTTAGTATTACTAAAAGGACTATATATAGTTGTCGTGTTTATTGTTAAAATTAAGAAACAGTGTGGTGATAAATTATGAAAATAAAAATTCACAAATAAAGATACGACTCCATTAACAATGGCGTTGAAGGTTATGATTTAGTGATTTTTTGTGTAGTTTGGTGATAGTTTTGCTGTTTTTAAATATTGAAAATTATCTATGGTGTTTTTAAACAAGCTCACAACCTCAGGGACAACTTGAATTTTTTGTTGGAACAGATGTCACAACATATCATATTCATCAATCACAATACTTTCTTAATCAAGTGAGCAATAAAAATAAATTGATAACCCTCTGTCAATACCAAGCTACTTGCAATGCCCTTTGATTTTAAATAAGTATTGTCATCAAATATATTGTCATATATAAACGTACATTGTAGATGATGATCACATACAGAATGCGATCAATAGTTGTAAAATGTGAACTCTCAGATGATCCCACCATTTTAGTAATCATGGACAAATATTTATAGAAATTATCTACAAACTTGTTTTTATGCAACATCCACAATAAGTTGATGAAATTGGTGTAAAAAGAATGAAAATATCTTGTGTATGAACTTTCATTTTTTATTCAACATAAGAGTCTTCAATTCATTAAGCTCACCACGTAGATTAGAAGTCTCATTATAACTTTGATATCTTATTATTAACAAAGATAATTCATACTTCGCAAAAATACCACCAATGCCACTTTCCAAATAATGGTCGTGTCAACAACATGTGTAACCGTGAGCAATCATTCCATCATAATTCCACAATCCTTTTAATGTCTTATAACAATTTCTATGTGCTCTTTGACGAGATTATTGCTTCATCTAATAATTATATGAAGTACTGAGTATTTTATTCCGATAGGGGCACTATTTTTATCCTATGTGTACTAATACCAAAGTTCAAGGTCAGAAGCTGGGGCATTTGCCCTCCAGGCCCTTCCCTAGGTCCCCCACTAATGTGAATGAATTAAAATGTAAATCCATGTCTTATACTAAAATTAAAATTAAAATATCTTGTTATTTGTAAATGTTTGTGTGTGAAGATTCAAGTAGAGACACTTCTTAATCTTATATGTATATGTGTGTGGGTGGGATCATATACAAATAGTGCTTATTGTGCAAATATTTGTACGATGCACCTTTCTGCTATTTGTATTGCATATTCACGTTCAAAGTGTTACATATTATTCTGCAATGAAACAAGCAGTTGCATATTAACCTTCAAAGTGATGCATCCAAAAAATCTTGTTTTTATTACTGAAATGTCATGGTGCATCTATATCTTTAGATCAAATCATCACATGCCCAAGACAAGCTTGTAGCTTGTAAATTAGAAGGTGTATATATTTCATCCGAGAAATTTGCATCTTTCGTCCCGTAACTTTGGGTCGTTTTTGTTATTAGTCACATAACTTTAGTCACCTACAAATTTGGTCTTGCATCTAATTAATATTTGCGATTTAAAGACTTTTTCCCTAAAAAGTACACTTTCCGGCGATAGTATACCGGAAAAGATGTCACTGGCGTCGGATTTTTCTGCCGGAAAGTATACTTTCCGGTGGAAAAGTCCTAAATTGTAAAGATTTATTAGTTACATGATCAAATTTGCAAGTGATTAAAGTTAATTAGTGGACTAGTAACGATAACACCTGAAAGTTATAGGACTAAAATGGCAAATGCCCATATTTGATTCCATATGTGTGTGTGTAGGGAGCCCAGTGGTAGGAGGGAGTCATACGTGTTTGATGACGTGATCGGCGTCTAAATGAAGAGAACAAGACAGGTAATCATGACTGTCCATTTCTAAGACCTCCGCCATGCGGAGGCAGCTCTTTCCAGGATTCAAGAACAACACATGCAGCCACAATACTAGTTGTGCCTCCAATACGAGTAAGTCAAGGCGTGCCATTATTGCCCTCCGCCTCCGGCGTCATCACCTCTCTCGACTTGTGACCTCATCGTCAGGCAGGTGGTTTGGGCTCAATTCATTGTTCCCAACTTTTATTGCCATTGCATACGGAGTAATCAAGAGACACTCATCATATTCAACTTTGACAACCACATTTCTCATTCTCATCTCAAAGAAATTTTCGAAACATTTGATTAATAAATGTTCACACTATTCTTTTTATTAATACTTACGTTAATGAAAAATTATAGATTCATAATCAATTAATGCGTCTGGAATTGAAAGGCGATTAATGAATTGAGAGAGACGTCGACGAAAAGGAACCAAAGGTTTGTGGAATGATATTAGAGCATCTCCATCCATGCCCCTCAAACAATCGACATTTTATGTTTTTCACTTGTCATGACATTGTCACTTAAACAAAATCAAAGCTTACCAATTCCAAGATATCTATTTTCTTATTTATTTTTTATGGAGTTTTTTGTTACTTCCAAAAAGCTATATTAGTCATATTAAATTAAAGATATGGTTGCATTAAATATGTTTATTGAAACTTGAGAATAATCTTGATTAATCTAACATTCAATATTTGATACCAAATTTTTTTATCTAAATAATCTTTCAAAATAATCTCATTTCCTCAACCATAATCTCTAAAAAGATCTTCCACATCCTCAACACGATCTCCAAATTATCTTATGGATGGGGGATGCCCTTATAAGCCGGGATGGATTTTGATATTTTATGGTTACCTTCTGTTTTGGTATTTAATTTTTGAATGGAAACATTTTACTACTTTTCTCTTTGCTCTGTGTATTGTAAGCTTCCACCCATTCAGATTTAATTTCACCTGAACTTCATAACTAAAGAACCTTGAAAGTAAACAACTAACCACTTTACATTCATTTTATGAAACAAGTATACAACTAACCAAATAATGGGAGCAAGATTTATTGCGCAAAACTACCGAATATTCACTTAGTACAATATTGGTTTGATTGATACGTGTAAGGTTTTGACATTTCTAATAGTGAAAAAGGAAAGAAATGCTATGAAGCTAGAGAGAAACAAAATAAAGCACTAATGCTCTTCCTTTCTACAACTAAAATATGAAAAATAAAAAAGAAATTAAAAAATATACAATGTATTTTATACATTCATGTCCTTCAACTATCTAGAATGGTTTTTTCTTAAGGTAAAATAAAATGATTCTTTCCCTACTGTCAAAAAACGATACTTTCTCTCGTCAAGGATGCTACAATATCATCAATTTTAGTTCATACACATATTAAGTCATATAAATGTGTAAAGAAAAAGAATATATATATATATATAGATATATATATATATTACAAGATAGGAAATGAGAAGAGAACAGTGTCCCTCCCAGATAATCATGATGAACAACACGTGCCTTTCTTTTCTTGTCCTCTTGTAGCTTGTTTGTTTTCTTCATCATGTAAAACTAATGTTTTCCCACTTGCAAGCCGATCAGAATCATCTTGTTTGAGCTCTTGAGATTGGATGACCTTGCGGCTCAAGATATTATATATTTCCTTGACAACAGTTTGGAAGGCTGCCGATACATTTGACGAGTTGAGTGCTGATGTTTCCATGAAGAACATACCCTCCACTTCAGCCAAGGCTTTACCTTCGGCTATGGTTACTTCTCGGGCATCTATCAAATCTGATTTGTTTCCAACTAGTATTGTCACTACATTCATGTCATTGTGAGCTGTTTTCAACACAAATAGTAAAAAAATAACATCAAGTCATAAGGAAAACATGAATTGTGTAAAAACTATTTCAAAAACCAACTTTATCAAACAAAAACTAGTTTTTCCTTCAAATTTCCCTCAATTTGCTAAACAAGTTACAAATGAGTTAAATATGACACATTTAGTTAATTCAACAAATACGTATTTTAAATATAACATTCCTTGACCACACAAGACTGCTATCTTCTTCCCTATTTTGTGTAATTATTTTGACGATAACGGTCTTTCATGTACATCTTTAACCTTTATTATTTATAATTATATATTTATGAAGGTAATTAAATCATATATAAAATATATTTTAAAACAAAATAACTGAAACTAGTTTGATGTTATAATTTTGTATTATTTAATCAAAATTAACGACCAAAGTAAATAAATTTTGACTACAAATGTCAAAACGGAAACTTTATAATAGAGACAAAGGGAGTGGTTTTCTAATGCCGTAATAGTATATCAGTAATATGCCTTCATAAATTCATGCAACATCTAGTATCACAATTTGATTTTGTATTTTCTTGAAACATGTTTAATTTTCATACGATTGAATATTATGGAAACAATCTAACAGGTGTAAAATATTGTAGAAATTTGTGTGCCTATTGTCCAAGAAGGTGTTGGAATATAGGGAAATATTATTCTTAAAAGAATTCATTCATAAAAAATAATTTGAGACTATGGGTGACATGCACTTTTAATTAATGTCATAAAATGAAAAATTCATACTAGGGAAAAGGCAATGCTTAACATCATATAGTTCTTACTCTGGAGTTCATTCAACCATCTGCCGATGTTTTCAAAAGTCAACCGTCTACTGACGTCATACACTAGAAGGGCTCCCACTGCACCCCTATAATATGCAGAAGTTACAGCCCTAAATCTTTCTTGGCCTGCCGTGTCCCAAATTTGAGCCTTCACTTCCTTCCCATTTATCTCCATCTTTTGCGTCTGAAACTCTACTCCTATTGTTGATTTTGAGTTTGGATAAAATTCATCCCTTGCAAACCTAGCAAGCAAATTTGATTTCCCAACGGCTGAATCACCAACCAAAACAATCTTGAAAAGGTAATCCTCTGATTGCTCCTCTTCAGAATCAAAAACCATCTTCTGTACTTCGTTAGGATTTTTCCGTTGTAGCTATAATACCATATCTACTAAAGTCACACTATGAAACACTACTTTATGAAAAGCTAACTTCAGGGGCAGGGAATGTGATTGATCTTTAACACCACCTGCCACCAGAAATATTTTTCGAATTTGAATCTAATCTTCTAAAGAAAGTGATGGCATCGAAGTACCTACACTGCAAAAGAAGTTCGAACAGCTAAATCAAAGAATGGATATATGTTGATAACAACAACAAAACATGTGCATCATAATGGGGTTTTATCCACTTCTAGTACTCCGACTACTTTGTCAATGATGCCTTTGATACTCCCAGAATTTTTCTGCATATTTAGCTTTCTCACTATATATTTATGAGTTATATAAAGACATTTTTATACATGTATTTAATCATAATAATATTTGAGAGACCAATAGTTGCATGACCAAAAGTGAAACTAGTGCAATAATCATAAGACTAAAAGTGGAAAGATTCCCAAGTATGTAACAAAAGTGTCTTGGTCATATAATCAAATGGATAAAAATGAAAAATATTCAATTACATATATCAAGTGTGAGGACTAAAAGTGAAAAAACTAAACCATAATGAGTAGTAATGCAACCAGATATATTTTACTCTAAATCTACATAACACACACATTTGATTATATTACATTGTGTTCCATTTTAGTGTACACAATATTGTCGCATTGGTCTTATCATAATCTTAATGTAGTCTCGATAAAGTATAGTGTTCGGTGTTTCTAATTCATAATATAAATACACAATGTATGAGGATGTGTTTTCCTATCCAAACTCATGGGTCAAATCTCGGATAGAGTATATGCTCATGAAATTGTTTGTCACATCTCATGAAGATGCCAAATGTTTTAAATGAAACTCATCATATTATTAAGAAGTGAGATTATTTTATATGGAAATATGTAAATATTATAAATAAACTCGCATATTGAAACTATCCTTTGAACAAATTTAACACTTTTCACAAAATGAGTAAGATTAAATTTTATGATATTAAAAACTGAAAGTTTTGATTCTATGTTTAATTCATATTAAGTTGTGCTTTACGTTTACCTCCAAAGTTAAGATTTTTCTATGGCAAACATGCACTACATGTTTAGTGATGATGGATAAACTTATAGCATCAAGAGTGGACTGATCTTTTATGTGTAGGAGAATCATATGCATCTATTTGTGTTGTACGATGTAACGAGACAATTATGAGATTTCCTAGGATGACATTTTGTAGATAAGAGAGAGATACCTTTTATTGCTTGGGTTGAATAGTATCTTTACAAGTTGAAAATATGAGTTCTTCAAGAGGATCTTATGTAACTTTGGGCCTATATATATGGAGGGAACGAAATGAACTTTTTTTTTGGAATAACATCAAATCATGTTTAGCGGCTCGTATATAGTATGAAGCTTCAGGCTATTTGCAGGATATGATTTATCATGTGGTGAAGATGCAAACTGAAGTGGGATCTCTAAATAATGGAGATAACTAGGAGTTTTTTTGAATATAAAAGTGCGGATTTTTATATTAATACCGAGAAAGCATACAAGATAACATATCTCCAAACAGTTATAACAGATCCGATTGTAAGCCCTAGAAATAGACATAGAGTCAGCCACCTCATATAAAGAAACCTAACTCGTTAGACACGAAATGAACAATATTAAGCCTAAAACGACCGGAACCGAAACAATGCATATCAAAAGTACTCCAAATATCCAAATATCTAAACCAAACATAATCGAAACAGAATAAAAACAAGTATTGCTAATGAAAAAATAATACTACAATAAAGTATTTCAATAAAACTCTTCTTGACATAGAGGTGGATGAGCTACTGCAATATGGGTGAATACTAAATTCTTCTTCTTACTATGTTCTAAATAGACAGACACACACAACAGCAACAACAACCAAGACTTAATCCAAAAAGATTTTAGCTAGGGTCGGCTAACATGAATCGATCTATGATATTGATATCAACAAGAGAAGACAGACAAGAAAAAGAAGAAAAAAAGTGAGATAAAACAAATAACATAAAGATAAATGAATATAAGATAACAAGAACATAAGAATATACGAAAGATAAAAAATAAAAAGATAAAAGAGCATAAAAAGACAGAACAAAAATAACATAAAAAGATACAACAACAACAACAACAACAACAACATCCAAGTTCAAAAGAATTTGGGGTCGGCTAACATGAGTCGATCTAAGATATCAATAAAGATCTATGATATCTAGAAGACGGACAAGAAAAGGAAAAAAAGTAAGATAAAATGAATAAAATAAAGATAAATAAATATAAGATAAAAATAACATAAGAATATAACAAAGATAAAAGAAAAAAAATAAAAGAGCATAAAAAAGCTAGAAGATAAAAATGACATAAGAATATAAAAAGATAAGGAAGATAAACGATAAAAGAAAAAAGAGAAGAAAGGTAGACAAGACATCAATCGTCCACACGGATGTGTGTCCTCCACTTTGCTCTCTCCAAAGCCATACTCTCATCCAACCCAAGAAGACGCATATCAGTTCTGATTCCTCTAATCCAAGTCTGTTTGGATCTTTTCCTCCCTCTCTTCTCTGACTCTTCTCCCCACCCCTCAAGTCGTCTAACAGGTGCATCACTCGGTCTTCTACGCACATGCCCAAACCACCGCAAACGAGACTCCTGCATCTTATCTTCTATAAGTGCTACTCCCACCTTTTGTCTGATTACCTCATTTCTCAAGCGGTCTTTTCTGGTATGTCCACACATCCAACGCAACATACACATCTCTGTCACACTCATCTTTTGAATGTGACATTGCTTCACCGCCTAATACATTAATGTCGGCCTAATTGTTGTACGATAAAATTTACCTTTCAGTCTAGTTGGCATACCTCGATCGCGTAGAACTCCTGAAGCACTTTTCCATTTCATCCACCCAGCTCTGATTCTATGGCATACATCTTCATCTAATTCACCATCCTTCTAAATTATGGATCCCAAGTAACGGAACATATCACACACCGGTATCTCCTTACCATCAAGAGTAATCCCATTGTTGCTACTACCTCTACCTCCACCGAACTTGCACTCCATATGCTCAGTCTTGCTTTGGCTCAGTTTGAAACCCTTCCTCTCCAATGTTTGTCGCCATACTTCCAACTTTTCTTTAACACCAGATTGTGTCTCATCAATCAATACAATATCGTCGACAAACATCATGCACCACGGTATATCTTCTTGAATTGACTTGGTAAGTTCATTCATGACTATAGCAAATAAGAAAGGACTCAAAGCAGATCCTTGGTGCACTTCGATAGTAATAGGGAACTCTACGGTCCTCCTTACACTAGTGTGGACACTTGTAGTACAAGCATCATACATATCCATGATGATGCTGATATACTTACGTGATATGCATTTTCTAGTTAAGGCTCACCAAAGAACTTCTCGAGGTACCCTATCATATGCCTTTTCTAAGTCAATGAACACCAAATGCAGATCCTTTTTAGTGTCTCTATACTTCTCCACAACTTGTCTAAGAAGGTGAATGGCCTCAGTTGTTGAGCGTCTAGGCATAAAACCAAATTGATTCTCCGAAATTTTCACACTTTTACGAAGTCTTTGCTCAACCACTCGCTCCCAAAGTTTCACGGTGTGACTCAAAAGCTTAATCCCTCGATAGTTAGCACATTCTTGTACATCACCCTTATTTTAAAATAACGGAATGAGAGTACTCTTCCGCCAACTCACTCGCATTTTGTTGTTTTTCCAAATCATGTTGAAGAAATGTGTTAGCCACTCGATGCCTTTCTCTCCCAAACTTCTCCAAGCCTCGATCGGTATGCCATCTGGGCCCACTATTTTCTTCCGGCCCATTTTTCTCATAGACTCTTTAACTTCTTTTGTTTGAATCCTTCTCACGAAGTTTCTATTTACCATACACTCTGGTATAGTAAGATCATCAATACCTTGGACTTTATTCTCGTTGAACAAGCTAAGGTATCAAAGTATGACCTCCACCTCTCTTTTATTTCTTCGTCGTCCATTAGTACCCTTTGATCGACATCCTTCACACACTTAACTTTTCTGATATCTTGAGTCCTACGGTCATGAAGGCGAGCAAGTCTGTAGATATCTTTTTCTCCTTCCTTAGAATCCAACTTTACATACAATTCCTTGTTCACTTTTCCTTTGGCTTCCTTCACAGCTTTCTTTGCTCTTCTTCTAGCCTCTTTGTACTCCTCTATGTTCTCGTCGCTCCAACTTTTGCCCAATTTCTTATAGCATTCCCTTTTGGTCCTTATTGCTTGTTTCACCTCATCATTCCACCAAGATGTGTCCTTTTTTGGTGGCAGATATGCTTTAGATTCTCCGAGTATCTCCTTCGCCACTTTATTAATGGTGGACTCCATTGATAATCACACATCATCCACGTGTGCGTCATTTTCAATAGACCAAACATCATCCTCCAACATTTTGTGTGCAAAACTTTGTTGGAGATTCCCCTCGAGCTTCCATCATTTTATCTTTGGCTCCCCTTGTACCTTAACTCGTCTCCTCTTTTTACCTCGAAAATCAAGCACAAGCATCCTATGCTAAGTGCCAAAACCATGTCCGCCGTGGACACTCTCAAAACCATCACGACTTGGGCCTACATGCCCGTTGAGGTCACCTCTTATGACCAGTTTCTCTCCCTTTGGCACTCATCGCACCACTTCCTCAAGACCCTCCCAAAATTGTTGAGTGATAGATTCATCCAATCCCACTTGTGGTGCATAGGCACTAACCACGGACACGATCTCTTCCCCTATTATCAACTTAATGCTCTTAATGTGATCGTTCTTCATAAAGACTTCAACCACACCGTCAACATAATCATATGCCACCATAATGCCTACTCCATTTCTCTTCCTCTCTCTCCCCGAGTACCAAAGCTTAAAACCTACGGGATTAATCTCACGTGCCTTTTCTCCAACCCACTTAGTTTCTTGCATGCACATTATGTTGATATTCCTCCTCTTCATAACCTCGGCTATCTCAGCTGATCTTCCCGTAAGAGAGCCAACATTCCATGTCCCAAAACGCAATCTAACATTATGCCTTCTCTTCTTCACCCCATATCGACCCCCACCATGCCCTTGCATATTTGACACCATCCTCGGGCATTGGAGTGGCGCGTCGCTTCCGGGCGACAACCTAGCAGCCTTAGCATTCTTATCACCACACCCAGGCCTATGAAGTGTAGCGCGCCCTTGCTCATTTGACACCACCCCAGGTGGAGGGATGACGCATCGCTTACGGGCGACGACCTAGCTGTAGCGATATTCATATTTCGATTCATGTCATGTGATGTGACTAAGTGATACTGTTGGCCGTCACGCGCCTAGCACAACACCCTCCTCCTTTATCCTGGCTTGGGACAGGCATGATACCAAGAAAATGATCTCATGGCGGAGTTAAAAAATTACATAAAAAGATAAAGAAAATAAATGATAAAAGAAAACGAGAGAGAGGAAAGATAGAATAGCGACCAATCATCCACACGAATGTACGCCCTCCACTTTGCTCTCTCCAAACCCATACTCTCATCCAACCCAAGAAGACGCATATATGTTCTTATTACTCTAATCCAAGCATGTTTGGGTCTTCCCCACCCTCTCCTCTTTGTCTCTTTTCCCCACCCCTCAAGTCATCTAACAGGTGCATCACTCGATCTTCTACGCACATGCCCAAACCTCTGCAAACGAGACTCCTGCATCTTATCTTCTATAGGTGCTACACTCACCTTTTGTCTGATTATCTCATTCCTCAAGCGGTGTTTTCTGGTATGTCTACACATGCAACGCAACATATGCATCTCTGTCACACTCATCTTTTGAATGTGACATTGTTTCACCGCCCAAGACTCTACACCATACATTAGTGTAGGCCTAATTGTTGTTTGATAAAATTTACCTTTTTGTCTAGTCGACATACCTTGATCTCATAGAAATCCTGATGCATTCTTCCATTTCATCCCCCCAGCTCTGATTCTATGTGATACATCTCCATCTAATTCAGCATCCTTCTGAATTATGGAGCCCAAGTAACAAAACATATCATACATCGGTATCTCCTTACCGTCAAGAGTAATCTCATTGTTGTTACTACTTCTACCTCCACCAAACTTGCACTCCATATACTCAGTCTTGATTCGGCTCAGTCTGAAACCCTTGGTATCCAATGGCTGTCGCCATACTTCCATCTTTGCTTTAACACCTGATTGCGTCTCATCAATCAATACAATATCATTGGCGAACATCATGCACCACGGTATATCTTCTTGAATTGACTTCATAAGTCAATTCTTCTTAGACATAGATACATGTGGAATAAAAACCACTCTTTATTCTTCTTCCATTCTATACGCAGATCAAAAGAAAACGGGCATAAACCCCCTAATCAGGCGAAGTTGGTTGAGACACCAAAGCAACTCTCTCCCACTGAGGGAGACAAAACACACTGGAGCGCCATGGCTCGGGAAAGAATTGCCATAGAACCTAACAGACACAATAACAAAAGAAGAACCATCAAGATGGGTCATACCCTGCCAAGGTTTTCTGAGAGAAATGTTACCTAACATATTTCCTACTCAATGTTCCACATAATTATGGAAGAAATACACGACTTTAAATTGTGATCGTGCAGAGCAGCTAGCGGCGGAAAATCGAAAAAAAAAACTAGGGTTGCCACTCCTTGCTCTCTCACGTAGTCCACACAGCCACAAGGTTAATTATATATAGAAGGATAAACACAATATTATTGATGTTGCAACGAAGAAATGAACTGATATTATCGGATTGCGTTGGGTAGTCTCAGACAATGAATGTTTACTTCTTCTCCTTCTCCTTGTACTTTGTTGTTGCTGTTATTATTATTAGTATAATTATATTTTTTATTACTTTTATTATTATTATACAATATAGATTCTATATGGATTTTTGTTTCAAAAATATTTGGAGTTCTGACCTCAATATTAGTGAAAAGTCGAAAATGGACGAAAGGGGATATTTTTAATAATTTCCAAAAATGTAACTAATAAACATTAAACACGCTAAATTGGAGACTGTATTCATCTTATTCAAATTCGGTCCTCATCGTCACCATCACCTTACATCGGGCAGTAAATGAAGAAGAAGAAGAATAAAAGTCGCGAGCTAAGGAGGAGGAGGCGATTTGGATAAGGAGGTGGCGAGCTAACGGAAGATTCAATGTCTAGTGGTCAGGGGCGGACCGTAGTACAGACCCAGGGGGTTACCGCCCCCCAACAAGAATTTTTTTAGTGTATATATATATGAAAAATAATTTTCTCCGTCCGAAAAAATATTTTGAACCCAAAAAAATATTTTCACCCCCTAAGATGACTTTCCTGGGTCCGCCACTACTAGTGGTGTCGGAGACCGGATGTCTTGTGGCGGGGGCATCTACTGATCTAGTAGAGCCATAGAGGAGGATGAAAGAATTGATCTGATCTGGACGTTAGGTGTAATGATGGTTGGAAAACGAAAATCTACGGATAATATTTTAGTCATTCTTTCATAATATGAATAATAGCTACTATAGTATAGTTTCATATTCAATTAAGTGGTAAAATTGAATATGAATTACTAATTACTAAGTTACTTCTATAGTCATATACTTAGGAGATCACATTTTTCTAAATAACACTTATTTTAAATTTTTATGTGTAATTATTTTATTATAGATATAAACTATATAAGCTATATATTAAAAAGAATGGAGTCTATATGTGTGTGTGTTCAAAAAGAATTTTATCAATCCATGATCTAAAAGATAGATAAACTATCCATCCGGGATCTGAAATATGAAATGAGTCGATATAGGAATAGAATGATCAAATAAAGTTGAATAATATTTAAAAACTTTAAAATAAAAATGTTCATAAAAACATTACATCTTTCAGGACATGAATTAATAGTTCATCTATCTTTGAGGTCCTGAATAGATACACTACCCATTTGGCAAGTGTCAAGTATTGTCATATTTGTATTTCCAAAAAAAAGTATTGTCGGATTTGTAATGAACATAGATTATTGAAGAAATAAACTCAACAATTGGGCAAGATGGCCGAGTTGGTCTAAGGTGCCGGTTTCAGGTACCGGTCCGAAAGGGCATGGGTTCGAATCGCATTCTTGACATATACGAAGTACTTCTTCTGTTCTTTTTTAATTGCAACAGTCCACTTTTTCACATTTGTCAATGCACAAGTTTGACAATTAATATCTTTCGTTCCTTATTAGTAGAAAAATTAAAAATTTCAGATTTTGAAAATTTAAAGTGAGAAGAATTTAACAATACTTTTTTAAAATTTTAATTTATAATACATTAATAAATAAAATATAGTCAAAGTAGAATGTGTGAATCATGCAAAAAGTTCAATGTTGCAATTAAAAGAAAACTGGGTAGTATCATTTTTCTAAAACCGGTTAAATTTTAGTTGGTGCCTCCGTGCATGGTGAAGTATATTGTGATGCCCATTCTTCCTATCTAACTTTTGAATTAAGATAAAAAGTTGGTAAATTACCGTAGACTATAAACGTTTGTATATTCTAAAATATGACTATCATGTTTTTATTCCCAAAATATGACTAATTACTGTCATATTTTGACAGAATGCCAGTACTAAACTTTAAACATTACAATATTTTCCAAACTTGGCAGTAATTACTCCTATCTTGGAGGAAAAACATGGCAGTTCTATTTTGAAATTTTCAAACTTTTTTACTTCTATTTCAGGAATTTTCCCTAAAAAGTTCGGTTGGTCCATAATCCTCCATTTTTGTTTGTGGCCAACTTTAATGTATAACTTCCACTCTTAAAATTAACATTTCTATTAAGTTGTCTATTGCATAAATGTGGTCGATTTTTAATTTTGGCCATGTGAAATTTCATATTCTAGCCTTTTATATTATTTTAAAAATTGTTTTCTGAATGAGTTAAGTAATACGGAGTATATAATATTTGCAAATTATTATCTGGTTCACGGGTGTGGATTCAGAATACAAAAATGATGTTTGTACACACTTTTGTACACAACTATGTTTGTGAAAACTTTTTTTGTCTGTGAACATCGATTCACAGACAATGTTTTGCACAAACAAAATATTATCTGTGAACCGGGTTCACAGACAAAAAAAAGCTTCACAAATATGGTGTGTATAAGGTGTGTACAAGAGTGTGTACATCAAACATGATTGTTCAGAATATATGGTTAGATAATAGTTGGATGACATATTTGACCATTTTCTCTTTATTTTGGATTTTGGATTTTGGAATGAGCTTCAATAATAGATCAATATTTTACTAGTTGGAAATCATAACCATATTAGTTTAATGAAGAATGAGAAAAATATTGTGTACGTCCCTCATTAAGCTAAGTTGAAACGTAAAATGATTGTTTTTGGAATTACATTCATTGAAATTTAGAAAAGAGCTTTTAATATTTAGAAATTAATCTAAAGTAGTATCGAATTGCAAAATCAAATACGTACGAATGCAATAAAAAATCACCTCCAATTTGTCACGCGAATTTTCGTAAATAATTTTCATATTGAAAAGGCCTTAATTTCATGGAGAAAATTGATGCCCGTGAGACCAATTCATACAAATTTTATAAAAGTAGGACTTCTTTAGTTTTTTTCCATGTGTAATACTTATATACTCCTATTTCAAGAAACATAATTATTAGTTTCCAAATTTACCCCTTCAACTAATTACTCCCAAATTATCTCTGTCTCCAAACAACTATTGGCGAGAGAATCGTCTGGACATACATCCGTAGAGTTGATTTCTCTGATCCGGCCTTGTTCATCCTAGCCGGTCAGCTAGGCGGCGGCTTGGTGAGTCTGAATCATTGTTGCGGATGAATTATCTTAATCAGGTCAGTCGTCTGCGTCTGGGGATGGAACCAGACAACAACCCACCCCTCTTCTTCAAATTCTTCTCGATTGTGATGCCTCTTATTCTCCCTCAAAGCAGCTAGTGTTCACTATGGCTACCACAACTCTGTCATAACAGAATCTAATCTGGATTTGGGGGTTTAGGGTTTGTATGCGGGAAAGATTTGAACTTTTGAAAGGGAGATTCCAGTTAAAACCAGAGCCCTTATTGTACGGCAACTCAACGGAGGTTGTTATCAGAATTTATTGTTTATTTATTGTCTATTTATTATCTATATATTATCTATTTAATGTCTGTTATTTTATAAAAGTAAGGGTATTGTGGTCAATGCAGATGTAGTTGAGTCTTATGCTAATCTTCGGTCTTAGTTTTGGAAAATCCGTACATTTTGCTCCTACTTGTTGAAATCTGCTTTCATGCGAATCTGACCGGGAATCATTACATTGTAGAATCCTTTTCAAAATGACTATCAAACTCGTTTTATCATGAAAAATACTACATGAATGATGTCAAACTTTAGATAATGATTTTAATTATAATATTTGTATATAATTTATAAATTTTATATTTTTATGAAGATCTTTTGAATAAGAAACATTTTGATATAATTTTTATATTTAAATATTTTCGTATTAAGAAAAATATCATTGATCAAAGTTGATTGTCATTGACCAAGAAATGTTATATTAGCAAACCTTTTCGGGACTGAGGGAGTATGTAGAAACAAATTTATGCGTATTCATGAATCATAATAAGGATTGTTAAATTGTTTTTGATATTAGAATATGATAATAGTTCAATATATAAATAAAAATTGCTCTAAATAGGAGCAAAAATGTTTTGAAATTCCAAAATAGGAGTTTCATATTTTTTATTTCCTGAATAAGAGCAATCTGCCAAGTTTGGGAAAAAATGTCATTTTTTATAGCCTAGTAATGCTAAACTTGGTAGAAATTTACTCATATTCAAGGAATAAAAAACATGATAGTCCTATTTTGGAATTTCAAAACTTTTTTACTTTTATTTATGCAATTCTCCTCTATATATAAATTATACGGAGTATTACAGAGTTATTTTGAAGATAGAAATAGTAGACATGAACTCAGCTTTCTTTTGGGACGGTGTTGTAGTATTATATTTCTCTTGTCTTGCAAGCAAGAAGTAATATATTTCAAACAAAGTAAGTAATTTAAATTTTGTTTCATGGCATATACGAGAGGGCACAAATTTAGAGGGTGTTTGTAATTAATTCTGCTTCTGCAATCGTTTTATAAACAGATTTCCTCATCTTCTAAAAAGCTCTTTATATGAGCAATTTGGAGCTAGCATAGAGAAGTACATCTACACTTTCTAGTTCACCCAAACATGCACTCAATATCTAGTTATGATAATATTGAATTTAAGTGACCAACAATGGATTCAATTCGAATCGGATAAATTAATTTATAAATTACTTAGGAAGACGTGATAATATCAACTATTTGAATATATAAAGACACTTTTAATGACGTAAATCCCGTAACTTAACCCATCCAAAACCTAGACTCTATCTTCAAAATAGTGACCCTAAAGTAAACAAATTAAGCTTCATAAACTGATGATTTGTATTCCAAAAGTGACCTATCCGTGCAAGACAGCTTTCTTGTTTGTTAAAAATATAAAATACTTGGTACGAGTATTATCTAAACTAAATTTCAAATTACATATTAGCGTTATTAATTTACTGATAATAATGGATACGGAGTATCATCTAAGGTTATTTTATCTTAATTAAACAAATACAAAGCATTTAATGGAACAATGAAATAGAATCCAGTGATATAAATATATGATCCTATAATATTATTAATTTATTATTATATATATACACATTAATGAATACATACCGTCATTGATGGCCGCCGCTGGTCGTCATCCGATCTCCGACAGTTCCTTCCACGTTGGACCATTTCTTCTTATGATTTATTATAATATAATTAATGTCAACCCAACGAAGACAAGGGAAATTAATCACCCAAGCTAAGCTAGCCTTATCAATTAATTAATTAAATGATTAATTAATTAATTAATTAATTAACCGGCCTGCGTCGATAGATCTCTTGATCGATCATGCATGCATGCAAATCTCTTCAATTCGATCAGCAATTAAACTCTTCGATTTTCTGAGATTATTTTAAACCTTCAAGATGGTGTGGGTAATTAAGCTAACATTATTGTTATGTATTTTTATTTTATTTTATTTTATTTATTTCACCGATAAGCCTGCAGCTAGAGTGGCTGGAAAAGCTATTCTGTTTCAAAATTATATAATGGCTCTCCCTCATTTTAGCTACGCATATTTAATTGAAATGAATGAAATAAATATATATGCGTCTCACACTCTCACATTTAATTTTTTATGTCTATTCTTCTGCTTTTTTCAAACAAAATTATACTCCTTAAATTTAACTAATAATATTAACAAAAGTTTAATTAACTAATGTAGCTAATTAATTAATTTAACTAATGTAGCTAAAATGAACCATCTAATTCATACAAAAAATATGTAATTCAAATTACATACCTTATCTGCATAAACAGTAAAAATGATATGAGATGGTTAGATTACATCCTTCAATTCTATCTGGAATTCTATATGGTGTGGATGGTGTGATTTTCTAGTCACGGACGTAGTCACGGATGTGTCCGTGACTACATTTTTTTGTACGATTTCTCGGAACACTTTAAATTTGGAACGTTTGAAAAAATTAATTTTGCACTTGTCACGGCATTAGTCACGGACGTATCCGTGACTAACTGTAGTCCGGAATACCATAGTCACGGACGTAGTCACGGATTTGTCCGTGACTATTTTTGTTTTAAACGATCCGTGACTAAACCGTAATGAGAACCGTGACTAACTAGTCACGGACCAAATCCATGACTACGGTCCGTGACTACGAGCGATTTTTTTTAGTGATTATGGGGTCGTGATATGAATTATATACTCCCTACGTCCCTTTTATTTAGCCAAACTCGACTTTTCAAGTCAAAAAGTTAAACTTTGATCAATTATATATTTATACACGGTAATATTGATAATATGAAAATGATATGAAAATGATATGAAAATGTTCTTTGCTAAAATTACCATTATAAAAGTATAAATTTATTACTCCGTAAGTTTCACATAAATGTATTAGTTAAAATAATAAATCAAATTTTATCATCTTTGACAAAAAAAAGTCAAAATTGGCTAAATAAAAAAGGACGGATGTAATATATTACTTTCTCCATCCCAAAATAAAATGCAATTTATGGATTTTAAGGTTGATTGAAAATAAATTTAAATCGTCATATATCAATTTTTTATATTCTAATTTGATTTTTGTGATTTTATAGAACCATTAGTTTAGTTTTCAAATATGTGATTTATATTTAATTGTTAAAGTTGATTTAACTATCTACAAAGATGATTTACCTTAATTATAAATCAACTTTAATTAAATTTCACAAACTGCAATTCAGTTCGGAGAAACCTATATTTTGAATTATTCGTACATAAAAATATTAAAAGAAAGTGGATCGTAAAATTAAAAGGCGTAAAGGAATACACGCGTTAATGGATCGCCGACCCAGGGATAGTCGGAATCTGAGATTACAAGAGAGGCGGAAAAATGCTAAGTAAGATTCGGGTGGTAATTTAAGCAGAGTAATGACAAGTTATTTACAACAAAATTCGGATCTGTTTGCAGAAGATGGAAGGAGATATTTATACTAAGGGAGAAATACTTGGCCAACAAGTAAAAAGATGTTATTCAATTGTGGTGAAGACATGTGTCGCACCTGTTTAACAGAACAAATGTACTAATCTAATAGTATGGCGACACGTGTAAAGGGTGATTGGAGAGATAACTGGACAGCTGGCTGATTGGTACTGTGCGTAACAGAATTTGTCCTTTGCGTACCAGGACACACGTGTGCCATCCACAATTAGTTAGGGAGGCCCCGAGCTCCATGAGGTCAGAGATCAGGTACAGTGAGCTCATTTAGGAAGATTTGATTCTGGTCTTAAGTTTGTCTGATGGCGGCCATTTCTCATTCCCGTTGACTCCTGTTGACTTTGTACCTGTGTCGGAGGTCAGATCTGGTACCGACCTCGGTGTGCTCGAGGTCGGCCTCGGTATTGGCCTCAGCTTTGTGATCTGGGGGTCAAATGTTCAGGTCGACCTCGATCAGACCGAGGTCGGCCTCGGTGAAATGTTAACTTGGTGTTCTGGAGACTCCTTGTTCATGAATATTGATACACCTGGGGTATATGTGTAATACTTGAGATTTATTTTAAATGGATCAATAGTACTACTCATACCAACTTAACAAGGTGTATATCCTTTTAAGGGAGCTCATTAGCTAAGAACTACAAAGTTAAGCGTGCTTGCACAGGAGTAGTCTTGTGATGGGTGACGCTGTGAGAAGTTTCTCAAAGCGCGCGCGAGTGAGGACAAAGTGCGCGGTAAAGGTTCGTGGTGGTTTGTGAGGACAATATTAGAGAAATGCAGTAACTACCTTGGACCCTGCAGGGCCGGGGTGTTACAATATGAGAATGTTGAGTATAATGTTTTGTTGATGACTTCTTTGTGGCATGTGCCAAACAAATATATTAACTCTGCAGGTGAAAACTATGGACGGAATTGTCCAACGTTCCAGGATACTGATACTTTCGGCGGAGGATATTAGTACATGCATGGTGTACCTATATGATTCTTATTATTTACGCTTTCCATGTGTGATAACGTTATTATCTGTTCTGAATATGCATGTTTTCATGGGGAGATTTCAACAAATAGGAGCAAAACGTACGAATTTTCCAAAACTAAGACCGAAGAATAGCTTAAGACTCAACTACACCTGTATTGACCACAATACCCTTACTTTTAGAAAATAACAGACATTAAATAGACAATAAATAGACAATAAGTAGACATTAAATAAACAATGAAGAAAATTGCTCTCATCTTCTCCCGACTCTCTCCCGTTTGTCCTTCGCAAATCCAGATTCACGCAGCTCCGTCCTCAGGTCTCCGTCTCCGAAGCTAGATCGCCGTCTCTCCTCCATCATCCGGTCATGGCTCGAAGTCTGGCAGCATCTCCTTCTTCGCCTTCGTCCCCAGCTTCCTTACCGTCGATGTTCGCCATCACCATCGTTGTTGCACGTCGCCGCTCCTGTCGCCACCGCCCTTGCTCGTCGTCGTCAGCGATGTCTATTCCGTATGGTGAAGGCGGCGATTTGGGGCAGGACCACGATATTGCAGAGGGCGAGTGCAGGGGATTTGGGAGGTCTTCGCCGCTGCTTGCTTCTGTCCATCTGAAGGGGTATATTTGGAAACTAATATTTATGTTTCTTAAAATAGGAACATATAAGTATTGCGGGTGGAAAAAAACTAAAGAAATCCTACTTTTGTAAAATTTGTATGAATTGGTCTCACTGGCAGCAATTTTCTCTGTTTTCATGTGTGGTTGCGTAATTATCGATTGCGGATATGCATGCTTATAGCCGATTTTCCTACCATATATGATTTACCTATTGAATAATTGTTTGCTTATTTATTTCAAATATGGTATTACTGAGTTGTTATGGTTTTTTTTCTAGATTCCTTCTGTTGTAATGGGGTTTTGAGTATTAGCCGTTGATCGTATCCTCTAGTTGGTATGTGTGTTGTGAGTAGCTTTGTTGTAAAGCTAAGAGGCTCTCTACCCGCAAGGTAGAGACATAACTCTTCCTAAAGAGGATAGAGTTGGAGTGACTCAAGGGTAGACTAGGAGAGTTTATTTTTAATCATTTCAAGGCTTTAGTGAAGTTGTTTCAAATTTCTCTGAGGGAGGTCGAGGGTTTTTAATCGCTTTTGAGCCAAGAAATTTTTCCTCGTTAAATCCTTCTTGTGTACTTATTTACCTTGTTTCTCCCTTTGCCCCACACTAGAACTTGGCGAAAAATTGTCACAGTTTCACACACACAATTGACCCGTGCTACTAAATACTAACCGTTTCATCGAGGAATATACTCCACGTCATAAAACACCTTCTTATTAGTTATTATTTCAACCTTTTCAATTATATAATCCCTTCTCCATAACCCCCAATAAAAATCTGCTCCACAAGATTTGTGCTTTTTTAATAGTTCTCAAGATTTGCTTAGGGTGTTTTTGAGAGTTGGTTTTTGGAGGGGAGGGGAAGGCATGTGAGGGAAATAAACCCTCCTATTTGTGTTTGGGAGTTAAAATAATATGAGGAAAAGGTTTTGGGGTTGTTATAAAATCCTTCTAAACCCTCCAAAACATGATTTTCTAATTCCCTGATTTGAGGGTTTTATAAAATCTAGCTACGAGCAAATGAGAGATTTATCCTCTCAAACTAAAACCGCTTCCGCATAAAATCTTTATGAGCTGCTACTCTTTTGAAATTTGCAACTCCCAAACAAGATGAGGGAATCCCTTCCCATCTCCCTCTTCTTCCCTTCTCTCTACTCCCCTTCAATGCCTTCCCCATCCCTCACCCTCAAACTCCCAAACACACCCTTAGTAGAAATGTGAAAGAGAAACATTTGACCAAGCTAAGATACCAATTGTACGTACGTCAACTTTAATTTTGTAACACGCTTATAGGTAGGTAGGTAGTCAAGCTAGAGAATTGGGTCATACCGGCACCGGTAGCTCAGTTGGTTCAGTGGTGGGAAATTTGGACCAAGTGACCAAGGTTCGAAACCCGCAGCGACCGTGTGGAGGTCACAGAACCTGAAATAAGGCTGGACCTCTGGTGCGCTCGGGAAAAAGACCTACCATTATTGGGCCGACTGAGTCACCGTGATTAACATCCTCCCAAAAATCATGTCAAGTCGAAGTATGAGGGACTTCTGAGGTGGGAGATTACACCTTTTGGATCAAGAGAATTGAGTCAAGACACAGGAATATAATCTAATATATAGATACACTCCGTAACCTGCTCAACCACCTAATTAATATAATGTATGACATGACGACAATATATAGGACGAGAAATAATTAGGTACCTGGAAATTCATTAAAGTAGAGCGGTCCTAATGGTCTCCCACACAAATTCTCACTTAAATTTACTAACATATATACTTCTCCATAAAAGTTGTAACATTGAAATTTCTGCACAATTCACACATCTTACTTTGACTACGATTTTCTAATAATATATATAATAAAAATATTATGGACTCCCTCCGTCCCTCAATTAAGATACCACTTTCCTTTTTGGGCAATCCCTAAATTAAGTTCACACTTCTTTACTTTCCTTATTTGGCAAATTATCTACATCAAAACAGTGTCAAACAATGTTTGAACAGTGCAAAAAAGTGCACTCCACAGTAAAATCAAATTTATTTTCTTAATACGTGTGAAGTCAAACCGGTATCTTAATTGGGGGACGGGGGGAGTATAAAATATTACTACCTCCGTTCCCATTTTAACTTCCAAATGAGTTTGGCACAAAGTTTAAGATAGTGGATATTGTGTGGTAGAGAGTTGTGCAGAGAAGAGAGAAATGTGTAAAAAATGTTGTGAACCACAAATTCTTTACCAAAAAGGGAAAGTGAAAGTTTTAATTGGAACGGACGAAAAAGGAAAGTTGGAAGTTTATTTAGGAACGGAGGGAGTAATAAATTTGTATTAATGTAAATTTCCAATATATTAACTTTTTTTAATTTTTACTAATACGTAAATAAATATAATTACAGTCAAAGTTGCGCGTTGGTAAACGTGAAAGTCAAATTGTTGCAACTTTTATGGAACGGAGGATAGTATTTAATTTATGTTGTAAAGTAAATTTTGGTTTGAGTTTCCGAATGAATTCGTACTTTATGTCAAATCAAGTAAAAATATAAAAAGAGTAAATTAAAAGTTGTGATGTTTTCTAATAAATTTATACGTAGTATATTTTTAGAGAAGTAAATTTATTTTGAGGCGTCTAAAATAGAAAATGAAAACTTTATTTTAGCATTGAATAAGTGTGCAATAAAAATATTTCAATGTGTATTCTTTAAATTTGTAAGTAATTCTGTCAACAAAATGTAAGTAATTTATCTGTATGTTAATTGTTTTTTTAATACTTATCATTACTCGAAAACTGACACAACTCTATGGGGCTAGTTCCCAAGAGAAAACTTTAAATAAAGAAAAATAATGTTAGATAAACTTTTAGAGTTCTATAGATCAGAAAGACGAATGAACACAAAACTTTCTATACATCAATATGGATTTTGACGTAAAGATTCAAATGAGAAAATGAGGATATATCGATGTAAATAATGACAATGAAAATAAAAGTACGAGTCAAAATATTGACAATATGTACATAGGAATGTCTAAATATTAAAATATAGATGATGAACGAGAATGTTAATGCTCCTTAAGAAAATAATAAGAATGTCAATGCTGAAAATGAAATTATAAATATATACTCCCTTCGTCCCGTAAAATTGTTCCTACTTTTCATTTTTGATCATCCTAAAAAATTGTTCACATTTTTATTTAGAAAGTTTTGTGTAATTAACATTAATTTCAATTTTCTCTTTCACCTAATATTAATGGCTTTTACAGTTTTCTGCGTAAAATCCAATAAAAGTTAAAAGTTAAAACTAGGGATGGACTAAACCGGGCCGGGCCGGGCCGGGCCGGGCCGCTACTGTGCGGGCTCGGACCGGACCGGGACCGGTTGGCCGGTTCCGGGCTTTTAGCCCGTTTGGGCGGGTCGGGCGGGCCGGGCTCGGGCCCAGTTTTGGGTGAACCGGTCCGGGCGGTTCAGACCGGGCCCGGGTCATTTTTTTTGTTTTATCAATTTTTTTTCTTTTCCTAGGGTAGGACTGGGTGTTTTGGGGAGGTTTGGGGGTGGGGTGAGGGGGGGGGGTCAGGGGATAACAAGAAAGCAAAAAAAAAAATAGACATTGAACCGGGCCCGATCCGGCCCGGCCCGGTTAGGCCCGGACCCGGTATCAACCCGGGCCGGTTCCGGGCCCAAGGATTTGCAAAAAGGCCCGCCCGGGCCCGGCCCGGGTCCATCCCTAGTTAAAACTCATAATTCTCTATCTATTGAAAACGGAGGGTTATATGCTTTTTTACATACATTTAGATTCTTTAACAAATTAATTAAATGGATACTTGCAATAGTTCGAACAAACATTTAAAAATATATTTATTGAATTACAACTCATGTTTTGTTTTCATTTTAATTGTCTCATTATTTTGTTTCATTCTAAATTTCTTGTACACTTCCCTCACCGTTTTCTCTCTAGCTAGCTTTTTATGGGTTCCACATATTGGTGGACTCGGCGGGTTCAGGTCCGGGCCGGGCCTCCGGTTTATAATAGGTGGGCCCTGGACCGGCCCGAGGTAGGAACGGTTCCGGTGCGGGCCGGGCCACCCGCCCGGATCACGGGTCGGGCCACTCACCGGGCCGGGTAAACCAATTTTTTTTACTTATTTATACTTTATAGTTTTATACAAGTATTAAAAACAAACTTCAAGTGCATTTATTTGAAATGAAATAGGAATTACATTTGACAATTGAGAAAAAAATTACAATATGAAATACATTTTGTAATCAATCGAAATTTCCCGATCCTTTGACTTTGTCACATGACTTAATATGCTTCTTGGTCATTCCGTATCCACGTGAAACCCCCAAGCTGCAATTTTTCCCGCACCATTTGCAAGTTGCGTACCATATCCCGGTCCTCATGTCATTCTGTGTATAAAAATTATACGCGATAACGACATATTGACTTTCCATCTTAAAAATGATAGATATAACAATTCTATAAATACTAGAATAGATGGAGATGAAAATGAAGAATGGATATTGGAGAAGATTTGTATAAAAATGTTAGAAACTAGGAGTATTTATAGAAAGTTTTGTACCCCACCCCACCCCCCACCCCCAGGACACCCTTGATGCAAGCACCCCAATGGCTTATATAGCCGTTTGAGTAGTCTCAGCCCAGCCTAACGGCTCTTTTGGTCCAAAAAAAAAATGACCATTGTGACCCAGACCTTACCCAGCCGAGCCGGGTCACGTTTTGCCGGAACCGAGACCGCCCCCCGCTGCCCCCCGGTTCGGGTCTACACCCGGTCCCTAACCGCCAAACCAAGGCGGTTCCGGGCCCGCACAGTAGCAAGCCGGGCCGGGTCACGGGCCGGGTGGCCCGAACCGAATCCACCCCTAGTTCCACACGGAGCCAACTATGAGTGAAAAAGCACATCATTTATTCAAACTCAATAATTTTTTTGGAACTCCTTATTGCATGCATTATTCCTGTTGCATGGCATTACTCATTGTAAAATCAAACATAAGAAAACGATTTTCT
The DNA here is from genome assembly GCA_945859875.1 of Cuscuta europaea. Lineage (NCBI taxonomy): Eukaryota > Viridiplantae > Streptophyta > Magnoliopsida > Solanales > Convolvulaceae > Cuscuta > Cuscuta europaea. Next base: position 1,997,365 of record CAMAPE010000019.1, on the reverse strand, counting down.
AACACTGCCCTCCCACACAAAGGCTATTTTTACTTGAACTATTTTCAATCTAAATCAGACCAAATCAGATCAAATCAGTCCAAACAAAATCAAACTTAAATAGACCTGATGGAGTATATGGCCCGAGAATCCCCGGTCCACAGACTCCTACTACTCCAATAAAGGCCCAATAGGCCCAGGAAGCACAACAGGCCCAAATCACAGTGCCCAGACTACCAAGCGGCCCACAGTGCGCGCTAGGGGTGCCTTCGGCCCCCTGACCGAAGGCTCTGATTCTCACAGGAGGGTCAAAACAGGAAATCAAAGTTACTGGGAGAAAACGGCGAAAATCAGTAGCCCTCGGCACCTAGAGCCCTCGGCACTAAGGAGGTTCCCGGTACTCAGAGCCCTCGGCTAATCACCTACAGCCGAGGGCACCTTTTCCGACATAATATCCGCTCCACATGCGTATAGATCACCGTACCAAGTACGACGTCACATCCAACAGCCGCATTAAATGCGGCCACATGCGATTGCCAGCGCCAACCAGTTGAGGTGACCCCTCGGCCAATGGACGCTTAACACGTGTCCCTGTCTGGTATTTATTGCTACTATAAATAGCACCCCATTTCCCCATTTGTAACCACGCTGAAAACGCTGAATACACTTTCTAATATACTCTCTCTCTACTTACTTGCTCTGACTTCTCTCTAGTTGTTCCTCGTAATAACCCCTCGGATAAGCTACCTCCCGGGTACACTATCCATTATTTGGTGCTCTCGTTGAGAAGTCGAACAATCAAGTAAGAAACCCTCCCCCTCGACCAAACACAAAACACCTAGCTAAAATGGTGAGAACAACTCGTGCTAACTCCAAGAATGTAGAGGACAGGAACCTGGCCCTCAGCGAGGTCGACGTCCCCGAAGCCTCCAACAGGGCTCCCGGGGGCAGCATCATCACCGGGTTGGACCAGACGGCTGTCGACCTACGCCAGCAGATTCAACAGAATGCCCCTGATGCCCGCCTCGGCATCGAGGCCAAGAAGAAGGATCGGAGCGAGAATCAAATTAGCCCTCCGGTCATAACAATCGACGTACGATCGGCGCTCTCCGCCTTCATCCAGACGCTCACCCAGAACTCGGGTGCCTTCGGCACTTTGGTTCCCCTCCAACCTCAGGTCGGGGAGAATGTTATGCCTCCCCCTCATCCACACCTCCTCGGGAACCCGGTCCTCCGGATTGGGAACTCCGAGGGGGTCGTGGACCAAGATACGGCCTCCCAGGAAGTCCAATCCCGGGACCGCCACAACGTAAACAAAGAACAACTCCGGACCTCCGCCCTCGAGAGACTCGGAGGGGCGCAAGACCGCCGAGGGGTCCAAGACCGCCTCGGGGGAAGGCGTTCCAGAGGCCTCAGGAAAGTGGCGGGTCCGTCTCCAGGGCCAATGAAAGGCGTCTCCCTCAGGACAAAGGCAAGGCACCTTTCCATGCCAACGACGCCCGCCACCAAATCAACCAGGCCCACTCGGCCCGCGTCCATTCGCAGGGGGCGGAGGCCCTCCCGAAGGACCCCCGGGACGAAATCATTGCGGCCCTCCAGCGCCGGCTTGACGAGATGGAGGCCACCAGAGCACACGCCACCACTTCTGCCCCTCATACGGACCTCAAGTATGAGGCGATGTTGGCCAAGATGGAAGAAATGCAGAAGAAGATAGTTGAGGGCTCCGGGGAACCCACCATACAGCTCCGGACCCGGACGCCATTTACCCCAAGGGTATTGGCGGCCCGGATCCCGGAAAAATACCGAGGGCAGCTCATCAAGCCCTATGACGGAAAGACTGATCCCCAAGAGCACTACAGCAGGTACCAAAACAGCATGATGATGGTGGGGGCATCGGACGAATATTTGTGCCGCTGGTTCCTCTCCACCTTAGAGGGGCCGGCTTACGAATGGTTCAATCGATTGCCCGAGGGTTGCATTGACTCATGGCAAGAACTCGCCCAGCGATTCTTGACACAATTTGCGGGAAGGCGCCGCACAAGAAAACACTTCTCCCACTTGCTGACGGTGAGGCAGAGGAAGGAGGAGACCCTTCGGGACTTCCTGGAGCGCTGGAGAACGGAGGCTGATAAAGTGGATAGCGCTGATGACGGGACCCTCCTGGCCCTCCTCCAAACAGTACTCCACCCCGGGAACTTCTCAAGGAGCCTCATCATCGAGCCTCCCCACGATTATATAAGGGCCCTACAACGGGGGACCGGTACGCTGAAGCCGAGGAGGTGGAGAAATGCCACCACGTCCCGGATCAGCAACGCCCTCGACCAGACGACAAAGGTATCCGGGGGCCGGGGGCTCCCCGCAATCATCCCAAGGATTCTGCCCCCTCCGGTGATCGCCCCCGGCATGGCCAAGCCAAGCCCGGGGGAGGCTACAAGGGGAACCCGAGGGCTTGGGCGCAGCCTGTTCTCCTGGAGCACCCTCAGACACCTTTGACACACCTCGTTAGCGTCATTCTTGATTTTGCTGAGGAGAGGGGCCTAGTGGAGCGAGATTCACGCGCACCCCCGGAAGTATTTCCCATCAATCCAAACTACCCCTACTGTCGTTTCCACCGGCACCAGGGGCACAGGACCGATGACTGCCATCAGCTGAAGACAGCCATCGAAAGGTTGATACAAGCGGGCCATCTGTCCCAGTTTATCCAGGGCCCTCAGCAACAGGGCCCCTTTCCCCAAGGGCCAACCCGAGGGCAGACTGTGAGAGCAAATGCATGGGTCAACCCCAACACCATCCCCCTCGGCAAAAAGAGGGAGATTGGGAACCTGGAAGAAGAGGAGGAGGAGTACCCCCGGTACCAAGAAAAGAAGCGCCACATCCTCATGATCACCGGGGGAAATACCGGGGGTGACTCTACAAGTCAATGAAAGAAGTGGGCTCAGTCACTTTACGTGGGGGAAGTCACTCGTATGCCCCCAGTAAAGCGGCTGAGGGAGGAACCCATCACCTTCACTAACGCTGATCTCCCCCCGGTGTCCTCCCCACACAGGGATGCCCTCGTCATCCGAACAGAGATCAATGACACTATTATTCACAGAACTTACATTGACACGAGCAGCTCCGTCAATGTAATGTACCTCAGCACCTTCAGAGAGCTGCATCTGGAGAGGGGGCCCCTTCGACCCATCAAGAACCCCCTTGTCGGCTTCACCGGTGACACCATTGATTCCGAGGGGGTTATAACCCTCCCGGTACTTTTCGGCGACGGGCTCCATAGAGCCAAGCTCGAAGTGGAGTTCGTCATCGTCAACATCGACTGCGCCCACAACATCATCCTCGGCCGGCCAGCCCTCGAGGATCTCGAAGTCGTCATCTCCATGAGGCACCTCTGCCTCAAGTTCCCAGCCGAAGGGGGAATCGGTTACTCAAGGAGGAACCAAAAACTTGCCCGCGCTTGCTACCTCCAAATAACAAAAAATGTTAGCAAGACGGAGTTCCGCATTGACACCATCACCGGAACTATGGAAGCGGAAGAAAGGAGGCCGGGGGCTGAACCAGCCGAGGAGGTAGAAGACTTCGCGCTCGATCCGGCCAAGCCGGAGAGAGTCGTGAAGATTGGAGCCAAGCTCCCCGAAGACCTGAAGACCGGCATCATCAGCGCCCTCCGCGCCTACTCCGTTGTTTTTGCATGGGGGCCGGAGGACATGCCGGGGATCAGCCGAAGGGTCATCACCCACCGCCTCTCGGTGGACCCTTCGGCCAAACCAGTACAGCAGCGGAGGAGACCCCTCTCGGCCGAGAGGAGGGAATTTGTGAAGAAGGAGGTCGTCATGCTCCTCTCTATCAAGCACATCAAGGAGGTAAAGTACCCCTCATGGTTAGCGAACGTGGTCCTCGCACAAAAACCGCCCGCATTCCGCATGTGCGTGGACTACACAGATCTCAACAAGGCGTGTCTCATGGACCCCTTTCCTTTGCCAAATATTGATCAACTTGTGGATGAAACTGCGGTGTGAAATCATGTCATTCCTCGACGCATTCCGTGGATATCATCAAATATTTATGCATGAGGAAGACGGTGGAAAAACAGCCTTCATGACTCCCGAGGGCATCTTCTGCTACCTTGTCATGGCCTTCGGCGTGAAGAACTCAGGCGCCACCTACACTCGGATGGTGGTCAGGGTATTCCAGGCTGTCCTAGGGCGTACCATGGAGGCATATGTTGACGACATGATCGTCAAAAGCAAGCAGTAAGCAAGCCATGCTGACGACCTGAGGGAGATCTTCACCATCATGCAGAAATTCAACCTTCGGCTAAACCCGAAGAAGTGTACCTTCGGCGTTCAAGGGGGCAAATTCTTGGGCTACCTGGTGAGCCGAAGGGGTATCGAGGCCAACCACGAGAAGATCCAGGCCATCATCAACATGGAGCCCCCACGCAACATAAAGGAGGTCCAACGATTGACGGGCCGCCTGGCAGCCCTCAATCGCTTCTTATCAAAATCGGCGGAGAAGTCTTTACCCTTCTTCCAGATCATGAGAAAAACCGCCGGTTTCCAATGGACTTCAGAATGTCAGGGGGCCTTCGAGGAACTGAAGCGGTACTTATCTTCACCCCTTGTGCTCTCTAAACCCAAGGTGGGGGAGATCATATACCTTTACCTGGGCGTTAGCCCGGCAGCCATCAGCTCAGTGCTCATCCGGGAGGAGGATGGCATCCAACATGCCATCTTCTATGTTAGCAAGACCCTCAGGGAAGCAGAACTCCGATACTCCCCCGTGGAAAAAACGGTGTTGGCTTGCTCGAAGTCCTCGGCTTCGACTTCAGCTACGAGATCCTTCTGCACCTCCATGGCCATCGCGACATCCTCCTGGGCCGAGGGTTGCTCGCTCAAGGACCCCACATCCGAAAAGCTCTCCTCTTCCATCGAGGGATCCCTCGATATGTCCTGAGAATCACTTTGAGAAGACATCTTTCCACTGGGTCGAGGGCTCAGAAATACTAAGTGTTCTAAGTTACAACTCCTAAATCTAAGGCCACTGAGACAGCCTAAGAAGGGAGAAGGACAAGTGGGGAACTGACCTTGGAACGGGAGTTAGATCAAGGGCAAGTGTTTCTCTCTCTAGAAAAAATCCGGCAGAGCTTCGCTAACAAATGATCGCACAGGAGAAGTGATGCTCGGCCATGGGGTATTTATAGGCACATTAATCCGGGCTTGGGCCTGAAAACCGGGCCTCCGGTACAAAATCATCATTGCCAACCGACGAGTTGCCCAATCGGTGACACCCGCCCACGGGCGGCCAACGAGCACGCACCACGTGGAAGCCCCCCCCCCCCCCCCCAACGGCTATATTTTTGACGTTAGGTATTCCAACGGCTATATTTACAACGGTCATATTCTGGAAGCTCCCGACTATGTTCAGCAGACCACTCCTTCACCAACCAAGAAGCTAGCCCCCGGGCTTTTTACTTCACTCCACTTCATCAAGAAGAGCCCCCGGGTGCACTTACCCAGACATGCTCCCGGTTTATGACCCTCATACTACATAACAAACGCCTTCGGGCTCACTCCTTCAGAAGCCCACGGCTTCATAACGGGCACACCCCTCGGGGATTCCCCCCTCAATACTTTGAGGACCAGGTAGCCCCCGGGGAGTACACCTCATTAACGGATAGCCTACGGCACACATGTAATGCCCCCCCCCCCCCCCCCCCCCCCCCCCCCCCCCCGTGTAACACTTCAACTACTACTCACATTCATCACGCCCTCGATCCCCAGATTGAGGGACTCCTCTTCGGCACCTCCCAGGATATCAACAGCAAGCCTCCGGCTAATCAACACACACGCCCCCAGAACAAGGATAGCCTTCGGCATCAGCATTGTACTCCATTTCAAACCAGGGCTTCACATTTTCGATTCATCGTTGGGGGAATTCAGTGCACTCTTTTTCCCTCATTAGGATTTTTTCCCACAGGGTTTTTCCTAATGAGGTTTGTAACGAGGCATCCCCCCAAAATGAAACGAAAAGCGTCAGCCTTCGGCCCAATACAGCAACATGATTACTCTACTCCTTTTCACCACTTTGCAAGTGCCTCAAGGAGTGGGGGACTGGAGAACCCCCTCGGGAAAAATCACAAAAGTACAAAATGCTAAAAACTCCCGCAAACAGCAAACATGCCCCCTCAAGTCCCGACATGTGGGTAACTGAGGGACTGCCCTCGGCAGAATAAACAAACAGCAAACTACCCACAACTCTACAAGCTACAACGGAACAACGGCAGAGGGCAAACACAATTACTCCTTTTCCCTCAAGTACCTTTCGGCAAAGGAGTGCGGGACTCCTGATGGAGTATATGGCCCGGGAACCCCCGGTCCACAAACTCCTACTACTCCAATAAAGGCCCAATAGGCCCAGGAAGCACAACAGGCCCAAATCACATTGCCCAGAGTACCAAGCGGCCCACAGTGCGCGCTAGGGGTCAAAACAGGAAAACAAAGTTACTGGGAGAAAACGGCGAAAATCAGTAGCCCTCGGCACTAAGGAGGTTCCCGGTACTCAGAGTCCTCGGCTAATCACCTACAGTCGAGGGCACCTTTTCCGACATAATATCCGCTCCACATGCGTATAGATCACCGTACCAAGTACGACGTCACATCCAACAACCGCATTAAATGCGGCCACATGCGATTGCCAGCGCCAACCAGTTGAGGTGACCCCTCAGTCAATGGACGCTTGACACGTGTCCCTGTCTGGCATTTATTGCTACTATAAATAGCACCTCATTTCCCCATTTGTAACCACGCTGAAAACGCTGAATACACTTTCTAATATACTCTCTCTCTCTCTACTTACTTGCTCTGACTTCTCTCTAGTTGTTCCTCGTAATAACCCCTCGGATAAGCTACCCCGGGTACACTATCTATCAAGACCTAATCAGATCGGGCCGAACTTAAATAGATCAAATCATACTAGACTTCTTTAGTTATAAAATACACTTAGACCTCAGACATTACCTGACCAAATCAGACAAGTTCAGGTCAGAACAGATCAAACTTAGCAGATCAAACCAGACTAGCAAATTTAAGTCTAAGGAGAAACATCCAAACTTAGCAAAGGCATGTAAAAAATATTTCCTCTAACGAAACTAAGGGTTCTGGGCCCATGTATGGGGTAAACGAAAGCCCCCCTTCTCCGTCCCACATGTACCCCGGCGGCCCGGCCCATTCAATTTTTTTAGTAACAAGTTGAGACTCAGTCGCTATCAATGAATTAGAGTATGAGAATGAGCAATAATAAAGCCAATTCACCCAACATCATCTATTAATGATATAACTGCCCACCTGCCAAACAACCTTAATCACGAACTGCTAGAGTAGTGCAAGAGAACAATTATAGAATGAACATCATACCAAGGAAATATTGAAAAAATATAGAGCACCATGCAACTCACTAAGGAGCACACTGTCGTGATAAATGGTCGAGATTCTTCAAATATTTTAGATAAATGAATTTTAACCACTTATCACGTCAGCGTGTTCCATTCTGAAGAGATATTCCCTAGTTGGAGAAAGCAGGTCTAAAAATTTTGCTCACATCTAAAAACTCGTGGCTTCATAAGAAATTATTTGGAATTCCATACATTTAAAACTCGGCGTAATTCAGTGTTTATCATACTAAGGGCGCATCGATTAGTAAGGCGTCTAATAGAATCAGGACATCCTATGCAAAACTAGAGGATGAACAGCCATATTTTAAGGAAAAAAAAACACCCCAGGAAAATTAGCCTCCTCCAATACAAGCAAATGTTCGTTGCAGAGGGAGATGAAATCCTAATTAAGAATACCTATCCAACCATAATGATAACAATATACCTTAAAGGTGAGTACATCCTAACTATTACCATAATCGAAGTTCTAAGCCACTCTGTACAAACCTCAAGCCAGAACACTTATACATAATGCGCCACTTCCAAATACAATATACTGCAGTCTAAGCTGACCTCTCTAAAGCCTCTAAGGAGTTCATGTAGAAACTTCATGTCTTGGTTCTCTCAAGTATCCAAGAAGTGTCTCACACTGTCAAAAGAACCCAAAAAAGTTGAAATTTAAAATCAAGAACAAGCATTTGAGATAATTTCTTGTGTAGGAGTAAAACAGACAAGTGCACAAATACAATCACCATTCTTTTCTTCGTAAAACAGGACATATTCATAGCCAATAAGGAGATTTTTATGTTTATCATAAAATCAAGTAAGTCCTATTTTAAGAATAAAACATAATCACTCCTATTTGTGCACTCTGTGCATGTTTTACTACTACTATTTGGAGCAATTTCATTCGAGTATTTCTACCACATTATTGGCTAAGCATTAAGTTGTTTGATCACTCATGTTGCCGCTTACTGAATTGTTTGATGATGAAATGAAATAAAACCTAGGTTATTGTTTGGCTCAATTAAAAAGAAATAACACTTCTAGTGCCATTATTTTTAGATACTCATATTGTTCTCTTTGAATAGTGAATGGAATGTGAATCGTTTAGAAATTCAACCATTTAAACCAAATTTACTCTTTTTAAACAAGTCAGATGGTCCAGAAGTTTTCTTTTCAAATTTGCGTGACAATAAGAAAAGACTCAAAAGAGGGTATGAGTTGAGATTGGAGAGTATAACACTCCCTTCTTATTGGAATGTATGCTACACTTTCTTTTTTGAGATATTTTTTAATTTGTGCTGCACTTTTTGTTTTGGTAAGTTTTCCCTTTAAAAATACTCAATTATCCTTATTATCTAATTTATATTTCTCTTTCATACTTTTGCATCCTCTCTCCTACCTTTTTTACACTATTCATTACTCATACTACTTTTCACATAAACATTTTGCCAAACTCTATTGATTTTGCCAAAGTCTATTGTAGCAAACATTTCAATACCGACGAATAGTCCACTTGTTTTATTATGAAAGCGATGCAGGCCAGAAATGTACAGATCGCAGGCATCCAAAGAAAAATAACATAAGGAAAAAACATGCATATGATAGTCATAATCGCTGAAAGGACCACTGAAGACAACATTTATTTGGTATTCGATAAAAGTTGCACAAACCAAACTACATCATTATCAGATCACGCATTTCATTTCCCCACTTTCAAAAACACATATACAACCAATTGATGGGCATAGATTCGCGGATGTTTCAGATTTAGAGCCTGGTAATACTAAAATCGGCTGCATCGATTGATTCTGCTGAAATTTATAAAGTTCTGACTGAAGTGGTTGGATTGGCTGATTCTGCTGATTTATGTAAAAATTATATTTAAAATATATTTTATTAATAATTTAAAGAAAAAATTATATGAAAATATAGTTAAAATGATTATCTACAGTAAATTTAGTCAATACAGCTAGAAGAGTAACTCCAGCATTACTTTTTCTTATTATTATACATTTCAGCGCGTGAAATCAAAAGTTACGTGTTAGATGAAAAAGTTGGCTGATAAGCCTGATAAGCCGAAAAACATGCTCACCAAACGGGCTTTTATATTTTCCAAAATCATTTCTTTAGGTTATCCTAACCAGCCAATACCAGGAATATGACTACCTTCTTAAAAGTTAAAGTTAAAGGATAAAAGTTCAAGATACGCGCTTTAAAGCACCAAACGTCAACAATATAATTTAAGAAGATGCTCTAAAGATTTAGTATAACACCATCTCCCATTAAAAGTGGCTTGTTTGATATCACGGTACAATTTTAAAATTTCTGTTACCAACAAGTTCTTTAAAAAAAATAAAAACAACTACGAAGTATAATAAAACTTCTATATATTATAAACCCTGCTTATTACTTTTGCAATTATAACACGTATGTCTCTCACTTGTTTTGACAAATTATATGAAAGTTGACTTCGATTGATTAAACAGGACTCTTTCCCGGGGGTTACTGCGGAATACTTCAGAGATACTCTGTAAGATTTCAACTTCTAAATAAACCACTAAATTTTGATATCATATTAGTATTTAACCGTGATTGTCTAAGTTGTTTAAGAGCAATTATCAAACTACAGGCCAAGAATTCTAAGATCTCACATTAACACAAGTTCACATAACAAGTGTACAATGAGAACAACGCACACTTGCAGTGACTCTGCTGTCGCCAATCATTGATAGGCAGGGTAAGCCCGTCCACCTGTGGCGGTGAACACTATCGTCTTTACAACTTATAGACACGAATCAAGAATCAGCAAAAAGGACTCATCTTTTTGCATGGTAAATCATACATCAGCAACTAATCAAGAATTCAATGAATGATCGAACTAAAAGGGAAGAATCAAGGCTAACCTTGTGCTTAGCTTTAGCAGTTCCATTCTGGGACAAGGCCACAAGAGGAGGAATTCCACCTTCTCTAACAAGCAAAACCCTGTTCCTAACATTATCCAAACACAATTGCAGAAGTGTCACCACGGCGAATTCCTTCCCTTTATCAGAACCGTCCTCAATAACTTCCACTAGAGCGTTCATCCCTCCTTCCTCCACGATCGCATCTCTTCCGATTTCGATCGCGGCAAGGCTGGTCAACACCGCCATAGCTTTCTCTGCAAGCCCATTACCATTCACTCCCACCATCTCCACCAACGGCTTCACTGCGCCTGCAGTTACAGCTCTCTCCTTGTTCTGTTTCACTGAACAGAGCTTGTAAAGTGTGGTTAATGAGTCTTTTTTTCCGCGATTCGATCCGTTGATCAGAAGGGCCACCAATGGAGGAATAGCACCACAAGCACCAATAGACAGCTTGTTTTCGTCGACCAAAGCCAGGCTCAACAGAGCACAAGCTGCGTTCTGTTTGGAGATCTCGGTTCCTGTTTTTAGCACGTAAACCAGTGATTTTATAGAACCGGAATCCGTGATGACGGCTTTGTTAGGTTCATGAAGAGAGAGGTTTAGAAGGCCGGTAACCGCGTGCTCTTGAGTCCAGGGATCAGAGCACCGAAGAAGAGGAACAAGTGCAGGAATTGCACCGGATTCTCCGATCAGAGCCCGATTTTCAGCTCGGTTCTTGGCTAAGAGCCTCAACTTCGCCGCCGCAGACCGCTTAACCGCTACAGATGATGATTTCAACCCCTCTATGCAGAGATTCACAGTCGGATGAAGATCCTCCGGCGATATGTTGTCGATTATTTCCGTCGAAAACGTCTCCCTCTGCAGAAACCCTAGACATGGCTCGGGTTCGGGTTCGGGCTGGGTGTCCGGATTCGGGCTCTCAACCGGATCCGCAGTCGCTAGCCGCTGCAGCTCACCGGAAATGTCACTACTACAAGCAGAGAAATCACTGAACGCGTGTGAAATCTCCAAAAAATCCACTTCCGAAAAGGAGGGCTTTAATATGGCGGGTTTATTAGCGAGCTCCCGGAGCCGCATGTCGACGACGGAGTCCGTCAGGTTCTCCGATACGCTGCCGGATAGGTCGGAAGCGGCGGCGCATCCGCTTTGGTAGAGATTGGACCTAATAGTGCGCATGGAACGGCCAACGGAGCGGTGGGGTTTGGACGAAGATGGCGGCGGAGTGGGGTAGCAACAAGAGCGCGTTTGGGTGAAGCTATCTGCGCTGGAACCGGCGTGTGACAAAGAATCCTGAAGAGAAACCATTGTGAAAGCCGGCGAGTCAGTGATCGATTTGAATTGGGAATGAAAGATCAACAACCATAGCACGCCACCAAGGACTGCAATTTTGATTACTCATTCATAATAATTGCGAAGTAGGAAAAGAATTGCAGCGTGGTGGAAAGGTACGGGGGAGAGGACACTTCTTAAGACGTCGCATCATTTGTATGTGACCTTTTTATGTGAGCTTCAAAAAGTACTAGTAGGATAAAGCTCTTAAGAAACCATGAAAATGGCGGAGTTATTACATTGGATGAATACAGAGAAAGTAAATTGACAGGGCCGGTACATTTTATTATCTACATCATGATCTCAAATAATTGAAATTTCCCATGGGCGGGCGGGGCCTCCCCTAATTAGTAATTACGCCCCTACATGGATCCTGGTGGTTGCCGGTCTGCTCGTTTATTTGTCAAGTGGAAGTAGGTGAGAAATAAGAAAAGTAAAAATTACGTGATTGAGATTTGTTCAAAGTATAGAGAAATGTGCAGAACCACAAATTACTTAGTTTAATTGGAAAGTGACAAAGTTTTTTGGAAATCAAAAAAGAAAACTCGGTAAATTCCAATGAGACGGAGGGAGTGTTTAAAATAAACTGAAGTGGAATGTGATTAATTTGAAGGGAATTTGACGTTGTAGTTTTCCATGAAAGGCAGAGGTACTCCATATTTAATAAAATTTGGTTTGTTTGTACCTTTCTCTCGGACAATAAAACATGAAACGTTATTGAAATAAAGTATTCGTTGAATGGTTGCAGATGAGCACATGCACTGTGACCAAATATTTTTGGATCAACCACTTGTATCAAGAATCCAGGAAAAGATTATTTTAAACAAATGATAAGGAATACATGATTAAAATGAAGGTCCGGTAAAATGTCACTAGTGACACACTAGTATTTTAGTTGATTCCCGTTCAATTTTTATCTATATATTTTATCTCAATAATATTTAAGATAATATATTCAATAGGGAGTTTAAAGTTTTCCTATTATATCCTTTCTTTTGTCCTTGATAATAGGATTTTTAAACAATCGTTATAAAATATAAAAAAATCAAAATAAAAAAAAAATCGTAAAAAATAATTAAAAAATATATAGACTCCAACCACCACCTTCAAGCACCGCCACCTCCGGTCGCCGGAAAAGATTGTCAAGTTGGGGAAAAAATGTCATCATGATGGCAACTTTGAAGAGAAAGCAAGAGAAAGCTGGATATTTTCAAAAGTAAAAATGTCATCTTTATGGCATTTTCAGAGAAATGTGGCATTTTTTGCCGACGACCGTAGTCAGTGGTGTTGGGAGGTAGAGGACGCGTTGGAAGTGACCTACATATTTTTTAAATATTTTTTAGGTATTTTATTTTATTTTTTGGACTTTTTTAAAAAATTAAATAATCTTTTTTATTATTTTTAATTTTTTATTTTTATTTTTTTCACGTTTTCATTATTAGTTTATAAATATTTTATTATTTTTTATATTTTTATTATAAATAAAACTATGATTTTCTTATTAATAAAATAAATCTATTGGAAATGATAGGAAGGGGGTAGAATGGGAAGAAGAGACATATATTAGTCTTATTTTGGGAATAAAGAATTGTACTCCTATTGTTGAATTTTGGGCTTATTTTACTCCTACTAAGCGCTAATACCCGTATTCAATATGATATGAAGTAATAGTCAATTCATGAACTTTTCGAAACGATTTTCATGAGTCATCCAGAAATACTCTTTATGTGCTTTAGTAAATGAGTAAGACTATGTACGTACATCCGATCCCCTGAATGATGATGATGCACATTGAATAAAAAAAATCCGGATAACTGATTTCTAGGAGTCTAGGACAGCGAGGAGCGCATAATTATCAAATCAAAAATACACAAATACTAAGCTTGCAAACCATCCTTTATGCCCCCAAAAAATGAAAAATCAAGGATCCAAAAAATTAAATACTTTTATATTATATGTATTAAAAAATAGGACTACACTGGTTGTTTGGCTTTAAACGTCTGTTACACAAGTAACAAAACAGATTTGTGAATGACCCAATGAACTAACTTAATAATTACTATTTTCTAATTGCTATAACTATTGACTAGCTCTTATATTATTAGTTGATTTAAAGTATCTTCATAAATAAACGATATTTAAAAATTAAAAGCAAGTTGATTCTTGCTTGTTTTACGAAGTAATCAAGCAAGGTACCTTGGTGAAATTTTTATATTTGAGAATTGAAATCTTTTTTCATTTAAGGTTATCAAGATTAAAAATTGTGTAATTTTCAATTCACAATTAATCAAATTATATGCTTTTTATTTGTACAAAAATAGAAAATATGTGCATCGCATATAAAATCTTGGTGACTATACCCGTGAAAGTAGCTAGCAAGTGTAGAAAGATGTTTCTCAAAATTGAAGCTTATAAACACATCTTTACTACTCCATATTAATCATTTATGTCTAAAAGAGATTAAATAAATTAACTATGCTATCGATAAATTGAGAATTGAAGGAATCTACTGAAGAACTTGATTATGCCCAACTAATTGATACTTTTGTATCTAAAATTGTTCGGCAAGCTATACTTAATTAATTGTTTCAATTAGTTCAGTATTGTTATGTTATAATGTATAAAATTTATATAAGTATTAAATTTTTGTGATATCAATCATTTGTTTTCAAATATGTTCTATTACAAACAAATACTACATATATGCTTATTTTATAGAGTGAATTACCTAAATAAGACAAAGAAAGTGTGACCTAAGAGCACAAATAGAACTACACGGATCTTTTAAATTCCCACTAAGGTAGGACTATTTAAGTTGTTCAACAAATATAACGTTATAGCTTTTATAAAATATTTATAAAATAAAAATTTAATTTTTGAAAAAAATAAAATTAAAATAAAATAGGTAAAAAACACCACCACCTTTGCCCCACCACCTCCCATCACCGATCGAAAATCTTTCAACTTTTTTAATAATGTCATAATAATGACAGATTGTATGAAAATTTTGGCATTATGAAAAGTAATAATGTCATTTTCTTGACATTTTCAGTGAAAAAAAACAGTTTTTACAAAAAAATGACAAAATTTTCACCGATCAAAAGTGGTGATGTTGGAAGACTGGGAAAACTATCCATATTTTTTGTATTTTTTATGGGCTTTTACAATTTTTTATTAATTTAAAAAGAAACCAGATATATTATTTTTTGAATTTTTTTTATAATATTTTATTAATTTTTTATATTATCAATGTTTAGTCCTACCTGGAGGGAATAAAAAAGTAGTAGTCATATTTGTGTTTCTTAGGTAAAAACTTTAGTTCTATCGAGAGCAATTTCTATATTTTATAAAGCTCGACTCAGACGTAAATATACTACATATATTAATATGTGATGACATATTATTATGGGATATACTGCAATAAATAGAAAGTCCAACATTTTACACCGCTACTTGCAAAATAGCAACATTTAGCTCACCTGCTTTAAAAATAGCAATTTCACCTGAAACCACTTAATTAAAACTCATCCAAACAAACAGTGACAAACTTAAAGATCTATTCAAAGTGGAGAAATGTAAGCATCGTAAATGCACACAGTGAATCACCCATGCTGCCTGCCTATTACAAAATGCCCAAATGGCTTCGAGTCCACATGTGTAGGAGGGTGAAAAAACCACAAAAAATCTCAAGATTGATAGAGGATTCACAAAAAAGAAGCTGGTAAAGTCAAAAAAGGTAGAAGTACAACCAGCCACATTTACACAAAATATACTATATATGAAATGTATGTTCCTCATGTCCTCCAATGCTGCTAAACTTTCTCCATCACATTCACACGTTCACGAAGACCAGCATAATCATGGGCATTTGCTCAAATCCATCATATGATCAACTCCATCACCATCAGCCTTTTCATTTGTATAGGGAAAGAGTTTATATGCATTTCTCAGGCAATAGACAAAAAGGTCACTCATTCTTGATGGAACAATATGTGTCCCATAATGTTTGGGACTTCGCAATTTCTCCCATGAGGTTCTTAAACTTGTGACTGTAATCCCCTCCCCTGCAAATTATAAATGAAACAATAATCAAGCTACTGAACCAAACCAATTATACCATTTAATAGTGTAGGAGGATGCGATGTACACAGACCATATCTCTACCTAAGTAGCACCGGGACGGAAACGGAAGCGGGGAAGGGAAACTCCTATCTCAAAATATCAAGATACGGGTACGGCGCGGAAACATCGTAATAAAAATTAAAATTTTACTAATATAAACAAATATCTATTAAATGAGGTCCACAAAAATAAGAAATAAACAAACCAAACAGTTGTCCTTTGTTATAATCCATATACAGCCATAAAAAATAAGGAGTCGACGATTGCTATTAAATCTGAACCGGAGAGTAGACTGCTAAAGTGCGGATACCAGACTACAGGTATCTTCCCTCGTGTCTGGCCGTTTGCTGAATGACCCAGACTCCCAGTCGGACTGCCTTCTTGCCAAATTGCCGTCGATCATCGTTACTGAGTGGGAAATTGCTAAGCTCTCGCGGTTTTCCGATTCTCAGGTGCCAGGTATACGTTTCAATTTCAGCCCGATTAGTCAATAGCTTATGTGCGGCAGATTAAAGGAGGGGTTTCTTTTAAAAGCAGAAACGTGAGGCGTCAGATTTAAAACGCATCAGAAACGTTTCTGGAACCCGGCCCAATAGCCCAACCCGTCAGATACGTTTTCTGGCCTTTCCCTCCTGTTTCCAGGCGTTTCCACACCGAAACGTTTCCGAAACGGAAACTTGAAGGTCAACGGCGTTTCCGTGCTTCCTAGATCTCTACCCCTAAGAGTACAAGAGGTTCATCGGTACTCCCAGTTAAGGAAAAATTTGGGCCCTTTTGAAAAAAAAAATAATCAAATTGAAAATTTGAGGATTTTATGGAGCTCTTTGAAAATCAAGCTGCAAGTACAAGGAAAATGCATAGATGAGGGAAAGGAACGCAGTTATTATAACTTGGTCTTAATATTAAACAGGGGCATTGCTAGATGAAAACATATTAATCTGAATAATTCATAATATGCCCAATTGTTAATCTTCATTTATCAGTGCTTCCCAACTCGCAATACAATTATGATCTTAGTGATTGAGCAAAAGAAGCATCACTCATCTTTGCATACTGCAAACTTCAGTAACAACATAAAGGATCTGCTATACTATATGGAGCTACCACAGCTACAAAACTTGTTGGCCTGGTTTGGTTGGACGAATTTAAGGAGATTGGAGCAAAGTAGGAGCTTAGGGCGTATTCGGTTTGCAAGCTTGGGGAGGCACGTTTTTCCCCAAATTGTTCTACATATCAATTAATATGTAGTTTTATGACGACAAAAAATATACTACATAGAATACTTGCAGATAATTTTTCCTATTAAAGCTAACTCCTCAACAGTCCCCCATTAAACCAAACATACTGTTTCTTTTAACTATTTCCTTTTTCCTCCCCTCCCCTCTTTTGAACCAAACAAGAGATTAGGGGTGCGACTGTGCGAGATTTAACTAACTAGTTTTTTGGATGGATGAATAGATCAAGCCCGCCACCTGACCAACAATTTAGAAATACTTCAAACAAAGCTGTCAAAATGATCTGGACATTGAAATATAATTACCCAATACGATTCAAGGATGCAATTGCGCGGAGGGCACTTCGAATCATGTCTTCATTGCGGTCTACCTCTTGCTTGACTGCATCTTGTTTTGGCCTAAAATTTATAGTTTTCTGGAGATGATCCACCAACGAGTCTAGCACTGCAAAAGTATTAGTGCAACCAGATGTTATTTACAGAGTAGTGAACAAAATCCACCAATTATTTTAACTCGACTACTGAAGCAGTAAAAGAGGCAAAATTACCGGCTATGACAGATGAAGGGCACTTTTCTGCAAGTTTTGATAGGATAAGATGGCATGGCATCTTAACGTCATAATGGTCTGGAAAGCATCAATAAAAAAGGTTGCAACTTTATATGTTTAAAAAAACATGACTAATAAGAGTGGAAACTTGCTTAATTTGATTTTGAGGAAAGAAAACGTGGAATAAAAAACTTACCATCAAGACCAGATTTAAGATATGGAACAATAAAAGATGAAGGATTCACTTGGTCTAGACAAGAGTCCAACAATGTGTCCATGCACTCAAAAGCAGCTTTCCGCAATTCAAGCCCATCATCTACTGTATGCTTGAAAGGGCCTAAGTCAACTGTTCTGATCAATTCTTTCTGCATATAGAAATAGGAAAGTTACAAATAACAAAAACTGATAGTTTAAGAAAAGGGATTGTGAAAAGCAACATGCAAATCTAAATATAAGTGAGCGGAAACATAGCATAGTAAGTTGTATGAACAAGAGTATTGACATATTGTTGTCGCCTTACCTTAATTGTAGTCTGATCATAGAGAAGTGGCAACAGTTCTGGCAAAAGGCCCTTTATTAGGTTAGGCTTATTATGAGCAGCAGTACTCAAGGCTAAAACCGCGGAACGTCTGACGTGCTGCATAATTCATTTGATGTCAGAAAACAGGTAGCAAAAGATTTACGTAAATAAAAAAATTTAAAACCTTATATATACCCTCGCAAAAAAAACTTATATATACTAGTGTATTAAAGAACCGCGAATTATAAAGGACAGAGAGATTCTTTCAAAGGTTAAATGCAAAGAGACTAATCATGAGGGAGTCAAAGATTGTTTCAATTGAAGAACTTCAGCAATGATATACATCAAATACTCCCTCCTTCCTAAAATTATTGCCTACTTTGACAGGACATGGGATTTAAGAAGGTGAAAGCTGTATGCAAATAATTTTAAACATTGTGAACTACATACTGCTTTCCTTTAAAGGACATAAGTAATAATTTTGGGACAGACAAAAACAGAAAGTAGGAGGATAATTACGGAAGAGGGAGTAGTATTTTTGCAATTACCCGGTCATCATCTTTGATGAGCATGAGGAAGGATGAGATCTGATTTGACAAAAATGCATCTATCTTTTCAGGCCTCTCAACTAAAGAATATTTAACAGCAATAGCCACTGTTGCTCGGGTGAAAGCAGCAGGATTTGAAGTTCTTTCCTACACAATGTCCAAATTAGGTGTGGTTAAAAGAATTCACCCCCTTAATAATAAAAATGGAAGTAAAACAAATGAAATACTTATATCTGAATATAAATGCACAACGATGTTTGCTTTGTTTTAGCAACATACTCCCTCCGTCCCGAATTAATTGTCTTGTTTGCTTTTGCACAAGTTTTAAGAAAGTTGTTGAAAAGGTAAAAGTTGTGGTTGAGATTTGAGTAGAAAAAAGTGAATTGATATGAAACACCCATTATTGCCAAAAGAGGAAACAAGACAATTATTTTGGGACGGACCGAAAAGGAAAGCAGGACATTTATTTCGGGACGGAGGGAGTATATTTTTTGTGAAAAACCTTCAGTGCTGGAACAAGTTTTCCAGGTTCGATAAGGGCAATTTTTCCGAGACACTCGGCCACCACATTGCGGACACCCTCTTCCTCGCTTTCACAGTGGTTGAATAGCAGATGAAGTATCTTGTCAACATTAGAATCCTGAAACTCAGCTTTGTCCACAGATTGTCTTACTATTACCTGTTTCAGCACATGTTTGAAAATAAAACTCAAAAATCATCCCATATTATACTTTGCAAAAATGGAGAAACTTAAATATTGCAGTGCAACAAACATACCTCCTTCAGTGAATGGAGTAGTAAGTACTGTTTCTTTTGCTGGTTATCAATTTTGTCTAGGATGAATGGTAGATATTTTGGTAAGTTACCCACAGCAATATTACCAAGTGCATAAGAAGCAGCTGACTTGATCTCTTCAAATGGAGACTGAAAGGACTCGATCACAATATTCTCAATATGAGAATGTGAGCTTAGATCTTTCCTTCTCCCAATTTCTCCTAAACATAGCAAGGCAAGGTGTTGCTTTGCCTTTAAAAAAATGGTAGAAGGAATTAAACAGCAGTTTATTGGAAGATGAAGTTAAATTCCAAAAACAAATTTATTGACTTCCTTAATACATAATAACATATATAATCAGTACAGTTGAGACAAAAATATTCTCCAAAATGACACAGAATGGACAACCGCTTGTTTGTTATAACATTAAGAATTCTATGAAAAGTTTTTCATGTCTTCTTCCAGGTTGAATTTATACAGCTTGGCTATCAATTTTTGACGTGATTTTCACTATGGGTCATCCGGAAATTGTGCTTTAGTACAGGGGTAAGGCTGCATACATCTGAGCCCCCCTTACCCAACTGTAGGTGGGAGCCTTTGCGGCACTGGGGTAATGATGATGATGATGGGTATGTATCAATTTTCTTTAAACAAAACACAAGAATCTGGAATGCATTGTTGGGGTGTAGGCTTCGGCCCATTTAGATCCGGGAGCCAAATAAGCAGTGAGCAGCAGCTAGAAGTGCAGCTAGCCGTAGCTAGATGTGCAGCCAGTCATAGTTGGGCCTGTTTTTGGGGTGGCAGTCAAGCCCAGAGTTTAATTAAAAGTTTACCCTAATTGTTTGCCTATATATACTGCCTCCTGTACTTGTAAACCATAGTACTGTATTTTCATCACCTCAATAAGAAAGAAAACCCTAATCTCCCCTGGCGTGCGCCTGGACTGCGCCTGGACGACATGTCTACGCCTGGACGACGACAGGAGCAACTTATCTTCTTCTGGCGAGTCGATCTCCCAAGTCGACCCCTCTCCATCGCCAGGACGCCAAGTCGGCGCCTAGGCGACGCCTAGTCGACGCCGTGACAAGCATGGGCTACACGCAGGTCTACCAAAGATGTTCTGGGCAGATTCTGTAAACACGGCAGCGTACTTAATCAATCGTGGACCCTCAGTTCCCATACGGTTCAAGATTCCTGAAGAAGAATGGCGAGGTCAAGAAGTATCACTTACTCATTTGAAAGTATTTGGTTGTGTCGCCTATGTCAGGATCAAGGATGCAGACAGAGACAAGCTCGAGGCAAAGGCGATGAAGTGCATCTTTATAGGCTACGGTTTGGATGACATGGGTTATCGCTTCTGGGATAATCACAACAAAAAGATTATTAGAAGCAGAAATGTGACATTCAATGAGAATGCCCTATACAAAGATGATCTTGCAACAGCCCCCAGCCAAAGCAAGATGCCAGAAAGAAAGGATCAAGTAGAGTTTGATGAGATTTCAGAAGAAGACATTGTGAAACCTGTCAGTGCTTCAGAAATTGGTCAAAGTTCAGGAAATAGTGGGAGCTCAGAGGAGAACGGGGGATCTGGAAATAGTGAAAACACAGAGGATATTGAGAGTTCAGATACTGAGACTATTGACAGTGAACCTCCAACAACATGGGTTAGAAGATCCACCAGAGTTACTAGACGTCCTCAAAGATTCTCCCCATCAGCAAATTATTTGCTATTGACTGAAAATGGTGAACCAGAATGCTATTCAGAAGCTTTGAAGATGAAAGAATCCGTACAGTGGGAGCAAGCTATGAATGAAGAAATGAGCTCACTTGAAAAGAACCAGATTTGGAGATTGGTCAGATTACCTGCAGCAAAGAAGGCTTTGCAGAATAAATGGGTATTCAAGGTCAAAGATGAGATCGACGGCAACAAGAGGTACAAGGCTCGATTGGTTGTCAAAGGTTTCCAACAGAAGAAAGGAGTGGATTATAATGAGATCTTCTCCCCAGTTGTGAAGATGACCACAATCAGATCAGTCTTGAGTATTGTGGCCGCCGAAAACTTGCATCTAGAGCAGCTGGATGTCAAGACAGCTTTCTTACATGGAGATCTTGATGAAGATATTTACATGATGCAACCAGAGGGTTTTTAGATAGCAGGGAAAGAAAACTTGGTTTGCAAACTGAAGAAAAGTCTCTACGGGTTGAAACAAGCACCAAGACAGTGGTACATGAAGTTTGACAACTTTATGAAAAGGAGTGGATATACGAAATGTCTTATGGATCACTGCTGCTACTTGAAGAAATTCAAATCCTCCTACATCATATTGTTGTTATATGCTGATGACATGTTAATTGTAGGACCTGACATGAGAGAAATCAACAAGCTGAAGAAACAATTATCTCAAGAATTTGAGATGAAAGACTTGGGAGCTGCTAAGCAGATTCTTGGCGTGAGCATCACTAGAGATAGAGCAGAAGGTACCTTGAAGTTATCTCAAGAAAAATACATTGGGAAGGTGCTAGAGAAGTTCAATCTGAAAGATGCTAAAGCCAGAAGTACACCCTTGGGAAGTCATTTTACACTTACTAAGAAGCAATCACCTAAAACGGATAAAGACAAGGAAGAAATGGAAAAGGTTCCTTATGCATCAGCAGTTGGCAGTTTGATGTATGCTATGATCTGCACAAGACCAGACATTGCTCATGCAGTGGGAGTGGTTAGCAGATTTATGTCAAATCCGGGAAGGGAGCATTGGGAAGCAGTCAAGTGGTTACTACGCTACTTGAAGGGCACATCTGAGACATCATTATGTTTCAACAAGAAAGATCTTGTCTTAGAGGGCTTCACCGATGCAGATTTGGGTGGTTGTCAAGATTCTGGTAAGAGCACTACTGGTTATGTGTTCACAATGGGAGGAACTGCTATTAGTTGGATGTCCAGGCTTCAGAGTTGTGTTGCTCTCTCAACCACCGAGGCAGAATATATGGCAATTGCAGAAGCAAGCAAAGAGCTTATATGGCTGAAGAACTTCCTGTCGGAGTTGGGCTTTGAACAAAAAGATAGTGTTTTGTATTGTGACAACCAGAGTGCGATTCATCTCGCAAAGAATCCGGTGTTTCACAGTAGAACTAAGCATATCAAGAAGTATCATTTTATCAGGGAGCTGATAAATGATGGAGAGTTGTTACTGACGAAGATTCTTGGTACAAAGAATCCTGCTGATATGTTTACTAAGGTGGTGACAACTGAGAAGTTGAAGCTTTGCATGGCTTCAACCGGCCTTCAAGAATAGTGTTGAGAAGGCTGGGGCAACTAGGTGGAGCTTGAGAAGGTATGGTATTTACAGAAGTACAAAGGAGTGAAGTGGAGTGCAGCTGATCATGTTTCGAAGCCTCCAAGTGGGAGATTGTTGGGGTGTAGGCTTCGGCCCATTTAGATCTGGGAGCCAAATAAGCAGTGAGCAGCAGCTAGAAGTGCAGCTAGCCGTAGCTAAATGTGCAGCCAGTCATAGTTGGGCCTGTTTTTGGGGTGGCAGTCAAGCTCAGAGTTTAATTAAAAGTTTACCCTAATTGTTTGCCGATATATACTGCCTCCTGTACTTGTAAACCATAGTACTGTATTTTCATCACCTCAATAAGAAAGAAAACCCTAGTTACCCCTGTGGATTAGGTCAGTAACATTTACTGGCTGAACAACGTTAAATTCGTTTGCCGTTCTTGTTTTTATTTTTTTCTTTCTACTATTGTTCAGATCCGTGTGTGAGAGCTAGAGATACTAACCCTAACAGGCACCACCAATGTACCTTTATGCATTTTCAGAAATTCCAATCATGTAATTCAATACTGCAAATGTTTATGGGGTGCAATTACTAGCTTAATTTTTTCAGCTTTCTAGATAATTGGAAGCTTGAAGTTTGAAAATAGAAAACATTTGTGCTAATCCAGTATTCCAGCATCGGAAAAAATGAAACCTTTTATCCGATTCACATTTTTCAAAACAGAAACCTGGAAAACGGCAGAGATGGAAATGAAAATCTGGAAAAGAGAAGTAATATGAATCTTCGTTGCTCCAATTCCATCTATTATAAATTTATGTGGAAGAAACCGTTGGAATAAAATACAGGAGTAGTTGAGGCTTACCGAATTAGTGCTGCTATCTTTTTTCAAGATTTCAGTGAGCATGTTTACAGTTGATGACACTTTTTTACCCCCAGCAGCAAGGCAGAGAACAGCTACGCACTGAGCAACAGAAAACAAGGCTTGTTTTGCAACACCGCCTGCCTGGGTAGGTCTGGCAGTTGATAGGAGAGAATCTAGTAGCTCATCGAAACTTGTATTAGCTGAGGAAACCAGACTAGCAAAAAAGTTTTGAAGGGCCTGCAGACAAAAAAAAATCAATTTTGTAAGAGTCCAAGTCTTTACCAACCATTCAAATACAACTCTTGAAAGTAAAACAGTTATTCCGCAGATAGGAGTTTTTGCCACTTCTAGTCCTCCGACGATTATATCAAATATCAATGACACTTTTAGTACCTGACTTTAAATTTGTCCACTTTCAGTCCTTCAACTATAATGACACAAGACACTTTTGGTACCCGTCTTTGAAATTTTCCATATTTAGTCCACCGACTTTTCTATGATTGACACTTCTAATCATTTTCTTATCCTTTTTCAAAATAGGTGGAGGACTAAAAACGTCACTATGATAATAGTTGATGAACCAAGTGTCACTTTTACAATAGTCAGACTGTCAGAGGACTAAATGTGGAAAAGTACAATGTCGAGGACCAAAAGTGTCTCTCTCATAATATTTTAAGGACTAAACGGGTAAAACTCAAAATCGAGTATCAAAAGTGTCATTGACACAATAGTCTTAGTCGGAAGACTGAAAGTAGCAAAAACAACTCGCAGGTAGAGGGTATACCAAGAGAGCTTGGCCCTGAAGCAGTGAGCTTTTCACCAGAACCAGTGCCTGAGAAAGAACTTTATTTCTCACAGTCAAACCAACACTAGAGCTCGACCTCCTGTCAGCCATTAGAGTACAACACAGCTCCAGTGCTAGTGCAGTCATATGCAAGTCTGAGTCACTGAAATTCAAATAGAACCATACGATTTAGAGATGATATTGGTTCAAAGGTCTCAAACAATTACAACACCAGACTGAATCAAGAGCAAATTGAAACCTTATCAATGACGAAAGTTCCACAACAATAACCTCATACGCAGCTGAACCAATTTGATCACCATAGGCAACAATGAGGGTGTTCAGTGTCCCGAGAGTAGCTTGCCTAAGAGCTCGATTGGCCTGTTCTCCGAATGATAAATCAGTAGAGATATTTTAGTATATGGTCATGAAATGAGCTTTAGGCATTAATGGAAAGTTGTTTTTACCTTCCGTAAGAATGCAGTTAACTCAGCAATTACTTGTTCAATAACACATGACAGGTCTAGGTGCAATGGAGAAGCTGCTATGACAGCAAAAGCCTGCAAAAATGTTGCAAACCATAAAAAGTATTAAAAGAATTGGACTCTTAAGGACGTATGGGATCATGGGAAATGCTAGTGAAAAGGAAAAACGTAAATGCAAAGAAAAATGATTTTACATAGTATTTATTTAAACATGCGTATATTTAGATAGTTTATTGTGTATACAAAGCTCAAATAAGTATCACCATATATCTAAAAAATGAGAATTAGAGATTTAACATATTTTTTATTTCCCCCACATTTTCTTTCCTTAAATTTTCTACTGTGTTCCTTACCGATCTTTCCCTAGTATTTTCCGGGATAAATACAGACCTTAAAGAGAAAAGCCAGAAAAAATCAGGTATAGCAAATGTCTTGCGGTAAATGCCAAACAGCGCAAATAGACATTTCAATAAAACCATCAAGCAAAAAAGGAATCATTTGAAATTGCATTCAATTTCAATAATAGACATTAGAAACACCAGTTTATATATATTACACATCAAGATTATGCAGTGTCAAAAACAAGCTCAAAGAAGTGTAAATGCTCAAAAAGTGAGATGGGGGCTTGATATGAAACCATGCACTAACTACGATGGGGGTTCGATATGAAACCATGCACTAACTAGGACAGGAAAACCAAAAAAATCCAAGATTCCAAGTTCCAACAAAACCTTCACTGCTGTTAGACGAGTTATTTCATTTCCCATTCGGTCAACAAGCACGGGAAGGCAAGCAGGTAATTCAAATTGCAATTGATCGCCAAATTTTGAAACGACAAGACCAATGCAAGTAATGGTGCACTCCTTAACCTCCTGGAAAAGAGCACTGTGTGTCAGTATACTGGTGATAGAAATAATACAGGTTCGAAAGTTCAACTTACTTGATCCTGATCTTGGTTGGTGAAACGTGCCATGATAGCATTGTATATGGGATGAACATAAGGTCTAAAGTCAAAAGAATGACCCTATAGCAAAACAAACAAGAACAAAAAGCTTTTAGTGCTTGGGTGCTTCAGAATAAGAATGTATTACTTGGTGAAGTGGAAATTAAAAAACTCGCCTGAATATCAGGCCGCAAAACCCGAACAAGTTCACCACAAACTCTTAATGCTTCTGCTGTAACTTTGTAATATCGTTCACCAACAGCAGCTATAACAGGACTAGAAATGGCCTGGAAAAGTTAAGGAATAACACTAGTTAGAAATTAGATAGTATACCCCATTCATTCAGGTGCTTGTGAAAATTCAATTACAAATCCAATTGACAAGCTACAAAAATGAAAGAATGCAGTTGCACATACCAGTTACACAACAACTTAGCAACAGGTCCACATTTATAATAAAAGGGGATAGAAAGAGATTGAAAGAAAGCATGAACTTGTAACGACTAGTAAACAAAACTCTCTACAAAAGACATTGATTTTATAATAAAGAGAGCATTAGTTTAAATATTCTCTTACACTACCTGAACATTATTTATCTGAACTAAGTTCCATGGAGAACTCATTTCATCAAGAAACTGTCCTATGTTACACATACCAGTTACACATGAAAGAATGCAGTTGCACATACCAGTTACACAACAACTTAGCAACAGGTCCACATTTATAATAAAAGGGGATAGAAAGAGATTGAAAGAAAGCATGAACTTGTAACGACTAGTAAACAAAACTCTCTACAAAAGACATTGATTTTATAATAAAGAGAGCATTAGTTTAAATATTCTCTTACACTACCTGAACATTATTTATCTGAACTAAGTTCCATGGAGAACTCATTTCATCAAGAAACTGTCCTATGTTACTAGGTAAACAAGGAATGTTTATAGAGAACAGTAACGAACACTGTCACCAATTCATCCTTATTGACAGTGGAAGAAATTATTACTCTGTACATCATATACTCATATTAGGCAATTAAATTTATTAGATAACATCATTTTATACAAGAACTAGACTCAACTAGTCTTGCCATACAGCACTTAAGATATTCAACTTAGTTCTTTACCAATAATATCAGTACTTCATAGTTCATACATATAACAAATGAAGATACATAATATCTGTACACATTTTCACAATTAATCTCACTGAGGATTTTTAAATGTGAACAAAAGGTCCACAACTCTTTTATTTACTTTGAAACATTTTTGTTTGTGTCAAGACTGATAGACATCAAATTTTATAGACTATGGCCTAACTTTAGAGACAAAAATTTTCGGTACGATTACGAAAGATTTTTAAAATGTGTACAAAATGTTCATATGTTTTATCGTATTTGAAGTTGCAACTTTAACTGTGGCAAAGACTCAAAGTTACATATATTTAACAGTGTCACTTCAACTTACAAGCATTTTTCGTGGATCGCAGCCAAAAAAGAACTTGGCCATGGCAGGATCCCGATAACGACAAGGACCATATTTACAAAAATTTGGACAACTGGGGATGACATTTACAAAATGGAATACACAGGGACTACATTTCAATGTGGACAACAACTGAAAGACTAAAACTCTAAAAGTGTGAGTCCCCTTCAACAAAGCATAACTTATGCTTTGAAGATATAAATCATACAATCAGCACAAATTATGTCATCATGGTTGAGAGTTTGCGTGAAAATTCATTATTTGAAACACATGTGAAGTCTAGAGACAATACCAAGTCATTACCTCAATGTGCGGATGGAATACAGGAGGACTATGTGAAGCCAATACTAATCTAGTGAATGTAAGAGCTTCAGTCTTTAAGTTTGATGTAGAAGACTTGTCCTGATACAGTAAATGATAAAATGACAATTTATTTCTGAAATAAAGCAAGAGAATGTACAGATCCTTCAAGCGGTACAACTTACAAATAACGCCTTTTCAATTCCAGGTATCAGTGACCCAATATGCTCGGCAAGGCAATCAGGAAGGACAATCACTAGTTCTTTCAAAACTGAAAATGCACCGACCTGCAGAAAGCATGGAATGACTCAATTGGTAGCTTAGTAGTATCAAAAAAAACAATTATGTAGTATAAAGTTAAGAACTTGTACCTTCGTTTTCACAGATTTCTCCCGGAGCTGCTTATTAATAGATCTAACAATTTTGGGTACCTCTTGGTTCAGCGACCATCTGGGACTGCATGACAAGTCAAGGATAAAGTAGTCTTTCAGCTATGGCATTAAAGCGCAACGGGGAAAGTAAGCATCTGCTTACAAGTTTACAACTTAATTAACATTGATACTAAAGAAAGCCCTTTCCCCCACAAACTACAAACAGACTAATAGAGACAACCCAAACCGACAGTGATATCATTAAAGTCAAGTATATGAAGTTTCTTTATTGGGTTTTTTATTGGGGAGGCATTAGGTGCAGATAATTTTGCCTTGATTGGTTGAAGTCTATCTGTCCCTTTGTAACATTGCCAGTTTGGCGCAGCAGCTCAATGAATGTGTTGAATATGTCCATCTGCACAATAACTAATTAGAAAGATAAGGATAAGTCATCAAAAAACTCCAGACAAATACTCGACTTTACCTTTACATTCTCTTCCCTTTCTTTAAACCTGTCAATTAGCTTCGGGCAAGCCTGTGACAAAGTAAGTGATCGGAAATTGTTATTATTATAAGGTTAATGCAACTATCTTCTTTCAGGAAGACAAGATACACCAAAATTTTCCTGATGATACTAGCGGGGGGAATAAAAATTAGTGTTAATCACCTTCAAACACATTATAACCATTAAGATTACCTTAAAGGCTTAAATTCAAAAGGAAAAGATATCAAGTTTGTTAAATACCTCCTCATATAGCTTCATGATCATTTCAGGACGAGAAACAATTAGCGCTGTTAAGCATTTTGCAGCGGCTCTTCTAACCTTCCAGCTGACATCTTCATCGTCGGTATACTCATCAGCACTTTCACTACAATTCCATTAAGGATCAT
Organism: Cuscuta europaea; assembly: GCA_945859875.1. Lineage (NCBI taxonomy): Eukaryota > Viridiplantae > Streptophyta > Magnoliopsida > Solanales > Convolvulaceae > Cuscuta > Cuscuta europaea. The sequence goes on along the minus strand of CAMAPE010000019.1, from coordinate 1,968,582 downwards.
ACATTCAGCATAAACTATGAAGTAATGATGTGTAAAAACTGTATAACTAAAAATATCAGGTATTAGCAAACTCGAAGTCATAAGTATGTCTTACTCATCCTCATCTTCCTCCTGAATTTCATCATCAGTGTCTTCCTCCATATTATCAGTGAAATTGGGATCATAACTCAAGAATTTCAAAGTAAGATGCAAAATTTCATTACAGTAAGAGGAAATATCCCTGTGGCACCTTAGCAAGAAACTCTCAAGTGCCTGCAGTGAGAGAATATTTAAACCCAAGTCCATAAGAACACACAAAGAATGTTTGATGAATTTGATAAAGGACACATATTCACAAAGAAACACCTGTAAACTATACTCGCGAAGTTCCTCATCATTCTCAGATGCAGTTGTACAATAGTTTATTAGTACTGGAACTGCATCAGCCAAGTGGGGGCCAAAACGATAGCCAACAGCACGGCTTATAAATAAAAAAATACAGTGTTTAGTACGTAAGAAACATTTAGTATAAAAAGAAAATATCCAAAATTTATACTTCCTCCGTCCCATAAACTTGGTCAAAGTTGATTTGCACGTAGATTAATATAGTAAAAACTGTGTGGTTGATATTTGTGCAGAGGAGAGAGAAATAACTTTAGCCACATATGTGTTACTTTAAATGGAAATGGCAAAGTTTTTGGGACGGCTAAAAAGGGAAAGTTGACCAAGTTTTATGGGACAGAGGTAGTACTACACTACAAATAGTAGTCACTTAAAAGACACCATAGATACGTAGGCAGAAGAGATCAACATGTACTAACTAAAGCAGGAGTACTCTTACCAGCACAGTTTGAACCTCCCCCCCCCCCCCCCATGTATTCTTACCTACAAATTTACAATGCACCCCATTTGCTAAAAATTGAAAACTATACATTATTATATTTATTTAAAATATAACAATTATAAATGTAACTAAGTACCACATAGTTTAAAGCCCCTTCCCCCCAATGTATCAGTGTATCACCGACAATGCACCCCATTTGCTAACAATTGTCAATCTGCCACACTACACAACATAGTACCCCAAAGCCTCAACCTACTAGAAATTGAACATATTTGGAAAATGCTATAAGTGCAGAAAAAAATACAAACAAGTGATGTGGTTATTGTAATCACCTTTGATGTAAAAGTGATGTGTTAAACAGTATGATGTTGTCACATACTCACATGCCTCTTTTGCAAGACTTTTTGTAAGAGTGTATGTACCTCCAGCATAACTCAACATATTTTATACTCCGTATTATACAATAAAACCGGAATCTCAATGTAATTGAAAAACTAGAATCGCCAAGGACAGAATATAAATGGGCCTGATGGAGTATATGGCCCAGGGACCCCCGGCCCACATACTTCCTCTACTACAATCAGGCCCAACAGGTCCAAACGGGCCAAGCCCGGAAAAATGGAGCTCTAAGCAGCCCACAATACGCAAAGGGGTGCCTTCGGCCCCATGGCCGAAGGCTACCAGTGACGGAATCGAGCTCAGAAACATCATAGGAGATCAAGGCTTGAAAACCAAGCCTTCGGCACCTGCAGCCCTCGGCAGGTAGGAGCCCTCGGTAAGAAGAGGCATCACAGAAGAACAAGGCTTGAAAATCAAGCCTTCGGCACCTACAGCCCTCGGCAGGTAGGAGCCCTCGATTAGAAGAGCCTTCGGCCCAGCACTCTTCAGCCGAAGGCATCCACCTCGACAGAATATCCTCTTCACATGCGCCTGGATCACCGTACCAAGTACAAACGTCACATCCAACCACCGCATTTAATGCGGCCACATGCGAGTGCCAGTGCCACCCCGGTTGAGGTGACCCCTCGACCACCAGAAAACTGACACGTGTCCTTATCTGGCATTTATTACTACTATAAATAGCACCCCTTTCCCCCATTGTAAACCACGCTTAATACATATCGAATATACACTCTCTCTCTTACTTATTTGCTCTGACTTCTCTCTAGTTATTCACCGCAATAACCCCTCGGATAAGCTACCCCCCGGGTACACGATCCATCATTTGGTGCTTTCATTGAGAGGTCGAACGATCAAGTAAGAAACCCTCCCCCTTCGCCAAACATTAGCCCTCTACTAAAATGGTGAGAACAACACGTGCCAACTCCAAAAACGTAGAAGACAAGAACCTGGCCCTCGGCGACGTCAACGCCCCCGAAGCCTCTCACAAGGCTCCCGAGGGCGGTGTCATCGCTGGGCTGGAACAGACGGCTGTCGACCTACGCCTTCAGATCCAGCAGAATGCCCCCGATGCCCGCCTCGGCATCGAGGCCAAGAAGAAAAACCGGAGCGATGACCAAGTCAGCCCTCCGGTCCTCACCATCGACGTTCATTCGGCACTCTCCGCCTTCATCCAGACGCTGACTCAGAACCCGGGTGCCTTCGGCACCCTGGCTCCGGCTCAACCCCAGGTTGGGGAGAACATCGTACTTCCCCCTCTGCCACACCCCTTCGGAAACCCCATCCCTCGGGTCAGGAATGACGAAGGGGTAGTGGCCCAAGACACAGCCTCCCAGGAAGTTCAGTCCCGGGAACGCCACAATGACAACAAAGAAAGGCCCCGCACTTCCGCCCTCAACCGGCTCGGAGGGGGGCAAGACCGCCGAGGGCCCCAAGAAAGCGGAGGGTCTGTCTCGAGGGCAGACGAGGAGCGTCCCCCTCGGGACAAAGGCAAGGCACCCCTTCATGCCGACGATGCTCGCCACCAGATCAACCAGGCCCACTCGGCCCGGGTTCGTTCGCAGGGGGCGGAGACCCTCCCGAAGGACCCCCGGGACGAAATTATTGCGGCCCTCCAACGCCGACTTGATGAAATGGAGGCCGACAAAGCTCACGCCACTACCTCCACCCCTCAATCACCTCAAATACGAGGCCATGATGGCCAAAATGGAGGAATTACAGAAGAAGGTAGTCGAGGGCTCCGGGGAACCCATCATCCAGCTCCGGACCCGGACGCCATTCACCCCAAGGGTATTGGCGGCCCAAATCCCGGAAAAGTACCGAGGGCAACTCATCAAGCCCTATGAAGGAAAAACTGACCCCCAGGAGCACTACAACAGGTATCAAAACAGCATGATGATGATGGGGGCATCAGATGAATACTTATGTCGTTGGTTCCTTTCCACCTTGGAGGGACCAGCATACGAATGGTTCAATCGATTGCCCGAGGGCAGCATTGACTCTTGGCAAGATCTTGCCCAACGCTTCCTCACCCATTTTGCCGGAAGGAAGCGCGCGAGAAAGCACTTCTCCCAGCTCCTCTCCGTCAAGCAACAGCCTGACGAAACACTTCGGTCCTTCATTGACCGGTGGATGAAGAAGACAGATGAGGTCGAGGGCGCCGACGAGCGTACCCTCCTCGTCCTCTTCCAGGGGGTTCTCCGCAGCAGCCCCTACGCACGGAGCCTCATCACCGACCCCCCAAGATCATACCTCAGAGCACTCCAGCGGGGGAGCCTATACGCCGACGCCGACGACCTCCACTCCTTCAAGAAGAACGAGGGCCAGCCCTCGAAGAAGATAAACAACACGCCGGCCCCAAATGTGCCGGAGGCCGAGACCATGGAAGCCACACCCAGCAGGGCCGTAACGAACGCCAATGGCGCCCTCGGCTGGACATGCCGAGGACTCCCCTCACGCACCCGGTGAGCACTATCCTCAACTATGCGGAAGAGCAGGACCTTTTCCCCAAGGACCCTCGGTCGGCGAGGGAGATCTACGCCATCCACCAAGGCGGCACTTATTGCCGTTACCACAAAAGCACCTCCCACAATACAGACGATTGTGTCTCGTTAAAGAAGGCTATTGAACTCTTAATTCAACGGGGTGAGCTCCACCAATTCATCAAAAATGCCCCAAGGAAAAACACCGGGGAGAACACCGATAAAGAAGAAGGGGACATCGCAACAAAGAAACATGAAATCGGGAGGCTCAGTGACGGAGAGGAGTTCGAGGAGCCCCAGCTGAAGAAGCGCCACCTCCGCTAATCATGTTCCTCACCTTCGGCGTTAGTCTCAGCCTTGGGCCCTCGACCTCGAGGCACATTACCATCCCCTCGGCCTAGAGCCCTCGGCCTTGAGCGGTGAATCTTAACAAAGCCGTTGTCAAACAACGCACCCCTTGTATTCCGCTTATTTCTATGAATTTAAGTAAACTACAACACAATCCAGACATCTTATCGACCCCTTCGAGGCCAAATGCCCAGGTATGGCCGATGGTTTCTAAAGACGAGGGGCCTGCAAAAGGCCCGCGTTTTTGGAGCGGGACGCTCGCCGCGTCGCCGGCGCGCAACGCACGGCGACAGGCCTGAAAGAATGGCTGAGGTGACGAAATCCTCAAACTTGGGGGTGAAACGGCAGTCGTCGGAAACCGACCAAGCCTAGCCCGCGCCGTAAATAGACGACGGGACCCCCCAAGGTCAAGGGACGGTTCAGCGCCGGGGGACTAACAGACGAACCCCCGGACGGATCACTTGGACCCCCTTCCGACCGAGGCGGGGAAGCAACCCCCTCGGCCGAAGCCTAGAAGAAGGAACACACATCAGGAGGACTAACATACGACCTCCTGGCACAATCAAGGGACGGCCCAGCGCCGGGGGACTAACAGACGAACCCCCGGACGGATCACTTGGACCTCCTTTCGGCCGAGGCGGGGAATCAACCCCTCGGCCGAAGCCTAGAAGAAGGAACACACATCAGGAGGACTAACATACGACCTCCTGGCACAATCAAGGGACGGCCCAGCGCCGGGGGACTAACAGACGAACCCCTGGACGGATCACTTGGACCTCCTTTCGACCGAGGCGGGGAATCAACCCCTCGGTCGATGCCTGAAAGAAGGAACATACACCCAGAGGACTCCTGGAACTATCAAGGAAAGGCCCTCGGCCTCAACATCAGACGGCCCTCGGCCTCAACATGACTCTATTTCATAACGGTTTTGGCCTTAGCGTGATCTCACATCACCAACGGCCCTCGGCCTCAGCGTGATCCCACATCACAACGGCCCTCGGCCTCAACATCAACAACGGCCCTCGGCCTCAGCGTGAGGACATCACAATGGCCCTCGGCCTCAACATCAACAACGGCCCTCGGCCTCAACATCAGAACGGCCCTCGGTCGCAAAATCAACAACGGCCCTCGGCCTCAACATTAGGACGGCCCTCGGCCTCAACATCACCAAAAGCCCTCGGCCTCAACGTGATTCAACATCAACAACGGCCCTCGGCCTCAGCGTGATCCCACATCACAACGGCCCTCGGCCTCAGCATCAGAACGGCCCTCGGCCTCAACATCAACAACGGCCCTCGGCCTCAGCGTGAGGACATCACAAATGGCCCTCAGCCTCAACATCAGACGGCCCTCGGCCTCAACATGACTCTATGTCATAACGGTTTTGGCCTTAACATGATCTCACATCACCAACAGCCCTCGGCCTCAGCGTGATTCCACATCACAACGGCCCTCAGCCTCAACATCAGAACAGCCCTCGGTCTCAAAATCAACAACGGCCCTCGGCCTCAACATAAGGACGGCCCTCGGCCTCAACATCAACAACGGCCCTCGGCCTCAACATAAGGACGGCCCTCGGCCTCAACATCACCAACGGCCCTCGGCCTCAACATCAGACGGCCCTCGGCCTCAACATCAACAACGGCCCTCGACCTCAGCATCAGGACGGACCTCGGCCTCAACATGACCCTATGTCATAATGGTTTAGGCCTTAGCGTGATCTCACATCACCGACGGCCCTCGGCTTCAGAGTGATTCCACATCACAACGGTCCTCGGCCTCAACATCAGAACGGCCCTCGGTCTCAAAATCAACAACGGCCCTCGACCTTAACATCAACAATGGCCCTCGGCCTCAGCGTGAGGACATCAACAATGGCCCTCGGCCTCAACATCAGACGGCCCTCAGCCTCAACATGACTCTGTGTCATAACGGTTTTTGCCTTAACATGATCTCACATCACCAACAGCCCTCGGCCTCAACGTGATTCCACATCACAACGGCCCTCGGCCTCAACATAAGGACGGCCCTCGGCCTCAACATCAACAACGGCCCTCGGCCTCAACATAAGGACGGCCCTCGGCCTCAACATCACCAACGGCCCTTGGCCTCAACATCAGACGGCCCTCGGCCTCAACATCAACAACGGCCCTCGACCCCAGCATCAGAACGGCCCTCGGCCTTCATCCCCCCGACATCTTTATTTGATGTCGGGGGCTATCATACGGCCCTCGACCTTCATCCCCCGACATCTTTATTTGATGTCGGGGGCTATCATACAGGCCCATCGGCCTTCATCCCTCCGACATCTTTATTTGATGTCGAGGGCAATCACACAGGTCCCTCGGCCTTCATCCCTCTGGCATCTTTATTTGATGCAAGGGGCTGTCATACAGGCCCCTCAGCCTAGCTTTCATCCCTTCGACATCTTTATTTGATGTTGGGGGCTATCATACAGGCCCATCGGCCTTCATCCCTCCGACATCTTTATTTGATGTCGGGGGCAATCACACAGGCCCCTCGGTCTCCATCCCTCCGGCATCTGTATTTGATGCCAGGAGCTCTCACACAGGCCCACCTGGCCTTGCACCCCTCCGTCACCTTTATTTGATAACGGGGGGTCCTTACAAGCTCCTTAGCTTTTTCATGCAGGATCTAAGGCTGATCTTGGATGTCCCCTCAGCAGACGGACACAACCGCCGCTCAACAATCAAGGCCGAAGGGTGCACTCCTTTTGCTTCATTCTGAGGGCATCCGGTGTACTCTTTTTCCCTCATTAGGATTTTTTCCCACAGGGTTTTTTCCTAATGAGGTTTTTAACGAGGCATCTCCCCATTGTGGAGCAAAAGGCGTCACCCCTCGGCGGCTCCTGCTGAAGGCATGCATCACTCTACTCCTGTTTCCCTCGAGAAACTCTCGGCAAAAGGAGTGGGGGACTGGGGGACTCCCCTCGGCAAAACACGCAAATGTTAAAAATTTTCTATTTCTCAGCTACAGCAGGCTGAGGCAAGATCACAATGGCAATCTACTCCCCTCGACATGATGTTTTCGGCTTACAGAATGCCTCCGGCCACACAATGCATTCGGCCACATGATGCCTCCGGCCACACAATGCCTTCGGCCACATGATGCCTCCGGCCACACAATACCTTCGGCCACATGATGCCTTCGGCCACACAAAACCTTCAGTCAACAAATGCCCTCAGCAAAGCACACAAATGCAGATCTCTCATTACTTTACAAACTACAACAAAGAAACACATACGAGCAACACACTTACACTCCCTTCAGAAAGCTCTCAGCCCTCGACATATGGGGGAATTGAGAAAATGAGGCACTCAACAGAAAAGGGAAGCCTTCGGGGAAATCACCACAGCTACTCCTTTTCCCTCAAGTACCTTTCGGTAAAAGGAGTGGGGGACTCCTGATGGAGTATATGGCCCAGGGACCCCCGGCCCACATACTTCCTCTACTACAATCAGGCCCAACAGGCCCAAACGGGCCAAGCCCGGAAAAATGGAGCTCTAAGCAGCCCACAATACGCAAAGGGGTGCATTCGGCCCCATGGCCGAAGGCTACCAGTGACGGAATCGAGCTCAGAAACATCATAGGAGATCAAGGCTTGAAAACCAAGCCTTCGGCACCTGCAGCCCTCGGCAGGTAGGAGCCCTCGGTTAGAAGAGGCATCACAGAAGAACAAGGCTTGAAAACCAAGCCTTCGGCACCTACAGCCCTCGGCAGGTAGGAGCCCTCGATTAGAAGAGCCTTCGGCCCAGCACCCTTCAGCCGAAGGCATCCACCTCGACAGAATATCCTCTTCACATGCGCCTGGATCACCGTACCAAGTACAAACGTCACATCCAACCACCGCATTTAATGCGGCCACATGCGAGTGCCAGTGCCACCCCGGTTGAGGTGACCCCTCGACCACCAGAAAACTGACACGTGTCCTTATCTGGCATTTATTACTACTATAAATAGCACCCCTTTCCCCCATTGTAAACCACGCTTAATACATATCGAATATACACTCTCTCTCTTACTTATTTGCTCTGACTTCTCTCTAGTTATTCACCGCAATAACCCCTCGGATAAACTACCCCCGGGTACACGATCCATCAGGGCCTATGGGGGTAAAAAGTTCATTTTGTCCAATAACAAAGAAACATATTTTAAATGCATGCACTGAAAGAAACAACTTGAGAGGAGTTAAAAAAAACAAGTGTATTATATGAATGTGCAAAGTGATGTATAGCTACCTTAGTGCCCCAATCATCTGAATGTTAGTTCGTGTCATCTCCGGCTTTGAGCGCTTATTGCTCAAGAGCTTTACAACTTCAGCTGTGACCTTCGCCAACAAATCATCTGACAAGCTTGATGCTAAAGATGCTGATATATATAAGGGGAAAATGGCAGTAGATGAAGTAAATGCTTTAGGAATTAAAACTAATCAAGTTAAAAAATATGTCCCAAATGTACAAACTTACCTAAAGATGAAACTGTTTTCTTTCTAACACTGGCTTGGTTGGAACTTAGCTGAGGTATTAATGCACTCAGCAATACCTCATGATCAGATGTAACCAGTGTTCCATATTTGTGAAGAACATCACACAATATGTCAAGGCATTCACATTTTATTTCAGTATTCATCACCTGAAGAAAAGCATTCATGACACTACCATAGGTAAGTATTCCTATTAAATGAAAAGCCTGCATTCAGGAAGCAGGGAAACTAAACAAACAGAATCATCGTAAATTCATCTCATTATTCCTTTTTTGCAAGTAGGTTGCAACAGGAAGGGAGAATCTAGCGTATATTTTGCCACAATGCTTTTTTACAAGAATTATTAGTGTTAACTAATCTGAGCTGCTAAATTAGTTAGCACTATAAATTTCACGCTACCAAGTACAAGCCCCTAAACTAGTTGGGATTGAAATGATGTTGATGATCAGCCACAAATATATGCAAAATGATATATGGTTAGCAGTTTTCACAAAAGGAACGCGAAAAAGGAAGACTGTAATAGGACCAGTGGTACACTATTGTCTAGCTATTTGATTGCAAAACTGACATCAGAAATAACTAATAAGACGAATTTCAAGAACTTACAGGAGCTGTTATTCCCTTTATCAACTTGGGGGAGATAGAGACAAGAATAGATTGGGCAACAGATGAAGGAACTTCAGAAACGATTGTTTTTAATGCAATGCTTGCAATGTCTCGGTGTTGCTCTTTCCCATTTAGCAGTTTATCACACAGCTTGTTTGTCATCTCCAAGACTTGTTGCTCACGAACCTTCTTCACCAAAGGTGCAAGGCTAACCAAGTAAAACAGAATATCATTTATATGTGTCCGGTAAATCAAAGAGGGTGGAAGCTGGGATGCAGACCACCTTCTTCTCATGCAGTTACATAGTGTCTATTAAATCGCAAGGTTTTCCCAGACTGTTGACCATAAATCACACACTTGATCCTACAATGCAGGAATAATACACCATTGCACAATACTTAAGGTGCCAATACAAGGGAAACAAAAAAAGGTAGCATAAACTCCATAATGAAACACTAAAACCAACAACCAGATTACAAGTATCCCCCCATCCGCTTTTTATTTTTTTACATCAGTTTTATTCACCCAAAAGAAGATTCCAGCAGAGCGGTATCTAAAGGTTGACCATTAATATTTTTCATTCCTTATTAGTAAAAAAATTAAAAAATTCAGATTTTGAAAATTTAAATTATGAGAGGAATTTAACAACATTTTTCAAAAATTTAATTTATAATGCATTAATAAATAAAATGTAATCAAAGTAGAATATGTGAATAGTGCAAAATCACCAATGTTGCAACTAAAAGAGAACAGAGGTAGTATTTTTCAAACCATTTGATGATCATACATGTAATATAGCATCACAGAAAACAGGTCATGACCATCTTGAACTTTATGATATCCCAAAATGTGAAAGGCTAAAATTTGTCTCTTTTTCTTTTGGGTGATAAGGTAAAGTTGGTATAAACAATGCAATATAACACCCACTGAAGCACATATGTGTACATGGAAACAATAACATTTAAAACAAATAAAATGTAAAGTGTGTACCATTTTACGGCCAATCCAGAAACATCACCCGCAGCATCATCTAGCTGTTGTAGTACAACATTTGAAACTTTTGCTTCAAGTTCAGCATCAAGTTTAAATCCTTCTTTGTTCAGTTCGTTGAGCAAATCAGAAGTGGCCATGTATCTGTAATCCTTATCCTTACCCGTCATCTGCAGTAAGTAAAAATTAGGGCATTCCAAAATTAAGCATAAAATAAGTCCAAGCATATTACTGACTTGGGTCTTAAACAAAGATTGGAAAAGGAAATCGGAGAGTTGGATGCCTACCTTTTCCAATATGGTGGTTATGACCATACTGGCCATTGTTGCAAAACCCTACAGAGAGATTGGAATACCTTGATATTGAATTAACTGCCAACAGAGAAGAAAGAGTTTGATACTAAGAGGGATATGATATAGAAAATAATTCATTTAAGGGAATAAACATGAAACTCGGTAAGACATTTTGACAACAAGGAGTCCAAGGACATTGTTTAGGAAGTAAATACATAAACGAAATGAAGAAGAACTGGATAATCTCATAACAAACTGGTTGATAAAACATTTAACCAACCATACTAAACATATAAATATACAATGAACATAACCAATTTTTAAATTACAAATAGGTCCTGATATAGCCCAAAGTAAAGACTGAAGGCAAACTTTTTTAAAGCGAAAAGCGCACAAAAGCGATGAGGTGGGGATTTAGCTTAAAAGAGAAAGCGCTACGCAAAGCGTAGCTTACTCACAAAAAGAGATGCTTATAATAAAATATAAAAATAAAATATATAACTAGTCGTCTACTCGTCTAGTCATATGGGTAAATACATTAAGGGAGCTAATTACAGTTTCCCATGTATCATTTCTAGCTGAAATTAGATGAATATGGGGTCAAAACTCAAAATAGACAAAAGCAGAGTATTTTAAGTCATAGCAGACTACTCTACTAGTCTACTAAAAATATAGGTAACCAACGCAGCCAAAATATAGGTGTCTAACAGTCAACCAGTTTAGAGGAATTCATTTTCCTTAAAAGCCATACATGTGCGGGATATTGCACTCTTCCGACTTTTGTATTCTCATTACATGCTTTCCAGGGGGATTTGTACAGGATTTCGATATCCATATTTTAATCCCCTCAATTCTGAGTCATGTACTACCGGATAAAGCTGTATAATTGATAAAACCTCACCTACCTAGGGAGTTTTTAAAAATGCAACACATTTTTCAGGACAAAACACTACATTAAGCAAATGTGAGCGCCCAGTTTTAAGCTCATTTTTTAAGATTTGAAAGGAATCAGATTTGTTTTATGATTGAAAAGGCATCAGATATTAGTTGGATCATGAAGAAAATGATTGGAATGCTATATTGATCACGTTAAATTTGAGGGGGGGAACAAAACAAAGCTTTTTCAAGTATTTAGAGATCTTTTTTTGGTAAAAAGAAACTAAAAATAGAAAATAAGGTGTACTCGAATACCGCTTTTCTTTATTACACTTCAACAATAAAAGTCTAGCAGCCAGTTAGAAGAAAAAGAAAAAGAAGAACTCTAGCAGTTAGAACCCTGGAACTCTTACATTTAAAAATAATGTTAACGAAGAAGTCTAGCGATGTCAGGACTCAGGAACGATGAGAAGGAATCTTTACCTAAGAGAAGTCGATTGAAGCAGATAGAGAGGCCAAGAGAGTCGAGCGATGTCAGGACTCAGGAACTATGTCTTTACCTGCGACTTTGTCTGAAAGAGTAGAATAACCGGAACGATAATAACCCTAACGTCCATAGACGACGGTAAGTCTTAGAAAAAGGGGTACTGTTACAAATGTTAATGAGACCATAATTAAATAAAATATTTCACAAATATATAGTACCTCTGTGTGGAAAAGGTTCAACAGATTGACTTTTCTTTGTAAATGATTTTAATATTTGTATATAATTTATAAATTTTATTTTTTTATGAAAATATTTGAATTAAGGAACAATTTGATATAATTTTCATATTCAAAATAATTTCATATTAAAAAATATTATCCGTCAAAGTTGATTGTCATAAATCAAGAAAAAGTCAATTTGACAAACCTTTTCGTGAGTAAGGGAGTATATTATAATGTAGTTAGTATTGGTAATTGTGATATTATAAATGTATTACTTTTAATATTTAATGATTAATTTGTCACTTAATTGTTAATTGTTTCCTAAAATGGAAATTAGAACCTTTATATGGGATGCCCAAAAAAGAAAAGTGTGAATGATGGATAGTCTACCCGGGGGTATATATCCGAAGGGTTATTGTGGGAAGTAACTCAGAGAGAAGTCAGAGCAAGTAAATAAAAGTAGAGAGGGAGTGTATTCAGTATGAATGCCGTTTTCAGCGTGTTACGACTTGGTTACAAATGGGGAAAAGGGGTGATATTTATAGTAGCAATAAATGCCGGGCAGGGACACGTGTCAAGCGCTCATTGGCCGAGGGGTCACCTCAACTGGTTGGCGCTGGCAGCCGCATGTGGCCGCATTTAATGCGGCTGTTGGATGGGACGTCTGTGCGGGGTACGGTGATCTGTACGCATGTGAGGCGGATATCTTGTCGAGTGAGATGCCTTCGGCTATAGAGCAGTAACCGAGGGCTCTTCCACCCGATGGCACCCTGGTGCCGAGGGCTCACAGTGCCGAGGGCTACTGTTTTCGCCATTTTCTCCCAGTTTCTTAATTTGCTTGAGAAACCCGCTCTGTGAGAATTTGGAGCCTTCGGCCAGGGGGCCGAAGGCACCCCTGTGCGTTGTGCGGACTGGCTGGTACTCTGGGCGCTGTGATTTGGGCCTGTTGGGCCTTCTGGGTCTGTTGGGCCTTCGCTGGAGTAGTAGGAGTCTGTGGGCCGGGGGTTCCCGGGCCATATACTCCATGAGGAGTCCCTCACTCCTTTTGCCGAAAGGTACTTGAGGGAAAAGGAGTAATCTGTGCTTGCCCTTTGATGTTGTCCCGTCGTGATCTCTGAAGTTGGTGAGGAGTTGTTGCTTTTATGTCCCTGCCGAAGGCAGTCCCTCAGTTACCCACATGTCGGGACTTGAGGGCTTGCTTTGTTGTTTGTTGGAATTTCACAGATTTTGTAGTTTAATGATTTTCCCGAGGGGGTCCTCCAGTCCCCCACTCCTTGAGGCACTTGTAAAGTGGTGAAAAGGAGTAAAGTAGTTACGTTGCTGTTGTGGGCCGAAGGCTGACTCTTTTCGTTTCATTTTGGGGGGATGTCTCGTTAAAAACCTCATTAGGAAAAACCCTTTGGGAAAAAATCCTAATGAGGGAAAAAGAGTGCACCGAATTCCCCCAATGATGAATCGAAAATGTCAAACCTTGGTATAAAGTGGAGAATGACGGGAATGCCGAGGGCTCTCTCTTCTGAGGGCTCCTGTGTTGATTAGCCGAAGGCTTGCTGTTGATGTCCTGGTGGCGCCGAAGGGGAGCCCCTCAATTCGGGGATCGAGGGCCTGCTGGATGAGGGCGACAATGGAGTTGTTACCGGGGGGTCCACTGTTTGTTGATTAGTTGGCGATGAAGATACCCGAGGGCTCCCATTACCTGCGTGCGATGGGTTATCCGTCAATGAAGGCAACTCCCCGGGGGCTACCCGGTTCTGCAGTGCTGGGGGGGAATTCCCGAGGGGTGCCCTGATATGAAGCCTTGGGTTTCTGAAGGAGTGATCCCGAAGGCGTCTGTTATGTGCTGTGTGGGGCGCAACCCGGGGGCACTTCTGAGTGAGTGTACCCGGAGGCTATCCTTGATGAAGTGGAGTGAAGTAGAAAACCCGGGGGCTTCCGGAATGTAGCCGTTGGAAATATAGCCGTTGGAATATGTAACGACAGGATATAGCCGTTGGGGGGGCGGCACACGTGGCGTGTGATGGCTGGCTGTTCGTGGGCGGCGTCACCGGTTGGGTGAAACGACGGTGGGTAATGATGACGGTCCGTCCGAAGGCCCGGTTTCCGGGCCCAAGCCCGGATTCCAGCGCCTATAAATACCCCAAGGCCAGAGCCATTTCCCCTGTGCGAACTCAGTTGTCTTAGCGAAGCTCTGCCAAAAAATCTAGTGAGAGAAACTCCAGCCTTCGGTCAGAACTTCTGCTTTCAAGGTCAGTGCCCGCTTTCCCTTCACCTCTTAGCTACCTGTACCATTCCCTTAGGTTAGGAGATAGAAAATTAGAAACGCTAGCGTACACGAGCCTTCGAACTAGAGTCAGCATGTCGTCCCAAAGTGATTCTCAAGATATCTCGGGGGCGCCCTCGGTGGAGGATGAAGTCCTCTCGGACGTGGAGTCCTCAAGTGCAGAGTCCTCGGTGGGACAGGATGCCGTCATTGCCCTGGAGTTGCAGAAAGCCCTCGTAGCTGAGGCGGAGGCCGAGGGCTTTGAGCAGGAATGTGAGGACGAAGAGTTGGCCATCGCCTGGCAAGCAGCTGAAGAGGAGGCACAAAGAGAAGGCGAGAGGGTCACCGTTGCTGTGCTCCCCCCTCGGGGTGCCGGGGAGGCCAGTACCTCTCGGCCGCTGAATGCGGTCCCCCTCCGGGTGGCCCCCGGAAAGAAGAAGGCCAAGGCCGCTGTTCCCAAGAAGAAGGGCAGCGTAGCAGATCAAGGGAAGCCCCTCGACATGCCCGAGGGGTACTCCTATCTCAACACCGCCGCTTTGGAGATCAAGTCGAAGGTTGATGCGGCGGACATCTATGTCACCCAGCTTCACGTGGGCCCCTCGCCATCGTGGTGACACCGGGTCCGGATGACGTTCTCTCCCGGGCTCTCGAGGGCTGCATTGCGGTGCACGTCCTCTCGGTATCCATGGGGCTCCGCTTCCCCTTGCACCCCTTCCTCCGGGAGTATCTTCGGTTCGTCGGTTCGGTTCCCTGCCAGCTGACCCCGAATAGCCATTCTTATATCACTGGCTTCCTTCAGCTCTGTAAGTCCCGGGGGGTGACGCCTAGCCTGGACCTCTTCTTCCAGAGCTTCAACCTGTGCCGGGGGGGCACGCGAATGCCGAGGGATTCGCCAATCTGCAGCAGGTGTCCGTGTTCAAACTCTTCACCGAGGCGCCCTCCTCGAACAAGGGGTGGAAGGACTGGTGGTGCTATGTGAAGCTAGCCGAGAGCCCCTTCCCGAGGGAGCTGCGTGACCGCTTCAGGAGGCACGAGAAGAGGAGGAGCGCCGCCCTCGAGAAAGATGGCAGGATCCTGGCCATGATCCCGGAGGGCCGGGACAAGAATATCTCCATCAAGGATTGCACCAAAGAAGCAGATCTCTACACCCTCGGGTTCCGGCGGTACCGGTTCCTGGGGGAAACTGATGAGAAGTTCCCAGTGTTTGAGGGAGCCTCCTGAGGTAGTAGCTGAGGGCATTCTCACCCTCATCTTAGCACGTTTGTTCATTTGTTTTGTTAATCCTTTATGCCACTTAGTAGTGACCCCTCGATCCTAACCCCTCATTTTTTTGCAGGTGTTCCAGTAAGTATGATGAACGTCAAAGGCCTCGCCCGATTCAAGAACAAACCGGCCAAGGATCCGAAGGGGCCGGACGCAGGTGGCCAAAAGCCCGTCGGTGCGCCCCTCAAAAAGCCCGAGGGCGATGCTGCTGCGGCTAAGAGGAAGTCGTCGGCGAAGGAGCCCCCCCAAGCCCCCAAAAAGTTAAAGAAGGGGGATGCCGCGAAGGATGACCCCCCGGTGGTGATTATAGATGACCCTCCGGTGATGCCGACGGCGCAGGTGCCGAGGGTGGTCCGGGAGCCATCTCTCGAGGTCCTCACGCTCTCCCTTCCGGCTGTTACGGCCGTGTTGAATGGCACAGCCGACCCGAGGGCGCTCCTGAGGGGTATAACCCTCGACATCGACAGGGCAGCTCTCGGGGCTGATGATGATCAAGCCCTTGAAGACAGGATCCTCCGGTCTTCCCTCACGGTGAGTTCACTGTAGTTTGTTTTTTTGTTTCCCACTTTGAACTAAGAAATCACGTTTGGCCCTGACAACCCGCTTATCTTTGCAGACTTGCGTTGCCCTCGGGGAGCAGTTCCGACGGCTGGAGGAATGGCGCCTCCACAAAGCTAGGCAAGACGCCAAGATGAAGGAGCTGATCCTTAGGGACTCCCAGGCCACGAAGCTGATGGCCCAGCTTGAGGAGGACCTCCGGCTTGCGAGGGCGGAGTCCGAGAGGCTCAGGGGGGAGAAGGCAGAAGCTGAGGCGGCCGCTGCGGAGGCCGCAAGGAGAGCAGCCGAGGAGGCCGAGGCCATCAAGGCGAAAGCTGTCGCCACAGCCCGGGAGGAGGCCATCTCCGGGTTCCTGGACGGGGGTGGAAGACCGAGGGGCACAAGGCATGGTTGTCTTCGGTTGTTGAGGCCTCGGTTGATGAATGGCCCGAGGGCCCGGGGGAGGAGTGGATGGCCCGGAAGGGTAAGCAGTATTATGATGGGGGCGAGTTCTTCACTCAAGCCCTCATCTACCGGAGGATGGCCCGCCATCTGAAGGTTGAACCGAAGGACTTTGACCCGGCGGCGTACGGGCTCCCCCCTCTGCAGCCAGATATCCGTGTTCCTCTCCCCCTGATGTCGAGAGGCCAGACCTGGAGGATTCCGAGCTCCGAAGGGAAGCCGAGGGCGACGATCCTGAGGCCGATGCAGAAGTTACATCAAAGCCATCGGGGGAGGCGGCCCCCGGGAATGACATGATTTGATGTGTACTTTTGTAATTTGAACAATTTTGTAATAGCCTCGGCCTAACATTGTAATAACCATATTTACTCTTTGTTGTGATGAATGATTGAATGCCTTCGAGCATTGTATATATAAATTGTTTTCTCCAATTCCTTTCTTCCTGAATGTATGCCTTCGTTTTCCTTGAGTGTATGCCTTCGGTATTTTTGAATGTATGTCTAGGACTTAGAATATTTTTCGATTGTAGCTAGCCCTTGGAGCCCTCGGTAGTTGGGCACCCTCTGCTGGATATGCAACCGAGGGCTCAGCAGCAATTAGGACTTGGAAATTTTTCTAAGTGTAGCACACCATAGGGCCTTCGGGTGTTTGTAGTAACCCAAATCCTAGGACTTAGAAAAATTTCTAAGTGTAGATTTCCCCTTGAGAGCCTTCGGGATATGGCATCCCCTCCTGATGTGTGAATATTGGACCGAGGGCCCAATGTATAGGATTTAGAATTTTCTTTGCCAGTGTAGTATGTCACGTAGCCTTCGGCTACTGTGGAGCCCCAACTGAAATATTGATCAGGCCGGGGGCCAATTCATCAGGACTTAGAAAATTTTCTTGAGTGTTGATTCCTTATGTACTGTAGCCTTCGATTGATAGGCAGCCTTCGACAATTAGGTCCCTTGAGATGAGGGTGAAATATGTAGGACTTAGAAAATCTTCTAAGTGTAGAGTTTCCCTTGGGGAGCCTTCGGGAGATGGCATCCCTTCATGATGTATGAGTAGTTGTCCGGGGGGGGGGGGGAATATGCAGGACTTGGAAAATATTCTAAGTGTAAAATCTCCCTTGGGAGCCTTCGGGAGATGGCATCCCTCCTTGATGTATGAGTAGTTGACCGGGGAAAAGCATGTAGGACTTAGAAAATATTCTAAGTGTGGATTTTCCCTTGGGAGCCTTCGGGAGATGGCGTCCCTTCTTGAAGTATGGCCTTCGACTGTCATATTCCTCTAGATGCAATACTGACTGAGCCGGGGGCCCATCTTTAGGACATAGAATTTTTTTTTTTGTTTGCAAGTGTTGTTGTATCGCATAGCCTTCGGCTATTGTATTCCCCTGTCTGTAATGTTGATTGAGCCGGGGGCCCAATTCTAGGACTTGGAATTTTTTCAAGTGTTGTTTCTTTGTGTAGCCTTCGGGTGATAGGTGCCATTTGACTCTGCATTACTTTGCGAGATGCCTGGGGGCTTCTAATTTAGGACTTAGAATATTTTCTAAGCGCAAATTGGTGTTGAGCTTCCGGATGTAGATCCCTTGTGTTGTATGAGTCTCTGGCCGAGGGCCAAATATGTGTGGAATCCTGTTGTTGTGTAGAATGCCAACGATGAGTGTGTGCCCTCGACTTCATTTTTAGAAGGTGTAGATTTCGACCCTTGCTGGAGCCTTCGGTGCCTGTGTGACCGGAGGTGACCAGGCAGTGGACTTAGCCGTTTCCTGATGATATTCGTTTGAGTAGTATCCTTCGGGAAATAGGAGCCTTCAGTTACCGGAGGTGTTCTCGTGGGGAGCCCTCGGCTTGTTGTGGTCTGTGGGAGTGTACTCTTTGATTTCTCGCTGAGTCTACTCCCCTTCACCCCCTCTTTTTTTTTTGGTTGGTGGTGAAGGGAAGGCATCAAGAAACTTGGTTTCTTGGTAAGGCTGGGCCTATTAGGAGACCATCAGAATACACCAATGGCTCTCCTCCCTCGGGTTAACCTTCCGAGTTCCGAGGGGATCGAGGGACGTTTCCTGGGCACAAGATATGGTGGTCCGTAACCTGCCTCCCCTTGGGGGATGGCGCGGAAAGCGCCTCATTTTTGAAAGTCGTCCCCTCGGCGCTAGACATAGTCCGTGGCCTGCCACACCCTTGGGGTGGTGGCGCGGGGAGCGTTTCGGTTTGGAAGTCGAATCCTGGGCATTTCTCATGCCTGTCATACCCTGGGGGTAGTGACGCGGATAGCGTTCCGTTTTTGAAAGTCGAATCCTGGGCATTTCTCATGCCTGTCATACCCTGGGGGTAGTGACGCGGAAAGCGTTTCAAGGAAGGGTTTTCATTTGCACACTAGTTGCAAATGGCCGGGGGCACTACGTGCCGCCGGCACCGATGGTGGCGCCTTCGGTATATGCGTCCTCGTGGGGTACGGCTTTTAGAAACAACACTTGGTGTTAGTTTCGATGTGTAGCCCCCGGTACTTGGTACCGAGGGGTCTTCTGTAGGAACACTTGGTGTTCTCTTTTGTCGTAGTTGATGTAGGTGTCTACCCTCGGTACTTGGTACCGAAGGGTCTTCAAATGAAACACTTGGCGTTTCCCAACAGATGTTTGGAAGTTGATAGGAGAGCATATCCCTGGCACTGGGTGCCGAGGGGTCTTCTTTGAAACATTTTGGTGTTTTTCCTTCGTTTCGATGTTTGATGATGGAGGTGTACCCTCGACACTGGGTGCCGAAGGGTCTTCTGTGGGAACACTTGGTGTTCTCATCTTCTTTTTTTTTGAGTTTGAAGGTGGGGACGTACCCTCGGCACTGGGTGCCGAAGGGAAATGAAACACATGGCGTTCCCTGTTGTTGGTGATAGGAGTTCCCTCCCTCGGCACCGGGTGCCGAGGGGTCTTGACTGAAAACACGTGGTGTTTTCGCTGTTTGTTGTAGGTGTTGATGGTGTCCGCCCTCGGCATTTGGTGCCGGAGGGGGTTCTTCTCGTGGTGAGGCCTGGGGCCTGTGGTCAGTATGAGGGCTTGATGTCTTGAATGTATCTTCATTCTTCGAAATTGGAGGCCTTGGGCCATAGGATAGTACATTCACTAGTTATGAGGGCTTGGCCGCTCTTACATTATTGATAAAATTTAACTAAATGGTGTACATTCCAGTGTCTAGGGACTTCTTTCCCATTGGGGCGTTTGAGCTTGTAGGTCCCGAGTTTGATGATGGCTGCTATGATGTAGGGGCCTTCGAATTTTGGTGCCATTTTTCCTCCCTCGGTTGGTTGGCTGGCTTCCCTCCTCCGGAGGACATAGTCCCCTACTTGGAATTCTCGGGTGCGAACTTTGGCGTCGATGTAGCTTTTAACCTGCCTTCGGTAGTTTTCTGCCCGGATGAAGGCCTGCTCCCGGCGTTCTGAAATGAGCTGGAGGTCGAGGGCCATGTTGCTGTCGTTGACCTCGGGGTCATACTGGATCACCCTTCGGGTGGGAAGGGTGACTTCCGTAGGAGCTTTGGCTTCAAAACCGTAGCAGAGGGAGAAGGGTGTTTCACCTGTTGCTCGCCGAGGGGTGGTGCGGTAGGCCCAAAGGATGTTGTGGAGTTCTTCTACCCAGCCACCGCCCTCGGCCTCCAGCTTCTTTTTGAGGCCCTCGAGCAAGGTCCGGTTGGCATTCTCTACTTGCCCGTTGCCTTGAGGGTAGGCAACGGAGGAGAAGGTGTGTTTGATTCCCCATGCCTCCAGAAGGGCACAGAAGGGGGCTGCCTCAAATTGTGTCCCATTGTTGGAGATGATCTGCTGGGGGACGCCAAACCTTGTAAGGATGTTCTTGAGGACGAAGTGACGGCACTTCGCCTCTGTGATGCTGGCTAGGGGTTCAGCCTCCACCCACTTGGTAAAGTAGTCGACGGCCACAATGATGTACCTGTTGTTGGAGGTACCCCTCGGCAGAGGGCCCACAAGGTCTATCCCCCATCGAGAAAAAGGGACAGAGGTGCTGATGGGGGCATAGTTGACCGCTGGCCTGCCGGGACCTTTCTGGAAATGTTGACATGCGGTGCACCTCCGGGCAAGGTCAGCACAATCCCTGGCCATGGTTGGCCAGAAGTAGCCCTGGAGAATGAGCCTTCGGGACATGGAGAAGGGTCCTTGGTGAGCGGAGCAAGTGCCACTGTGCACTTCCTCCATTGCGACCTCGGCTTCATCTGGATGAAGGCACCGAAGTAGCGTGCCATTGTAAGATCGTTTGTAGAGCCTTCCATCTTCGATGGTGTAGCTGGGAGCCCTCAGCTTTGCCAGTTTAGCGCGGGCCTCATTCTCGGGTAGCTGCCCTGTGGAGATGAAGGCGGTGATATCTGAGATCCAATCCTCCTGACGTTGTTGTATGTTCATAACGGGGCTTGCATGGATGCTTGAGAGGCTGAGTTCCTCGATTTTGGCAATTTTGGAGATGTGCTCGGGGGAGTCGGCCGAGAGCTTAGATAATATGTCGGCCTCGGAGTTCTGAGCCCTCGGTATTTGAGTGAGAGAGTGTGCCTCAAATACCTTAAGCAACTCCTTGGCCGCTTCCTTGTACTGTTTCATTCTCCCCTCCTTGGCCTCATATTCTTCGGAGATTTGGCCAACGACCAACTTGGAGTCGCATTTAATGTGGATCTGCCGAGCCCTCATGTTGGCTGCCAGCCGAAGGCCACATAGGAGGGCTTCATATTCGGCCTCATTGTTGGAGACCTTGAAGGAGAAGCGGATTGCATAGTATGCCCTGAAGCCCTCGGGAGTAATGAGGACTACCCCTCCCCCGCATGCTTTGGTCGCGGAGGAGCCATCAGTGTAGAGGGTCCACCAGTCGTCCGAGGTAGCCGAGGGCTCCCCGTCCGTGGCTGCCATTGCGGTACATTCCGTCACAAAGTCCGCCAGGGCTTGGCCCTTGATGGCAGGCCTTGGACGGATGTCAATGTTGTACTGGCTCAAGAAGATAGCCCATTTCACCATGCGGGAGGAGCTGGTGGGGCTCCTCATGAGGGCACCGAGGGGTTGATGGGTGAGGATTTGAACCGGGTGAGCCTGAAAGTAGTGGCCCAGCTTCTTGACAGTCCAAACGATGGCTAACACCGTTTTTTCCACAGGGGAGTAACTGAGCTTGGCCTCCCTTAGGGTTTTGCAAACGTAGAAGATGGCATGTTGGATGCCGTCTTCCTCCCTTATGAGTACAGAGCTGATGGCCGCTGGGCTAACCCCAAGGTAGAGGTAGAGGGTCTCCCCTACCTTGGGTTTGGAGAGCACAGGAGGTGAAGATTGAATTTTTGGAGTGTCCTGGCATTCGTTTGAGCTCGTCGAAAGCCCCCTGGCATTCTGGAGTCCATAGAAAGCCAGCCGTCTTCCTCATGATCTGGAAGAAGGGTAGAGACTTCTCCGCTGATTTAGATAGAAAGCGGTTGAGGGCTGCCAGGCGGCCCGTCAACCGTTGAACTTCCTTCACGTTGCGTGGGGGCTCCATGTTGATGATGGCCTGGATGTTCTCGGGATTGGCCTCAATACCCCTTCGGCTCACCATGTAGCCCAAGAATTTGCCCCCTTGGACGCCAAAGGTGCACTTCTTCGGGTTTAGCCGAAGGTTGAATTTTTGCATGATGGCGAAGATTTCCCGGAGGTCGTCAGCATGGCTGGAAGATTGTTTGCTTTTGACGATCATGTCGTCGACATAGGCCTCCATGGTGCGCCCTAGGACGGCTTGAAAGACCCGGGCCACCATCCGGGTGTAAGTGGCCCCCGAGTTCTTTAGGCCGAAGGCCATCACTAGGTAGCAGAAGATGCCCTCGGGAGTCATGAAGGCAGTTTTTTCGGCGTCCTCCTCGTGCATGAAAATTTGATGGTACCCTCGGAAGGCATCGAGGAAGGACATGATCTCACATCCCGCGGTCTCATCCACCAATTGATCAATGTTTGGTAGAGGGAATGGATCCATAGGGCATGCTTTGTTGAGATCGGTGTAGTCCACGCACATGCGGAAGGTAGGGGGCTTCTGTGCGAGGACTACATTCGCTAGCCATGAGGGATATTTTACCTCCTTGATGTGCTTAATAGAGAGGAGCATGGCGACCTCCTTCTTCATAAATTCCCTCCTCTCGGCGGAGAGGGGCCTCCTTCGTTGTTGTACTGCTTTTGCCGAGGGGTCCACCGAGAGGCGGTGGGTGATGACCCTTCGGCTGATTCCCGGCATGTCCTCCGGCCCCCATGCAAAGACAGTGGAGTAGGTGCGGAGGGCATCGGTGATACCGGTCCTCAAATCTTCAGGGAGCTGAGCTCCAATCTTCACGACTCTCTCCGGCTGGGCCGGATCGAGCGCAAAGTCTTCTACGTCCTCGGCCGGTTCAGCCCTCGGCCTTCTTTCCTCTTGGTCGACGGCTCCGGTGATGGTGTCAACACGGAATTCCGTCTTGCTTACCTTCTTAGTGACCTGAAGATAGCAGGCGCGGGCAATTTTTTGGTTCCCCCGGGAGTAGCCAATGCCCCCCTCGGCGGGAAACTTGAGGCAGAGGTGCCTCATGGAGATGATGGCTTCGAGGTCCTCGAGGGCTGGCCGGCCGAGGATGATGTTGTGGGCGCAGTCAATGTTGACGACGACGCACTCCACCTCGAGCTGGGCTCTATGGAGCCCGTCGCCGAAGATCACCGGGAGGGTTATTACCCCCTCGGAATCAATAGTATCACCGGTGAAGCCGGCAAGAGGGGTCTTAATTGGCCGAAGGGACCCCCTCTCCAGATGCAGCTCTCTGAAGGTGCTGAGGTACATTACATTGACGGAGCTGCCCGTGTCAATGTAAGTTCGGTGAATAATGGTGTCGTTTATCTCCGTCCGAATCACCAAGGCATCCCTGTGAGGAGAAGAAGTAGGAGGGAGATCTGCGTTGGTAAAGGTGATGGGTTCCTCCCTGAGTCGCTTTACTGGGGGCATATGAGTGACTTCCCCCACGTAAAGCGATTGAGCCCACTTCTTTCGTTGGCTGGTGGAATCGCCCCCTGTATTGCCACCGGTGATCATGAGGATGTGGCGTTTCTTCTCCTGGTAGTGGGGGTACTCCTCCTCCTCTTCTTCCAAGTTTCCGATCTCCCTCTTCTTGCCGAGGGGGATGGTGTTCGGATTTACCCAGGCATTTACCTTCGTATGGTGCCCTCGGGGAGGTCCCTGATGAGAAGGTCCCTCCTGCCGAGGGCTCTGGACAAACTGGGACAGGTGCCCTGCCTGTATTAATCTCTCGATGGCCGTCTTCAGCTGATGGCAGTCATCGGTCCTGTGCCCCTGGTGCCGATGGAAGCGACAGTAGGGGAACTGAGGGTTGATAGCGTGTACCTCCGGGGGTGCGCGAGAATCACGCTCAACGAGGCCCCTCTCCTCGGCAAAATCGAGGATGATGCTGACGGGGTGCGTCAATGGGGTCCGAGGGCGGTCCAGGAGAATGGGCTGGGCCCAAGTTTTAGGGTTGCTCCTATAACCTCCCTCGGGCTTGGCTTGGCCTTGCCGAGGGCGGTCATCAGAGGGTCCCGAAGCCTTGGGGCGATTTGGAGGAGCCCCCGGCCCTCGGTTGTGCTTGTTGTCAGCCCTCGGGGGCTGCTGGTCCGGATGCTGGTGATACTTCTCCACCTCCTCGGCCTCAGCATATCGGTCCCCCCGCTGCAAAGCTCTTATGTAGTCGCGGGGGGGTTCAATGATGAGGCTCCTTGAAAAGTTACCGGTGCGGAGGACGGTTTGTAGGAGGGCCAGGAGGGTCCCGTCATCAGCACCGTCGACCTTGTCGGCCTCCGTCCTCCAGCGCTCCAGGAAATCCCGAAGGGTCTCATCCTTCTTCTGGCGTATTGTTAGGAGGTGGGAAAAGTGCTTCCTTGTGCGACGCCTCCCGGCGAATTGTGTCAAGAATCGTTGGGCGAGTTCTTGCCACGAATCAATGCAGCCCTCGGGCAGCCTGTTGAACCATTCGTATGCCGGTCCCTCTAAGGTGGAGAGGAACCATCGACACAAATATTCGTCTGACGCCCCCACCATCATCATGCTGTTCTGGTATTTGCTGTAGTGTTCCTGGGGGTCCGTTTTCCCGTTGTAGGGCTGTATGTGTTGCCCTCGGTATTTTTCCGGGATCCGGGCCGCCAATACCCTTGGGGTAAATGGCGTCCGAGTCCGGAGCTGGATGACGGGTTCCCCGGAGCCCTCGGCCACCCTCTTTTGTAACTCCTCCATTTTGGCCATCATGGCCTCGTATTTGAGATCTGAATGAGGGGTGGAGGTGGTGGCGTGAGCTTTGTTGGACTCCATCTCGTCAAGCCGGCGTTGGAGGGCCGCAATAATCTCGTCCCGGGGATCCTTCGGGAGGGTCTCCGCCCCCTGCGAACGAACCCGGGCCGAGTGGGCCTGGTTGATTTGGTGGCGAGCATCATCGGCATGAAGGGGTGCCTTGCCTTTGTCCCGAGGGGGACGCTCCTCGTCTGCCCTCGAAACAGATCCCCCGCTTTCCTGGGGCCTTTGGAGTGCTTTCCCCCCGAGGCGGTCTTGGACCCCTCGGCGGTCTGGCCCTCCTCCGAGCCGGTTGAGGGCGGAAGTACGAGGCCTTTCCCTGTTGTCATTATGGCGGTCCCGGGACTGAACTTCCTGGGAGGACGTTTCTTGGGCCACCACCCCTTCGTCGTTTCTCACCCGAGGGGCGGGATTTCCGAAGGGGTGTGGCAGAGGGGGAAGTATGATGTTTTCCCCAACCTGAGGGTGAGCTGGAGCCAGGGTGCCGAAGGCACCCGGGTTCTGGGTGAGCGTCTGGATGAAGGCGGAGAGCGCCGATTGCACGTCGATGGTGAGAACCGGAGGGTTGACTTGGTCATCGCTCCGGTTTTTCTTCTTGGCCTCGATGTCGAGGCAGGCATCGGGGGCATTTTGTTGGATCTGAAGGCGTAGGTCGACAGCCGCCTGTTCCAGCCCAGCGATGACACCGCCCTCGGGAGCCCTGTGAGAGGCTTCGGGGGCGTTGACGTCGCCGAGGGCCAGGTTCTTGTCTTCTACGTTTTTTGAGTTGGCACGTGTTGTCCTCACCATTTTGATAGAGGGCTAGTGTTTTGTGTTTGGTCGAGGGGGAGGGTTTCTTACTCGATTGTTCAACCTCTCAACGAGAGCACCAAATGATGGATAGTCTACCCGGGGGTATATATCCGAAGGGTTATTGCGGGAAGTAACTTAGAGAGAAGTCAGAGCAAGTAAATAAAAGTAGAGAGAGAGTGTATTCAGTA
This sequence comes from Cuscuta europaea, assembly GCA_945859875.1. Classification (NCBI taxonomy): domain Eukaryota; kingdom Viridiplantae; phylum Streptophyta; class Magnoliopsida; order Solanales; family Convolvulaceae; genus Cuscuta; species Cuscuta europaea. The sequence continues at coordinate 1,942,760 of CAMAPE010000019.1, read as the reverse complement.
TGAATGCCGTTTTCAGCGTGTTACGACTTGGTTACAAATGGGGAAAAGGGGTGCTATTTATAGTAGCAATAAATGCCGGGCAGGGACACGTGTCAAACGTTCATTGGCCGAGGGGTCACCTCAATTGGTTGGCGCTGGCAGCCGCATGTGGCCGCATTTAATGCGGCTGTTGGATGGGACGTCTGTGCGGGGTACGGTGATCTGTACGCATGTGAGACGGATATCTTGTCGAGTGAGATGCCTTCGGCTATAGAGCAGTAACCGAGGGCTCTTCCACCCGATGGCACCCTGGTGCCGAGGGCTCACAGTGCCGAGGGTTACTGTTTTCGCCATTTTCTCCCAGTTTCTTAATTTGCTTGAGAAACCCGCTCTGTGAGAATTTGGAGCCTTCGGCCAGGGGGCCGAAGGCACCCCTGTGCGTTGTGCGGACTGGCTGGTACTCTGGGCGCTGTGATTTGAGCCTGTTGGGCCTTCTGGGTCTGTTGGGCCTTCACTGGAGTAGTAGGAGTCTGTGGGCCGGGGGTTCCCGGGCCATATACTCCATCAGTGAACCTTCTAAATTCTAATGGGACGGAGAGAGTACTTTCAAAAGAAAGAAAAAAACTAGCGACCATATAAGTAAAGATGTTTGTTTTGTTACAAATAGAGAGTGAAGTGTGTATAAAAGACTTTTTTCTTTGTTCTATAGTGATCATGATATTAGAGCCATAAAAAATTTTCTATCGTAAACGACTTATGTTAATGTACTAGAAATCCTTATACTACTCTCGTCCCCATGTTATTGTCTCATTGCGGTTTATGATGTTTGACTGGCGATAAAGCAAACAGATCCCTGTCCGCATTAGAATTATTTTTAGAAAAAAAATTGCATATTCAGAAACTACATTAATTTTTGTAAAGTAGCAAAAACCAGAATAAAATTTGATAAAAATTTGATAAATAAAGTAAGAGAGATAATCCAAATGAATAAAAATGGGACAATAACGAGAGACGGACGGAGTATTTAATAGCAATACAAATCAATCAAATCATTCATCCGGAATAGATCACCACCGTTCACCTCACGCTAGCTCCTCTTGAGTGGCACATTCACCTTCTTCCATTCGTATGAAAATTACTTCCTTTTTCAGTCGCAGGCGGCAGGCCAGATCATCGAAGAAATAGCTTCTGCCACACCTTCGAGTAGTTCTTCTTCAATCGATTGGACCTTCCGATTCGAAGTTGATAATCCTTGACATCACGTGTTTCCGATCGCTGACCTATCCTCCGGTTTTTCCCATGGAGAATGTCTGTTCCTTGAAGTTGGAAAAGGCACCAGGCCACAACCATTGAAGCAGCTAGGTAGAACACGCAACTGCCATATATGCAAACCTTCCACTAAATGATGATCATATTTTCTTCCCGACCAGCTTTTTTTGTGTTTGGGAAAAAATTAAGTTTTCACTAATGCGGTTTGAAAGACCGGAACCAAACTTAATTTCAGCTGATAAGCATTTTGCAGCGGCTCTTCTAACCTTCCAGCTGACATCTTCATCGTCGGTATACTCATCAGCACTTTCACTACAATTCCATTAAGGATCATACATTCAGCATAAACTATGAAGTAATGATGTGTAAAAAGTGTATAACTAAAAATATCAGGTATTAGCAAACTCGAAGTCATAAGTATGTCTTACTCATCCTCATCTTCCTCCTGAATTTCATCATCAGTGTCTTCCTCCATATTATCAGTGAAATTGGGATCATAACTCAAGAATTTCAAAGTAAGATGCAAAATTTCATTACAGTAAGAGGAAATATCCCTGTGGCACCTTAGCAAGAAACTCTCAAGTGCCTGCAGTGAGAGAATATTTAAACCCAAGTCCATAAGAACACACAAAGAATGTTTGATGAATTTGATAAAGGACACATATTCACAAAGAAACACCTGTAAACTATACTCGCGAAGTTCCTCATCATTCTCAGATGCAGTTGTACAATAGTTTATTAGTACTGGAACTGCATCAGCCAAGTGGGGGCCAAAACGATAGCCAACAGCACGGCTTATAAATAAAAAAAATACAGTGTTTAGTACGTAAGAAACATTTAGTATAAAAAGAAAATATCCAAAATTTATACTTCCTCCGTCCCATACACTTGGTCAAAGTTGATTTGCACGTAGATTAATATAGTAAAAACTGTGTGGTTGATATTTGTGCAGAGGAGAGAGAAATAACTTTAGCCACATATGTGTTACTTTAAATGGAAATGGCAAAGTTTTTGGGACGGCTAAAAAGGGAAAGTTGACCAAGTTTTATGGGACAGAGGTAGTACTACACTACAAATAGTAGTCACTTAAAAGACACCATAGATACGTAGGCAGAAGAGATCAACATGTACTAACTAAAGCAGGAGTACTCTTACCAGCACAGTTTGAACCTCCCCCCCCCCCCCCCCCCATGTATTCTTACCTACAAATTTACAATGCACCCCATTTGCTAAAAATTGAAAACTATACATTATTATATTTATTTAAAATATAACAATTATAAATGTAACTAAGTACCACATAGTTTAAAGCCCCTTCCCCCCAATGTATCAGTGTATCACCGACAATGCACCCCATTTGCTAACAATTGTCAATCTGCCACACTACACAACATAGTACCCCAAAGCCTCAACCTACTAGAAATTGAACATATTTGGAAAATGCTATAAGTGCAGAAAAAAATACAAACAAGTGATGTGGTTATTGTAATCACCTTTGATGTAAAAGTGATGTGTTAAACAGTATGATGTTGTCACATACTCACATGCCTCTTTTGCAAGACTTTTTGTAAGAGTGTATGTACCTCCAGCATAACTCAACATATTTTATACTCCGTATTATACAATAAAACCGGAATCTCAATGTAATTGAAAAACTAGAATCGCCAAGGACAGAATATAAATGGGCCTATGGGGGTAAAAAGTTCATTTTGTCCAATAACAAAGAAACATATTTTAAATGCATGCACTGAAAGAAACAACTTGAGAGGAGTTAAAAAAAACAAGTGTATTATATGAATGTGCAAAGTGATGTATAGCTACCTTAGTGCCCCAATCATCTGAATGTTAGTTCGTGTCATCTCCGGCTTTGAGCGCTTATTGCTCAAGAGCTTTACAACTTCAGCTGTGACCTTCGCCAACAAATCATCTGACAAGCTTGATGCTAAAGATGCTGATATATATAAGGGGAAAATGGCAGTAGATGAAGTAAATGCTTTAGGAATTAAAACTAATCAAGTTAAAAAATATGTCCCAAATGTACAAACTTACCTAAAGATGAAACTGTTTTCTTTCTAACACTGGCTTGGTTGGAACTTAGCTGAGGTATTAATGCACTCAGCAATACCTCATGATCAGATGTAACCAGTGTTCCATATTTGTGAAGAACATCACACAATATGTCAAGGCATTCACATTTTATTTCAGTATTCATCACCTGAAGAAAAGCATTCATGACACTACCATAGGTAAGTATTCCTATTAAATGAAAAGCCTGCATTCAGGAAGCAGGGAAACTAAACAAACAGAATCATCGTAAATTCATCTCATTATTCCTTTTTTGCAAGTAGGTTGCAACAGGAAGGGAGAATCTAGCGTATATTTTGCCACAATGCTTTTTTACAAGAATTATTAGTGTTAACTAATCTGAGCTGCTAAATTAGTTAGCACTATAAATTTCACGCTACCAAGTACAAGCCCCTAAACTAGTTGGGATTGAAATGATGTTGATGATCAGCCACAAATATATGCAAAATGATATATGGTTAGCAGTTTTCACAAAAGGAACACGAAAAAGGAAGACTGTAATAGGACCAGTGGTACACTATTGTCTAGCTATTTGATTGCAAAACTGACATCAGAAATAACTAATAAGACGAATTTCAAGAACTTACAGGAGCTGTTATTCCCTTTATCAACTTGGGGGAGATAGAGACAAGAATAGATTGGGCAACAGATGAAGGAACTTCAGAAACGATTGTTTTTAATGCAATGCTTGCAATGTCTCGGTGTTGCTCTTTCCCATTTAGCGGTTTATCACACAGCTTGTTTGTCATCTCCAAGACTTGTTGCTCACGAACCTTCTTCACCAAAGGTGCAAGGCTAACCAAGTAAAACAGAATATCATTTATATGTGTCCGGTAAATCAAAGAGGGTGGAAGCTGGGATGCAGACCACCTTCTTCTCATGCAGTTACATAGTGTCTATTAAATCGCAAGGTTTTCCCAGACTGTTGACCATAAATCACACACTTGATCCTACAATGCAGGAATAATACACCATTGCACAATACTTAAGGTGCCAATACAAGGGAAACAAAAAAAAGGTAGCATAAACTCCATAATGAAACACTAAAACCAACAACCAGATTACAAGTATCCCCCCATCCGCTTTTTATTTTTTTACATCAGTTTTATTCACCCAAAAGAAGATTCCAGCAGAGCGGTATCTAAAGGTTGACCATTAATATTTTTCATTCCTTATTAGTAAAAAAATTAAAAAATTCAGATTTTGAAAATTTAAATTATGAGAGGAATTTAACAACATTTTTCAAAAATTTAATTTATAATGCATTAATAAATAAAATGTAATCAAAGTAGAATATGTGAATAGTGCAAAATCACCAATGTTGCAACTAAAAGAGAACAGAGGTAGTATTTTTCAAACCATTTGATGATCATACATGTAATATAGCATCACAGAAAACAGGTCATGACCATCTTGAACTTTATGATATCCCAAAATGTGAAAGGCTAAAATTTGTCTCTTTTTCTTTTGGGTGATAAGGTAAAGTTGGTATAAACAATGCAATATAACACCCACTGAAGCACATATGTGTACATGGAAACAATAACATTTAAAACAAATAAAATGTAAAGTGTGTACCATTTTACGGCCAATCCAGAAACATCACCCGCAGCATCATCTAGCTGTTGTAGTACAACATTTGAAACTTTTGCTTCAAGTTCAGCATCAAGTTTAAATCCTTCTTTGTTCAGTTCGTTGAGCAAATCAGAAGTGGCCATGTATCTGTAATCCTTATCCTTACCCGTCATCTGCAGTAAGTAAAAATTAGGGCATTCCAAAATTAAGCATAAAATAAGTCCAAGCATATTACTGACTTGGGTCTTAAACAAAGATTGGAAAAGGAAATCGGAGAGTTGGATGCCTACCTTTTCCAATATGGTGGTTATGACCATACTGGCCATTGTTGCAAAACCCTACAGAGAGATTGGAATACCTTGATATTGAATTAACTGCCAACAGAGAAGAAAGAGTTTGATACTAAGAGGGATATGATATAGAAAATAATTCATTTAAGGGAATAAACATGAAACTCGGTAAGACATTTTGACAACAAGGAGTCCAAGGACATTGTTTAGGAAGTAAATACATAAACGAAATGAAGAAGAACTGGATAATCTCATAACAAACTGGTTGATAAAACATTTAACCAACCATACTAAACATATAAATATACAATGAACATAACCAATTTTTAAATTACAAATAGGTCCTGATATAGCCCAAAGTAAAGACTGAAGGCAAACTTTTTTAAAGCGAAAAGCGCACAAAAGCGATGAGGTGGGGATTTAGCTTAAAAGAGAAAGCGCTACGCAAAGCGTAGCTTACTCACAAAAAGAGATGCTTATAATAAAATATAAAAATAAAATATATAACTAGTCGTCTACTCGTCTAGTCATATGGGTAAATACATTAAGGGAGCTAATTACAGTTTCCCATGTATCATTTCTAGCTGAAATTAGATGAATATGGGGTCAAAACTCAAAATAGACAAAAGCAGAGTATTTTAAGTCATAGCAGACTACTCTACTAGTCTACTAAAAATATAGGTAACCAACGCAGCCAAAATATAGGTGTCTAACAGTCAACCAGTTTAGAGGAATTCATTTTCCTTAAAAGCCATACATGTGCGGGATATTGCACTCTTCCGACTTTTGTATTCTCATTACATGCTTTCCAGGGGGATTTGTACAGGATTTCGATATCCATATTTTAATCCCCTCAATTCTGAGTCATGTACTACCGGATAAAGCTGTATAATTGATAAAACCTCACCTACCTAGGGAGTTTTTAAAAATGCAACACATTTTTCAGGACAAAACACTACATTAAGCAAATGTGAGCGCCCAGTTTTAAGCTCATTTTTTAAGATTTGAAAGGAATCAGATTTGTTTTATGATTGAAAAGGCATCAGATATTAGTTGGATCATGAAGAAAATGATTGGAATGCTATATTGATCACGTTAAATTTGAGGGGGGGAACAAAACAAAGCTTTTTCAAGTATTTAGAGATCTTTTTTTGGTAAAAAGAAACTAAAAATAGAAAATAAGGTGTACTCGAATACCGCTTTTCTTTATTACACTTCAACAATAAAAGTCTAGCAGCCAGTTAGAAGAAAAAGAAAAAGAAGAACTCTAGCAGTTAGAACCCTGGAACTCTTACATTTAAAAATAATGTTAACGAAGAAGTCTAGCGATGTCAGGACTCAGGAACGATGAGAAGGAATCTTTACCTAAGAGAAGTCGATTGAAGCAGATAGAGAGGCCAAGAGAGTCGAGCGATGTCAGGACTCAGGAACTATGTCTTTACCTGCGACTTTGTCTGAAAGAGTAGAATAACCGGAACGATAATAACCCTAACGTCCATAGACGACGGTAAGTCTTAGAAAAAGGGGTACTGTTACAAATGTTAATGAGACCATAATTAAATAAAATATTTCACAAATATATAGTACCTCTGTGTGGAAAAGGTTCAACAGATTGACTTTTCTTTGTAAATGATTTTAATATTTGTATATAATTTATAAATTTTATTTTTTTATGAAAATATTTGAATTAAGGAACAATTTGATATAATTTTCATATTCAAAATAATTTCATATTAAAAAATATTATCCGTCAAAGTTGATTGTCATAAATCAAGAAAAAGTCAATTTGACAAACCTTTTCGTGAGTAAGGGAGTATATTATAATGTAGTTAGTATTGGTAATTGTGATATTATAAATGTATTACTTTTAATATTTAATGATTAATTTGTCACTTAATTGTTAATTGTTTCCTAAAATGGAAATGAGAACCTTTATATGGAATGCCCAAAAAAGAAAAGTATGAACCTTCTAAATTCTAATGGGACGGAGGGAGTACTTTCAAAAGAAAGAAAAAAACTAGCGACCATATAAGTAAAGATGTTTGTTTTGTTACAAATAGAGAGTGAAGTGTGTATAAAAGACTTTTTTCTTTGTTCTATAGTGATCATGATATTAGAGTCATAAAAAAATTTCTATCGTAAACGACTTATGTTAATGTACTACAAATCCTTATACTACTTTCGTCCCCGTGTTATTGTCTCGTTGCGGTTTACGATGTTTGACTAGTGATAAAGCAAACAGATCCTTGTCCGCATTAGAATTATCTTTAGAAAAAAAATTGCATATTCAGAAACTACAATAATTTTTGTAAAGTAGCAAAAACCAGAATAAAATTTGATAAAAATTTGATAAATAAAGTAAGAGAGATAATCCAAATGAATAGAAATGGGACAATGACGAGAGACGGACGGAGTATTTAATAGCAATACAAATCAATCAGAATCATTCATCCAGAATAGATCACCACCGTTCACCTCACGCTAGCTCCTCTTGAGTGGCACATTCACCTTCTTCCATTCGTATGAAAATTACTTCCTTTTTCAGTCGCAGGCCCAGATCATCGAAGAAATAGCTTCTGCCGCACCTTCGAGTAGTTCTTCTTCAATCGATTAGACCTTCCGATTCGAAGTTGATAATCCTTGACATCACGTGTTTCCGGTCGCTGACCTATCCTCCGGTTTTCCCCAAGGAGAATATCTGTTCCTTGAAGTTGGAAAAGGCACCAGGCCACAACCATTGAAGCAGCTAGGTAGAACACGCAACTGCCATATATGCAAACCTTCCACTAAATGATGATCATATTTTCTTCCCGACCAGCTTTTTTTGTGTTTGGGAAAAAATTAAGTTTTCACTAATGCGGTTTGAAAGACCGGAACCAAACTTAATTGTATCTCCGTATCTTGCAACTTTATCTAGAGGGAAATAGATAGTAATGTATGTGAATTTGATGTAGAATAGAACTTCATTTCCCTCCGTATCTCATTAATTACAACATATACGCAGACCTTTACTTTGACTACATTTTATTTATTAATGTATGTGAATTATTTTTTTTGAAAAATGTTGTTAAATTCATCTCATTACTAAGTTTTATAATCTGATTTTTATTTTATTTTTACTAATACAGAATTAAATATAATGACGATCAAAATTGTGTATTGGCAAACGTGAAATGTTGACTGTTGCAACTAAAAAGAGACGGAGGAAGAAGTAGTAGGATGGGTAAAGGCTGGCATATGTTTAATGTTTGTTTGGCTTTTAATTTTCTATTAAATCCAGACAAATAATATCTACAAGTGAACTTTTTTTTAAGATAAATGTCTAAACTTATAGATTCACACAAACTTTTTTAATTAGTGTCAATAAGATAAATGTTGAACATATTAGGTCAGTGTGCTAAAGCTCAAAGGCGGTTAGAGTAACTTAGTACAGGGCTACAGATATGACTCATTTGAGCAGATAGAGCGTAGTTTTCACTTGGATCAAAACCTTGACCTTTTTTCTTTTAGCTAAGATTTTCCACTCAAAATGGTTTTATTATATATTAGGGATTGCTTGATAAACTAACCTTCTTTTTAAACTTTAGATCAGCTGGAGGGAAATTTGATGTCGAACAGAACTTCAGATATATGTTGTTTTAAAAAGAGTGACAAATAGAGGTGGCTTCAGCTCAATAAAAATATAAATAGGTATAATTACTGCGCAAAGAAAGTAACAGTGATTTTTTCGTAAAATAATACTCTCTCTTTCCTGCAAAACTTGGTCATCTTTGCTTTTCTTGATCATTGATGGTAGGGGTGGGTTCGGTTCTTGCGGTTCGGTTTTGACCTAAAACCAAATATAGAATCAAAGTAAAAAGTTCGGTTCGGTTTCGGTTCGGTTCTACACACCAAAACTTGGAACCACGGTTTAATTGGTTTGGTTTGTTTCGATTCGGTTTCGGTTTTTTCGGTTTTTTACCAAAAAATTATCATTTGATTTAAAATTGATATAATACTTTGAGGGATCAAACATATATTACATAAAGAACGCAAACACAATACAACAAATAAAATAAAAATGAAAATAAATAAATATGTCATGAATTATATGAGTATGCGAGAGAGATAAAAGTATATATTATTAATTTACATTGCTTGTGACTAGTTCAAAAAAAGTTCATGAGTATATACGTTATATGTGATATAGTTGAGATAAATATTTATTGTTTCATCAATACGAATTCTTTAAGTTAAGTAAAAATAAAAGTTAATTAATACTAATAACATGTAAAAACATATCATCAGTATAGCTACATTATTACGTGCAATGAATGTGTAAATGAATTCACAAACTAAACTAAACATAACAAACATTATTTCTCTAGCACAAGAAAACCAAAAACTATTAATGATATTAGGGTTAGTTAGGATTAATGCTTAACAATGGACAAATAAATTTTACTCCGTATATTTTAACTAGTTCGGTTTGTTCGGTTCAGTTTTTTACATTCGGTTTCGGTTTGTTAGCGGTTCGGTTTTACTTAGCTACGGTTCGGTATGATTTGATTCTGTTTTCGGTTTTCGATTTTTCGGACCCAACCCTAATTGATGGTCAAGTTTGATCTTTAATACGGAGTATTTTTTAATATGAAAGTTTTTGGGTTTTTTTACAAGAATATTACTAAAATAAAACATATTTACATAAATATGACTATTCATTACTACAATGTGATGTTGTGGTAACTTAAGCTCAAAACTTGAACATGAATTACTATGATTTCATTACTACTCTAATCATTAGTCATATTTTTGTAAATCGTCTTTATTTTGGTCATATTTACGTAATTATTTCAAGTTTTTAAGTATGAAAAATATATGAAATTCTTTCTTTTAACATAAAAGGTAAAATTTCCAAGTAAACAATACACAGTTTTAAAATTTCCAGGTAATCAAACCATCTTACATAAATTGCTACTAGCTGTATAATAGTCCTTTAGTTGATAGTTTCTTTAAACAACCTTAGAGGATCATTTTTCCCATTAGAAAATAGTAGCCCTTTTTGGAACTAAATTTAAACCAATTTTTTCACGTTCCTTTAAGCCCCCATTTCGGTAGATTGACAAGGTCCAAAGAGGGTCAAAGGGTATAGAAGGGCTTTCATATTCCATTAATTGGTCTCCTTAAACATCGTGCCAAAAGCAAACGTAAGCTTTTATCCGGGACAGAGGGAGTGTTTTTTTCTTAAAATCTTTTTTTGCCAAAAAAAATCATTTTCTTTTTGTTTCAATAGCAGGATTTTACTTAAATAGGGAACTGGTTCTGTTTTTTTAATATTAAGGCGTTAAATATGTTTTAAAAAATCATTTTTTTGCCAAAGAATTATGTTTTTGCCAAAACATGCATTTTTGAAAAAAAAAACAATTCTTTTGTTTCAATAGCAGGACTTTAGCTTGTGATGTAACTCGTGTTATGGAAAATGTAACTCGCGTTGATTCTTTTTTGACGATATGTAACTCACCTTGAAGAAAAATATAACTTAGGTGTATGCAAAATATAGCTTCTTGAAGCAAGCACCAATGTAAGTGACACATAGAAAGATGTAACTCACGCACAAGTAGATGTTACTCCCGCATCAGAAAATGTAACTTCATTTACTACCAAAGGTAACTCCTTATAATGTCTATAACCACAACTCACACATATGAAAAATGAAATATCATGTTTTCTCATATTTAAATCGAAATAAACAAACTTAATGTTTTTAAAACACTAAAACATATAAAAGAGATAAGAAATTTATTATAGAAAAAGTGTATGAATATGAAAAATATTTTACAAAAAAGTGTATAAATACAAAAAAAAAATACACAAAAAATAAATTCGGTAGTAACTTAAGATGAAGAAAAAGGTAAAAAAAAAATAGAGCATTATTATGAAATACAATATACTTATTGTAGCGGGTTAATAAATTTTTGTAATAAATTGGTAAAGAAAGAAGTTAATTCAGGTGTAATTTAATTAGTTGAAGATAAAGATAAGTAAAAAATAACAAATAATTAGATGTAACTCACGCATAATTAGATAAACTCGTGCATAAAAAGATGTAACTTGCGCATAATAGAAATAACTCATGCATAATAAGATGTAACTCACACATGATAAGATGTAACTCACACATAAGAGGATGTAACTTCAGATAATCAAATGTTACTCCAAGAATCAAAATAAACAAACTCAATGTCTTAAAACTCTCTAAAAACCTATAAAAGAGATAAACAATACTCGTACATTATAGACAAAGAGTATGCATGTAAAAAATATATTACAAAAAAGTGTATGAATATAAAAAATATATTACAAAAAAGTGTATGAATATAAAAAACACTACAGAAATAAGAATAGTGTATGAATATAAAATGCAATATACTTATTCTATTTAGATCGATAAACTTTTTGTTATGTATTGATATAGAATAAAAAATTGATTCAATTATAATTTAAGTTGAAGATAAAGAAATGTAAAATTACAATTAACTTTTTAGTATTCTAATTTGATGTAACAATGCTCCAAGAGGAAAGAAAAAGGAAAATCAACTATCTAAAGTGGGATCGGCACACCATGCAAATGGTGGGCTGATCCCACAATATAGTTTGCGGCGAAACTAGTATATGTGATTAGGGATGGATTGGGCCGGGCGGCAGAGGCGGCTTGAGCATTTTGGAGGCCCAGACGAAAAATATTTACTATGTACAAATCACTTTTAAAATCAGATAAATTGAATAAAAATCGCCTTATGAAAAAAAAACATATTCAAAGTCCACGATATAATGTTTGTAATATTCAAAAGGATAAATTTTAAAATGCAAACTTATTCAAAACACAAGGCAAACTTGTACTTGTAAAAGTATTAAGAGACTTCAAGAACGAGACTCAGAGAGAAGAACTTAAGTTTATTGCTACTATCAAGTTAATATACGACGCTTGTTCTATATTGACTCGATAGTAAGTTTTATTAATGAACGCATCTCGTTATTAATAACTACCCTCGATGAACTGGATATACTCCTCGATTGAGTATTCGAGAGGAAGATAGTTAAAGATATAACCGGGATCGACAAACATTTCATTAAGTGGATAAAAAGCAAAACCAAGTCCTCATCTCATTGAATTAAACTCATATAGGTTGTTTATCTTAGTGTTTTTAAATCAAACAAATCTAAACCCCCCTTGTTACTACTTATATAAAAGAAAAATATTCCTTTCCCTGTGGATACGAACCTTACTTCGTTATACTACGTATATTCGTTGTATTGTATTTATTTTGAGTGCACCTCACGACAAAGTGCACGTCATGAAGAGTCTTAGTTGATTCACTAACCAAGGACTCATGTCGACGGCGGGCAGTGAGGCATATATACAGTAGCCGATTAGCGGTCTGTGTTGGACGTTGATGCGTGTTGAGATCGGATTTTGATAGTTTTTTCCTAACTTTAAGGTATCATAAGTCTCAATTTTATGCTCAAGTCATATTTACCTGCCGTTGGTTCGAGTTTTGGTATTTTTGGAGTCAAAATCAGGGAATTTGAGCATGACACCACCGATGGTTGAGAAGCAATAGGGACGAGTTGAGAAGCATTTTAGAGTTGATTAGGAGCATTGGAGATCAGTGATGTGTTAAAGACAAAGTTTTGAAGACAAAAGAGCTCTAGAATTGGCTACGAGATCAAAAGAAGACGAATAGAGCTTGAAAACAACGATCGGGATGACGTTCTGTCAATCGTTCAAGCATATCTTTTCTTAGGAACATCCAAAAAACATGATTGAAGTTTCATATGAAAGCCAACTTCAAGGGCTACAAATCATATGAAGACACCATTGTGAGAATCTGAGAGAAGCAAGGTGAAAACAGACGATGAAGTCAGACAATCTCTGTTGAGATTTCAGAATGCGACCTTCCACCATTTTATTCATATATTTTTATTGGATGATTCAAATCCAGTTTTGCAAGTTTTGTTGGATAGAAGACTTCATTAGCTACAACTTTGATGAAGGACGGATAGTCAAAAGTGAACTATAAAGCTGATTTCTGCTTGCAGTTGCCGCTTGGTGTATTGGCGGTCTGCGAATAACACCTAATACTAATATTGGAGTAGAATTTTTTGGAGGCCCCCTTGATAGTTGAGGCCCAAGGCAGTTGCCTGGCCCAACTGCCCTCAAAGCCACCCCTGCCGGGCGGGCAGACCCGGGCCCAGTACCGTTGATACCAGCCTGGGCCTGATTTTCCGGGACTGGTACCAGCCCCGTATCCGGCACAGTGGTTATAAGGGACTGGTTTCGAGTTTGATTTTTTGGGCCTGATCTGGTCCCAACGGCTATTTAAAAAAAATTGGTTGGGTACCAACCCGGACCAGATACTGTTTGGGACCGAACTGGAACCGATACCGGAGCATACAAGGTCAATACCAGGCTCCACTTTTCTAGAACCGGTACTGCCCGGACCCGGGCCCAGGCACAACCTGAGTCTATCCCTACACGTGATTATGTGAAAGGGCTTTGCTAGTTTGCTGTAGGATTTGGACTTTGGAGTGCAAGCGTTTTTATTATTGTGGAAAATGTCATGTGCAAACTACTTTTCCTATCAGTATTTCATTTATGTCTCAAGGTCGTTTGTTTTTCATTTATAACTTTTAACTTTTCAATTTAACTTTTTTATTTCAAAAAGAATCTTTCTCGTCGCATTGCTCCTCTCTATTATGTTCTCCGCTTCTTCACATAATCTCCTCCACCATTATTTCGTTGGCTGAATAGATTGCCGCCTCTTCGCCAAGGCACACCATGTGAAAATAATGGAATGGCTTACCCAATATGGTAGCCCCGGGTGTATATTATATAGAGAAGTGTTTAGAGTACATTAGGAAACATAATATAAAAGGAATCCTAATACAAGGAAACTACTGAATAATAATTACTCTATTACACCACATCCTATGATCAATCATATCCCTCGATATGCTTTATCCATCCAAGAAGAAGCTAGGGAAAAGAAACAAACAACGTTCGCTCAAGTTTGTTGTTGACTCGCACTGGTCGATCTGCTCAAATTCTATTCAATTCAATCTGTTTCACATAACTTGTTCATCGGATTTCAAGGTATTCTATTAGTTAATCACCGAGAAGAATTTGATTTTACGTTACACCTAAAATTTGATTTCATGTTATACCTAATACTGCAATATTAGATTTATTTTTTGAATTGGCTATACAAAGTTTTTTAATTCTACTGTTAGAAGACTGCTTGTGGAGTGAAATAAAATTTTATTTGATTTTTGTTTTCTTCAGTAGCAACTGCTTCAGTAGCCAGAATTGATTTTTTGGATGTGTTCTGCTAACTTTATTAAGTTCTTCATGTTATCAGGACCTAATTGATTACTAATTTCTGGTTCAAGATCCTAAAATTCATTAGTATGAGGGGACTGGCTGAAAATCCAAGTATTTGCAGCAATTGAAATGTGGACTTTTGGATTAATGGCCTGGATCACTTCATACTCCTTGAATATGTTCAACACTTCTATGGCAGGAATGGAATTCACATATATTCTCTTTAGTGTGCTTTGAAGCCTTTTGTTATCAGTTGTATTTGTCTTGTGAGATGCCTTCTTATTTCTTCTATTTTGCATTAATCCTAGTGAAATATACTTGCATACCATTTTGTATAAAATATACACACAAATACACAACACTTTTGGAATCACTGGTACACTGCCATTGCTCTTTTACCTTAGAGAGAAAAATAAGAAGTAAGTTCGTAATTTATGCAATTGTGGGTTCTTTTATCTTATGGGATACTTGTGTATTGTCCTCCCATATATCTTTGATGTTCATAACATTAGCTCATTAAAATCATTTTAGGAATAAGATTGGTGTGGATTTCTCCACTATATTCTTGGTTTCATCTCTCCTTAGTGTTCCAAATTAAGATGGTTAACTTTAATATTTTCCATCTCTCTATATTGGAAATGAGGACTCCTATCATTTTTTTTAATTTTGCAGTTTCTCAAGCCTGTCATACCAAATAATAGTTGTTCTTATTCACTTTTTTTGTTGGTTATGTCCTTGTTCCTCTGATGTGGAGTATGAGTCATTTAGAAACGACCTAAAAACGGTGATATACAAGTATGCCTTCTTAACGTTATTCTGCATTTATTTTATAAATAGCACAAGATTATTTATAGTTATAGATCAAGAGTCCATCTGCTATACTGTCTTCATAGTTACTGTATTACCATTGCAGGTGCAGAAAAATGCACTAAGATGATAAAAAGATTTGAAGGATGAACGTAGAAAATGAAGACAGGAGTGTTAAACCTAATGAACTGTGTGTTGTGATGCATATAAGAGAAGAAAAAATGACATGAAGCATATCCGAATAATGCACAGTGTAATAGATAGATGTAAACATTGAAATATTAGATTGAGTTATTTAGCCGTGATACTCTTATATATTGTTGTTTTTTGTTGCTTTTTGTTGCATTTACATGTGATTTTTTGTTGCATGTTGTTGCTTTTTGTTGAATCATATTTCATTTTGTTGCGCTATATTGCTTTTGTTACTGATTTTACACTTATTTTTATTTTTGTTGGGTTGTTTATTGTTTTTGTATATTTACTTTTGTATTTAACAACTTTATGTACATGTATGTATGCATGTCAGTTTGTGTATACGCACATGCCTAATATTAAAATTGTTGTTCTAAAAAAAATAAACAATAAGAAACATGATTAAATAGTGAAAACACAAAGAAACAAAGTAAAACAAAAATAATAACAATACAATAAAAGTAAAAATAAATGTCTCACGATTAAAATATTAAACAAAACTTATATTTTTATATATTTTCAACATATCTTTCTACATTCTTTACTATCTAAAAAGTTATTTTTTTTTTGTTTTCATTTCTTTTATTTTCAAATTTTTATACACGTATTTTAGCTACATCTCTCTAATTTTTAAATTTAAAAATATTTTGCATTCATAGTTATGATGAATTTTCTAAATTTTAATTTTCTTATTTTTTTCATTTTTCATTTTTTTTTGAAAATCTGGTGTATACTATCGTACTTGTTAGTATTATTGTTATTTTTCAGTTTTTAGTTCTTGATTTTTAAGATTTTTTCCTTTTAAACAATTTTAATTATTTTGATGGTTTTTTAATAATTCAAAATTTAATTATTATTTTTTATTTATTTAATGTTATTTCATTTTATAAATCTATTGTTTAATAGTTTTTTAGATTCAGAAAATGTCCAATTTACACATATCCTTTATATCTTTATATCACTTACTTCTGAGTGCAAAGAACGTAGTGCTTATAATTGTTGTTTTTTCTTAAAATTGTTAATAATTTTTTTATTTTTGATCCGATTTTTATAAAATTTATATCAAAATTTTTTATTTTTCATGATCTTTCAAATGAGACCAATATTGACTATGTAATTTTAATTTTTTACATTCATACATTTTTTGTAATATATTTTTATATGCATACACTTTTTCTATAATATATTTTTTATCACTTTTATATGTTTTTAGAGGTTTTTAAGATATTGAGTTTGTTTATTTTGCTTCTAGCTTGGAGTTACATTTGATAATATACGAAGTTACATCATCTTATACTTCAGTTACAAGTTATTATGTGTGAGTTACATCTTGTTATGTGTGAGTTACATCTTGCTATACACGAGTTACATACTTTTATGCGCGAGTTACATGTAATTATGTATGAGTTACGTCTTGTTATGTGTGAGTTACATCTTGTTATACACGAGTTACATACTTTTATGCGCGAGTTGCATGTAATTATGTGTGAGTTATATCTAATTATTTGTGATTTTTTACTTATCTTTATCTTGAACTAATTCAATTATAACTGAATTAATTTTTTTCTTTGCCAATTTAATACAAAATTTTATTAATCCACATAAAATAAGTATATTGTATTTCATATTCATACACTATTTTTCAAATGATAAAAATGAAAGATGCAGCAGGGGTTTATTTTATGGTGTAACTTACATACATTAAGATGTAACTCGCGTGTATTAAGATGTAACTCGCGTACAATAAGATGTAACTCGCGCAGAAGAAGATGTAACTTCATGATATATTATCAAATGTAACTTCAAAATAATTTGTTAAAATTACATAAGCAATATTGGTCTCATTTGATAGATCATGAAAAATAAAAAAAAAATTGATATATAATTTATAAAAAACGGATATCAAATAAAAAAGTTATTACAATTTTTAACAATAAAAGAAATAAAAAATAATGGATGTTGCGTCGTTTTGGGATCGGGCGCACCATCCTCATGGTGCGCCGATCTTAGGATATAAATTGCGCAAAGAACGGTACTAGTATACTCCGTATGTCCGTAGTGGGGCTTTACCAATTATCGGCTTTGCCAAAAAAAGGATGACACTCCATCCCTGAGAACCCCCCAACCCCGACCGGACATTACGTTGGGAGGATGTAAATTGCACTATAATCCCAATTGGACAGATAGAGACTGGAGCTCTGTCCCCGGTACTTGCAGAGTTGCAGAGGCCCTATGCATTTTTAGCATTAGGGATGGACTAAACCGGGCCGGCCCAACCCGGAACCGGCCCAACCCGGAACCGGCCCGACCCGTTATTGTTTGGGCCCGGACCGGACCGTGACCGGTTGCCCGGTTCCGGAATTTTAGCCCGTTTGGGCGGGTCGGGTGGGCCGGGCTCGACCCCAACTTTTGGTGAACCAGCCCAGGCGGTTCAGGCCAGGCCCGATTCATTTTTTTTCATTTTTTTTTTTTGCTTTTCTAGGTTAGGGTTGGGTGTTTGGGGGGGTTTGGGGGGGGGGGGGTGGGGGTGAAGGGGGGGGGGGGTCGAGTGTTAATTAGAAACCCAAAAAAAATTGAACTTGACCCGAGCCCGACCCGGACCCGGTATCAACCCGGGCCAGTTCCGAGCCCAACATTTTGCAAAAAAAGCCCGCCCGAGCTCGGCCCGGAACCAGACCGGCCCGGGTCCAATTCTATTTAGCACAGTAACCCCTCATCGCAGTTGCCGAGATTCGAACCCGTGACCTAATCCTTGTGGCACTCCCTTGCTACCAGTTGAGCTACGCCCATCGGCTTTGCTAATCATGAGTGAGGTGGTGTTACCGTTGTAGAGTTTAGGTCTATTTTTGAGAAGAAATTGTTAACTAGGTTATTTTTGAAAATAATATTCAAAAGTGAAAAAAGTGATACTCCCTCAGTCCCATAATTTACTTCCAACTTTCCCTTTTCATATGTCCCAAAAAGAACTTCTCTTTCACTTTTAGGCAAAGAATTTGTGGTTCACAATAATTCTTACACATTCTTACACATTTCTTCCTCCTCTGCACAACTCTCCACCACACAATTCCCACTTTCTTAATCCGTGTGTCATTTGTATTTTGTACTATGAAAGTAAATTCTAGTATGGATGGAGGGAGTACTATTTTCAGTTTTTGGCCTCTTTGTGAAAAAACTCCTATATTATTTCATTTCTACGTTTGAAGTTTTGAACAAAATTATTCAAATTTAATTAAATAGTTTTGTTTTCCCACATTTTAGTACGAGTTAGTTTCACAAACTAGGGCTCACATAGGCGAGCAGGCCGGCAGGCCACATCCACCGTTGGCAATTGGCATGGGTTCTGCTGTTCTGGACTTCTATGTAATGCCAGTTGAGCCAAATACCCAAAATTAAATTAATAACTGAATTTGTTTGTAACGATGAGGCAAAATTGTCTTTTTTATCTCATAAGTATAAAATTTTAGATACTATTTCCGGAATTGATTTCATCGCAACTTATGCACATGTGGCTCAAGAAACTGAACGTAGATTCCATTTTCGGGACCTCTTGGTGGCTCCTCCCCTTCTAATTTCAAGTGTAAATAATAAACATGAGTACTTGAGTAGGTATCTATTTCTCTGCATGTCTTCACTCTATATACCCAAAATACAATAAAATAGAATAAAACAAAACAAAATAAATATAAAAGTTACAAGCTTGCAGCTCTTGACGCAACCTCATAGCCACCATCCATGTGGATCATGTCTCCCTTTAGCTGTTGTTGTTCGCTCTTTTCCTGAAAATGAATATATTACATTGCTCATGATATGCAGCCAACCAAGCTCTATTTGGGGGGAGGGGGGTGTACGACAGAGTTGAGACTCATTTTGTAATATGGAGTATCGAATAGAAATGATGCACTCCACAACCAAGGGTCTCTTGTATCCAGCCCTACACTTAGGAGGGATGCAAACCAGGTAGCCCGAGTTTTTACAGTCATTATTCTGGCTGACCGCTTGAGCTATCCCTGGGGAAATGTTTGGAATTATACAATAAAACGTACTGCTCTATAAGTTGATTCCATTGCTGAAGAAAAACTCTCCAATCCAGAATCACCACGAATAATTTTGGCTCCAGCTACAGGGGTGTCAGCTGATCCAACTGCCTCTTCATCAACCAAGACCATATCAGCACAATTTCCTGGTTTGGCATCTGGTACCTGTCAACAAAGAAAATCATCTCCCACTTAGGGTTTGTTTGGATGAGAGTGTTTTGGGCTTAGGTGATCCCTTCACTTTTATTGTCTTTTTCGCTTATTACTTATTCTTATGCCAATCAGATCATAATAGACACCAAAAACATTCAAACCAAACCAAATCACAAATATTTGAACAAGGCACGACAGATGCAGACCTGACTATCCAATCAGACAGCAGGATATACTTAAAAAAAATAGAATGGATTTGAATCATTGATACCAGACCAGACAGATTCATGCCAAACCAGATATTAATAATTCAAATCAAGACACGTTTTTCCAAGTGAAGAGAACATGTCCTCAGTCTCTATTTTGTTTTAAACAGGGATTAGTCAGTTTCAAGGTTCTTCATATTAATCAAAACATATTACAATCCCCATCAAAGCAAGCTAAGATTTACTAGGTAGAAGCTAACTGAGGTAAGGACTTCAGATTTTCAGGTATTTCGATCAGTAGATATCTATAATGACTTCTTCAAATATAAATTCAGATTGTCAGGAATTTCGAGTAGTAGATATGTGTAATGACTTCTTCAAACATAAAGTTGCACGGACTTGTGGAAGCTCATTCGTACCTCAAACATCGCTTCGGTCAGGATACTTTCTAGGATGGATCTTAAACCACGTGCACCAGTGTTTTTTACTATCGCTTTTGATGCAATCTTTTTCAACGCATTATCAGTAAAATGAAGCTTGACCTGTAAAACACGGAATCCCAGTTCTTTCAATAAAATATCAACTTTTCTGTATTTCGCCCAAGGGGAAACATATCTCTCATTTCTGGGAAAAGAGAGACCCATAACTGAAATGCAATGTGGTCTTTAAATATGTGGCATCTGTCAACAGCTTACATTATTCAACTCAAACATTCTCTTGTACTGTTTGCAGAGAGCATTTTTAGGCCCCGTAAGAACCTGCAACCAAGAATATTATTCATCCCCTCCTAAAGAGAGACAAAAGGAAAAAGTGAGCAGCCTAGATGCTTGGTTATGATAATCTTTCTTCTACTTTTAACCCTTCTTTCTCTTCCCTACTTCAGATATCATCGTCATCATCATCATCATTACCCCAATGCCACAAAGGCTTTCACCTACGGTGGGGTAAAGGGGGTCAGATGTACGCAGCCTTACCCCTGTACTAAAGCACAGAGAAGTTGTTTCCAGATGACCCATAGCGAAAATCGCGTCGGAAATTACATGGACTGACTGCTACTTCATAACAAAGAAGTGGAAACAGTTTAGTGAGCCATTTTGCTTTATTCCATCATATTCCCTAGTACAAATGTCAAGCTGCAAAAATATTCTCCCTCCACCCCACAAAGATAGTCCACTACCTTTTGCCCAAAGTTTAAGAAATGATTGTTAAATCAGTTGGAAGAAGTAATTTTATATGCAATTCCCATCATTACTCTTTATAGAGCTGACAATTTCCTGTGCGGGATTCAACTTTAGCGTAGATGACCAGGTAGGTTTAAATTTATAAATGAAACATTAAATGCACACCCGATAAAGAAATTGAACAGCATTTGTGGGATGAAGGGAGAGTTGAACAAACATAGATGACTCCAACTATGGGAATAGGAAGGCTTTTCCACAATCATCCTTAAAATGCCTTCTATGTTCCAAACAGTCCATTTGATCTTGTATCTATCAGCAAGAGTACTCACTCTCTCAATTGTTTTATAGCCTATTCATGTGATTTTGTGGTTGTGAAGGATGATAGGGACCTAGACAATACTAGCAATAAGAATAATAGTCAGTATTTGATATTGTACAATAAGTGGTTTCTAGGCCCAATAGCTTAGTAACTAAGGCTGGCCCATTTAGGAGATGAGTATAATAAGAGCAGGAAGGGGGAAAAGAGAGGCAGGCAGAAATTGGATCTGGAATTAGGCCTTGGGAGTGTTGAGACGACTCGAACTGTCTCAAACTTTTCTTCTCTTCTATTTTCTGTTTTCAGCTACTGTACGTGGGTTTACTGTTATGCGCCGTTGTACTGAGAGGATCGGTTCCTCAGATCTTATCAATTGAACACTGAATTTCTGCTGCTTTGTTGAGCTGCTCATCATTGGTATTAGAGCAGTCGACCCAGGGAAGCTTCGATCGACAGTCACGTGATAAAAAAAATGGAGCACAGAGAACATCGACGGTCAGAGAGGAAGGTGGCCGCCTCTGGTTTGTGCGCGAACCTGGAGAAGCGTTCGAACTTGGAGAAGGAGAAGCTCATGCAACATCGAAGATCTGATCAGGATGCTTCGCGCGGGAAACTGGAAAAGCACTCAAACAGGGAGAACCACTCGAACCTGGAGAAGTGCTTGAACAAGGAGAAGCGCTCTAAGAGCAAGGAAGAGGTAGAAAGTTACTGAAAGAAAAAGTGGAGGATCTGGTTGGACGAGTTTCACCGAGCTGCGTAAACAACGTCGCAGGCGAGGTTGATCAAGGACAGTTTGCCTATGTCAGAATTCTGCAAGCAATGTATCACCATCATCCCTAGCTGCTCCTCACTTAGAGTCATCGATCGATTCCCAGTTATCTTCGTTAGAAGATTCTACCAGTCCGCAGGTATCGTCGGTAGTCGATGCCTTCAGTTCGCAAGTTTCCTCATTCGCAGATGCTGTCCCTATCAGTTCGCGGAGTGTGACATGATCAGGAGGAGACTCCAAATCACTGCAACATCCATATGAGAGCCCTAGCACGACGCGAGACAGAGGAGAAACCTTCAGTTCGCAGGCTACATCGTATGAGGAGGATATACCCATTAACAGAAATCATATCCACCCATACAGAGGAGAAACCTTCAGTTCGCAGTCTACACGAATCTGATCAATTACAGAAATCATATCCATATGAGTACCCAATATTTGAGTGTTGATATTGGACACGAATCTGTCCAATTTCACGATTACATGATTGGCAGCAGCTCTGGCTCTGAGGAAACAAGATTTCACTTGATCACTGAAACAAAAAATGAAGTTTCCCTTCCTCCAAGTGGTGCTGGTCTCTCTAGCTCAAGATCTCCGGACAGCTCTCTTTCTGTTAAGGCACCTTTGGGTATTAATCAAAGCACGGGGAACCCGGAAGGTGGAACCACATATGAAAGTGGGGAAGTATTTACTTTGTTCTGGATAAGAGATGGACACATTATTTTAATGGATAACAGCACCGGTAGTATGATCAGGTTTCCACCAGTGCATTCAGAGAAAGATACAGCTCATTCTGTATTTTCCAAGGTGTTTACTGTACTTCTAAAGCTGTGGAGTTCTCACCATACACCTATTGAGTATGGAGTTGGAGGTGTGCAACCCATGAACTACCAGTTAACGTCCAAACACCTCTTATTAAAAGAAGAGGATTTACAGAAGCAGAAAAAAGGTGCCGCTAAGGACATGCAAGATTTATATGATGTGATGCACCGGGATGTCCTACAGGTGAAAATGAGTGAGCATCATGAAACAGGGACGGAGTTGTTCAAAGATAAGAAGGAAGATAGTTTATTTCAGAAGTTGAAATGACCAAGAGATGTGGAGTTGAAAGCTCTCATGCTTCAAGCTTATTTAGAAAGGGTAGCTACTGGAGATTATGAAGCTACGATTTCAAGGAGTTTGGCAAAGGATTTCCTCTCTCTCGGTTTCATTCCTGAAGGAGTTAATTTAAAATCAGTTGCAGACGCCCTGCAAACATCAATTGGTGATGGCAGAAGACAATCCCAGGATTTCCAGTTTATAATGAATCAGTTATATGTGGTTATGTATGAGTTCAACTGCTCTCTTCATCCTGACTATGCCTTGGTGATACGAGCTCTATTAGAAGGAACTGCAAAAGTTTTGGATCCTGATTTCAAATTGGTAGAAAGTGCATACTCATGTGTTATTGGAAGGCTTTTATCAGACTCCAGTGCTGACATAAGGAGAATATTGAGAGAACTTGTTGTCCGTAATCAAGGATCACTCAGGTGGAACCAGCTCGAAAGACTGGTGACAACCATATCCATACAGATAACTGAGGAAGATGGAGTAACACAGCATACAGACTCAAATCCACTTGAGCCTTCTTTTGATATGCGTGCAGATGAGGTTCTGTATGAGTTGTTCAGGGAGGAGCATCCTTCAAGGGATAGGTTGAAAGCTGAGAGACATACAATATTGTTGGAGGACAAGGGCTCTCAATCTAAGGGACTAGCAGTGACACTACTGAACCTCATGGTGCAGCAAGCAGGGAGGTACTGGGAAGGAAGAGGCGCAAGGATGAGGACGAAGCGGTTGGTCAGGGCTGTTTCCTATCTCCCACCTTGAGGACAAGGTGGTTGTCAAAGGGGGGGTGATAATAGGGACCTAGACAATACAAGTAATAAGAATAACAGTCAGTATTTGATATTGTACAATAAGTGGTTTCTAGGCCCAGTAACTTAGTAACTAAGGCTGGCCCATTTATGATAGGGACCTCAACAACGCAGCAGAAATTTAGAATTATATTGATGAAAATCTCAGAAGACAGTAAGCTATTACAATGGTAGAAACCAGAGATCAACGTAAACTGAAAATAGAAGGTTTGAGACACTTCGAGTAGTCTCCCACTCCCAGCCTAATTCCAGATCCAAGTTTTGCCTAACTTCATTCTTTCCCTCCTTCCCACTCTTATAGTACTTATATTCTAACGAGCCAGCCCATATTTCATGACATAGCCCAGAATTCTGATTTATACAATACCATACTTATTTAATATCAACCTATAACTACTATTATTATTCTCTACAGCCCAGGGCCCTATCAATTAGGAGATGAGTATAATAAGAGCAGGAAGGGGGGAAAGAGAGGCAGGCAGAAATTGGATCTGGAATTAGGCCTTGGGAGTGTTGAGACGACTCGAACTGTCTCAAACTTTTCTTTTCTTCTATTTTCTGTTTTCCGCTACTGTACGTGGGTTCACTGTTATGCGCCATTGTACTGGGAGGATCGGTTCCTCAGATTTTATCAATTGAACACTGAATTTCTGGTGCTTTGTTGAGGTACTTATCAAAGGACTGTGTTACGGGAAAGTGATTGGTGTCGAGCATTAATCTCATGGCATGTATTATTTTCATCCTCTTAATTTTGTTGCTTGTCTGGCGTTTGAGCCAACTATTACCTTATATAAGGCATAAGCATAACCGGCTAAACGCTTAGGTCATCCAAGGCTCTCAAAACTCCAAAGAATGGTTCCTCGTTCATCTTGTCTTCCCTCCTTAGATTGTGAGATGTGTCATCTCAACAAAGAACCCCGTCAGTCTTACCCACGTAGAGTCAATAATAGAGCCACATCCCTATTTGATTTAGTTCATAGTGATGTTAGGGGTCTATATAGAGTCAAATCTAACCTAGGTTTTTGTTAATTTGTTATATTCATAGATGAGATTATTCCCGCTACACATGGTTATTCGTAATAAAAGAACGATTTGATTTACTCCAAACAAATATTCCAAAAAAATTGTTCGTAAAACCAACAATAATACCTAAAAATTTATTTCGACACCATATATTCAATTTGGGGCTTCTCGATGGATGCTCCACCTGTCTTTTGGTGTTCACACACCACAATAAAATGATGTTGTTGAACGTAAGAATCGTCATTTGGTTGATACCGCTCTCACTCTGCTATTAGATTCTCATACACCATTTTAGTTTTGGGCCGATGTTATTCTCCTAATGTACCACCTAACCAACAGAATGCCTTCATCGGAAATTAATAACGATGCCTTCATTAGGTGTTGTCGTCGTTAATTTAGGTAATAGGCGAGAAGGAGGTTTTCGTCTATTTCTGTTGTTGTGTTGGATACCGAGCGCATAATTGGACAGCAGGACGTGTAGGTAGTTGAAGATGGCTACAATGGATTTTGGTGCATAATTATCAAGGACCGGTCCTAGAGGAGGAGAACGAAGGCCTCACTATTGATGTAGAAGAGGAACCGGTAGATGGAGAAAATCATGGGACGGCTTTCTCGATGGTTAGAATGCTTGTTACCGGCAAAACGGTAACGTTTCCTTTCTTTAGAGATGTTATGGAATCGATCTAGCGACTGGTTAAAGGTGTTTCAATTAAGGAAATTGATGAAAAAAGGTACTCCCTCCGTCCCATTTAAAGGTTCCCGTACACTATTTTCCGGTCAACGTGCATTGTTCTTAATCCTTTACTTTATATATCCAACTTTTATCAAATTTAAATTTTCTTGATTAGGCTTTGTAGCGGTTGTAATGTAGTTTCTGAATATGTAAATTTTATTTACTAAAAATAATTCTACTAATGACAGGGATTAGTTAACTTTATGGTCAGTCAAACGTCGTAAACCGTGTGGGAACGTTTAAATGGGACGGAGGGAGTATCTCTTTACCTTTTTCCATGTGATTGATATGAATCGTGTTCTTGAGAATGGTCCGTGGTTGTATGAACAAAATTTGTTAGTATTGCATGCTTTACAGGTGGTGAATTGTCCTTGAAAGTTCCTTTAACTGAAGTAGATTTTGGGTGCAAGTCCATGATTTACCTAACGGTAAATCAGCAATGAACGGCCCCTTATTACCGTCGACCTGAGTTCATCTATGCTCACGATGAGTCGAACCGTCGAAGCAGACAAGTCGAGACCTGCTGCCGCTCACGCCAGTCGGCGTTCTCCACTTCGTCGGAAAACTAGAATCGGCTGAATCGCGTCTGCAACTTTATTTCTCTTCCGCAGACAGCTGTGCCCCTCGCCCGCTTTCACGTCCCGCCCTACGCGGCTGCGCCATCCGGTCTTCGCCCCTGCCTCCTCACTTAGTCATGGTTTTTTATTTTCAGGATCAGTACTTTCCACATTAGTGTGTGACTTGTTAGCCAAGGG
Source organism: Cuscuta europaea (assembly GCA_945859875.1). Classification (NCBI taxonomy): domain Eukaryota; kingdom Viridiplantae; phylum Streptophyta; class Magnoliopsida; order Solanales; family Convolvulaceae; genus Cuscuta; species Cuscuta europaea. The sequence continues at coordinate 1,916,116 of CAMAPE010000019.1, read as the reverse complement.
GGTGGCTGAGCGACATGCAATTGACCAGCCTGTTCTAAAGGATGATATGATTGCTTGTGTCATGGCTCTAGAAGCTGCATTGCTTCCATGCCTACCTGCCAGAGAACTCAAGGCAATTGACCGTTCTGCTCATCCTTATCACCAGATTGATGTTGTGAGGCATATGGGCGCAGGGAAAAAACTTCAAATCTTTTTTATTGGATTGCAACGTCAGGATCAGCCAAGCAGAGCAAGTTGTCTCATAAAGGAGATCGCGACCATGGAAGAAGTTGAAAACGAAAAAGGGAGATAATAAGTAAGCAAGAGAGACTTATACAAGAATGGAGGGAGCAATTGGGCAACTAATTGAATAAACACATCAATGAGTTGGAAAGGGTTTGAGAAGATGGGCTGATTATATGCTTATGTTAATTGACACCAAATGCTTTTGAAAATAAGGCTAGGTTGTTGTTGTTTGGTTTCTATTATGCATTCGAGTCCTATGTCAATAATTTCTATAGCACAATTTTATTGATCTGTTATGGATAGTGAGCTACAAAAGTGTTTAAAAAAAGAAAAAGCTGCAAAGAAGATTGGGAATTATATAAGAAAATTAGTAAAAGTTGAAGAAAGTCAATTTGAAGATTCCTGGAGGCCGTATATGAGATTAAGAATTTGAGAAGCTCTTATGTTCTCAAATATGAGAAGCTCAAATATGGTTGATCTCAAATATGAGAAGCTCTTATGTTCTGTGGCTTCGAGCAGGGGGTGGCAGAGGTAGAATCATGGGGGGGAACAAGTGGTTAGTTCGGGATGTAGCACAAGCCGGTAGAGGGAAGCACAAGGGGGAGGTGCCTACCGCAGAAGACATGGTTGGCAGAACTCAGAAGTGGAATTCAACTATGGTCCTTCTGGAAGGGGAGTCTTCTAAGATCTTGGATGAGGGGACAACTGCTAACCGAGTGGGGGGGTCGAAGAGAAAGCATGTATTCGAGAATCATTAACAGGACAATCAGGTTGCTGGGGCTATGGCTGTGGATGAGCCAAAAAATGTTGAAGGGGCGGGCCTAGATTTCTAAGCTCGCGTAGCATCTCTTTTAAAATTTACTTTTTTAAGTTCTCTATTTCTACTTTCTGTTTTTTGTTCAAGGATTCTAGCTGGTGTTTTTGCTAGGTGACTTTTGCCAAGATAGACTTGTCTGTGGTTTTTATTTTTGTTGCAGGTCAAATTCATGATTTTTGCCAAGGATTCTAGATCGATCATGGTTGGCTTACTTGCCCGTGTGGGGATTAGCGAGTCACGTTGCTCCTTCGAAGCTGGTGGACTCTAAGATTGGTCGAGCTATGTTTTCTAGTCATGCTGGCTTGTCTCTATTCTCTGATCTTGATGTTACGTGGTTGGATCTGATATTATAAGGTTTAAATATGATTTTAGTCCCTGCAAATATGGTACATTTTGTTTAGATCCCTGATTTTTATTTTGTTTTTCATCCCTGTAATATGCTCTATTTTGGCTTTAGTCTACTAACTCTGAAACAACTCTACTTGGAATTTTTTTTATTGTGAGTTGCATAAATCTACTAGAAACATTTAAATTTATCATTTTATAATTTTTTTGAGGCTAATATGAGAGTTAAAACAATATAAAACTAATTATTCACATTTTTAAGATATGTATTAAAAATCTTCTAAAAATAAATTAAATACTTTTTAAATGACATAACAAAGAATTAGAGGAAACCCATTAGACGGGGTTGTTTCGTTGTCAAACGGAGACTGTTATCATTAGTCATAGACTAAAAAGAAAACCAACATAAATTTCAGGTATGAAAAACAAATAAAATATTTTGCAGGGACCTAAAACAAAGTGTGTCATATTTGCAGGGACTAAAAACATATTTAAACCCTATGAAATAAGCTGTTTCCTTTAAAAAAAATTATTTAAATAAAATGTAAAGGGAAATAAAAATCGAAAAAGAAATAATAAAGGCAAAAAGCATTGTAAATTAACACTGAAATTTGTCTCACTAATTAAGACTGGTGACATGAAAACGTCTAGCACCTTTTTAACCACTAGAAAAAAGATTCACCTCTCACATAAGATAAGTTTATAACCGATTATTCCCTCCGTCCCATTACAAGGTTCCCACTTTCCTTTTTTGGACGTCCCGTTAGAAGGTTCTTATTTCCATTTTAGGAAACAATTAACAATCTTAAGTAACAATTTAATCATTAAATATTAAAAATAATACATTTATAACATCACAGTTATCAATACTAACTACATTATAATATATACCTATTAAAATTATTTCTCAAAATATACTCGAAGTACTTTATTTAATTATTGTCTAAATAACCGTGCCATTTTGATACGGGAACCTTCCAACCGGACGGAGGGAGTATCATTTATAATATCACATAAAATATTCAAAGAAAACAAAATGAGTCAGCGGTATAAATGTTGAAAAATTCAGAATTTTATTTAAATGAATAATGTAAAATATGTATATTGTACCATAGTTAACTGAAATTGATACAAATGCAATGTGCTATTGTTATCGCCAAACATGTAGAGTACAAAATAAAACAAATACAATTATGTTCTATTAGCTAACTTTGTCATAATGAATGTATGAAAATGTGTAAAAGTTAAAATCGTATATGTTAAACATGTATTTTTCATATCTAAGTTATTTATATACGAAATATATCCTAAAGATGAAGAGTGAAGACAAAATACTACCTCCGTCCTGAAAATGTTCGCCATATTGACTTTTCTTGGTCAATGATGGCAAACTTTGGACAATAAATTTAATTATTATATTTGTATACTCCCTCCGTCCCAAAAAATTCTTCTCACTTACCATTTCGGGATGTCCAAAAAAATTCTTCCCATTTTCCTTTTTGGAAAGTTTTGTGTGACTCATTCATTTAACTTTTTCTTACTCAACTACAACCATACATTTCCACTTTATTCCCACTTTCTTAATAAGCGTGCCAAGTCAAAATGGGAAGTATTTTTTGGGACGGAGATGGTATAATTTATAAATTTTGTACTTTTATGAAAATGTTTTGAATAAGGAACATTTTGATATAATTTTCATATTCAAAATAACTTTGTATTAAAAAATATCATCAATCAAAGTTGATTGCCATTGACCAAGAAAAATCAATTCGGCGAACCTTTTCGGGACAGAGGGAGTAAAAAGTACTTTTATAAATATTAGAAGTTATGCGATTCAGTTTACGGTTTATCGGATTAAACCAACCCAAACCAAATCATTTGGGTTGAGCAAATTGTTACCAAACAATTCACTTAAGTGAACCTTAACCAAACCAAAGTGCTAATTTTCAGTTTGGTTCAGTTCGGTTCAGTTAAACCAAACCGTTTTGCCTAGCCCTATAAAAAAATGGACTCTTAAATAAATTGGCTGATTGTTGTATCTAAAAGGTTCACGGTGATGATAACTTGTCATTTTAAACGGTAGTTATTTATTGTTATCATATATATCATCAAGTTGTAACTTTGCCTCTTTTTTCAAGTTGTCAGCATTAACTAATAGTCGTACTATTAATGATTGATACATTCACGTACAACGCACGGGTGGAATAATAAGTGTGTCATCATCTCTCATCTCTCCTCATCTTTTATCCATTAGAAGCTCCTTGATAATAAGTGTGTTATCATCTCTTTTTTCCATTAGAAGCTCAACCATATCACCCTCTCCTCTCTCCTCATCTTTTATAAGTGTGTCATCATCGCCCTCGCCCTCCACCAGTGCAAATTACCCGTGTTACCACTACCAATGAAGCTACAAATGTTATGCCCCTTGATTCCCCTACTATAAGTCCCATTTCCACGTAGTCAGGTACCCCAAAGTCAAATGCCACTCCCGATGATACGCGCATTGCCCTCCGGAAAGGTATGCGTTTTATTTTGAATCCGAATTCCATATATAATTGTCTAAGCTATCATCGTCTCTCCAACCTTTACTATGCATTTATTTCATACCTATCTGATGTGCATATTCCTAAAAACACCTATCCAAAGTGACGTCGCACCATGTTGACTGAGTTGGAGGCTCTACATTTTAGTGGGACATGGGAAAAAGCCCCCCTTCCTCTTGAAAATCAATTATTGGGTGTTGGTGGATTTATATTGTTAAGGTTGGACTTGACGGAAAAGTTGATTGTCTTACACCATGTCTGGTAGTGAAGGGGTATACTCATATTTATGGATTGGATTATACTAATACATATTCTCTTGCAGCTAAAATTGCATTTACTCGCTTACTTTTTTCTATGGCAACCATGAGTTGCTGGCTATTGCAAGAACTGGATACAAAAAATGTTTTTCTACATGGTAGTCTTGAGGAGGAAGTTTACGTGGAGCAACCACTGGGTTTAGATACTCAAGGAGAGTCTGGTTTTGTGTGCAAGCTACGTGAGTCCTTGTATAGTCCTGAAACAATCTCCGAGTGCATGACTTAAAAGGTTCAGTGATGTCATTCCTAGATTTGACATGATCTGAAGTGATGTTGATCACTTCGATTTCTATAGACATTCAACATGAAACAGGTGCATTTATCGGGTTGTATATGTTGATGACATTGTCATTATAGGTAATGATAAATAGGGAATCACTAAATTCAAGGAATATCTCTTTAGCAAATTCCAAATAAAATATTTGGTGAAGCTAAGATACTTTCTTGGTATTGAGGTTGTACAGTTTCATAACGGTATTGTTCGTTTCCAAAGGAAGTATGAATTGGATATTCTTGAGGAAACAACTATGTTGGAGTGTAGACCTGTAGATACACCGATGGATCCAAATGTAAAACTCTTGGTAACATAAAACTCTTCCAAACGGGTTGGATTCAATTTGTCAATTTTTAATTTTTAATTTATAACATGTAACCTGTTAAATATCAGACACTTACTAAACTTTGAATTGGCTTATCTACAGCCCCATAGGAGAACATCAAAGAGGTTACAAAACCCTATAACATCTAAAATTCATTAAACAGAAGCAAGATGGGAGGGGAGGGGTTCAAAAGATAGAACAAACCTGGACAAGTTGACTCTCATCTAGAGCAGATAAGCTAACAAAAATTGGGAACCGTCCAACAAATTCTGGTATGAGTCCATATGCAGTGAGATCATTACTTTCTACCTGAAGTTAGTAAAACATTAAGGATAAACCTCCATATATCTCATTTTCATAACCTCTATTTTAAAAGACCTTAGACATCAAGACAAATATACTCACAGATTCCAGCAGTGATGAGCCAATGACAACATATGTAGGGGCAGCAGGATCCATCTTAATATGAACTGGAGCTCCAAACCCAATCGAAGAGTCTTGTCGTCTGAGAAAAAGAACAAAACGACACACATGTAATGTATTTCTGCATTTAATATATTCATTTATAACTGGTGAAGACTCAAGATATATTAGATTAAAAAGGACATTACCTCTCTGAAATTGCCTTCTCCAGCCCGATGAAGGCTCCACCACAAATAAAAAGGATATTTTTTGTATCTATCTGTCATAACAATCACTAAAGATCAATAGGTTTGTTGAAATAGAGCATATAAACTTAAGAAATAATATTGGAGAAGAAATGATTTTCCGTTTCTTTATTGAAGGGTTGAAGTCCCTATAAATATATCTTAACAGATAGAATATTCGTATAAGATTCTATAACATAATGATAGGACCCCGGCTATTATAAATAATAAGAATAGATATGGTTTAGTCTATTCTAGAAAGAAGAAGTAGTTATCTGTTTTGGCAGGCGGATAGTTGTTATGAACTATTAACTACTTATAGTTAAGGAGTGGGGACTATAAATAGAATAAACCAGTTAGAAGTTAGGCAGGCTGTTAGATGCTTGGCTTGGGACTGGGAAGTTAGAGTCTTATCTCTAGCTTTGGGACTATTGTATTGTATACCGCCATTAATGAAGTTTGTGGATTGTTTCCAGTTCGTATTGTATATTGTGGATTGCGAACTGTTCTTATCACATAATAATATCCTAGAGTATATTCCTAAATATTTCAAAGCATATGCTTACATCCATTCTAATATATTTCACATTCCCCTCAAGTTGGAGCATAGATATTTATCATGTCCAACTTGTTACATAAATAATCAACTTGAATCCCATTTGGAGCAAAGATGACGCCTTTTAGCGAAGCCATTGCGTTGAGGTGTGTGGAGAGAGACCAAATGAGAGATCACTAGCCATTGGAGATGTGTGCCAAGTGAAATATATTCACCACCACCATCTGAATGAATGACTTGATTTTTTCTATTGAAGTACCATTCAACAATTATTTGAAATTGTTGAAAGGTAGGAAGCACATCAGGCTTACATTTCAAGGGATACAACTAGTTATATTTAGTGTAATCATCAACAAAAATCACATAATAATGAAAACCATCACACGAAACAATATTTTGAAGGTCTCCTAGACAAAGAGGAGGTAGAAAAAGGCAGTTTGTGACTTATTACAAACAAGCACATGATGTGCAAATAGAGTTTGCCATGTTTACTTGTAGCTAATATTGTGAATAGCATATGGTTGCAGTGTGTCCAAGCTTCTCGCAAATTTGGCACTCATGACTCAACACTCAACAGAACCCCTATTAGATTTGTGGTTGTTTCTACGCCCTTTCACTCTATAATAGCCAGAGTTATTACTTTTTGTTGGATTATTACCTTGAGCAGTGCTAGGCCCAAAGGGAGTGTTATTAGATGGAACAATTGATGGGTTTGGGCCCAAGAGAGAGGGTTGATAGCCACGGAGCCCATATCTATGGACGGGAAAGGGCTGCAAATAGGCAGCAGTTGGTACCCATTGAGGCAACACCATGGACTGCCATGAGCAAAATTGGTGATACTCTCTCTGATTGGAGGTGGAGTAGACCAGGACGCTACACGATGACGAAGGGCGTGATTCGCGGTGACCGGACCAAGGGTCGATTGCTGATAGTCTCACTTTTTGCACTTTTTGCAGGATACTAGAAGTTCATGAAGTTCTTCAAAAGTCCATTTATCTCAGCTACCACGCAGAACTGAAGTTGTTTGAAGAAACCTCCTGGCCATGTTTGCTCAATTCATTGGACAGAGAATTGAGATGATGCAAAAACTCTGACATCAATTGCTCTTGTTTCTTTCGAGCATGATGGAGCTGTTCAGTGAAGTTGAGAAGTCGGGTTGGAGAAGAATTGGCATAGATGTTCTCTAAGGTGACCCAAATGTAACAGTAGGTTAGGGCAGTAGAAATAAAGGAGAGAACCGCCGGACTAAACGACGTAATCATCGCCTGATGTAGAAGACCAACCAGGCATGGTGGGATCGGTAGCGGAAAGATCAATTGATACATCAACAAAATAAAATTTCAGTGGAAAATTAGCCACAGCAGGGAGGAAGGGACTGTCCTTGAGAGAGTCAAGGAAGTAGGAGAGGCAATGTTCTTGTCTTTGTTTTCATAGTTGGCCCTAGAAGATAGAGACTGGTTAAAGTTCATATAAGATCCGATACATTGTGTGAAAATAGATAATATTATTGATTGTCAGAATGATTACATACATACAATTTTTGATAAGATAACTAATAATTAAAAAAATACATAACTAAAGATGATAGCTGTATAATCTAATTGATGTGCAGAATAATTGGTAACAAGGAAAGATTCACTTTCCCTCTACAAATGTGCATAACAAGGAAAGATTCACTTTCCTACCTCAATAATGTCACCACGTGAATGCTTCCCCGCTCTATTATCAGGCACATTCACAATCTGATACACAATAAGTTTTTTAAATCAATCAATAGAAAACTTAGAAATAAATACACAGGCTAACCAAGAACGTACTTATTTAGCATACTTCATACCTTAAGTTTCAAAAATTAAGGAAGTCTCTCGTAGAAACTAGGGAAATGCTTCTTCAAGGTGGTTAAAGCTATGAGATACTCTAAATGAATGAATAAGATAAGTTCACAGAACATACCGTTCCTTCTAGCATTTTAAGCAGACTTTGTTGAACACCTTCTCCACTCACATCTCTACCACTGTTTAAGCTCTCAGCCTATATTTAATATTTGAAATATGAAATGTACTGATGAAAAAACATTACTCAATTACTCGATTCATAATCATATAAAGCTAAGTATGTGGAGTGATTATCAAATAATAGCTTGGATGTAGTAATATTCACCAACCTTTTTGGTTATCTTATCAACCTCATCAATATATACTATTCCACGCTCAGCTGCTTCTAAATCAAAGTCAGCAGCCTAACAGAGCAAACAACAGCACAAACATTAGCTACAAATGTAAGATGTAAGTTTTAAGAATAAAACTTCCTTGATTGAATTAGCCATTCGGCGAGAGTATAAATACAGTTTGTACAGATAACTACAAGCTGGTACAGATCCTAAAAATTAGGATCTAGATAACTATGAGCTTATCTACAACTAAGTCTATCCGACTCACTATGTACATCAATCTAATCAGAAAAAATAATGTAACATTTTTCTAATAATGTAACATTTTTCTAATAATGTAACATTTTTCTACACTCCCCCCCTCAAGTTGGTGAATATATATCATACATTCCCAACTTGCTTATAAGTAGCTCAAATATAGGTCTAAATAACCCTTTGGTGAAGATATCAGTTGTTTGATCTTTAGTGGATACAAAATGGTGTGCAAATGATTCCAGCTTCAATCTTCTCCTTAATGAAATGTCTGTCCACTTCAATATGCTTAGTTCTATCATGTAGCACAGGGTTATGAGCAATGCTTATAGCAGCTTTATTATCACAATATAACTTCATAGGCAGCTCAATCTCCATCTTTAGTTCTGTGATTACTTGTTTGATCAGAGTAACTCACATATTCCATTGGCCATAGCTCTGAATTCTGATTCTGCACTACTTCTAGCAACCACATTTTGTTTTTTACTTCTCCAGGTTACTAGATTTCCCCATACATAGGTGCAGTATCCAGAAGTAGATCTCCTATCAGATATTGAGTCAGCATAATCTGCATCAGTGAAAGCTTCAATTGTCCTATTGTTTCCCTTTTTGAAAAACAATCCTTTCCCTGGACAGCTCTTCAGGTATCTCAGAATCCTGTAAGTAGCATCAAGATGTTCTTGGAGAGGATGATGCATAAACTGACTCACCATGCTTACTGCAAATGCAATATCTGGTCTTGTGTGTGCCAGATATATTAATTTTCCTACCAATCTTTGATATTGGTGAATATCAACTGGATTTCCCTCCTTGATATCTCCCAATTTCTGACTTGGGTCAATTGGAGTGTCTGCTGGTTTGCAGGCACTCATTCCAGTTTCCTGTAGAAGATCTAGAACATATTTCCTTTGTGAGACAACAATACCCTTCTTTGATCTAGCTATCTCCATTCCTAGGAAAAAATTTAAATTTCCTAGGTCTTTAATCTCAAATTCATGAGCAAGTTTGTCTTTCAATCTTTTAGTCTCTGTGTGATAATTTCCTGTGAGGATAATATCATCTACATAGACAATTAAGATTGCAATCTCCCCCTTACCTGAAAACTTCATGAATAAAGTATGGTCAGCTTGAGCTTGATTAAATCCTTGCTTCTTTATGAACTTTGTGAATCTGTCAAACCAGGCTCTTGGAGACTGTTTAAGTCCATATAAAGCCTTCTCTAATCTGCAAACCTTTAACCCAAACTTATTTTCAAACCCAGGACGGGGTTCCATGTACACTTCTTCTTCAAGTTTCCCATTTAAAAAGGCATTCTTTACATCCAGTTGTTGTAATGGCCAGTCTAAATTGGCAGCAAGAGATAAAAGAATTCTTACGGTGTTCAACTTTGCAACTGGTGCAAAAGTTTCTTTGTAATCAATCCCATAGGTCTGTGTGTACCCCTTGGCAACTAGTCTTGCCTTATACCTCTCCAAACTTCCATCTGCCTTAAACTTGGGGGTGAAAATCCACCTGCAACCAACTGTAGGCTTATTTTTAGGTAACTCTACAAGCTTCCATGTCTGATTCTTTTCAAGAGCCTCCATCTCCTCCAAAACAGCTTTCTTCCACTCAGGTTTAGATAGAGCATCCTGTATGGTTGGAGGAATAGAAATAGAAGAGATATTGGAGGTAAAGGCTGCAAAGTCTGAGGCCAATTTAGAATAAGAAATATAGTTTGAGATGGGGTATTTAACACATGTTCTTCTCTCTTTTCTGAGAGCAATAGGAAGGTCAAAGTTGCTAGAAGTATTACCTTTTTCACTTTCTGACATTGAGGCAGAATCATGGACAGTTGTAGGTTCTTGGACTTCCTTTATTCTTTGATTTCTAACCCTTCTCTCATAAGTTTTTCCAAAGAACTGGCTTGTCTGTTGATCCTTTTCAATTGGTTCAGTTGGATTTACTTCATTATTTTTTATTCCTTGATCATTTTCAGGTGTACTGATATTTCTAAAGAAATTATCATCCAGATTAATATCAAGAAAATTAAGATTTTCATGAATATGTGGCATTATTGGAACATCTTCACTTAATTTCTCCCCCTGAAGATGAGAATCAAAAAAAGGTTGTTCTTCCACAAAAAAAGTATCCATAGTAACAACCATGGTTTTAAAAGGCGAAACGCACCTACGCCTCAGAGGCGTAAAAGCGCAAAGGCGCTATCAAATCGCCTGTAAGGCTTGAGCATCACCTTCCACTAACAAGGCTAACGCCTTTTTTTGCTGAGGCGGTGATGCGATCCCAGTGCGCAAGGCGTAATTGAGGCGTACGCATTTCACTAAACGCAACTTGGGCTCTTTTTTTTGAACTATTGGGCCTTGATTTATTCTTTTTTAAAAACTACACGTTTATCTCTTAGGTAACACACGACATCCCTAGGTAACTATTTAATTACCTTCCACTACTACTATATTAAGAAACGGCTTGAAAAACTCTCTCAGTCGAAGGCTTGAAGCTGAGTATGTAGACTTCGATCTTTCAGAGTTGCTTTCATTCCAGGTATTATTAAGTAAATATACTAAAATATCCCAACGACCACTTGTATAGAATATCCCACCGTGTACAGCATACTTCTATAGTTTCTTGTTGTATTTATTGTTTAAGTTAATTTGTTTTAAATTTTTAATTATTTAAAAGTTCAGGTTTGAAGTAAATAGTCTGCTACGTATTTAATGCTTTTTCAGCCAGCAAACTATAAAATATTCCACCGCCTCACTATAGTTGTTATGCACTTATGCACTTATGCTATTAAGTATTATGGTTGTCAACTTGTCATTCAATATTAATATTTTTTTAATTTATTACTGTACTATTGGCCTACAGTTTAAACATTAAAGTGATCATAAAACTATCATTTAGCTTATTTATTTGTCCTGGAATTTTAGTGTTTACGTTGGTTTGAGTTTTGACTTTGGCATTTCAATTTTATGTTATTCTGACTTGGATGTTTTATAGTTATGTTATTTTTACTTGATTTTGTTTAGATGGGATATTCTTTTAAACATTTAAGCAATGATAAAAATTAGTTAGTTTACTAATTTACTAGTCAAGATAAAATTAGTAGTTTACTAATTTACTTCAGTCAAGATTTAATTTTAATTAGACATGTTATAGTTAAGTTCATACAGTTTGATTATTTTTTTTTAAAGTTGTTTATCAATTATTTAGTTATTTATTGTGAGTAATTTACTTAAATTCTTGTAAAAAAAATCATTTTATTCATAGGAGTGGGCTGATTACTCACGATGGTTAAACCCGGTAAGAATCAGGGAGAGGGGTCTAGCTCAAATAAGGATAAGGATCCTGTTTGGCAGTATGGAATTAAATTGAATCCTCCGGCAGGAAAGACTGGTTATGTATATGCAAAATGCAAATATTGCAATAAGGTGATCACCAGTGGAGTGGGGAGACTTAAAGAGCACCTTGCGGGAACACATAAAAATGTGGCGCCATGCAAAAGTGTTCCCGAAAATGTTAAAAAGGATGTGCTAGCAATGTTGAAGAACTATCAAGATCAGAAACACGTTAACCAGAAGTTTTTTGATGAAATGGTAGATTATGGCTCGTACTTTGGAACTGGAGTAACTGGACCTCAACCGCGTGGGCCTATTGATCGCTTCGTTACTCGTCCAGGCAGTAGCTCAAGAGATGTAGCAAATGAGCAGGAAGTTGTAGAAGATGATATTCTGCCTAACAAAATGAGTAAAACTACCATGAGAGAGCGACGCAATCTTGTTTGTCAAGATGTGGGCAGATTTTTCTTTGAAAATGCAATAGCATTTAATGTAGCCCGCAGTCCTTCTTATTTTAACATGTTGCGTTCTGTTAGTAATTATGGTGCAGGCTTTAAACCCCCATCTATGCATGAGTTGCGGACGTGGATCCTTAAAGCGGAATATGATACCACGAACACATATGTGGAAGAAGTGAAGAAGACATGGCCGCACACCGGAGTAACGATAATGTCAGATGGGTGGAGCGACACAAGAAACCAAGGGCTTCTTAACATTCTTGTTAACAACCAATATGGTAATGTTTTCCTCAGATCTGTTGATGCATCGGATCGAGTTAAAGATGCAACTTATCTTTTTGAATTGCTCGACGGAGTAGTTGAGGAAATAGGAGAAAGTCTGGTAGTGCAAATCGTGACAGATAATGCAAGTGCATACAAAGCTGCTGGGAGACTTTTAATGGAGAAGAGGAAGCACTTGTATTGGACGCCATGTGCCGCCCATTGTATTGACCTCATGCTTGAGAAGATTGGAGAGCTGCCACAGAACAAAAATGTCTTGATCAAAGCTAAGAAGGTCACTAATTTTATCTATAATCGTGGATGGGTTTTGCAGCTTATGAGGAAGTTTATCGGGAAAGACCTAGTTCGTCCAGGCCCCACGAGGTTTGCTACTGCTTTCTTGACTTTAGATTGTATGGCCACCGCAAAAGAGCCCCTGCAAAGAATGTTTGTTTCTAAACAGTGGACTTCAAGTCGTTATGCAAAATTAGTTGAGGGGAAGGAGGTTAAAAAGATTGTGATGGATGACAGAACGTTTTGGCCTGGGGTTGCTTACTCAATAAAAACATCAAGGCCATTAGTTGAAGTTTTGAGGATTGTTGATGGTGATGAGCCTGCAATGGGATTCATCTACGGTGCTATGGATTCTGCAAAAGAAAAAATTGCAGAAAATTTTGGAAATCAATATTCCACTTATAGTGAGATTTGGAAGATAATTGATGAGAAGTGGGAGCACCAACTGCATCGGGACTTGCATGCTGCAGCGTATTATTTGAATCCCAGATTCAAATGGGAGGATGACTTCTCTACTCATGTGGAGGTTAAGAAAGGTTTGTATGCTTGTATGGAGAGGCTTATTTCTGATAGTAGTGATTTTAACCAAGCTGATGCACAAATGGATGAATATCGATACAAGCGTGGACTTTTCGGAATGAGGGCGGCTCAAAATTCATATAAAACACGTCCCCCAGGTAAACATTAAACTACATCTTTAATATCTTTAATGTTTATACATAGTGTACTTGTGTATTGTTGCAAAACAGAATTTTTTTTAATTCTTTAACATTTTTTAGTGGAATGGTGGGATCAATTTGGAGATCATATTCCAGAACTACGGGCTATTGCGGTCAAAATTCTTGGTTTGACGTGTTCTTCTTCCGCTTGTGAACGAAATTGTAGCACATTCAATCAAGTCCATACGAAGAGAAGGAATCGTCTTTCAGCCATTAAGTTGAATAGTTTGGTATTTATAATGTTCAACAAGAAGTTGAAGTTTAGGAAGAGCAGATTACAAAAGAAAGAGGATAATTTGATCTTCGATAATGTATCATCTGATGATGAGTGGATTGCTGAACCGAATGCAGATGATGGAGAAAGTGTGGATGCACGTGATGAACTTGCATTAGTTGTTGATGAAATGGACAACGAATTCAGAGGTTCATAACTTAATATTTTATTTTTTTGTCCCTTCAATATACTTATTTACATTTAACTTCCATTCCGTTTCATTCTATTTTTGTGACTTTATGTGTGTAGGGGTGGACCTTACTGTTGGAACTGAAGAAGATAATGAGGCCCGTGAAAATGAAGGAGATGACAATGAGAATGACATTACTAATTTGGATACTCATGAAGAGGACGATAGGCTTAGTTTTGAAGATTAATAGTTCCAATTTGTCAATTTGCAAACTTAAACTCCTAAACTTTTATTTTCTTGTCTTAGAATTTTAATGTTTTATGTTCTTTTGAGTTTTGACTTTGGTATTTCAGTTTTATATTATTTGGACTTGAATATTTTGTAGTTATGATATTTTTACTTGTGATTTTGTTTAGATATGTTATTGTTATTGAAGTTTTCTGAATATTATTTCCTTGAATACATTTACAAGAAGTACATAAGCTATTTATACAGATAGGAATCCTGAGAGAGTCTATTCAGCACCCTAGGTGACTGTCTAAATACTAAACATAAATGATTGAGAACTGAAAAGACAGCAGCTATTAAATACAACCTGAAGCACTAAAGATACATAATTACAGTAATAATAAGGAAAATAAATCCTAGATTAATGATGTCTCTTCGTTTTATCAACACTCCCCCTCAAGCTAGGTTTGTAGATATCCGTCATGCCTAGCTTGACAATAAGACCCTGGAACCTAGGACTGTGCAGAGGTTTGGTAAACACATCTGCAACTTGATCTTCTGAGGGAGTGTAGCTTAGTTCGATCAGACCTCCTTCAACCTTTTCTTTGATAAAGTGCCTATCAATCTCAATATGCTTGGTCCGATCATGTTGGACTGGATTATGAGCTATGTTGATTGCTGATTTGTTATCACACCTCAATTCCATTGGTCCTTTCCACTTGATTCGTAAATCTAAGAGAATAATTCTGATCCATAGAAGTTCACATAAGCCATGGGCAAGAGCTCTTAGCTCAGATTCAGCAGATGATCGTGCCACAACATTCTGTTTTTTGCTTCTCCATGTCACGAGGTTTCCTGCTAGGAAAACACAGAGACCAGTAGTTGACCGGCGGTCAACGAGGGAGCCACCATAATCTGCATCAGTGAAGGCTTGGACTGATAATTGCCCACCCTTCTTGAATATTATCCCTTGCCCTGGACTTCCTTTTAGGTAGTGAAGAACCCTATAGGCTGCTTCTAGATGTGGTTTCCTTGGATCATGCATGAACTGACTCAAAACACTAACTGCATAGGCAATGTCAGGTCTAGTATGAGAGAGATAGATAAGTTTGCCACACAAGCGCTGATACATTGATGAATCAACCTTGGGTTCATCAGTAGCAAGTCCAAGCTTGTGATTAGGATCCATAGGTGCATTAACCGGTCGACAAGCACTCTTACCGGTCTCATTTAACAAATCTGTAATGTACTTTTGTTGGCTGATAAAGATGCCTTCAGATGAGCGAGCAACTTCAATTCCAAGAAAGTATTTTAGAGGGCCAAGAGACTTCATCTCGAATTTGGATTTCAGCTGCCCCTCAAGACGTTGTTTCTCAACTGGATCATTACCCGTCACAATGATGTCATCCACATATACCAAAAGAATAGTGACTCCATTTGGGCGAGAGTGTTTGTAAAAAAGAGTATGATCCCCTTGGCTTTGACTTTACCCAGCAGCAAGAACAACCTGTGTGAAGCGGTCAAACCAAGCACGAGGGGATTGCTTGAGACCATAGAGGGCTTTTTTTAAATGACATACATGTGTAGAGGTTCTTGTTGATGTTTTATTAAAGCCTGGGGGAATGTACATGTAGATCTCATCATGCAAGTCACCGTGGAGAAAAGCATTCTTGACATCAAATTGCAATAAAGGCCAATCAAAGTGAGATGCCAAGGATAGTAGGATACGGACAGTATTGAGCTTAGCTACAGGAGCAAAGGTCTCTTGATAGTCAATCCCATACGTCTGAGTGTATCCTTTAGCCACAAGACGAGCTTTGTACCGCTCAAGAGATCCATCAGCCTTGTATTTGACAGTAAAGATCCACCTGCAACCAACAATATGCCTCCCAGGAGGTTTAGTCACAATATCCCAAGTATGGTTCTTTTCAAGAGCTCTAATTTCCTCTTGCATAGCATCCCTCCATTCTTTCTTTCCTAATGCCTCAGAAACAGAGTTGGGTATGGGAATTTCATTAAGTCTCTGAACAAACAAGGCATGTGAAGGAGAGAAGTTATCAATGGTAACAAAATTAGCAAGAGGGTATAGAGGTGTTTTGGTACATTGACGTACACCCTTGCGTAAAGCAATTGGCGGAGATGGTGGTGGAGAAGAAGAGACATTACCTGGGTCAGCCAATTGGTCATGCGTCAACAATGGAGTGAACCTGTTTTTCCTTGAGTACACTTTTGTCACTGGTAGAGGAGAAGATGGGTCATGAGTGGTGGATTTAGTAGGTGTAGGAATGGGATGATCTGGTGGTGTATTTGATTGAGGTTCAGGTGATGTTGAAGACTGTTGGGAAGTAGGTGAGGTTGCTGACACATCTAAGGAAGGTGATGGATGATCATGTGGTGGTGGTGGTGATGAGATGTCTGGTGATAAAGGCTTAGGAGGGTAGGAGATTGTATGTGGTGGAGAAGATGTAATAGTATAGGTGGGCAGAGGTGAAGGATGTGGAGTATCTTGGGATACAGGGAGAGAAGTAGGAGTGTAAAAAGGTGTGTCTTCGTGAAAGGTCACATCTGCACTGGTGTATGTCTTTCTGGTTGTAGGATTATAGCACTTATATCCTTTCTGAGTTGGAGAATAACCAAGAAAGATACACTTAATAGATCGTGGGTCCAATTTTCCCCTATGAGGTGGAGGAATATGAACAAATGCAGTACACCCAAACACCCTTAGATCAAGATCAGAAGAAATTCTGGTTTGAGGAAAGAAATGACGGAGAGATTCAAGGGGTGACTTATTTTGGAGTACCCGACTGGGAATTTTATTGATGAGATGACATGCTGTGAGTGTGGCTTCCCCCCAATAGTGTTTAGGCATATTTGATTGAAACAATAAAGCCCGACTGACGTCTAGGAGATGGCGATTTTTTCTTTCTGCTGTGCCATTCTGTTGTGGTGTGTACGGACAAGAGGACTCATGAACAATGCCTTTTGAGAGGAAATAAGAGGAAACGGTTTGATTGAAGTATTCAAGAGCATTATCAGTGCGGAAGCGTTTTATTGTGGCGGAGAACTGATTATGAATCATATTGCAAAAGATAGGAATGATGGAACTCACCTCACTCTTGTTTTTTAGCAGAAAAACCCACATAAAACGTGTACAATCATCAATAAATGTAACATACCACCGGGCACCAGATATATTAGCAATTGGAGCAGGACCCCAGACATCACTATGTATAATATCAAAAGGAGAACAACTGATTGTATTACTTCTGGAAAAAGATACACGAGACTGTTTAGCAAGTTCACAGACATCACATTGAAATGTAGAAACATCAATACTACTAAAAAGACTGGGAAACATGGTTTTTAGGACATGAAAAGAGGGATGACCAAGACGCTTGTGGTGAAGCCAAATAGTGTTGGTATTGGCTGTGATTGCGGTAAGAGCTTTTTGTGGAGGTTTGGAGACAAACAGTGCATCAAGGTAGTACAGGCCATCTCTTTGTTTAGCAATTCCAATCGTCCTCCCCGTGTGTAGATCCTGTAATAAACAGTGGGAAGGGAAAAAAATGGCAGCACAATTAAGATCAACTGTGAGTTTGTAAATAGAAGCAAGGTTCATAGCCAGGTTTGGGACATGTAGGGTGTTTTTCAGATTTAATTTTTCAGAAAAAACAACCGTACCAAGTCCCGCAACCTTTGTAGGTGTCCCATCAGCAGTAGTAATGTGCGTGGATGTAAAACATGGATGATAATTAGAGAGTAAAGAGGGTATGGCAGTCATATGAGATGTGGCACCTGAGTCTAATATCCATTGGGATTGTGAACTCTGTTCCGAAGCATTAAGACAAAAAATAGTAGAGGTTTTACCTTGCAGGGCCAAAGAGCTATGACCAGAACCATTTGAGTTATTAAGAGACTGTAACATCATACGAATTTGCTTTAATTCCTCCTGGGAAATGGGCCAAAGATTAGTAGAGCTCTCAACAATAGTGGGAGTGACTGAGTTGGCACGTCCAGCACTCATTCCACGTCTGTCTTGGCTTTTCCTTTCTTTCTGTAGATGAGGATAAAGTTTCCAGCATGTATCCACATTATGGTTGGACCGCTTGCAATGATCACACCATCTTCCTCCCTTACTACCCTTAGTTTCCTTAACAACTGAAGGAGTAGATTTGGCAGCAAGAGCTGTACTGTCAATCAGATTTGTATTCATCATTATATTGCGTCTGCTCTCTTCATGTTTGATAGTGGCAATGGCAGAAGATATGGAAGGCAGAGGAGTAATGCCAAGAATTTGACCCCGAGTCTGATCATATTCGGGATTTAAACCAGACAAGAAGCAATATAGACGTTGCTGATTTATATAGTTCTTGTGAAGAGCTGCATCTGCAGCATTCGACCACTTCATCGTTTGATACTGGTCAAGTTCAGACCATCGTCGTTGGAGGTCAGTTGCATAATCTGTGACAGATTGTGAATCTTGCTTAAGATTCGTTGTTTTGAGCCATAAGTCATAGACAAAAGCGCCATCTTTAGCAACAGAGTAGGACTGCTGTATGAAATCCCAGATTTCTTTAGCCGAGTCCATGTATAAACATGTACTGCTAATGTTGGGATCCATAGAGTCCCATAACCAGACCCGTACGTTGGCATTAGTTTTCTCCCAAATAGCAGCATCAATCTCTCCTTCTTCTGGGGTAGAGACAGTGAGATAATCTTCAAGATCTTTGCCACGTAGAAGAGTGTAAACCAGCTTTGACCACCCAAGATAGTTCCTGCCATTGAGACGGTAAGATGGCGGGATAGAAGGGAGATCAAATTTCTGGTTTCGAAGAGCAAACGCGGCTGCAGTAGCAGCTGAAACAATGGTTGAGTGATCAAGGTTACTTGAGGCTGATTCGGCTTCTTTAGACATGATAAAACCCTTGATGAAGAGACTCCACCGGGAGTTAAAGAGAGAGAAGGGTAGAGACACCCAAAAAATGACCGTTGGAGAGGTGATAGACTGACTCAAAAAAGGCTTAGACGAAACCAAGCTTTGATACCATGAAGTTTTCTGAATATTATTTCCTTGAATACATTTACAAGAAGTACATAAGCTATTTATACAGATAGGAATCCTGAGAGAGTCTATTCAGCACCCTAGGTGACTGTCTAAATACTAAACATAAATGATTGAGAACTGAAAAGACAGCAGCTATTAAATACAACCTGAAGCACTAAAGATACATAATTACAGTAATAATAAGGAAAATAAATCCTAGATTAATGATGTCTCTTCGTTTTATCAACAGTTATGAATTATCTATACCTTCTAATATGTCATAGGCTTGTAGATACACTTAAGCAATTAAATTTCGGGGCTTACGCCTCGTTACGCCTCGGAAGGCTACCCCCGAACGCCTCGAGGCCCGATTTCGCCTTTCAAAACCTTGGTAACAACCATTGTTGTGGTTGTAGGATCAAAACATTTATACCCTTTTTGAGTGACAGAAACACCTAGAAAAACACATTTTTTTCCTCTAGGATCAAACTTACTTGCAGATCTATCTGGATTTTTGATAAACACCGTGAAACCAAAAATTTTTAAAGGAAGGGTGTTTACCAATCTATTTGTAGGAAAGAAGTGTTGTAGTGAACTAATAGGACTTTTAAATCCTAAAGTTTTGGATGGCATGCGATTAATTAAATAAGTAGCATGTAACACTGCTTCTCCCCACAAATATTGTGGTATGTTTGTTGAAAACATGATTGCACGAGTGACTTCAAGCAAATGTCTATTTTTCCTTTCTGCAATTCCATTTTGAGCTGGTGTATTGACACAAGAGCTTTGATGAATAATGCCTTTTTCAGTAAAAAAGTTGTTTAAAGTTTGAGAAAAATATTCACGGCCATTATCACTTCTTTCCATTTTAATTTTGGTATTGAATTGAGTTTGGACCATAGCATAAAATGTTCTAAATATTTTCTCAACTTCAGATTTTTCTTTGATTAAAAATACCCATGTGACACGAGTATGATCATCAATAATAGTTACAAACCATCTCTTTCCCTTTAGAGTTGGTATTCTAGATGGACCCCAAATGTCACTATGTACCAAGGTAAAAGGACTAGTAGGTTTATAAATTATAACCGTGGGGTAAATAAGTGTTTCTGTGATGTTTTGCAAGTGCACACATATCACAATTAAACAAAGAAGCATCTTTATTCAGAAATAATTGAGGAAACATCTTTTTTAAATAATAGAAACTAGGATGTCCTAGTCTATAATGAAGTAAATACAAATCTTTATTATTTGAAAAAGAAACAGTTTGCAAACAAGCATTTCTTGGACCTCTTTTATTAGATTGAGTTTCTCCATCAAAGATATAGAGTCCATCCTCCTCCTTAGCACTGCCAATCATCTTCCCCGATGCAAGTTCCTGGAAAATGCAATAAGAAGGATAAAAAGTGATACAACATTGTAGATCTTTAGTTATTTGACTAACTGAAGTAAGATTGCAGGATAGATTAGGGACATGAAGGGCTTTGGATAGATTCAGTGATGAGAAAATACTAATATTTCCCATCCCTGCAATGGCTGATAGAGAACCATCTGCAACCTTAACCTTTTTATCCCCTGCACTAGGTTTATATGAAGAAAAAAGATTTGAAATAGAAGTCATGTGATTAGTAGCCCCTGAGTCAATAATCCAGGTATTTTTAGATTTCCCAGAACAAAAAAAATGATGAGTAGGTACCATTTTGGGCATAAGAACAAGAGGAAGATTCTGGTTTGGATTCTTTCTGGGAATTTTGGGTTTTCTGGGAATTAAGGAAGTTAAGAAGTTGCTCTATCTGCTCCTGAGTGAATGAAAGTTGATTGAACTTGACTTGTGGTTCTTGTTGAGTATCAGTCACAGTTGTTTGTAGGGCCTTCTCAGCTTTTTTCTTTCCTGCCCCTGGTGGTTTGCCATGAATTTTCCAACAAGTCTCCCTAGTGTGCCATAATTTCTTGCAATGATCACACCAGGGTTTTTTCTTGTCATCACTCTTAGCCACCATTGCTGAAGAGTCCCCAGATTCCTCATTATGTACTGGAATGTTGTACATAACCTTCTTCCTGCTATCCTCCATCCTGATTTCAGAAAATACTTCCCTGATAGAGGGTAGAGGTTTTTTTCCAAGTATCCTCCCCTTAACTTCATCTAGATCTCTATTAATTCCTGTTAGGAACATGTAGACCCTATCATTTTCCTCCCTTTTTTGGTGTCTTGCTAGATCCTTGGCACTCTCCCACTTCTCATCATCATGGCACTGATCCAACTCTTGCCATAGGGATACCATCTCATTATGATCAACTCTTGCCATAGGGATACCATCTCATTATAGTAAGAGATGATATCTCTATTGCCTTGTTTGGACTGCCACAACTTGGTTTTTAATTCAAAAATCTGAGAAGAGTTCTCAAGATCTGAGTAAGTTTCCTTAATGGAATTCCATACCTCCTTTGCAGTTTTCATGAACATGTGAGGTTTGGCAATTGATGCATCCATTGAACTTAGAAGCCATGTTGTCACCAAGGAATTTTCTGACCTCCAGACACTGTAGCCATCATCACCAGTTTTTTTCTCCTTTATTTCACCAGTTATGTACCCTAGCTTGCCCCTTCCATCAATAGCCAGCTTGACAGACTGTGACCATTCGAAATAATTTGTTCCATTCAATCTATGGCAGTAATGAGCATAGATGAATGAACTGAGGTCTGGTAGTTTGTCATTGAGCTATTTGGGGAGTTAGGGTTATGGGTTTGTGAGTGGGGAGAAGAGTAAGATTGCTCGGTTTCCACCATTGTGGTGTTTAAACAGCCTGCTCTGATACCATGTAAGTTTTAGGAATAAAACTTCCTTGATTGAATGAGCCATTCGGCCAGAGTATAAATACAGTTTGTACAGATAACTACAAGCTGGTACAGATCCTAAAAATTAGGATCTAGATAACTATGAGCTTATCTACAACTAACTAAGTCTATCCTACTCACTATGTACATCAATCTAATCAGAAAAAATAATGTAACATTTTTCTAATAATGTAACATTTTTCTACATAAGACATTTATTGAAGACTGTATATGATACTCCCTCTGTCCCATTAACAAATTCCTGATTCGGTTTATGATGTTTAACCGGTGATATGTTTAACTAATCCCTGCTAATATTCAGATTATTATTAATAAAAAATATACATATTCATAAACTACACTAGAAGTTGTATGAATCGCTAATATCAAATTCAAATTTGATAAAAGTTTAATATATAAAACCAGGGTTATGAGTGATTTAAGTTAATTGCATGAATAAAAAAAGTGAACTACATGAATAGTTCATGGGAGTTTGGTTATCGGGCGGAGGTAGTATATCACTATATCCATATCCAATTCCAAATACATTTAGAAGACAATGTCAAAATGACAATCAGTTAAATGGCTACAAAAGAGAGACTTAATTGAGAAGAGTATGGAGTCCATTTGATCAAGTTTATCAAGCCGCATGCTAAAATGTATAAATGACTTCATACTTCAAAAACATGAAGCATGAAAGGGTACCACACGATGAGATCAAATGTAGAAAGCATGTATATCACTGTTAAAAAAACTAGAAGTAACAACTTGATGTAGTGATCATCATTTGGATAAGTTTTACAACTTTACCAATGCAAGAAAAAACTTAAAAAAAAACAGTGGTTTAGAACATCTCATACGTG
This sequence comes from Cuscuta europaea, assembly GCA_945859875.1. Lineage (NCBI taxonomy): Eukaryota > Viridiplantae > Streptophyta > Magnoliopsida > Solanales > Convolvulaceae > Cuscuta > Cuscuta europaea. Next base: position 1,893,204 of record CAMAPE010000019.1, on the reverse strand, counting down.
AGCTAAGCACCTTGTTCAAATGCAATTGAAGTAGTGTTATGGAGAGACCATAAAAACAACATAGATGATTCTTGTTGGCTGTGATTGATTCCAACAAGTGCCCGTCCTTTCATCTCCCTTTCTTTCTTTTTCAAGTTTCTCTGGTCTGCAAGCAATGCCTCCGCCTTATCTCTCTGTTCTCTGAGGAACATGGTGACTGTCTCTCCCCTCAGCTGTCGGCACTCCTCTCCGCTATCATCCACCACCTAGGTACCTGATAGAGACCTGGACTTATGGGCTTAATATGGCTGGGCCAAGTAATTAGATAGATTGAGGGAAGCCTCATTTGGAAAAGAATAAATAGAAGGAATAGAAGAGGGAGAGGGTAGGCAGAATTCGGATCTGGAATTAGGCCTTAGGAGTGTTGAGACGACTCGAACTGTCTCGATATGTTTTCTTCTCTTTCTTTCTGTTGCAGCCATTGTTATCCGGTTAAGGTCCTGAAAAACTTATCAATAAAATACTAATTTCTACTACTTGCTGGAGGGTTCTAACATTGGAATCAGAGCAGTTATCCCTGGGAAGCTTCGATCTAAGTCACGCGATAAAAAATGGAGCAGCGCAGGGAACATCGAAGGTCAGAACAGAAAGTGGTCTCCTCTGGTTTGCGTGCGAACACTAAGAAGCATGTGTCTACGCAAGGCAGAAAGAAACTGCGCAGGGAGCATCGAAGATCCAATCAGGATGCTTCGCGCGGAAAAGTGGAGAAGCCGGTGGAAAAGGTTGAAACTTGAAAGTGATTGGGCGAAGGAGATGTGAATCTGGTTGGACAAGATGCGTGAACGTTCGCGTCGCCGGAGACCTAGAGGCCGAGCGAGGAGCCCTCCTAGATACCGTCGGAATTCTGGAAACCAGGACTCATCGTCGTCGCAAACTCTGACGCTATCGAGAGGAGAAGCTTCCCGTTCTCAGGTTTTGTCTCAGTCACAAGCAACTTCTAGAAGTTCGCCAGCTTTGCCACGAGCAGATGTCCCCAGTTCACAGGTTATGTCGCGAGCTGCTACTCACCGTTCGCAGATTCCAACGTTCCCTCAGGATTCGGATAACCTGCCGCAACCTTCCCCTGAAGGTATTATTTCATCGCGTGCCAAAGAAAAGGTAGAAGAAGAGAGAGTGCAGTTGGGTCCTAACAGTGCTGAGGATATTCAGAGGGCCGCCAATCTAGGGAAACATTCCACTGGAGAAGCTGATAATTCTTCTCTGAAGACGAAGCCACTGTCCATGGTCGTGGTGACCCTGGAAAAAATGGAGAACAGGCAGAGTGTTTTGAATCAGGAGTTCCTCAGGCTCTTATCCCTGGAGTTTGTTCTGTGGCTATAAGAGCTATTGGCTCTATTATAAAGGAAAGGGGAAAAGAAGAATTCCTAGACTTGGTGCCTTGGCTGTTAAAGAATCTGACATCGGATGGCAGCACTGTTGTGCACAATTTCTGTTGGCTGTTGAAGTTTTATAAGACCAGCCCTGCTATTACAAATAATTCTTTGTCCTCACTTGGGCTAATAAAGCTTGGGGCAGATCAGGAAAGGGAAGCAAAAAGGTTTCAGGAATCCTTCTATAATGAGCTGTTTGGAAAACAGTTTACACGTGCATCAGACCATAGTTCTGAAGGGTTGTACATTGATTGGAAATTTGGAATGGAATTCATCCCTCTGTTTCTGCTGTGGAATCTGGGAATAAAATGTTTGGCTTAACGATGAGTTGTCTGAAGCTAACAGGTCACAGGTGGAATGGTTTTCCCCATAGAAATGATTTGGATGCAATAGGTACTGATTGTATAGAACAGATTCCCAGGGCCAATATATCAGCTGGTAGAAATAGTGTGAGGGGTATGGTTGTGGTTGCTATGCGTTCTGAAAGAGTCTGTTCTAATTTGGAAGCTGTTCCGGGTTCATCCTCTAGAATCCCATTCGAAGGAAGCACTGAAGTGGCCCCATCTACCTAATCAGCCGATGTTGACTACTTTCAGAAACAGAACCTACTTAAGTGGCCTGGCAGTCTCATTTTTTATTCTGAAAAGGGAAAAATTTGTGATAGTATAAGCGCAGTGTGTGGAAATATACCTCAAAAGAATCCCAGCAATATCCAGTGGCATAGAAGATGGATCATATACATCGTAAAGGCTGTCCAGTGGACTAGCATTCAGTTTAGAAACACAGCAATAGAGATAGTCTTCAACGACTCTACTGTTCGAAGGTTTTTGAGTTTTGTAACTGAAAATGATGCAAAGGATATTGTGGCAAAAACCTTACATCCACTGGCTCGATTGGAGTGGTAACAGGAGGGTCTGATGAAGCAGAAGTCTTTCAGAAATCTGCACAGAACGCACACGAACGATTCCGAGATGAGGCCTCGTTTTCAAGATCAATGAAGGGAGACAAAATGGAAGAGGTTGCACAAGGGAGGGTTAGGCCGGGTAATGATATGGTCAAATGTGGAGTTGAAGCCATCGCTGGCAATTCCTGTGAGATCGCAATAGCAAAGCAAAAGGCCAGCATACTTCAGGAAAGACAGGCTGAAGTTGTTGAGAGGTCAAGGCTCTCTCCATCATTGCCAGAAGTATGGAATGGGGTAGGAAACAGTGTGGCTGGAAGTATATCAATGCCTGATATGCAAACTGTTTCTGACCTTAATATTCTTAACATTGAGATGACAACGAAGGTCACATTTAATCCTTTTGATCTTCCGAGCGATGTTGGAACCCTTAACCGGATTGTTTATCCTGTTCACAGAGGTGAAATTGCAGTTGCCTTTTGTGTGGTGGGGTTCATGTTTTGTCAGGTTCAAGTTTCACCCCTATGGGTAACTACCATATTAATGTGGGGACTGAAAATGTTGCTCCCGTTTTCTGTACAACAAGTTGTTGTTTTATCTCTGTTTGGCATGACACTAGCAAAGATTGTTCCCTCTTGAACTAGTCTACGGTTTCCCACTCGCTCTTCCAAGAAAGCCAGTGAAAGTTAACTCTACGACTTGGGAGCGTGAAGTTGCAGAGAGGTTTTGGTGGAGTCTTTCCATGGAAGTTGATTGGAAGGATGCTGTTGGGTGTACCCAAAATGCGGCTGAAGATGACATTCTTTCACTGGACAGCGTCATTGCGGTTATGGATGGAGAATCTGGGAGTAGCTTGGAGACAACTCTAGTAGATGTTACTAAGCCAAACCAACCAGCAGTGGAAAAATGGGCTAAGCAGAACAATATAGCTGGAGATTTTGATGCCCTATGTGGAAGATCAGAGGTGAATGAAGTGACGAGGAAGATTCAAGTATGGAAGCTCCTTGTCCAGTAAACAGTGAGGTACTGGAAAGGAAGGGGCACGAGAAGCTGGATGGCATAGCTGCTCTTACTTCCCACCTTGAGGACAAGGTGGTTGTCAAAGGGGGGAGTGATGATAGAGACCTGGACTTATGGGCTTAATATGGCTGGGCCAAGTAATTAGATAGATTGAGGGTAATAGAATTAGAGAGAGAGAGAGAAAGATAGAGATAGTATATTCTCATTGATTGAAATGAAATGTACAGAGAGCTTATATAGAGGACTCCTGCTCAACAGACTTAACTAACTAACTATCCTTCAACTGACTTATACTAATTACAATGTGTGTAGTATATCTAACATTCCCCCTTCAAACTCAGGGTGATTGGACTGGAAGAGCAATCACGCTGAGTTTGGTTCTTAAGTCAATGAAGGATGAAGCAGATAATGGTTTAGTTAAAACATCAGCAAGTTGGTGTTGAGCAGGAATGTGAAACACTTGCAGTTGCTTCAACTGGACTTTGTCTCGTACAAAAAACAGATCAATCTCCATATGCTTGATTTGAGAATGTAACACAGGATTATGTGCCAGTTGAAGAGTGCTCAGATTGTCACAATAGATTTTTGAAGTAGCAAAAGAAACTTGAAGTTCATGAAGAAGAAACTGAACCCATAGAAGTTCTGTTGTGGTATCAGCCATACTTCTATACTCAGCCTCTGCTGAGGATCTGGCAACACGCAGCTGCTTCTTGGACCACCAAGAAATAATATTTGGACCAAGAAAAATGCAAGACCCTGATGTAGATCTTCTATCAGTAGGATCAGAGGCCCAATCAGCATCACAAAATGCTGAAATGGGCAGAGACATAGTGGATAAAGACATGGGTTTGATGAGAATTCCATGTGTAATGGTGCCAGAGAGATAGCAGAGGATATGTTTAACTGCTTTCCAGTGCTCTTGTAGAGGTGCAGCCATGAACTGACAGACCTTATTAACAGCATAGCTTATCTCAGGTCTTGTTAAGGTAGCATACTGTAAGATACCCACTATAGATCTGTAGAAAGAAGGATCCGGCAGTGAATCACTCCCTTCATGTGTGAGTTTGCAACTACTAATCATAGGTGTTTTGACTCCCTTAGAATCAATCATGCCAACTTGATTGAGTAAATCTCTAACATATTTGGCTTGAGAGAGGTGTAGGCTGCCATCTGGAAATTTGTGAACTTGGATTCCAAGAAAGAAATCAATGTCTCCCACGTGTTTAAGAGAAAAGGATGAATGCAATTTGTGAATAAGCTTCTGGATAGCTGTAGAATTGTTTCCAATGACAAGGATTGTCACAATTGCTTTGCTTGAACCCAGCACTGTATAGGATTGTAGTCAGCTTGTGAAACCAGGACCTAGGGGCCTGTTTCAGACCATATAGAGACTTGTGAAGTCTGCAAACCAAAGATGTGTCTTCTGCCTGAAATCCTGGAGGTTGTACCATGTAGACTTCTTCATTAAGATCCCCATTAAGGAAAGCATTGTTGACATCCAACTATTGAATGGACCATTGATAGGAGACATCAAGAGTAAGAAGAATCCGGACAGTAATAGGCTTAACAACTGGAGAAAATGTTTCTCCAAAGTCAAAACCAAAAACCGTTGATGAAAACCTTTAGCAACTAATCTTGTTTTAAACTTGTTCAAGGATCCATCTGGATTTTCCTTTACCCTGAACACCCATTTACAGCCTATAGCCTGTTTATGTGGAGGAAGAGGAACCATAGACCATGTGTTGCTAGCAATCATTGCATCATATTCAGATTTCATGGCAGCAAACCAATGAGGAGAGGAGAGTGCCTGCTTAACTGACCTGGCTCTATATGAGCTAATAGTAAGGTAGGAGTAAGTCTAGGTTTAACAATTCCAGATTTGGCTCTTGTTGTCATAGGGTGAGTGTTAGTCAAAGGAATAATAGGTGAAGAAGATGAGGAGTCAGATGAAGAATGAGGTATTGAACCAACCTGTGAACCAGGTTCTGAAGAGATGAACTGAGATGAATCATGTTGGACAGGAGTGTGAGTAGGAAATGAGTGAGAAGGATTAGTTTGAGGTGAAGAAGAAGTATTAGAGGATGTGGATGAGTTTGATTGAGAGGAATCAGGAATAAGTGGTGAGGAACTGGGAGTAAGGATAGTTATGGGGGCAGATTGTGAAGAAGAGTAAGTAGGAGGCTGATTGATAGGTGAAGTAAAGAGAATAGAATAAGGAAATTTAGACTCATTAAACACAGCATCTCTGGAAATGTAGATTTTCCAAGAAGGCGAGAGACATTTGTAGCCCTTATGTTGAGAAGAGTAACCTATAAACACACATTCTTCAGAGTGAAAATCCACTTTGTGTTTATTATAGGGTCTGATAAATGGATACTCTGAGAAAAGAGTAATCTGTAATTGATCCATAAAGTTTGAAATATGGACTGGAATTGGCAATTTGACTTTGAAGGGGTTCTATTGGTAAGATGAACTGAGGTTGCAAATGTAGTATCCCAGAACTTGTGAGGCAAGGGAGAATGGGCTAGAAGTGACAGACCCTTTTCAACAATAGTTCTATGTTTTCTTTCCACTACACCATTTTGATGGTGAGTGTGAGGACAAATGATTCTATGTGGAATGCCTTTTTCAGTTAAGAACTTGGTGAAGGATCTGAATTCACCCCACCCCCCACCCCCCAATCTGACTGAATAGATTTGATAGAGACAGAAAACTGATTGAGGATGTATTGATAAAAATTTTGAAATGCTAAAAGAGCATCAGACTTCTTTTTGAGGAAATAAATCCATGTGTATCTTGTGAAAGCATCAATAAAGAAGATATAATAGGAGTAACCATCAAAGGATAAAATGGGAGCTGGTCCCCAAAGATCAGTGAATATTAATAATGGTGAGTGAAAAACAGTAGTGGAGGGGGAGGATAGGAGTCTATGTGCTTTGTGATAGGACAAGCTCCAGGTATACAGAAAATTCACAGAAAGATATCAAGAAAAACAACTGCAATCTTTATAGAAGAACAGTAACAATGGCCGAAGCCCCCAAAGAGAGAGAGTAATCTCAATCTTCCCAGTCCCAAGACAAAGTCTAAAACAGCCTTCCTACTACCTCCCCTTTCCGTCTACTTATACTACAATACTACAATCTTTGTTATTCTTTCTATTAATAGCCTAATGGGCCCTGTTATTAGCCTAATGGGCCTATTCCTATCAGAAACAGCATAAACCAATCATAGGCATAAAAAGATACTTCAAGCCCTTCGTTCTTAAAAAGCCCATCGAGGTAAGATTGTGGTTTTAATGGGATCATTAGTTTATGTTAAATTACAATCACACGCCTATTAATTTCTAGGAATCAAATATAAGAAGCAAATGTCACATTTATATTGGAAGGAAACGTAGTGATTTCACTATGTTTTACTTTATTGGTTTACTAAATAGACAGTTATTAGTGCACAAACTATCTTTAGTTAATGCAGGGAGTCAAACGTAATACTTGTAAAACTTCTATGAGACAACCAATTACCAATGAATAAAAATAAATGCAATGCAATGCATGCATGCTATAGAGCATATAGGTGTGCTGAGTAAGTGTATGACATATACAGTGTGTGGGAGTGCTATAGCCCAAAGATCTGGTATATTCAACAACATCCAACCGTCATAAAAGCAAAAAAATCATACCATGAGCAATTTGAACAATAATGACTCTACATCCTCTCCAACATAACCTGCCTAGAGTGGAAGAGAAGTTCCGGTTAGAAATACCACAAGATTAATGAAAACTGCAACTCAATCTCTATTGTAATTTCTGTAGAGATTTCGAAAGTCATAACAGAGGAGAATAAAGATATTCATGTAATCCCACATCTCTAAACTCTACATGGCATAAGATTCCATATAAAACTCCTTCTAGTACGAGAGTTTTAACAAACACTTGTAATAAGGTGAAGCTGCAGCAAAACCTGCCTGTGTTAGTGTTGTTGCATCCGCAATGACGAAAGGCACGTTTACGAGACGAGCTAGTGTCTTTGCAAGTAATGTCTTGCCTGTCCTTTCATTCATGCGAATTACAGAGTCAAAATCAGGAAATACATTCAGAGCACTTCCTTAGTGAAACATTGCAGAAACCATACTACAACTACAGGGAAAATCCAGGTTGAGAATTAGATATAGACCTTTGTACTGAATCTAAACGTTGAGAGATGCATCAAGATTAAATTACATACCTGATCCAGTTGGACCTATCAATAGAACGTTGCTCTTCTCAAGCTCAACAAAATCAGTTTCGGAACTTCCATGTTCATTCAGAGATTTACCCAATTCTTCACCTGCCCTGGTATATATCAGAATAGTAGTGTATTAGCGGCATCCTGAAAACTAATCTACTGTGTAAAGTAATAGCTAAGAGTAAATGCAGTTGTGTAAGCATTCTATCAGGTGAAAAACAATATCATATTTCAATTCAGGTTGTCTTGGGCAGGGAGTAACTATTCGGGGTGTTATCTGTGCTATGTATGAGAGGGAACAGTGGAACATGACCAAGAAATGAAGAAGGAATCATGCTATGCTTCAACGTATCAACTTCTCTTTAGTAAGACAGAACAGATAGTTTTATAATTTCCAACTTCAGGTATATCAAAGCAAAATATAATTTCCCATTGAACTTAATAAAACATACTCCTCTGCACAAATCTCAACCAACATCAACTTGACAAAGTTGAGTGGGACGGAGCTAGTATAATTTAACATTGAAGCGCCAAAAGTAGAGGGAATTGTTGAGGGAATGGTTGCAAAAGACTAGCCTGGAATATCATAGTCTAGTTAATTAAGCTTTTATGATTATAAATGCTAGAAATATATCCAATAAAGTGACTGGCTGACTGCCACTCCAAAAGAGAGCATCCATCTCACCTGCGGGTTGAAGGGGCATCATATATTCTTTTGTAGTGGTTGTAAACTGCCACAGACAGAACCTGCATATTGTTTAGAAGCTATAAGATCATATTGAAAATTAAAACAAAGCTATACTTCTTCATGGATAAAAAAAAATCACTCCTTTCAAGACTGGATAGTTCATCAAAAAAAGAAAAGTCAAATCATCATTCACCTTTTTTGCTCTATCTTGCCCAACTACAAACTCATCAAGCCCTTTACGTATCTCTTTCGGGGTGGGCAGCGTCTTAGCCAATTTTAAATCTGTCCACTCACAGGCAGACCCTTCCACACTCTCCTCCACCTCAGAGTCACTGCTGCTGCTGCTGCTCCGGTAACCACTACTACTACTTTCCCCAACATCACTACTACTAAGACTATTTTTATCACTGTAAGTCCTCAACTTTTCCCAAATCTTACCCGAAGATTTGCCGCTCTCAATACCAACAGCAGCGTTTCCATTATTTTCCTTCTCTCCGGCCTCGTCCTTAACCCGCCCAATCTCAAGGAAATTCCCCTGCAAGGGTTCCAGCTTTGAAGGACGGAAATAGAACGCAGTACGGCAATGCTGGCACAAATTAAGGGCATGATAAATTCCTGTCTCGCCTGCGGTGATCGATAAAGGTCGATTAGAGAAGAGAAGGGACATGGACTTGGAGCAGCGCGGGCAGTTAACCTCCGCTTTTAACTGGTCATAGTTTTCGGAACTCCCTTCCCACTTGCACCTCCGACTAACACATATCCCTAGCGCTCCCCTCGTGGCCGAAGGATAGAACTGCAGGCGAATGAGTGTCGAGAATAAATGGAGCTTGAGAGGGGCTGTGATGGAAGAGGAGCTGGAAGGATACTTGAAAGAGCCGAACGAGTGGAAGGGAGCCTTGAAAGGGAAATGGTTGTGGAGCTTTGTTTTGTTATGCCTGAAAATTGCAGACATTGTTTTTTTCTCTGTTTCTGATTTGCAGTCTTCTTTTGTTGCTGAAATAGCTGTGCAAAACAAGAATGCTTGTTTACAAGTGTCTTGCTATTTGTTACACTCATATATGGTGTGTTCTTCTCTAGTGTATTATACGGAGTATCTGGTTGATAATTTTAAATTATTGAACTATTGTTCCAACTTCATTTACATTGCACTGAGTAAAGGTACAGATTAACCATAAATTCATAAATATTTTTGATTCCATTCTGAACTCGTGTAGAATTTTATTCGATCATATCTTGCTCTATTTTTTTCCGTTGAAAGTGTTTTCTATCATGTTGGAAAGATCTTATCTAGTTCTAAAACTCATCTTCAGACACCAGTTTCGAAATATCAAGATTGTCTAATTTCTAAAACAAGACTGTATTTATACTACGTCCAAAAGGTTGAATCCCCAACCCCAAGGGTCCCCCCACCCCGACCCGACAGGATGGTGGGGGAGTAAATCACGGTGACTCAGTCGGCAAAGCGGCAGTAGGCCTTTACCCGTGCGCACCAGAGGGCCAGCCTTATTTCAGGTTCTGAAAACCCCCTTTTGGCCGCTGCGGGATTCGAACCTTGGTCTACGTCCAATTTTTTCCACCGCTCGACCAACTGAGCTACCCGTGCGGGTAGACTGTATTTATACTAAAAGTGCTCTATTTACGCTGAAACGTTAAATCACATAGATAAGGCTAAGTATTTGTGACACTCATATCTTGTTGTGTGTTCTTCCGTTTAGAGCGTATTATAACTCGTTGGAAAGATAATTTTGAGTTCTAAAGCTATTGTTCCAACTTCATTTACAATGCATTAAGTAAAAGGTACAGATTAACCATAAATTCACAAATATTTCTAATTTCATTCCGAACTCGTGTAGAATTTGATCTTGTTCTGCAAATTTGTTTCTGATGGGTCGACGACCCTGGGGGTAGCTGGAATCCGGAAAAGTAAGGGAGAAGATCGGAAAAGCTTAAATGAGATCAAGTAATATTTCAGCAGAGTAACAACAAGAGAACTCAATATCAGACCCCTTCTACATGTTGGAAGGTGATATTTATACTAAAAAAGTAATAGTTGTTGCCTAGTAAAAAGATGTTATTCTATGGTGGAGAGGACACGTGTCCTGATAGCCTAACAAACTAAACAAACTGATCTAATGGAGTATTGTCACGTGTAAAGGTGATTAGAGAGATAAATGTGACAGCTGGCTGATTGGAACTGCATGTAACAAACTAGTACTGGAATGCATGTGCGGGTTACACGTGTATCATCCGGAATATTCTTCACTTTATTCGATGGGGTGACGTGGCACCTCTCAGAGTGCGGGTGACGTGGCGGTGGCTTATGCGACACTTGGTTCTGTGAAATGCTTAAGTCCATAAAGGGTTTGGTGAGACCCCGAGCTCCCTAAGGTCAGAGCTCGGATGCGTGTGCTCGTCACTAGAGGAGTTGTCCCTGGTCTTCAGTCTTGTCTTGTAGCGTTGACTCTCTTATTGGCTTCGTTTGGTTTGGTTGACCTTGCGTCACTGTCAGAGGTCAGAGTTGGTACCAAGCTCAGCATGCTCGAGGTCGAACTCATATTTTGCCCCGTTCGGGTGATTCCCAAGCTCGGTGTTTTCGCCGACCTCAGAGGGTCGAGGTCGGCCTCGGCTGGGTGTTCTATCCTTAGTCGATTTGTTGTCTCGTGCTTGGTCCTGACCTCAGTGGGTCAAGGTCGGGGTCGGCCTTTGATAGAAGCTTGGTACTTTAAGTATTTTGAGATGCATTTGTGGTCTTTGACCAGCAATTATGATACTCCTAGGGTATATGGGAATATACTCCATCACGAGCCCCCCACTCTCGAAGCGAAAGTAACATTTGAGGTGAGAGAGAGTAAATCTTCAATCTTCTGGGTTAGCGCGCCCGGCGGGGGCACTTCTCTCCATGATCATAACAACGGGGTGCCTCATCAAAAACTCCGATGAGAAAAAAACGAGTGGGAAAAAATCCTAACGGATGAAAAAGAGTACAATCTGTTTTGCCATGATTTCCGGAGAAGAAGTCGACGCCCAGTTGTAGGTGAATCCGAGCTCGAGCTTTGAGCATTCGTGGTCCTTGCTTTTATTACCTATTTCATGAGTTAGTTGCTACATCCACGGCCTCGACCATGGCTTGATAGAGGTTTTAACATAAGAGAAAATTTTAATGGTAAAATTTTTAAAGTTCGTAATAGGGATATGTATATATAGGGAGCTCGGTTTTTAGTTATACATGTTTGGTGTTACCTCTGAGGTCGTTACGTTGCTCTGAGTTTGTTGTATTGGTGACCTCTGTTTTTGCTTTCGCCCGAGTCCCCCGCTTATCAGTCCCCCACTCTTGTGGACATAGAAAAAAATCTAAGTGTAAATGAGTATGAGCTTGAGGGGGACAAGGTGGTTGTCTTTGATATCTGGTGGACTTGGGAGATTTTTGCATTTGAAAATGCTTGTGGCGTGTAGTAACGCTGATGTGTACAAATAGGAATTTATAAATATTCCTTCTCCAACATAATATTTATTAGCCGTTTTTTTGCCTTTAATGCGAGACAAGGCTTTGAAAGGACTATGTGGCGCCATCATTACTCCTTTTGCGTGCCTTTTTTCGGGGAAACCTTTCAGTTTTTCATGCGGTTGATTCTCAGTCATCCACGTGTCAGCTTCTCGTTAATTTTTTAGAAGAGTATAAAAGGCGAAAGCTTTCTCTTTCTTCTTTGCGCTTCCTTTGTTTTCGAATTTTCAGAGTCTTCAAGAAGTTCAAAGCTTTCATGTTCGTTCTGGTCAGAATTTCTTTTGCCATTTCGCCGTCGCTTCACCTCTTCAACAGGTTAACCGTCGACTTCTTTGATTTTGGTTTTTAACCGTTATTTGTTCGTCGGAAAACCCAGAGCAAGGGTTTTTACGTCGAACTGGTTTTTTAGGCATTGGGGAATGTACAGTGCCCCAATATGTCAGTATCCCTCGACTAGGAATCACATGTGAATGTCGATTCTAGTCTTTAATTTTTATTTGGGGGTCGGATTTTTTTTCCTTAACCCGGTTTTGATTTTTGCATGCCTGCGTGTGTGTTTTGCAGATTTCCGAGAAAATGGATTCTCAAAGTGATTCTACCAGCACTGGTGACAAGGTTGCTCGTAACCCACAACACGAGGTTCAGGATGCCATTTCTATGCTTGATGTTACTCCCCTTCACGCCGTCAGAAGGCGAAAGGGTGGAAAGAGGAGGAGTAACAGAGATGATGTGGGGGTTCTTGCTGACAACGGGCCACTGGAGACCCACTGTGCGCTCTCTGATGATGACTGGAATGAAGCCAGGCGCTTAGTTGGTCTGTCACGCCCCAGACCTATCCGGACACGTCAACACCCCGCCGTACAATACGAATAGTCAACCGCAGTCTAACACATCCATATTATACAATGTGTCTCGAATATCATTCACACGGAAGTCATCCATAAACATGCATAATAAGCAATTCAATACACAGCGGAAAACATAGTTTAAAAACAAATGCCACACGTGGCAAACATGAGCACGCAGGCTCTATAGTGAAAAATATCCATGAGCATGTTTATAAATGTTCAAAAACAAAATGGAGGAAGCACGAACCAAGTCTTCTCTCCAAGATGATCGCCCGAACAACAAGCACATGTAGCAAGCTCTAGCCTCAACCTGAAATGATGGTGGGATACCCCCCGAAAGGGGGTCAGTAATTTATACGACTATAAAGTACTAGTGTGGATGGCATCTAATAGATATACAACAAGTATTTCAAACACAAGACCCTCAAATAGGGTGATAATATAATCTAGGCCGTAACCCCAAGTTACCCCTTTTCAAAATATACTTACTTTATATATAAAGTCAATTAGTCGAACCGTAGGCACAAGATTTGTTTACAAAACATCAACCCAATACCCCGTGACTACCAGTCACGACAATTCATAGGGTCCAACCCTAACACGTATGTTTGCATTTCTAGAGTCCAACTCAAGTACATCACCATGCAAATCATATGACACAAGTTAATCACTCCTGTAACACCCCGGCCCCGCAGGGCCCGAGGTAGTTATTTCTGACCTACCCTCGGGACCTCTAGTACTGTCCTCACAAACCGCCACTAGCCTTTTCCGCGCACTTTATCCTCACTCGTGCGCGCCCTGAGAAACTTCCCAGGGGGTCACCCATCCCAAGAGTGAGGACAAAATGTGCGGAAAAGGCTAGTGGCGGTTTGTGAGGACAGTACTAGAGGTCCGGAGGGTAGGTCAGAAATAACTACCTCGGAATCTGTGGGGCCGGAGTGTTACAAATTGGTATCAGAGCCTTTGTTTTTCAAAATCTTTAAAAGATTTTCAAAAACTTTTTGATATGAAATACTATTTTCATTAATTAGGATTAAAGAATCTTATTAGGAAGGAATTTTAAGGCTTAGGCGCGTGTGAGATTGTGGGATGATTTTTTTTGTTGTATTTTGTGATGTTTTGGATTGATTTGAGATTTATGAATTGAATGGAATTTTTCGAATGGTTGCTCGTAGGTGTTCCTTATCCTAGAGTATCTTGTGAGTTAGTGAACTTGAGAATAGTTATGAGTATATTCCTAGTATCCTATATCTTGTGATCTTAGGTAGAACTTGGTGGGCATCTCTAAGAGTTCCTAGTATTCTGAACTTTGCGTCTCTCTTTTGTAAGAACTATGGCAACCCATAGGAACGTGATTGGTTGAGGTACGTAAACTCTTAGTATTCTATATCTAGAGCCCTTTTGATAAGGTATTTCCTTCAGCGTTTCATCAGACGAAGCGTCCTTTAGGGGGGGGGGGGTGTAATACCCCGAAAATTTGAGAGAATTTGGGAAATAATTAAAATTGTGTTTCATATCGTTTAGACGGTCTTTAGGTGTTTGTTGTGGTTGGTTTATTGTTCGGGACCAAGGGGAGGTTCAAACGGGGAAGAAACGGGGAAAAACTAAGGGTTGGGGTGCCTGGGGGTCACGTACGGCGTGCATGACAAGAAAATCAAGCGGAATAGCTACTGCCAGCCACGCACGGCGTGCGTGGAAGGTACGCACGCGTGCGTCCCTGTTTTATCCTAATGCGACTCAAACTTCAGAAATTCACTATAAATACATCCTTAATCCGATTTTCCTCATTCCAAAAACTCTAGAACCGCCTCTTAAAACTCTATCTCTTCCATCTCTTCAATATTAACATATCCAGCACGAATTTTTATGCCAAGGATGAGATCAAACAATCCAATCTTCCGGTTCATCCGTTTTCTAAATTTCTTTCTCCTAAACTGAGATCATTCGACCCTATCACTTCCTCGGGACGTGTGAGTGACCCATAAAGCTAGGTTTGACGTTTAGGATTCGTTGCTAGCCTCGAGGTAAGGACTATTGAAACCAAAACTACTATTTTGCCCCTATTATGTATTAATTAGGCTTCTTGCTATGATTTGAGTTTCTTTCTGAAATTTTATGGATATTTGGATTATTATAGTATAGATATGATGATGTATGATTTTCTGGGAATTTATGAACGTGTGATTTTTGATGAATTTATCAAATCAGTTTGTTATTGCGAAAATTGTGATTTTTGAGGATTGTTCCTTTGGGATTGGAAAATTTTGGTGATTGTTTTGGTATGATTTGAATTGTGTTTTGAGACTATTATAATTGGTTATATTGAAAATATATTATGGGTTTAGAATACACCAACTGGATTATTTTGGTGGTGGTAGTAAAGGCTACTTTTGGGAAGTGGTTGTTTGGGTTAAACCCTCTTTTGGAAAGTGTTGTGAGATCAAATCTTTTGGGACAAATTATATATTTTTAAATGTATAATTTGGTATGAAAATTTACATGTATATTCTGGAGTTATAATAATCCTTATTGGATTATTTTGAATATGGTATTAAATACTCCATCCATCCCCTGTTATTGTCCCATTGTGGTTTACGATGCTTGACCGACGATAAAGCAAACAGATCCATGCTCGCACTCAAATTATTTTTAGGGAAAAAAAATTACATATTCAGAAACTATATTAAAAGATTTACACAGTCGCAAAAACCAGAATCAAATTTGATAAAAATTTGATACATAAAGAGATTAAGAGTGATTTGTGTTGACCAAGTGAATAGGAAATGAGACAATAACATGGGGACGGAGGGAGTACTATTTGGGGACTAGTTTTGGATAAACCCTAATTTGTGAACTTTGACTTTGAATTGGAGATTTTCGGCATATGATTTTGAGACTTGAATCTGAAAGAAATATTATGAGAAAGTATTTTGAATTATATCTTAATTCAAGATAAAATTAAGGATTTTATATGAGGTGAGCACTCGGGAGAAATCCGTGGTGTCGGTTTTCCACATCTGGATAATTGTGGAGGGTGGTTAGAGCTATATACTGCGGGTTTAGTTTAGGTTTAAGTTGATTATTGGTGGCGGGAGAAATCCCGGTAAATATTAGTGGCGGGAGAATCCCGGTATTTCTTTTGAGAACTTTAAAAGTTCTTTAGTGGCCGCGGTAGTAGTTTTTAATTACCCGGGTTTCTAACCCATTATGAGGTAGGGGGACGTTGTCCGAAGTACTTGGACTTCTTACTACTCGGAGGGCTTCGAGTCCCTTTTAGGGAATGTGCACACTTAAGGGTGAAGTTCAGTTTCCAATTGGTGGTCGGTGGGAGCCGGAATAACGGGATGAGTTGTACACAACAACGATTCATTGGGCTCGAGGAATCTTGAGTTTCACCCATCTTAAAAGAATCTAAGAGTGACATTGATTTTGGAATGGTGATATTTTTAGTTACAGAAGTTATCTTTGAAAAGTGATACTTTTACTTGAGATGTTAATTGTTTGGAGCTTATAAGGATTATTTTTAACTAAACGGGTATTTGAGATTATAAAGTTGATAAATGATGTTTTTAATTAGAAAAGAATTTCGGTGGTGTGAGTTTTTTTATATAGTATTATATCAAAAACTATTTTCGCCAAACGTGATTATTTTACGGGGTTGGGTGGGCCTTACTTAGCTAAAAAGCTAATTTTTGTTTCTTTTTCTTTGTTTTGTTTTCTGCACTTTAATTGTGCAGGTGATGAAGGTTATGCATGATGATGAGGGCTGCGTTAGATTACGTAGTTTAGTATTTATAATCACCTAGTTATTGTTTATTTCAGTTTGAGAACATGTAGACATTTAAATTATTCTTTTGAAATTTTCAGTACATAAATACTTGGATTATTTTTGGATGATGGTTTAGCATGTGCATTCGGTTATGTGAGAACCGAGTGTGGCGGTAACACCCATTGAATCTTTTGCTTCCACTGCAATTGAAACCGTTTTAAACTTAAATGTTTTGGGAAATTCTTTCTACACCTGCTGTAGTTAGCACCAATTTCGGGTATAAGGTTGGTCATCTTACAACTCCAACATGCACAGGCTAAACCACCATCAAAAAAATAATCCAAGTATTTAAGTACTGAAAATTTCAAAAATAATTTAAATGTCTACATGTTCTCAAACTGAAATAAACAATAACTACGTGATTATAAATACTAAACTACGTAATCTAACACAGCTCTCGTCATCATGCATAACCTTCATCACCTGCACAATTAAAGTGCAGAAAACAAAACAAAGAAAAAGAAACAAAAATTAGCTTTTTAGCTAAGTAAGGCCCACCCAACCCCGTAAAATAATCACGTTTGGCGAAAATAGTTTTTCATATAATACTATATAAAAATAACACACTCCATCAAAATTCTTTTCACTTCGATTTTTCTTAAAATCGTATCTTTACTAAAATCCTCAACTTCTCTTCGAAAATATCATAGTAATTCATCTCTTTAAATTTCTTAAGAAAATCTCTTTTTCACTAACTTCCTAGTAGTGTAGAAGGGCGGTGCTCAACCTTTCGACTGAGCCCGGTGGACCGTGGTTACGGACGGCCACCCCGAACAAGTGCCGGTACCACAACTGCTCTTGCGGAAATGAAACGACTACCTTAAGTGTACACACCCCCTAAAAGGGATTCCAAGCCCTCCGAGTAGTAAGTCATCCCGAGTGGTCGAAACCCAACCACCCCACCTTTAAAAATTCTTGAATGATTATGGACTACTACTATAACTCTGCTTCTTAAAAGGGATCATCGATCCAATTATCACTCAAAACTTATCCTCACCCTTAGCAGTAGCAGCCCTTTTACGTCGGAACTACTACTACTACCACAACTCTCCTTCTTAAAAGGGATCATCGATCCGAAAGTTACTCAAACTGTACTTCTTAGTAGTAGCCGCTCTAATTACCCACCACATTTATACGGATGTGGAAAACTGACACCACATATTTCTTCCGTGGTGCTCACTTCGTATGAAATCATTCTTTTATCTTGATTTAATATACTTCAGAATATTCCTCAATTTCTCAAACTGGCTCGAAAATATTTAAATAAAATACTTAATACCATATTCAAAATAATCCAATACGGATATTTATAACTCCAGAATATATATGTAAATTTTCATACCAAATTATACATTTAAAAATATATAGTTTGTCCCAAAAGATTTGATCTCACAACACTTTCCAAAACGAGGGTTTAACCCAAACAACCACTTCCCAAAACTAGCCTTTACTACCACCACCAAAATAATCAAATTTGGGTATTCTAAACCCATAATATATTTTCAATATAACCAATTATAATAGTCTCAAATCATACTTCAACTCATACCAAAACAATCACCAAAATTTTCCAATCCCAAAAGAACAATCCTCAAAAATCACAATTTTAGCCATAGCAAACTCATTTGATAAGTTCACCAAAAACCACACGTTCATGAATTCCCAGAAAATCATAAATCATCATAACTATACTATAATAACCCAAATATCCATAAAATTTCAGAAAGAAACTCAAATCATAGCCCAAACCCTAATTAATACATAATAGGGGCAAAATAGTAGTTTTGGTTGCAATAGTCCTTACATCGAGGCTAGCAACGAATCCTAAACGTTAAACCTAGCTTGATGAGTCATTCACATGTCCCTAGGAAGTGACAGGGTCGAAGGATCACAATTTAAGAGAGAGAAATCAAGAAAACGGATACACGATGCGAATTAGGCGACAAACGTACTTACCGAAAGATTGGATTGTTTGATCACGTTCTTGGACTCAAAATCATGTTGTTTATGTTAATATTTAAGATCCGGAATATATAGAGCTTGAAGAGGCGGTCCTAGGGTTTTTGGAATGATGAAAATCGGATTAGGGGTGTATTTATAGTGAATTTCCGAAGTTTGAGTCGCATTAGGATAAAATAGGGACGCACGCGTGAGTACCTTCCACGCACGCCGTGCGTGGCTGACAGTAGCTATTCCGCTTGATTTTCTTGCCACGCACGTCCAGGTGCCCCAAACCTTAGTTTTTGCTCCGTTTCTTCCCCGTTTGAACCTCCCCTTAGTCCCAAACATTAAACCAACCATAATAAACTACCTAAAGACCGTCTAAACGATATGAAACACAATTTTAATTATTTCCCAAATTCTCTCAAATTTTCGGGGTATTACAACCGGAGGAGAGACCAAGTAGTGATTGAGGTCGTTGAATGCCTTCTAGCACTTGGGTGTCCACTAGAATTTTGCAGACTTCCTCATAATCTGGAAAAATAACAGTGCGCGCTCGGCCGATTTTGAGAGGAACTGTAACACTTGAGATTAATTTAAAGGGATTAATAGTACCACTCATACAAACAAGGTGCATCTCCTTTTATGGGAGCTCATTAGTCAAGAACTTCAAAGTTAAGCGTGATTGTACGGGAGTAGTCTTGGGATGGGTGACCCCTAGGAAGTTTATTAGGGCGTGCACGAGTGAGCACAAAGTGCGCGGAAAAAGCTAGTGGTGGTGTGTGAGGACAGTGTTAGAGGTCTGGAGGATGTATAGGAGTAACTACATTGGGCCCTACGAGGTGGGGTGTTACAAGAACCGATTGAGCTCCTTGACATTCCTGGGTGACTCCATGTTAATAATGGCATGCACCTTCTCTGGATTCGGCTTAATTCCTCACTGGCTAATCATATAGCCCACGAATTTGCCTCCCTGAACCGTAAACGTGCATTTCTTGGAGTTTAGCCGGAGGTTGAATTTGTCCATGTTCCCGAAGATTTCTTCTAAATCCTCGGCGTGCGTGCTGGCTTTTTTGGTTTTGATTATCATATCATCAACATATGCCTCCATAGTCTTGCCGAGGCCAGCTTTGGAGACTCTGGCCACCTTGCAAGTGTAGGTAGCGCCTGAGTTCTTAAGCTTGAACACCATGATCGGGTAACAGAAGATACCTTACGGTATCATGAAAGTCGTTCGCTGAGCATTGGACTCATGCATGAAGATCTGGTGATAGCCATGAAAGGCGTCCAGAAAATATGTAATTGTTTATATGCAGGGGTGGACCGTAGTACAGATCCAGGGAGGCTACCGCCCCCCTACAAGAATTTTTGTTAATGTACAGATCCAGGACATTGGACTCATATTTTTGTTATTATTTATATGAAAAATAATTTTCTCCCTCTCAAAAATTACTTTTAACTCAAAAAAATATTTTCGGCCCCACACCACTTTCCCGGGTCCGCCCCGTTTATATATCTCCATCTCTTTCTTTTCTCCTACTTCCTTTCTATTTAATTTTATTTCTTGTCTCGTCTTCTTCCCATTCTGGATGGGTTGAATACTGATTCTAGCCTTTTGATCTTTTCCTCTCTCAACTTTGAAACTCTCGAAGCCGCGGACGTCGAGGATAACGAAGACGGACTAGAAAAAAGGCCAGAGGTTGCAGAGATCAAAGACCAGCACAGGCCACAAACTCTCGGCCTGAAGAAGGCCAGGAGATCACGTCGGGGCTCAGAAGATGGACAAGTCCAACGCGTTGTACTGGCTGTTGTCCGGGTGCAGGGAAGGAACTCTGGTGAGCCGGACGCGGCGTGATGAATGGACTAAGGAAGAATTTAAAGGAGCTGCGATGGACTTTTATAAGCTAAGGAGAGAAGATTTTGCCAAAAAAACTAAGGAGAGAAGATCCTAATTTTCGGCTGTGGCAGTGAAGATTCTCATCCTCGAAGCTGAATTTTGAAGTTGAATTAAAGTTTTGATTTTTGACTGCTTTGTTTATATATGTACATCTTCTTTAATGGAAAAGTGGTTGTTATGGGGTTATGGCTTTCATTTTTATAACAATTGGGTCTTGTTATGATGAAGAATGCTCTGGCTGGTGAACTAAAATGGAGAACACTGGTGAACTACATCAATTTATTTAGTGAAATGGTTGCATCGATTTTATGTTAAAAGGGTAATATTGGAATCTAAATCAAATGGGGGCTGTATATAGGAAAATGATGTTTGTAAATAGAATTATCCTTTAATTGCTATGTCTGTTGCCACACCTTATATTACCACTAGCCCAAACCCTTTAATTAATGTCCAGACCAGGCCTCCAAAGAAAAATAATCGACCTATCACTAAGGGTGTGTTTGGAAGTTTGAAGGTGAGAAAAGGGAAAGCTTTGAAGTGGAGTAGAGAGAAGGGAAGGGGAGGGAGATGTGGAGGGATTCCATCCTCTTGTTTGGGAGTTACAAATTTCAAAAGGGGTTTTGGGATTTGAGGGGTTTCAGCGGGGGAAATGGAGCAATTAGCAGCTCGTAAATTTTTTATGCGGATATTGTAATAGTTTCAGAGGATAAATATGTCATTTGCGTAGTTAGACCTTAGAAAACCCTCAAATCGGGAGAATCCGAAAATTCAGGTTTTGGAAGGTTTAGAAGGCTTCTATAATACCCCAAAACCTTTCCCTCATATTATTTGAACTCCCAAACACAAATATGAGTGTTTATTTCCCTCACATGCTTTCCCCTCCCCTCCAAAAATCAACTCCCAAACACACCCTAAAAGCTGGACCAAGCCTCCACGTACCTCGTTCAAAATGGGAATTACATTGCCTATTGTGCCCAATTAGACCAGGACAAAACCAATAATCTGATCTACTATGGGCTCTTATGATGCCATTATAAATGTTTTTCCCCAGTGGAATCTCAACCTAACGAATGTGATCTTTGAAGCGGAACACCAGGAAGTTTATGAAGGAATAAATGGTTAGAACCTCCAAAATTGGAAACATTATATTGGTCAAGAATCAGCACCCTAAGAGCGAAACTCATAAATCTCAATTGGATCATAACCATTGTCAATCCTAAATATCAATCGGGCAGCTGAGTATTTGGCATACAATAGCATTTTGATTAAAACCAGAACTCCTTACTCTAACCATTTTGTTGGCGTATTGAAATTTGAAGCTATTAGTTATTCTTATGTTCTGTAATTTCGGAGTAGGCTTTGGTCTAATTCTTCTACTCTTTTGTTTTTAATCTTTAATTTATTTAAATAAATAGGTGAGGTGTTCCCCGATCTTCACCCCAAAAACCACAAGGTTTTGGATCAAAACCGGGTTTCAAAAAATTAAAATAAGAATAGCTAGACAACGTTTCACAATAGAAATTTGGTATAAAATAAACAATTTAACTATTTTCTCACATTTACTTCTAAGTCTAGGTCTTCTTTTTTAATTTGTTGTGATTATGATAGTAATCTATTATTACGTACATAATTATTCGACTAATCATAATATTAGAAGTACAATTTAAGAATAGTTAGATATCATTTCAAATCTGAGATTAGCAATTTGATATAAAATCATTATTTTAAATATTTTCTAACATTTACATACTTCTCAATCCAATTCTTTTACTTTTTATTATATGTTGGTAGAAAATGTGTTGAGTAGAAAATTCGGCAGCAATTCAGTACAGTAAAAGTGACTTATCCAATACAACAAGAGGGGCGGCCTATTTATAGGCGCTTACAAGAGGTTTCTTGAATACTAATGGGCTTGGCCCAATTAAACAACTAAAACAAGAAGCCTGATCCCAGGCCAATGGGCTGGTCGGGCCCAGAGTTAAACTAATCAATCCAAGGACCATATTATCTAGTCGGACCGTGTGCTGGGCCTGGTTCGCGCCCGAGCCCAGGCATATTGGGTCGATAGTATTGGACCTGGCCCATTATCCCAACACGAGTCCCCCACTCCCCTAGTCGAGTAGCAGACTCGGCTAGAAGGGAGTAGTCAAGTTGATCAACGATCGGTTCGTCTATCGGATCGGCTGGCTAGTCGCACCTCCATTGTAGCAGTCTGGGGTGCTCGTCAACGTAATCGTTGGCCCGTAGGGGGGCCATACTTTGCAGGCCTTGATCGGCCCCTTTGCTTTGCTCCCTACTGCTTGCGAAAGGACGGGGGCCATACTTTGCAGGCCTTGATGGGCCTGAAATTCCAAAATACGAGCCCTGTTTTTCTGTAGCCGTATATTGACCATGCGACGGATATACATGGGCTTTAGCCGCACACCCGACCAATAAAGAACCCCGCAGTCAGGGTTGGAATCTCGTCCAAGCCTTCGCGTTTTGTCACAGAAACCCCAGGCCAGCTTCCTAAAATAACCCGGAGCTATTCCAATTAATAATTTCCTTCCTTTTTTTCTTCTTTCCATATTCTTTTAATTTCCTTGAATCCGAGTGTGGCCTAGCCTTAACACCCTCGATCATCCACGCGCAATTCAGCCATGCAGGTCCCCTCAGCTTCAGCCGTTTCAGCCGTTCCAGCCACGGCATCGCCGCGTCGCTCCATCCCCAGTCGGCGAAGGAAACGCAGCGGCTCCCCTTCTCCGTCGCGCCGGAGGGAGGGTCATTCACGACGTTGTTCGCCGTCGCGATCTCGTAGCCCAGGCGGTCGGAAAAAACCCAGCGATTCAAAGTCATCATCGCCGCCTGTTCCAAGCCTACGCACAGGTTCTCAACACAGTTCACGACACGGAGCTCATCATAGTGCCCTCTCCACCCGTGAACGTCGTCCGTCTGTCAAACAATCCCAGAAACCTCCAGCGGGTCAAATATCATCTATGCGAGACCCCCCGGGCGAGGCGGACGCACTGCCACAGTCTGGGAACTTGGTTGCACGAGCCCATCGTGGCGAGGTGGGGAAAGAGTCCGTGCGTGGAGGCTCTGTTAAACAAATTCAAGCCAGCGGGGTGAATGCAACGTCTCAACTCGAATTCGGGGCATCAGGGAAAAATCAAGGGGTCTCCGATAATTTTTCGATGCATGAAAAGGTCACCACCTCCTCGCGGTTGGACAGACCCGCTACGCGGATTGTGATCGTTAAGGGACATCTCCGGCCTGCTCCGGGGGGGCCACATGACCAGTCTGTGCCATCCTCCAACAACGTCACCCCTGTAGTGGACATTGCCTCACAGTCGGATAGCTCCCCCAAATCAAATGGCGAATCGGATAGCGTCGAAGATCCTAACGCTTGGAGGGAACGTTTGCGTTCCACCAGTACGGAGGCAGATTTGAAGTTGGCGAAAAGTTTGGTCGATAGCAATTGCACCCTCATGTTGCCAGATCCCGAGAGTAGCCTCACCAGCCCTCCTCCAGATTCGTTCTTCGGGGTTCACATTGCATCTATCGCGCGGGGCATGCGGGTGCCTTTATGTCCATTCTTGGTGGCACTCCTTGCCCATATCGGGGTATCGCCGTGCCAGATGACCCCAACCGCACATATGTTTACGGCTGCTTTTGTCGCACGTTGTAGTGGCGTTGGTATCCGGCCATCCATACCGTTGTTCCGTGCATGCTTTAGGTGGAACCGCCCTAACAATAAGACAGATGACGGCGGGTTCGTGTCACTTTGCCAATTACCGCACCGCAAGCTTTTTGATCAGTATCCAGATCCACCTAGGAAGTGGTCGAATAAATGGGTATGGGCATCCGCTCCCCGCTCGCTCCCCGTCACGTCCACCTGGGGTATTTCAATGCGCGAGTACAAGCCTGCCTCTCTCACCCCTGACCTTGAGGAGAAGGTCGAGGCCTTGCTCCAAGGGGGCCCTTTCCCGATTAATTCGTATACAGGTAAATCTTCTGTCCCAGCAGGTCACAGATGCCATATGAGATCATCCCTTAATTTGCTAATATTTTCAGATGTGGCAGGCAACAGACACGAAGTTGCTGCCCCCAATGTGTCATTAGGGACCATGCTCCCACCTCCTGCGCCTGGTGCGAATTTATGTCCGCCCAATCTTGGGGAGAAGCGCGGGGCCTCCCCGTTCCGTGAAGAGCAGGTTGCCATGGACGGAAAAGGTGTGAACTCCACTCTAACTCAAGAGGAGAAAGACCCGGCTGAAATAACTCCACCACCCTCTTGTTTATTTTTATTATTTATTCCTTCTTCTTCTTTTTTTTTTCAAGCAGGCCTAGTTACGGCGCAGGGTGTTGCCCCCCAGTCCGTGGTACCTGATGCAAGTAGGAGCGTGTCCGACGCCACCATGCCCGAGGTAGACGCCGGGGTGAAGAGCGGGCAGGGTGTTGCCCCCCAGTCCGTGGTACCCGTTGCAAGTAGGGGCATGGCCGACGCCACCATGCCCGAGGTAGACGTCGGGGTGAAGAGCGGGGTTCCCCCACCTCATGGGGAACAAGCCGGTAAGAAGAAGAAAGGTGTGAATCCTCCTCTTTGATTCGGGAGCGGAGAAATAGTTCAACCGGTACTAATCCATTTTACTCTGTTTATTTCTTGCAGGGGTTGCTGGTATGCGGGGCAGGCTCGTTGCTCTGGCCGCAGAGGAGGACGCCAGGTTCCGGCCTTCGAGGACTGAAGTCATTCCCTTCATCGTGGAAAAACAACACGGGGCCCCTCTTGTTAACCAACCAGCTCCTACCCTCAGTGCTTCATCGATTTTGGATATGGCGCGCTCTATCAAATCTCACAGCGCGGTATGCCGTAATTTGACGTTTCACTCTTCCTTTTTTATTATCATTGTCACTATAATCCTCACTAATTCTACGTCTCCTGCAGGGGCTGATGGACACAGCCGTCGCGCTTCAAACAATAGGTCGTCGTCGCGATGAGCTTCAGCACCAGGCTGACGAGGCTCACCGTCACTCGGTTGCCGTTCAGCGTCGGGCGGACGAAGCAACAGCTGCTCTGTCCGAGCTCCAGTCAAAATATGACTTCCTACAATCGAAGTATGATCGACTGCAAGCATCGTTCACGGATGCGGGGCGTCAGGCAGTTGCGGCATTTCAAACATCCCCGGAATTTTCAAAAATCATCGCTTCGAAGCTGGAGGCTCACCGCTCAGAGCAGGTCCAAGCATGGTTGAAAACCGAGGAGGGTCAACTTTGGCGGGATAAGGAAATTCTCATGTCCTTCAGGTGTGGCCGATACGACATGCAGACCACGTTGTACAATAGGCTGGCAGAGTTCTATCCCGACTTTGATCCCGAAAAATTTGGTTTGCCCGAAATCATGCCAGATCCTGACGGGGCCAACGAGCAAGCGAACGATTTGTCCCTTTTGCACT
This sequence comes from Cuscuta europaea, assembly GCA_945859875.1. Classification (NCBI taxonomy): domain Eukaryota; kingdom Viridiplantae; phylum Streptophyta; class Magnoliopsida; order Solanales; family Convolvulaceae; genus Cuscuta; species Cuscuta europaea. The sequence goes on along the minus strand of CAMAPE010000019.1, from coordinate 1,867,513 downwards.
TGGATATTCCAGATGACTTGGAAGATGCCGTTCATGGCTTTGATTTTGAGACTATCCTCAATGGTGTTCCTGAGAACATGCCTGATCCTTAGATCGTACATATGGATCTCTTATATTGTCGTCTTTATTCTCATTTTTGTTGGACATTCCGCACTTGTGTTTTTATTTATTCTCACACTTAGCCATATAAGCTTTCCTCTTTGCGCAACTTTGCACTCGTGTCATGGTTCATCTTTTCCATTCATTTAACCATTTTTTATTCGAGACCACTTGGGGAACTAGTCGGGAATCTGGCTCCCCACCTAAACCATGAGGGGCGGAAGGTCGGCTGGGCCAACCTTGACCGCGCCCCGCTTGGTAAGGCGAGGCTGACCCGCACACCATCGGTCTAGGACCAACTGGTGAGCAAGCTGTTTGGCCGTGGTCAGACGACGGATGTGCGAGAAGGGGTCGGAGCACGACTCCCCGCATACCTCCGGCCCGGAGGCCGGTCCTGCACCTTGACTTGTACAACTTGTTTCATACTTAAGAAAATCTGATTTCCTTTTCTGAGAGTCGAACGGAAGTCAGCCAAACATAAGGGCAAGGCCCTCAAGGTCAGACCAGAACGGACCCGCACCATTGATCATAGTAAACGAGTACACATGCTATTAAGCCTAGCAACGTCAGACAACGGACTTGCGAGAAGGACTCGGAGTATGACTTCTTGCATATCTTCGGCCCAGGGCCGGTCATATAGTTGGTGTACCGTCGATTAGATCAAATGAGTGGACGGGCTGTTTAGACAGCAACGTCGGACAACGGATGTACGAGAGCGGCTCGGGGCGCAATCTCTCGCTTACCTTTTCGACCCGAGGGCCGGTCTAACGGTCGCCCTGACCGAGTAGCTAGTCCTTGACTTGGAAAATAGTTTGATCATTTCCTTTTCCGAGGATCTAGCAGTGATGGACTAAACACCGAGAGCAGGGCGTGATTTTTTTTTTTTTTTTTGTTTTTGTCTTCTTTTTTTTTTTGTTTTTTTTTTTTTGCCCCTGCCCGTTCATTCCCAAGTGAGGTCGGACCTCAGTCAATTCAATGATAAATAGAGAACAACAAACGAACTTTTATTAAAGCAACCGTGTTAAAGCAATGGAAGGATTAATTATTAAACATCACTACTGATAAAACTTAAGTAAATGCTCCGCGTTCCATGCACGTTCAATGAGTTTTCCCTTCGTAGTCTTCAATTTGTAAGTCCCTGGTCCAATCACGCCTTCGACGACATAGGGGCCTTCCCACTTGATGGAAAGCTTCCCCCCTTCCGTGGGTTTGCTTGCCTTTCTCCGCCTTAGCACGTAATCTCCCACGTCAAAGCTCCGTGGCACGGCCCTGCTATCTTGGTACGCCTTCACTTGCCTACGGTAATTCTCAGCCCTGATGAATGCCCGGTCTCTTCTTTCTTCTATGAGGTGGAGTTCAGCTCTGAGCCTCTCCTCGTTGCTGGTTGGCTCGAATTCCTCCACCCGACGACTGGGAATCACCGCCTCAAACGGGGCCCTTGCCTCAAAGCCATAGCATAGAGCGAAAGGGGTTTCGCCTGTCGCCTTCCTGGGGGTAGTTCGGAATGTCCACAACACGTTACTCAGCTCTTCAACCCACACTGTCCCGAGAGCTTCCAATTTCTTTTGGAGGCCATCTACAATCGTGCGATTGGTATTCTCCACTTGCCCGTTCGCCTGGGGATAGCAAACGGACACCCGGCTTGACTCCACGCCCCATTCGGCGCAGAATTGCTTGAATGGTTCGCAATCGAACTGCCTTCCATTATCGGAAATAATTTGCAAAGGAACTCCAAATCGACAAAAGATATTCTTCCATATAAACTTTTTGCATTGCAGATGTGTTATGCTGGCGAGCGGCTCTGCTTCCACCCATTTCGTGAAGTAATCCACGGCCACGATGACAAACCTTCTATTTCCGGACCCATTTGGTAAGGGACCAACCAAATCTATACCCCATCGAGTGAATGGTAGAGCAGTGCTAACAGGCGTGTACATCGTCGCCGGCCTTCCGGGGCTCTTCTGAAACTTTTGGCATGTGTCGCACCTCCTTGCGTAATCGGCACAATCCTTCATAATTGTGGGCCAGAAATACCCTTGGAGGACAACTTTCCTGGCCAAGGTGCATGCACCTTGATGGGCCGAACAAACACCGCCATGGAGCTCCGCGACAATCATCTCGGCTTCGTGTGGTCGTAGACACTTCAACAATGCTCCGTTGTAAGACCGTTTATACAGCTTACCGTCCAGGACGACATAGCTCGGGGCCCGTCGCTGGACGAGCTTCGCTTCCTGTTCCTTTTCGGGTAAGGTCCCGTCAGCTATGTAACGTAACAAATCATCCACCCAGCTCCAATTTACTTCTTGTAGAGGAAGGACGGTTACCGAAGGGGAAGCTGTTATGCTTGAAGTTATCATTTCTTCAACCCGTGCAATCTTGGATATGTGTTCGGGTACTCCTTGGGACAAACGTGATAAGAGGTCGGCATCCCCGTTCTGGCTCCGCGGCACACAAACCAGCTCAGCTCGCCTAAACAATCCGAGTAATTCCCGAACAGCATCCCTGTACTTCGCCATCCTTTCTTCCTTTGCCTCGAAATCGCCCTTCACCTGGGATATGACTAATCGAGAATCACACTTCACCGTTATGCATTCCGCTCGCATGGCCGCAGCTATCCGTAGCCCCGACAACAGGGCTTCATACTCAACTTCATTATTGGACACTTTGAACAGGTACCGGTAAGCGTAGTACGCTCGAAACCCTTCAGGCGAGATCAAGATGATCCCGCCCCCGCAACCTTTCGTCCCGGACGATCCATCGGTCGCTAGGGTCCACCACTGTTCTTCACTATCTCTTTGTCTTTCCGTAACTTCCCTCGCCGTGCATTCCACAATGAAATCCGCAAGTGCCTGCCCTTTGATGGATGATCGGGGCTGAAATTCGACCTCGTACTGACTGAGAAGCATCGACCACTTCACGACCCGCGTCGTTCCCGGGGTTCTCAATGCTGCGCCCAGGGGTTGATCCGACAGGATTCTGATCGGGTGTGCTTGAAAGTAATGGGTCAACTTCTTCGCCGTGATGTAAACGGCATAGATGGTCTTCTCGAGCGGGGTGTACCGCAGCTCCGCATTCTGTAAGGTTTTACTTACGTAGTATACGGGGTTCTGAATCCCGCCTTCCTCACGGACCAGCACGGAGCTTATCGCGCCCTGCGACACTCCCAAATACAATACCAGTGTTTCTCCTTTCCTCGGCTTGCTCAACAACGGTTCAGAGAGAAGATACTTCTTTAGGTCCTCGAATGCCCGCTGGCAATCATCCGTCCACGCAAATCCACTTTGTTTCTTGAGAACCCGGAAAAAAGGTAGGGACTTCTCCGCAGATTTTGACATGAAACGCCCAAGTGATGCCAGCCGCCCAGTGAGAACCTGCACTTCCTTCACCGACCTCGGAGGTTCCATGTCAAGGATTGCTCTCACCTTTTCGGGGTTCGGCTCTATCCCTCTCCGGGTGACCATGTACCCCAAAAATTTTCCACCCTGGACAGCAAACATGCACTTTTTTGGGTTCAGGCGCAGCCGGACTGCCCTCATGATCCCGAAAATTTCGGCTAAGTCGTCGGCATGGTCTGTCGCTCGTACGCTCTTGACGATCATATCGTCTACATACGCTTCCATGTTCCTTCCTAGCACTGTTCGAAACACTTTTGCAACCATTCTCGTGTACGTCGCCCCGGAGTTCTTCAAGCCGAAAGCCATGACTAGATAGCAAAAGATCCCCTCCGGTGTGATGAAGGAGGTTTTCTCCGCATCATCTTCATGCATGGATATCTGATGATACCCCCGGAATGCGTCCATGAAGCTGAGGAGTTCGCACCCGGCTGTCCCGTCAACTAGCTGGTCTATGTTAGGTAAAGGGAAGGGGTCCATCGGGCATGCTCTGTTAAGGTCTGTGTAATCGACGCACATTCTCCAAGTCGGGGGCTTCGGTGCCAGGACCACGTTTGCCAACCATTCTGGGTATAATACTTCCTTGATGTGTTTAATAGCCAAGAGCATAGCCACCTCCTTCTTCACGAAATCCCTTCGTTCCACCGAGAGGTGTCTTCTCTTCTGCTGGATCGGCTTCACCGTCGGGTCGACCGCTAGCCTGTGAACGGCCACACTTCGGTCCAACCCCGGCATATCCTCAGGGCCCCATGCGAAGATCACACTGAATGTGACCAACACTTGGATGATCTTCTCTCTCATCCCGGCTGGGAGCCCCAACCCGATTTTGATCTTTCGCTCCGGGTGCCCGGGATCGATATGAACTTCTTCAACCTCGGAGGTGGGTTCAGCGCGGAGCTGGCCATCCTCATACTTCATGGCTTTGCTGTTGATAGTGTGGACCCTGAGGTCCTTTTGTCCGAGTTGTTTGCACGCCTTCATGTAACAACTCCGGGCCATCCTTTGATCTCCCCGAGCTATCCCGACCCCGTTCGGGGTGGGGAACTTCATACATAAATGCTCCTGAGAGATAATGCATCTCAAGTCCTCCAACGCGGGTCTTCCCATGATGATTTTGTGCGGACAGGTTAAACGTACGACAATGAACTCCAGGTTCAACTTTGCTACACAGGGTTCTGAACCCACCATCACAGGCAACACCACACTGCCTTCCGATTCGATTGAGTCCCCGGTAAATCCGGATAAAGGTGTTCTTACCGGACTCAGATCCGCCCCGCTCAGACCAAGGCCTTGGAATGTGTCGTAATACATTACGTTCACCGAGCTTCCATTGTCTACTAGAACTCGATGAATGATTGTATTGTTGATCTCCACCTTAATCATTAAGGCGTCCCTATGCGGTGGTGGCATGGGTGGTAGGTCATCATCAGTGAAGTAGATCGGATCTCTTCTCATCTTCTTTCCTGCAGGTACCCGGGTAATTTCCCCGACGTACAAGGATCGAGCCCATCGTTTCCTTTCGCCTGACGTGTCCCCTCCTTGGGGGCCGCCCACGATGTAGGAGCATCTGTGATGCTTCCGGGCTCCCTCCCCTAGGTCGCACTCGTCATCCTCGGACAGAGCCCCGAGCTCGCGCTTCTTTGGAGGTTGGTCAAGGGGCTGTTTCTCCTTGGACGTGGTGGCTTGATCGGAACGCCTCCATGTCAGGTTCCTCCCTTTCTGGGCATTTCCCGGTTTTCCTACAAATTGGCCCAAATATCCTTGTTTGATAAGTGCCTCGATTTGTCTGCGGAGAACGATGCATTCGTCCGTATCATGCCCGAAATTTCGGTGAAACCTGCAGTACTGGTCGGTGTTGTGTTTGGCAGTGACCACGTCACATTCCTCTGGGAAGGAAACCAAACCCTGCTCCTCGGCATAGTCGAGGACCGTCCCGACCGGTTGAGCCAAAGGTGTCAGAAGTTTGGTAGGTAGGAGCGGACCGTTCGGGACGTCCGTCCTTCCCTTGTTCTTATTCTTCTTACCTTTGAACCGGCCGCCCTTTCCGCCAGATTTCCTATCGGCATCTTCATCATCTGGGTCACCACGTCTTCCCCTGTCCTTCGTATCTTCTTTCTTTCCATCCTCTTCATCTCTTTTCCTCTGTTCAGCGTCCTCTGCCTCAGCCTGACGGTCAGCCCGCCTCAGGGCTTCCTCGTATAAAGCGGGTGGATTCCTAACAAAATCCTTGTAAAGTTCTCCTGATCGGATAGAATTTGTCAGCATTGCCACTCCGGTCCTGTCGTCAAGGCCCTGAACCTTGACCGACTCGACCCTCCATCTTGCCAGGAAAGTGGACAGGGCCTCTTTCTTTCCTTGCTTCAGGCTAAACAGGTGGCTGAAATTCTTCTTCACATCTCGTGAGCCGGCGAACCTCAAGAGGAAGTGCCTAGCCAACTCCCTGAAGTTCCCGATGCTCCCATCGGGCAGTGTGTCATACCATTCACGAGCCGGGCCATCTAGAGTAGCCGCGAATCCTCTGCATCGTATGGCATCTTCGTACCCCATCATGACCATATATGACAGGTAACGTGATATGTGGTGTTGCGGGTCTGAAGTGCCCTTGTAAGTATCCACATTGCAAGGTTTGTAGCCCCTTGGCAACGGAGCCTCCATTATGGCACGAGTGAAGGGCTCCGGGATATGGAGGTCGGCCACGTATGACTCTCCCCCAACAACCCTCCTCCTTAGCTCGTCCAACCTTAGTCTGAGATCCTCCACAGCTTCCGGCGCCGGTTCCTCTGGCACGCGTCCAGCACGGGGCTGGACCCGCACATAGGATTCTGCGACTCTTTCACGCGCGTGAGGCCGACGGCCACCACGGGGGCCTTCTATGGAACCGGTTCGACCGCTCAGACGACGGGGGTGATGAGAGAAGTCATCCCCGCCCTCCAGTGACGAGTCTCGGTGGGGCCCTCCTCTTTCGGGTCGTCGAGGCTGCTCGACCCGTCGGGACATATGCTCCCTCCGGGGCAAGGATTCCCTTCGTGATTCGTCCAAACTAGTATGTCGCCCTTCATATCTCCCAGAGGAAGTCTCGATGTCTTCAGGGGCGGCGTGCCTCGGAGTTTCATGATTAGCTCTCTGCGGCATCATCCCCAGGAAATTCTGAGCCAAAGCCCCAATGGCACGCGTGGCCTCCTGTAGCGCCCGCACTCCAGCGTCAAGTCGGTTCGTGCGCGGAGCCCGACGACGGCGACCTCCAATCCGATCACGAAGGGATTGTCTGTCATGACTACGGCTTAGCGAGCCCCTCAGGTCCCCTGAGCCCGACAAATTGCTCCGGAGATCTCCTATCGGTCTCACCACCTGGCTTCTCACACGATGGCCATTGGGTTGTTCTGAATGCTCGGTGTGAACGGAAACTCGCTCTTGCCTTGATGATCCTGCCATTTTCCTCCTCAAAGATTCTACCGAAAACTGAGAGAACAACTCGGCTCTCAATGAAAGCACCAATGTTGGTAGAAAATGTGTTGAGTAGAAAATTCGGCAGCAATTCAGTACAGTAAAAGTGACTTATCCAATACAACAAGAGGGGCGGCCTATTTATAGGCGCTTACAAGAGGTTTCTTGAATACTAATGGGCTTGGCCCAATTAAACAACTAAAACAAGAAGCCTGATCCCAGGCCAATGGGCTGGTCGGGCCCAGAGTTAAACTAATCAATCCAAGGACCATATTATCTAGTCGGACCGTGTGCTGGGCCTGGTTCGCGCCCGAGCCCAGGCATATTGGGTCGATAGTATTGGACCTGGCCCATTATCCCAACATTATATATTAACGATTTGATACGTAGTATAACATAATCATTTTAAATATTTTCACAATTTATATATTTCTTAGTCTAATTCTTTTACTTTTTATTTTAAAATTTGTTATACTTGATTTTGATAATATTATTTTTTTTTCAAATACGAAAATGAAAAAAATATATAGATAGAAATTAGAAATTATTTTAATTTTTATTTATAGTTTTAGAAAAATAATTTTGGTACAACTATGGTTTTGAATTTGTTTATATGCATATAAATGGTTGAAAGTAAGTATTATCAATTATATAAGCGATAACAATTGGTGAGCATTTTCAACGTCTTGAAAATGCACTATGATTTGACTCATCATAGTTTTAGAGGAGTAATTAGGATTGCAAGTTGGACCGACTCTAGATGTACTAAAGTCTAAAGACATGCTTAACCTCGAATTTGACATATTTTTCTGATCTTGACGGTAAACTCCTTCAAGAGATTCATTCTCTCTAAGAGCAACTACAATGGTGGAATGTCTAGTCCAAGTAAAACATGCCAAATGTCAATTAATTAAGAGGATTTCTAATCCGGATGGAACATAGTGGACTAGTCGGACTTTAAGCTACTAAAAACCCCTCCAATGCATAAAGTGCAAAGCCCAAGTTAAGTGTATATGTGGCTTTTATTTTATTAAACAAAATATTGTTAACCAGGCCAACTGATGCCCTATACGTTAGTTTTCAACATAAATTGAGGATGTTGCACATACGTAGCAAGTTTTCATTCCACTCTTGTTCGTCACTCTAGATCGCCCTTCACGTTAAAGCAATATCTTCTTCTGAACTCCAATCTCTTTTTATAGTAGACGATTGATAACTATTGAAATTATTTTGGTCATCTTTATGTTTCTTTCTCCCACCTCCGGATGCCCTAGGAGTTTAAGTGGCTCCACTAGAAAATACAGGAGTGTTCAAAAGATTTTGGAACGAGAATGGAGGTGCATAAGATAGGTTGGTATAAGGAGAATATGAACCGTCCATGGGATTGAACTGATATGGAGGCTGGAACGGAGGGCTGATTGAAGTAAACTGGTTTGGTGCTTGATTCGTGTAGTTAACATGGGTGGGATTTTGGGAGCTCGGGAACAAGCTAGACGCAAGATCCATTTCTTGTAGTCTCTGTGTGTACATAAAGAAAACAAAAAATAAAAAGAATAACAATAAGTTTTGTACTTGATTACTCACTGCCATTGCAATAGATTATTTTTGACACTACGAAGATTGCTACTTGTATATGATGCATAAATGATCGAGTTGGATAGTAAATTAACATTTCATAATTACCTGCTAAATTACGGAGAATACATCAAAATAGAAGTAGCACAATAAAACATAATTATCATATAGAGCTAGCGAAGTGAAACGACCATAAAATCTCAATGGAAAAATCTGCAAAACCCCAACTATAATACAACACTAAAATGTTTAATTAATGGAGAAATGAAGAAATAAAAACTTTGTAAAACTAATCAAGGAATGTTACACTGTCACTGACTCAGTGTAGTAGTATGATTGTAGATTTGTAGTTATCAAGCATTTGAAGCTTTAGAACTGCATAAATAGCCAAAGGTACTTGATAACATATACTACTATGTAGTATAAAGCAGTATTGCATTTAGCAAAAGTCCAAAGCAGATTAAGAAGAAGCATGAAAGCTACTTAAATGACCACCGGAAGAAAGCAGTAGCATGCACTTTAGCAGAAAGGAGAGAGTACAATTGCTATTTAATAGGGAAGACCTTCTTCAAAATCAGTTGACCGTAAACCAATATAGCAAAAATTAAAATTTGTCTGAATCTGGCCAAATATAGTAGTAAGATTGTACACCAGCTGCTAGCATGTGTACAGACTTTTGCTAAAAATGAGTTGTTATTTTTTTTAAAATAATGATGTATATACAAAGTATGTATTAAGCAAACACATTCTATTATATTTTAGTAGAGTTTCTTTTTACCTACATGTAAATTCATAGTTTTATTGTTACATCATACACTCTCTAACAAATTGTTAGATGACACACTCTGTAACAAGATGTGTAAAACATCTATAACTCAGACTAATATTACAGATTTTTTCCTTTTGACTTCAACTGTTAAACATTAAAATGAACTAAGTTCATTAGTTGGAAACCTAAAATGGTTCATTTCCAAGACCAGTATGATACAATGTGTATAACTATATTTTTCTGGTTCCACGAATACTAGAAATTAAAGAAGGAAATGAATAACACATGAATTCAGGAAGATATAAGCCATATTTTCACATATAATCCATATTTTGCCTTCAATAAAACCAATCATATAGCTAAAATCACTTTCTGACAGATACTTATCTCTAAAAAGTTGTTAGCAGGGAGAAGTAAAAAACTTAAGGCACTTCAACAAACTGCTGCTTTTTTATGCACGGTCTTCCTTGACGGGAGAAAATAATTTCTCCACTGCATTTACTACAAAAGAGTTGTGATGTGATAGCCACAAATGAAAGAACTAAACTAATGGGCAGATTAGTTGAATGGGTGAAATGTTTGGATGAATTTAAGGGATGTGATACTAGTTTGAAAGAGAGCAGGGGAGGGTTTGTCTTGTTGACCCCTTACCAAGGGATTCTTGTAGACGCATAACTTCGGTTGCCCTTAAATTTTTCACACCCTTCACGGCATGAAGAGCTTCAGAGCTATGACCGATCACTATTAAACCAATCAAAATAGCTAAATACAAAATAGCAACAACCCAACAAAAAAATTAAGACGACAATTACAAATAGAAGAATTTCAGGATGTGTGAATTCGATTCAAGAGTGTTCATCGATGGAGCTGATAGAGAGAAAGAAATTGACATACCTGATAACCTGTATGAGAATAGAGTTGCTGCTACAACAAAAAATTCTGTGAACTAGGTCTTTGGCTGCGAGGCGGAGGTTATACGACTTGGCATTTCCCTCCCAATATTTCACCAGGCGCCCTTTTTTTGGTGAGTCAGCAATTTTTTATGCCTTTCTACGCTCGGAATTTCACATTCACATCGTGCAATTTTTTTTTGACAGGTCAGCAAGAGACTTCCAGCACTGGAAACAAAAAGAGAGGCATAATGTCTAAAGTTTCTAAATAGCATAAAATGCTCTGGTGTACCAAGTCATGAATTCAAGTTGAAAGTGAATGCAATTGTGATGCTAATGAGAAACAGTGACCAGAATACACATTCTTGAGAAGAAATGCAGGACATAAATTTATTCCAAAACTTAGCATTATTACATCTGACCTAAACTCTTGTTCACATTTCAGTTTCACGTTGATCATTAACAAGAGTTGGAGACAGTCTTTGGAGAGGTTGGTGTTTTCTTACGTTGTCCGACTTCTATTTATGGACAACTATACGTCGCAGTCTCAAGAGTAACGTCTCTATACGAGTTAAAGCTTATTAAATGTGATGATTTATTAAACGTGATGATGACGGTAAACTGGTCAAAAAGACTTTCAAATGTTGTTACAAGAAAGTAAATAATAATTTATATTGTAGTAATTTTTTGTATCTTCATTCACTTTTGTTCAAATTATTTAAAGCTTACTAATTGCATTCCGTGCAACACATAGAACGTAAAATCTTGTTACCACTATAGTGTATACATGAAACATGATTGAAAATTGAAAATACGATGGAATAATGACTCAGGTATTTACCAGCCTAGTTAGCATATTCGCGTTTCATACGCGTTTCCTTTCTTTTGGCAAAAATTCTCGTTTTAAACGAAAAAGTCGGCTGAGCCGTTTTAAACGTAAAAAAACGCCACTCAAACGATTTTTACAAAAAAACCGTATAACTAAATAAATGGGTTTGTTTACCAATTACTAAAAAGTAGATATTAAATCTCTTTTGTACAAATCTCACCTTAATGAAATATATTTATATTTGATATAAATTGTTGCTATATTACAAAAATCTCTTTTGATTGTTTTAGTATTAACATCTTTATTAAGTTCTTATTGATGTATTTATTAAGTCCCTATATGCGTGAGGATAAGTTGGAAGAGTCGTATTTGTAAACTCAATTTTTATACATGTTGGTTTTTTATAGGACTACTATATTGATACATATTAAAATATAACCTACAAATTACTTGATACTGCGTACACTTGTCTATAGTCAACAATGTGAATTTAATTTATTTTATTGACTAGAAAAACTCAAGTGATTTCTAAACTATTTCATAATTCCTAATCCCGTGCAACGCACAAGTGAAAGACTAGTTAAATGATATTCTAGTAAAGTGAAGGCATCGGCGGCTGTTTTAAAGGTGATAAACGAACATATTTCTACTTTTTAGTTTTTATAGTTTCTAAATCTTTTCAAAAGGTTCCTAAAGTTTAAAATTTGAAAAGTTTCCAAAGCAATTAGACTACTCCATTTTAGCACTTCGGCCGAACGCCTGGACGACGGCAACTGTTTGAAAATCCGGTCACCTTAACTCCCAAATCAGGTTTGTGTAATTCCTTATATTTAGATTTTAGTTACTTGAATTTTTAGATGTACTAAGCTATGATCAATTTGCTATAGAATACTACAAGTTTCTAGAATTACGTTGAAAAATAACGATTGGACTTTGGACTTAGGTATAATACATAGTATTAGACTTGTGTTAAATTGTTAATTACTCATTTTTGTGTTAATTCCAAATTGTGATTGAATATAAAGAGAGTAACTTAGAACTATGGTGGAAATGGATTGGCCGGATTACGGAGAAGAAATGGAACCGATTTCTAGTGAAACTCTTACGATGGAAGAGACTTCAATCATAGATTCAAGTGAAGGACTTGATGATCTTAATGACGGTGATGGTGATGAAGATGATGAGTTCAACTTGAATGCTATATGAAACATGACGTGTTCATTTTGGTTTTATTATTTATTATGATGTGCTACATTGTTAGACATAATTTTTGGTGAACTTATATATTGGACTTAGTTCCTATTTATTTTCTTGACATGGACTTATATATGTTATCAGTTATATTGTGAATCTTTGTTATGGAGTAATATGATTTACTAGTTTGTTAAATATGGTTGAATGCGTGTGATGGTACCATGGAACCCGACCATGGCCCAATTGTGTGAGTCCGGCCCATGAATGAGATTAACCTTTAACGGGATTAATGATAGATAATCACTGGGCCTAACTAGGAACCAAGCCCGCGAGAAAAACCCACAGCTAGGCCAAGCTGGAAAGCATGCCTCGAGTCTGGGCGGAGTTCTAGTGAGGCTGGGATATCCCTAGGGCTGACGTGGCACGCTATCAGTGGAAACGGCAACTGACAGAAGTTAAACGGCTGGAACGTGGGATAAAGGAACAATCATTGCACAACGGCCGAGACGTTACAAGAGTCCTATTCGAGCTAATGTATCATTAATAGCATTTATTGTATCAGTTTCCTTTTGTAACACTAGTTCTTAGCCTATAAATACAACTTGTAAACCTCCAAAAGGGGAGAGACATTGATCAATAAAACACTGCCTTACGCTGCCGAATTATCATCTGCTTCCGTAGATTTAGTTCTTGTTGTTGGATTAAGCTTCATCATTTGGTGCTCTCATTGAGAGCTCGATCTGCGACGAACCATTGTGGGATCTCATAGCCACAACCGTGGAGGTAGCAATCTGGGCGGTAATCGTCACGACCAAGTAGTGATCGAAGATGAAGGCTCTCGGTCACGATGGAGTGACTTTCGAAGGCGTAACGACAACGCGGCGGGATCGGAGGACCTCAGAAACCGCCTCCAAGGCGTTGAAAGTTCCAGGCGGGCGACAACACGACCACCGCAGTTTCAGACGCGTGGCACTGGGAGCCGTATTCCCAATATCGATCCGGCTCAAGCCCTAGCCAGTTTGGCAACATTCCAAAGGGCGGTGGAAACCCTGACCACCGCTTTCCAAGGCATCATCCCTAATGAGGGTGCGAGATCCCCTTCACCTCGCCGGGCTCCGTCAGTATCCCGGCAGGAGGAGGGCCTCGAGCATTCCTGGAGGGGCTCTCCGCCGTCCCGATCCCAGTGTTCCCGTCATTCCAGGCAAACTCCGAGAACCTCGGTGATGGACCGGATTGGTGGAAAAAGGGTCTCCGTGCATGACCGGATCTCATCCCGACCTGAGCCGAGCATGGAGGCGTCATCCGCGGTTGTTTCATCCCACTGCCGCAGTGTTCGTGGGGGAGATCTCAGAGACGAGATCAATGCCAACCGGCACGGCCGCAGGCATCGACGATCCCCACCTCGGCAGCAGGCGGGCCAAGGCAATGAAGATCTTCGGAGGAGGCTAGACGAGCTCCGAAGGGAAGTGGATGCAAGGATTAATCCCAACCATGAGGTGAGGATTCCTGAACTGTTTGTTCGTCAGATTATGGACGCTCCGCTACCCCAAGGATATAAGCCTTGCAATATAGAGGCATACCGAGGGAAGATAGACCCACATCACCATGTTTCCAGATACGTGGCATATATGGTGATGATGGGGTATGAGGATGCCATCAAGTGCAGGGGATTCTCGGTAATGCTTGACGGACCGGCCCGAGAGTGGTATGATTCCCTGCCTAATGAGAGGATTCGGAACTTTAGGGAGTTGGCCCATGCTTTTGTGACTCGGTTCACTAACTCTAAGGATTCCAAGAAGAATTTTTCTCATCTCTTGGGGATCAGACAGGGACCCCAGGAGAGCTTGGCTGATTTCTTGACCCGGTGGAGGGACGAATCCGTGAAGGTGGATGACCTGGATGACAAGTCCGCAGTCGCCATACTAACCAACGCTCTGAGATCGGACGAGTTGTACAAGGATTTTGTCTGAAACCCTCTGTCCTCACACGAGGAGGCCCTGAGCGAGCAAATGCACAAGCCGGAGTATAAGAAGTTGAGAGAAGAAAGAGAGACAAAGAGTCCGGGAAGCGCCAACCTGAGGGCGAAAAGAAGAAGACCCTTGAGAAGGAAACCCTTGACTCCGACAAGGGGAATGGGTTAGAAAGAAGAAGAAGGGCTGGGGAAAGGGCAAATCAGGTGTGCCTGAGGGGCCGCTGACCAGCCACACAGATTTCTCCCCTTCTGCGCATCAAGTAAGTATTGTCCTGGATTATGCTGCGAAGCAGGGATTGATCACCGCCCCTGAGGGGTGCAACATCATCCACAGTCAGAATCACAAAAACAAGCACGACAAGATCCAAAAAACTGACTCTCATCAGACCAACGATTGTTACATCCTGAAGAAGTATGTAGAAAAGCTCGTGCGGGAGGGTCAGTTGGAGCAATTTGTTAAGCAAGCCCAGTAAGGACAGCCTCCAGCGAGAAAACTTACCTGGAGCCGCAAGAAGGACGCGCCAACCTCGTCCTTGAAGAAGAGGGAGGTTGGGGTCCAATTTGAAGATGACGATGAAGGAGAGGACACCGGCAGACAGAAACGACCTCACGTCAACCAGATCTACGGCGGACCTGGGGGAATACAGTGGGAGAAAGAAAGAAGTGGAATCGCCAACTATTTGTCGGCGAGATCAGCCGTCTTCCCGCCAATAAAAGGCAGAAACGTGAGTCAATAACTTTCACGGATGACGATTTTCCCCCATGTCCCCCACCACACAGGGACGCGCTAGTGATCAAGATGGAGGTCGTAGAAACGATCGTTCACAGGGTGCTGGTGGACAATGGCAGCTTGGTCAATATTCTTTACATGGATGCCTTCTTTGAGGTTGGGCTCAAGAAAGAAGATCTCAAACCAGTAAGAACCCCCCTTTCAGGTTTTACTGAGATATAATTGAGCCCGAGGCAATGATAACCCTCAAGATCCAACTCGGATCGGAACCCTGCATACAGGAGGTTGAAGCGGACTTCATCATTGTCCAAATACCGAGCGTACACAAGGCCATTCTGGGCAGATCCCTGTTGGAGGACCTGTGAGACATTATTTCCCAGGCCCACCTATGCATGAAGTTCTACACTCCAACTGGGATTGGCATGGTGAGAGGGGATCAGAAGATGGCCAGGAGTTGCTATATGAGGGCCTGCAAGGCTCACGGGGGAAGTGACATGAGGATTAATGCCATTGAATAAGACCTATCTAAATATGAGGACGGGCAACTCAGAGCCCAGCCGGCCTCAAAGCTCCAGGAGCTCGGGGTCGACCCATCACGGCCAGAGCGCCAAGTGAAAATTGGGGCAGGACTCCCGGCCGACCTGAAAGCGGAGATAGTCCAAGTTCTGGTAGAATTCAAGATGATTTTCTCTTGGGGACCCGAGGATATGCCCGGCCTCGACCCAAGCATCGTTGTTCTTCGATTGAATGTGGATCCAAAAATAATGCCAGTAAAGCAGAAAAGGAGATACCTATCCTTGGATAGAAAGGAGTTCGTAAAGAATGAAGTAAACATGCTGTTGAGCATTGGGCATATAAGGGAAGTACAGTACCCGTAATGGCTCGCTAATGTGGTGTTGGCCCCCAAGCCACCCACTTGGAGGATGTGCGTAGATTACACAGACCTAAACAAGGCCTGCCCGATGGATCCTTTTCCTTTGCCCAGCATTGACCAGCTCGTAGACCAGACCGCCGGCTGCGAACTCCTCTCTTTCATGGATGCGTTTCGGGGATATCATCAAATCTCCATGCACCCCGACGACGCGGAGAAGACCCCGTTCATCATGCCCGAAGGAGTTTTTTGCTACTTAGTAATGGCCTTTGGGCTGAGGAATTCTAGGGCTACCTATACACGGATGGTGGCCAAGGTTTTCCGAGCAGTGCTCGGAAGAAACATGGAGGTATATGTCGACGACATGATCGTGAAGAGCCAAAAGGCGGGTGACCACACGGATGACCTGAGAGAAGTATTCACTATCATGAAGAAGGTAAATCTCCGACTGAATCCCAAAAAATGTACTTTTGCTGTTTAAGGTGGGGAGTTCTCGGGGTTCATGGTCACACACTGGGGCATTGAACCTAATCCCGAGAAGGTCAAGGCGATTTTAGACATGGAACCCCCAAGAAATGTTAAAGAAGTTTAGATCCTAACTGGAAGGTTGGACGCCTTGGGGAGGTTCCTGTCCAGATCAGCTGATAAGTCCTTACCATTTTTCAAAATCTTTAAGAAGAGCAACGGGTTCCAGTGGTCTCGAGAGTGCCAAGAAGCGTTCTAGGAGTTAAAGAAATACCTGCAATCAGATCTGCTACTTAGCAAGCCTGAAGCTGGTGAGACGTTGATCCTTTATTTGGGCGTGACTCAAAGCGCAGTAAGCTCTGTCTTGGTGCGAGAAGAGGGGACCATCCAGAGGCCAGTTTATTACGTGAGCAAGGCCCTCCATGGCGCCGAGCTCAGATACCCAGCCCTGGAGAAGGTTGCCCTTGTCGTCTACGTGGCGGCCAAGAAACTTGCTCTTTATTTCCATGCTCATCCCATCAAGGTGCTGTTAGACCTGGGGGTGGGGACCATGTTCCGAACAGCCAAGACTGCACGAGTTGTGAAGTGGTCCCTACTAATTAGCCAATATCAGGTGAATTTCCAACCCAGAACTGCGATTAAAAGGCAGACATTGGCAGACTTCCTGGTACAATGCACTGTGAGGGACATAGTTGAGGAAAAGCGCCGCGAAGAAGAGGATTGGTGGACCCTAATGACTGATGGATCATCATGAGGATCCAAAGGTTGCGGGGGAGGGGTGGTCCTCATCACCCCTGAGGGTTTCAAATCTTACCATGCCTTAAGATACTCATTCACTTTGTCTAATAACGAGGCCGAATATGAGGCCCTACTATCCGGTCTCAGGATTGCGAGGCACATCAAGGCTCAGAAATTGAAGATCAAAAGTGACTCTAAGTTGGTCATCAAGCAACTTAGAGGAGAGTACGAGGCCAAGGAGGCCCGCATGCGGAAATATAGGGATGCAGCCTTAGAGATCATGAAAGGATTTGAAGAATCCGAGCCACTTTGTGTTCCGTGAGCTCAAAACACGGAGGCAGACATTCTGTCGAAACTGACGACTGATGCCCCTAAACATCTCGCTCGCATAGCCCAAGTACATGAATTGAGCAAACCAAGCATCGAAGGCACCAAAGATCCGGAGGTCTTGCCAGTTGACCAGGCTCCGAGATGTTGGATAGACGGCCTATTGGAATATATCGAGGCCGGAGCGCTCCCCCGGAGGAAGATAAGGCGAGGGTGATCAGAAGGCGAGCCCCTAATTATGTCATCCAGGATGGCAGACTCTATAAGAGAAGCTATAATGGGGTACTATTGAAGTGTCTGAGGCCAGATCAAGCCCAGCGAATAATTAAAGAACTGCATGAAGGAATTTGTTCATCACACCAAGGTGCATTTACCCTAAGCAGGAAAGCTATTTTACAGGGATACTTTTGGCCGACCGTGATAAGGGACTGTGCAGACTTCGCACGAAAATGTGAGGGCTGCCAAAAATTTCAAACGAATCCAGGCAAGCCAGCCACCCTGTATATCCCGATCAGCACTGCAATCGCTTTCTCAAGGTGGGGAATAGACCTTGTGGCCCCCTTCCACAGGGCTCAGGAAGCAGAAAATATGTGATAGTAGCGCTTGATTATTTTACCAAATGGGTTGAGGCCGAGCCAATGGCCACAATCACCGCAGAACAATGCAAAAAATTCATCTGGAGGAATATCTTCTGCCGGTTCGGTGTTTCCATGCAGATTATCACCGATAACGGAAAGCAATTTGATTCTGAGCCCTTCAAAAAAAATTGCGAGCAATGGGGAGTCGAGGCCAGCCGAGCATCTGTCGCCTACCTCCAATGCAACGGGCAAGTAAAGAATGTGAATAGAACGATTGGTAACGACCTGAAGAAGAAGCTAGGATCCATGGGAACAACTTGGGTAAATGAACTAAACAATATCCTTTGGGCATACCGAACAACCCCAAGAAAAGCGACCGGGGAGACTCCGTTTGCACTGATTTATGGGCTCGAAGCCCGGGCTCCTTCAGAAGCCCTGGTCCCGAGCAGGAGGGTGGAAGACTATGATCCTAATAACAACGAGGAAATGTTGAGGGCCGAGCTCCACCTAATTGAAGAAAAGAGGGATAGAGCCTTTATCAAAGCCGAAAACTATAGAAGACAAGTGAAGGAGTACCATGATGCAAGGGCCAAACCGAGACAATTTATCATTGGTGACTTGGTTTTGAGAAGAAGGTCGGCCAACAAACCTCTAGAAGGCAACAAGTTTGCCAAAAACTGGTAAGGGTCTTACAAAATTAAAGGATTAATTGGGCCAGGGACCTACAAGCTGTGCACTCCTAAAGGGAAACTGGTGGACATGGCTTGGAACTCTAAACACTTAATGAAGTTCTACCAATAGCCATGTAATTTTCTATTTCTCGCTCCAATTTTCAATAAAGTTATGGTTTGATTTACTAAGTCCTTTATAAATTGCGAAGGTCTTATGACCAACCAAGCCAAAAAAAGGAAAGGGCTCAACTATGCCTAATTGGTACTCGCAAACAAGACAAAGTACTGATTCCAGGAGCTCAAAACAGTCTTTCTAAAGATGAGAGCGGGAATAAGACAACCTTCCTCAAGGTTAGACAACCCTATATATGCACAAAATCAGATTTCCTCAAACAGGAAAGGACAGCCTCTCGCAAGGCTAAGATTTTAAGGGGCTAAAAGATGAAACTTATGGAATTAACTTTGCACCGGAGAAGCCAATGTGCTTTGCCAATCAAGAGGCTAATCACAAGGGTCTGAGTAACCTAGGGTAAGGCCCACCTAACGTGGCTCAACTATTAAGAGCCTATAGGTCTAGGATTGGTAATGTCTTCCTTAATCAAGGAGAGACGACCTTGACCGGAAATTCAAGGCCAGATACATAAAGGACTAGGTAAATTAACATAACTAAGCAAGAGAGTCCAAGGACTACCCTGGAGCATGCAGATCCTACGGGTCCGGAACAGGGGCCAACCACTAAGAAGACAGCAAGTCGAAAGCCGGAAGTCTCAAACACCACACAAGGATGCACAGAGCAGTCAATAGAGATGATAAAAAGCAGTCATTATGGTATATACGCAGTATACAGAAAAGTTAAAGTAGAGTAAAAGATGTCTCTTACACGCCGCCCCAAGGGTGGAAAACCACTGCAGGCACGCAGGCCTGGAAAGATGTTTGTTAAAAATTTCATTAAAGAGGAGTTTCATCAGTTACCAGAGTGAGCGGGAGGGGCTCCAGTGGCAGGAGTATCAGCAGCCGAGGTCTCGGCGAGAGCTTCCGGATCCGCCATCAACGCCGGCAAACCCTGTATATATACTCGTAAAATACTGAACCCGTAGGTCATTTACCTTAAAGAGTCTTTTAGAGATAAAGTTCTTACCTGACTTTTCTCACTCCTTTCCCGGTTGCCTAGCTCACAAGCTATAGTCTACCTTCGATTCATACCACCGAGTGTTTTAGGATCATTTACCGTCCAAGGCACTCAACCCAACCTGGAGTATTTAAGATCATTTACCGTCCAAGGGTACTCGGCCCCACCTGGAGTAATCTGGATCATTTAACGTCCAAGGGTACTCGACCCCACCTGGAGTATTCTTGATCATTTACCGTCCAAGGGTACTCGACCCCACCTGGAGTATTCTGGATCATTTACCGTCCAAGGGCACTCAATCCCCAGTCTATCCTCTACCAAATCCTAACCTGGATATGGCTAAACTTTCATTCCTTCAACTATGGACAATGCCTAGCCCTATAGTCATATAACAATCCTTAGGATCCAACGTGGGCGGATCCCATCTGAACGGCCCACGTTAACCTACTCAAAACTGCCCGTTTTGAGCATAAACCAATACTCGATCGAGTATCTACCCATACTCGGTCGAGTACAGGAGGTGGTAGCCCCCAAAGCTAATTTTCAATGTATACTCTATCGAGTATCTACCCATACTCGATCAGTTATAGGAGGCAGTAGCCCCCTGGGCAATTCTTCAGCAAATACCCGGTCGGGTATGTGTCAATACCCGGCCGGGTATGGCAGTTGACTTGGCGGTCAACGCTCGTTTGACCACCCAAACGGAGTCCGATTAACTTGAAATTTTATACACATATACTTCTTGATGTCCTTGATCCAAAAATACCATTTTAGATCCCTGGATCATCACACAAAATATGTTATCACATTTTTAATCACCAAACCTACATAACATGCTTTTCAACTATGTTTTATGTATAATCATGGTATAGGCAAATACTTGATTATTCTTAATCATTCCACAAAACATATTTTGATTAATTTAGGTAATCTCATGCCTCACGCAAAAGTTATAAATCATAAAGCCGTCTTCTCACCTTAAATGAAGCTTATGAAGTTCTAGCCTTCCTTATTGAGCTCCGGCGAACTTCGACGAACTCCGGCGACAATTACGGCGACCCTTTGAACTCCGTGAAAGTCCATTGAATACCTTAGACAAGTTACTAACAAGGTTTTATCATCATACAACCCATATTAATACAAATAACCTCCAAAAGGTTATTTTCCAGCGAACCGGTCACTTTGGCTTCTAAGTCCGTTCTTGGACCTAGAACTACCTTCCAACCCCTCATTCTACACTTTCAAACGTGTAGAACAATCCAAGGGTGTGAAATATGATTGAATAATCATATAAGAGGATTGAAGAACAAGAAATGGGATTAATGGAGTCATTACCTTGTTAAGCACAAGTTTTCCTCTCCAAAGTTAACTTTCCTCTTCTCTTTTCCCCTCCTTCTTCCTCCTTAGATCAAGTGCGTAGATGGTGGATGAAAATGGAGTATTTACAGACCTTATCTCTCTTCCTTAGGTAGGTTGGCCGAGCTTATGGGTTTAGGAGTGATAGAGATACTCCTCTTGGCTTATTCACCAATAATGTGGGGGGGGGGGGGGGGGGGGGCTTCTCCTATCACATTTGGTCTCCAAGTCTTTTCTCCCCTCTTTCCTCATGTTAATGTGCGTCTCCCCTTATTCATTTGCAGCCCAAAAACGTGGGTTGGCCCCCACTTATGTGGGAGGTCAACCCTTTGTGTCCCGGGGTGTACAATCGGCCCCGAAAGTTGTATTTTCCGGACTGTTTTAATTATATTTTATTTTATCGGATCAATTAAAATATAACACTTGTTCCCAATACTTATTGGACCTTAGAATAAATATGAATTCCCCAACTTTAATTTAGAAGTCTCCGAAATCCGTTTTTGGGCTGTTATTTTATAAATTTGCCGATACCGATAATTTGGCCCCGTTTGACCAACTGGTCAACCCTGTGCCATTGCCATGGCCCAATTAGGATATCCACCACCATATAAATATTATCTAGTCCAAGATTAATATAATATGTGGTCCCGATAATATCCGGCGGCCCCACCTCCGGTGTGGGCCCCACGTGAATTTTACTATTCACGAAAAGAAATGATAAAAATTTACAATTACATAAAGATGCTTTTATTCATTTCTTAGGGTTCTATACATAATTTGATAAGGTACACTTACTTGGGGGCGGTGTTACAAGTTCTACCCCCTTTATTTGGGATTTCGTCCCCGAAATCCACGCGTCTAGTCAAACAGAAATGGATATTGTTCCCTCATTAGGGTCTCCACTTCCCAAGTTTGCTCCTCGACACGATCACTCTTCCAAAGTACTTTTACCATCGGAACCTCTTTGCTCCTTAGCTTCTTTACCTGTCGGTCTATGATTTTCACCGGCTGCACCGTATAATGTAGGTCTTCTCGGATTTCCACCGGTGGTTTCTCGAGAATATGTGACAGGTCCCGCACATACTTCTTGAGCATAGAAACATGAAACACATTATGAATCTTCTCTAACTTTGGAGTAGTCAACTGAAGTCGGTAGGCTACAACCCCAATCCTTTCAAGGATTTTGAACGGACCTATGTAACGTGGGTTGAGCTTACCCCGACTGAGGAACCTGATGATCCCTTTCCAAGGTGATACCCTCAGAAATACCTCATCACCGACCTCAAACTCCAATGTCCTCCGACGTTTATCAACATAGCTCTTCTGCCGGTCTTGGGCAGCCTTGAGCCTATCTTGTATGACTTTTATCTTCTCTTTAGTGATCTCGACTAGCTCGGTGCCCTCGAGCTTAGCCTCGCCAACCTCGTCTCAACACAATGGTGTCCGACATTTGTTATGTTATAGGCGAATTCCACTAAAGCCAACTGATTGTCCCAGCTTCCCTGGAACTCCAAGGCACATGCCCTCAACATGTCCTCCAAAATCTGAATCACCCGTTCAGATTGCCCATCCGTTTGAGGATGAAATGCGGTGCTAAACCTAAATTTCGTACCCATGGATTCCTGGAACTTAGTCCAAAACCGTGATGTGAACCGTGGGTCTCTATCCGATACTATAGTAACTGGAACCCCATGCAGCCTCACAATCTCATCTGTGTACAATTTGGCCAATCGCTCGAGCGTATAGGTAGTGTTGATAGGTAGAAAATGAGCACTCTTGGTCAGCCTATCAACTACCGCCCATACTGCATCGTAGTTCCTAACCGTCTGTGGCAGACCCACCACGAAGTCCATGGTAACATGCTCCCACTTCCATTCTGGAATGGTAAGTGGTTGTAGTAACCCTGCTGGGTGTTGGTGCTCTGCCTTAACCTGTTGACAGGTAAGGCAAAGGCTCACGTATTCTGCAATCTCTCTCTTCATCCCCGACCACCAGTAACTTTCTTTCAAGTCCCGATACATCTTTGTACCACCCGGGTGCATGGCATACGCAGATGAGTGAGCCTCCTCAAGGATAGATTTACGGAGCTCCTCATCTGATGGCACACACACTCGTTCTTTGAACAGTAGAAGTCCATCTTCTCTCTCACGGAAACCCTCGACGGGCCCCACAAGCATCCGTTCCCGGATTCTCTGAAATTCCTCGTCATTGCCTTGACATGTCCTGATTTCATCTAATAAGGTGGGTCTCACCTCAAATCTGGCCAATAGCACCCCATCCGTGGATACCTCCACGCGTGCCCTCAATGCCCGTAAGCATGTGAGTAAAACCCCTGATGATGAGCTCTTCCTGCTCAATGCATCGGCTACTACATTAGCCTTGCCTGGATGATAGTCAATGATCAAGTTGTAATCCTTAATCAACTCCATCCATCTTCTCTGCCTCATGTTCAACTCTTTCTGAGTGAACACATACTTCAAGCTCTTGTGGTCAATATAGATGTGACACAACTCTCCGTAGAGGTAGTGCCTCCAAATCTTCAATGCAAATACCACATCACCCAGCTCCAGATCATGTGTGGGGTAGTTTACTTCATGCTTTCTCAACTGCCGAGAAGCATAAGCGATTACCTTCCCCGATTGCATCAGTACACATCCCAGTCCCTGAATGCTAGCATCGCTGTAAATGTCGTACCCTAACCCTTGCACGGGCAAGGCAAGCACTGGTGCTTCGGTCAAACGTTTCTTTAACTCAAGAAACCCCTTCTCACACTTGTCATCCCACACAAACTTAGCCCCCTTTTTAGTGAGCTTCGTGAGTGGAGATACTATCACCGAGAACTTCTCCACAAATTTGCGGTAATACCCCGCTAAACTGAGGAAACTCCTTATCTCCTTCACATTCTTGGGCCTCTCCCAATTAGTGACCGCCTCAATCTTTGAGTTATCAACTGAAATGCCCGAGCCCGATACCACATGCCCGAGAAAACCGATCTCCCCAAGCCAAAATTCACATTTAGAGAACTTGACAAAGAGTTGCTTCTCCCGCAGTGTTTCAAGCACAAGCCTTAGATGTTTTTCGTGTTCCTCTTCATTCATGGAGTATATCAAAATGTCATCAATGAACACTATGACGAACTGGTCTAAGTATTGGTGAAATACTCGGTTCATGAGGTCCATGAATGCCGCGGGGGCGTTCGTAAGCCCAAACGACATTACTAGAAACTCATGGTGACCATACCTTGTACGGAATGCACTTTTGGGTATGTCACTCTCCTTGATCTTCAGTTGATGGTAGCCTGACCTCAAGTCAATCTTAGAGAACACGGTTGCCCCCCGTAGTTGATCAAACAAGTCATCGATTCTAGGCAAAGAGTATTTGTTTTTTATCGTGACCTTGTTCAACTGACGGTAATCGATACACATTCTAAGTGTACCATCTTTCTTCTTTACAAAGAGTACGAGTGCTCCCCACGGTGAATGACTTGGCCTAATGAATCCGCTGTACAGTAATTCTTCTAATTGCACCTTCAACTCTTGAAGTTCAGCCGGTGCCATCCGATATGGAGGAATCGAGATGGGTTTTGTATCGGGTTCTACTTCAATGGTGAACTCAATTTCTCGATCTGGTGGGAGTCCCGGGAGTTCTTCAGGGAAAACTTCTTGGTACTCACTCACTACCCTCACCTCAGTGAGACTCTTTCCCTTGCCTTCCTTGCCTATGACATAGGCCAAGTATGCTTGACACCCTTTCCTCATCATACGCCTTGCTCTTATGGCCGATATGATACAAGGGTTGAATTTCCCTCTATCTCCCTCGAAGCATAGAGTGTTCCCTTCTCCATCTTTTAGTTCTAACACCTTGGTGTAGCAATCTACTTTCTCATGGTGTTTTTCGAGCCAATCCATGCCCAATATAGCATCAAACTCGAGCATATCTAACGGCACAAAGTCACCCGTTAGACGGTGCTCCCCTATCCCTACATTACACGAGGGATAATAGTGTTTCTGCTCTACATCATCTCCCAATGGCGTAGAGACCAACAAAGGTTGCATCATTGCTACCAAAGGCATGTTCAATCCCTTGGCAAACGCTTCGCTCACGAATGAACGTTGTGCCCCGGTATCGATGAGAATTCTCGCATCTCTATCGTTGATCTTTAGTGTTCCTACATATATAAGTCATGTAAGACACCCTATTCAACATCCCGACTGAAAAAGACCGAATGAAAAACTTCAGCCTGGGATTACCCTATACCCGATCGGGTAGGGTCCTTTACCCGGTCGGGTATCACTCGAGTCCTTAAGGAAAAACTTTCTGTTTTCCTTGCTCGGTCGAGTACCGGCCTCGAACCCAAAACTTTTACCTATACCCGGTCGGGTATGGCTAGAAACATCAAAACGTTCAGCTTTGAATGTTCGATCGGGCACACGCTTCAAATTCGAGAAAAATGTCGATACCCGGTCGGGTATATACCTATACCCGGTCGGGTATTTATCAAAATTTCCAATTAATAGCTTCTTGTCATCAACGCTCGATCAAGTACACACCTCGAAGCTCAATGTTTACACATACCCGATCGAGTACATGACCATACCCGATCGGGTATTGCTCGAAGTGTCAAAAATGAAATATCCTGCCTTGCTTGCTCGAACGAGTACACATTTCAAAATCAAGGCATGGCTTATACTCGGTCGGGTCCATAGGGATACTCGATCGGACCCTTCATATATTTTGAAGATTTTTAATCCAAATACATGCTCAATACGTGTGAAATCAATAGATTACCTGCAATGGAGTCCGGGTTGGCCCGAGCATCAGCCTCGGTCATTGCATACACCCGTGCCTGGGTCCTCCCTTGGTTAACGGATGCGGCGTTGCTAGTTGTGGGTCCGCCCCTTCCTGTGCCGGCCTGAGACGGTCCCACACGTCCCCTACTAGCCGTAGGTCCTTCAATGCCCCCGATGGACCGCCTCCATTCAACATTGGGCAAGAGGATTTGAGGTGGCTCGTGTTACCGCATTTGTAACACCGGGGTGGTTCATTGCACTTCCCCGCATGGTTCTTGCCGCAATTTGCGCACCTCGGTGACCACGTACTCCCTGGTTTGGCCCCTTGCCCTCCTGAGCCCTTTTCCTTTTCGCCGGTCCGGCACCCTTAATGAATTGCCACCCCCAGCGTGATGCTTACGGGAGTGGTCTTGGGGTCTAGAGTTTCCCCATCTTCTCTTATTCGCCTCCTCAGCGTCCCTCAACTTCCTCTCGTTCCATTGGGCTTCCCCAAGGAGCCCTTGATCAACGATCTGGCTAAATCTCATGTTATGATGATATGTAGCCCGGTCACGGATGTCCAACTGTAGAGCATCCCAAAAAATGATTGGCCATACGATTTTCATCCAAAGAGTATTCTGGGATGAATCGTGCCAAGTCACGGAACCTTTGTTCCAATTGCCTCACCGAGCAACCATCCTCCTGTTTCAGGTTTGTGTACTCTCTTCTTTTGAGGTTGACTTCAAAAGTTGAGTAGTACTGATTATAGAACTCCACTTCGAATTTCTCCCAGGTGGCCTCATCGTGGAACTTTCCTTCCACGCCTTCCCACCATACAGCAGCTACCCCTTCTAGTAGCCTGGTGGCAACCCTCAACTTCACGTCGAGTCCAATTTGCATGTCCCTGGAAGCATCATTCAGCTTCTTAATCCAGTCGGCAGCCTCAGATATGTCGCCCTTGCCATCGAATGACTCTCACCCCAAGGCTCTAGCCTCCTTGAGGTACTTGGAGATACGTACCATCGTGTCTCCACCGAATGCCCCAGATGGGGCACTAGAAGTACCTCGGCTTCCCTGCCCCATGGCTTGCCTAGCCTGTCTAGCTTGGCGCCGCTGCTCTCTCTTTGCCTTATTCTCGAGGTACCATTCTAGTACCTCACTCATGCGGTCATAATGAGGATCATCATCCTCATCTTCTTCCTCAAAGTCCTCCCCGTTGTACGGGGTCTCCTCTTGCTCCGTGCTTGGAGCATATGTGAAATTGTCCGGTTCGGTGGCCAAGATGGGTGCACAGAACCGACACGCGTGCTACTTGCCGTCGGCGTTGTAGAACGCCCACGACCCCTGCCTCGGCCTTCTCCTCGGCTTTGGCACCGGCCTCTACCCCTAGAGGTCCGTGATTCCACCCGAGTGGCATGCCTGGTGGCCCCCGGCACATGCCCTGTCGGGTTCCTCCTAGTTATCCAGCGTCCACCCTCCATTTCTGAAAGAAACAAGGAATGAGTCATTAGACTCGTTTCAATGTCAATTGACGGATTAGTACAAAAGACACCACTTGGTCCAACATTATGGCCAACAAACTGTTAAGGGTACCGTCTTAACAATAATAGGTCAATAACTTGGTTTCCAACGGTTCCTTAATTACAAAAACTTTTGCTCATGGTTTTATTCAAAACTTTTTGAGGATAACCATATTGAGAGGTTAATTATATAGTTTAGAAATCGATGGCTCTGATTGTGACACAATACAAATTTAAATGCAAATAAAATAAAATAAAAATAGTAAAAAAAAGGAAATAAAATGTGAATGTATTATTTAAACATATGGATCAGAATGCATTAATGCACACTTCTATTTCGTGATTTGTAACTTAACCTTCTTTGACTAAGGGAGTGCTTCGGGGACGAAGCATCTCTTAAGGGGGTAATAATGTGACACCTCAAAAATCAAATAAAATAAAACTAGCAATTTTATTAGTCAGATAAAATGGTACGAAAGTGACATTTTAATTTTATTAGCAATTTTAACAGTTATAACATTTTAATGTACCAAGACTTTTATGTGTACAAAAAGTACACTAGTATCATAGTAAACTTTTCAAAGCTACTCCGATCCCTAATATGTAGAACTAATTAATATGGAAAAATTTTACGAAAATATAAAAATCTACACTTATACCCTAATAATATACTACGTATGTAATACTCTTATAAACTTACTAGTTATTTAACCCGTGCGTTGCACGGGATGAAAATTGAATTATTTTGACAATAATTCAATTATTTCTCTAAATGAGCGCATAATATTGTTTTCCCTCTGTGAATTATAATTAAAATGTTCTCAATTTTATTCAAGACAAAATGCAATATTACAAATTGGTAAAGACCTCTTTGTACACAACATTTAATGTGGAGTTTGTCGGTCTACCATTATCATCACATATCAAAAACTTCAAACCAGCTGGACTCGTGACTCTTGATACAGCAACGTAAAGCTGCCCATGGGTGAAAACCGGTCGCCGTAAGAATATGCCCACATTTTCCAATGACTGGCCCTGACTCTTATTTATAGTCATCGCATAACTAACCATCAGAGGGAATTGCCTGCGCTGGAAAGTGAATGGCAGTCTGACATCAGAAGGAGTCAAGGTAAGACGGGGAATGAAATGTTTTTGGTCAGCAGTTGGCCCTGACAACATTTGGGGCCTCAATAACATGCTTTCCAAGTCAGGTCACTAAAAGTCGAGTGCCATTACACAAACCCAATGATTGATCAAGATTCCTCATAAGCATCACAGGGGCACCCACTTTTAATTTGAGCTCATGGCTAGGTACTCCGGAACATTTGATTCCGTTAAGGAATTCTGGAGAATGGATCTCTTGCAATAAACTACTATCAGAATCAGATAATGATGCAGAATCGGAGCTGTAATATGTCTTCATCACTGATGGTAGTTGTTCGAGCATGTAATCATTAACCTTGTCCACCTCGTCAACTGTTGGCGCAAGTATTGCTCTTGACATTAAATATGACGGTGATGTGCATTGTGCTAAAAAATCGGGATATGTACTCTTGACAACATTACTATGTAATAAGTACTGCTACGTAAGAAATTTATACGACCTATATACTCTTATAAATATACAACATTTATCTTGAACGTGAATCACAATACGAAGTATACGGAGTTGCGGAGTATTAGTAATATCAACTCTACGTATTCTAGTATAACCCATAGGTGAATCTGACCATTTTACGCTAAACAATTAGCAGTCCGTGGGATGCTCAACGTACGTTTTCAACGCTCCTCTTTATCTTCCATATGAATGCTGCGTTACGGGGAAAGCTCAATAATTGGAAGTAAATGCAAAAGATTTTTTTAACGTATAACTCAAGCCTAGCTAGAACGTAACCCTCCATGCGTGTGTATATATCATGCGACTCAACCTACGCTGCAGCACGCTTGACCTGCGTTTCGTCCCGTTCAAAAAGCAGCAGCGGCATATATATATATATATACATACACACACACACACGTTTTTATACGAAATATCCAACCGAGTTATATACTTAATACCAATCTTTGAAATCAAATCTAAGCTATTGCCCTTCGTGAGAGGAAGCCAACGGAAGAAGAATCAATCAAAACGATCGACGAACGAGGGAGAAATCGGTCGCCGGAGTGGCCGCCGGACTGGATTTTACGTCGAAGAACGAAGTAGCTCTGCTGCCAACGCCAGCCAACCGCCGTCCCTCTCCGTCCACAGACACGCCGCCTTCTCCGTCTTCACCGTAAGTGAGCCTCGTCCCTCTGCGTTTTTCTTTCTTTCCTCACGATCAGTTTCATCGAAGACGACGACATGCGAAGTCTGCATGCAAAGTTTATTTTCCTATTCTTTCATTGCCTTGGGCTGGGGTTAAAAAAAAGGATGGGATGGGCCGCATGATGTTTGTGTTTTGGACTGAAATACTTAATAATTTGACTGAATAATAATAATAATAATAATAATAGTAAATACATCTATAATGCTGATATGATTTGAAATATTAATAGTTGGTCATGAGAGTTCTGTCAAGGCATAATTGGATAATAACTTATCATTTTTAACTGCTGGGATAATTACATAAAAACATAAAAAGGAGTAAACAAATTATTATTGAAATAGGTGAATAGTCATAAAAAGGGAGAATTTATAAATAAGGGTACATAAATTTAACTAGTTTGAATAAAATGTTGATTCTTGACTTTTAAATAGAAGGTGAATTGAGTGAACCGTAAAGTATAAGATATCCCTAAGAGCACTTGGCGGTTCAGGTAAGTTTCACGTCAACCGATATTAGTTCTTTTTAATCGTGATTTCTTTGAATATTTTTGTGTGTATGTTTGAGAATTGAATTTATGTGTGCTGAATTTTATTAAATATTAATATATGAAAAGGTTGTATTATTTGAGATATTAGTTGATATATTGGTTTGTTAATATGAGTTATTATATATGATTTTGGGAGATTTTGTAATAGTACATAATTTGTTATCTTTGTGGGAGTTTGATGCAAAGGGAATTTTTGAAGTACAAACTTCGATTGATTTTGAAAAAATAAATATTTTCATAAAGGGTGAGCATCACGGGAGAAATCCGTGGTGTTGGTTTTCCACGTCCGTTAAAATGTGGAGGGTGGTTAGGTCTACTACTACTCATTTTTGTTGGTTTTGGTTTGAGGTGAATTGACGGTCGGTAGAAAACATCCCGGCTTTTGAGTAGTAGTGGTAGTAGTAGCTCCTAATCATTCAGTTTTGAGGTGGGGTAGTTGGTAGAAAACATCCCGACTACCCGGATCGACTTACTAACCCGGAGGGCTTGGAATACCTCTAGGGGGTGTGCACACTTAAGGTAGTTGTTTCCGTTTCCATTGAGCAGTTGTGGTACCGGCGATAGTCCCGGGGTGGCCGTACATAACAACGGACCACCGGGCTCAACCGAAGTGTTGAGCACCGCCCTTCTAAATTACTAGGAAGTTAGTTACAAAGTGATTTTTGGAGAAATTCAATAGAGGAGAAATTTTGGTTTTTCATGTATTTTGGGATTATCATGGTTCACGAGTTATGTGATTGGGATTTTGTATAGATATTGTTTACTTATGATTTATAAAATGTTTTGAAAATATTTTTATACTAACGGTTGTACGAATTTATATATATATATATACTATTATTATTATTATTTTAAAAGGTTAGGTGAAGCTTACTTAGCATTATTGCTAATGTGTGTTTTTTGTGTGCTCGTATTTAACATGAGGTGATCATGATAATTTTGATGCTGGAATGTTTGAGAGCGCGAATTAGAAGACTGCTATGTAGTTCACTAGAATAAACTTTAATATTTGCTTATGATTCGAACATCTTAATATTTGTTAAACTCATGTTTTGGTAAATAGCCTCAGCATCCAATCATTCACGGATTGGATGTGGCGGTGACATACCCCTTTCCCTTTATTTTACTAAATTCCGCTGCAAACTCTTGAATGTTTAATTAATAAATAAAAAGTTGTTTTCTATTTCAAAGTATTATTTGGGTTGGAAATTTGGGGGTGTCACAGTTGGTATCATAGCCCTTTGGTTTTCTTAAGAGACTAGAACACGAGGTAATAGGTCGTAGGGAGGGGTTCTGTCACAAAGACGATAACAGTCTAAGTTGGTTGGTGCATAATTGAGCCTTTGCGCTCGTCCAACTAACTGGGAATTCCTCCTTGTGCTGAAACTTCGTTGTTCGAAATCTTTGACGAAAACCGAGGGAATTATACCTTCAAATGGAGATCCTTTCGAAATATTTTTATCAAATTTAGGAAATGGAAATTATTAAATAAAGGCCTTTCTAGGGACGCAGTGAGGATTGTGAGATGTTGTATTGCTTTTATATGTTGAACAAAATTCTTAGTGTTTATGTGATATGTTGTATGCTGGATTATGTTATAACTTATTGTGCATAGTAGCTTGATAACTAGATGATCCCTTAGTACTTAGTACTTTTCTTTTAGAATATGCCGCCT
Source organism: Cuscuta europaea (assembly GCA_945859875.1). Classification (NCBI taxonomy): domain Eukaryota; kingdom Viridiplantae; phylum Streptophyta; class Magnoliopsida; order Solanales; family Convolvulaceae; genus Cuscuta; species Cuscuta europaea. The sequence continues at coordinate 1,835,667 of CAMAPE010000019.1, read as the reverse complement.
AGGAGAGAAGTCCCCACAGCACCAACTACTGCTGAGTTTGCGCGGACCATGCAAGAATTTGCTCAAACGTTAAACACTGCGTTTCTCCAGAACCAGCAAACCAATAATGACGCTTCTAAGAGGGTAGCGGCTCGGAATCCCCCGAGCTACCAGGGTCAGGAGGACCCGCTCATCCTTGAAGATTGGATACGCTCCTTTGATAAGTTGTTCGAGGCAGTTAACTGTCCGGCGGAACAACGAGTTGACATCGCTGCATATTACTTGCATCAGGAAGCCGACAACTGGTGGGCCACTGATGGACCAGCCTTACGTCAGCACCCGAATCATTCTTGGGATGCATTTAAGGAGGCTATGAGGGAAAGATTTTATCCCGAACATGTGAAAGCGGAGAAATATGAGGAGTTTTTATATCTCAAACAAGGAGATATGTCGGTCCAAGACTATTACGCCAAGTTTGTGGCGTTAGCTCGGTTCGCGCGTGCTCTAGTTCCGGACGAGAACAACAAGGCCCGAAAATTCATCCATGGCCTGAATTTCGACACTCAGAAGGTTGTAAGTGTGCTAGGATGCCAGACGTTGAACGAAGCCTATACGAAGGCTGCTCTTCACTATATGGTTCAACGACTTCAGCGTGATGCTTACAAAAGGAACAAAAGAGGTGACGACGATGACCAACCACCAAGGGGGAAGAGAGGTAGACCCAATCCCCCTGAACAGCGAACACAATGGCGGGGAGATGATCGCAATCGCAATCAAGGAGGAAGGAACTTCCAAGGGAAAGGTCCGACAGGTGAACGATATTACCATTGCAAGTTATGCCAAAAGAATCATCCTGGACGCGATTGTGCGGGCAATGCAGTGAAATGTTATGATTGTGGCCGGATGGGCCATAGAGCATATGAGTGTCACGTGGGAAAAGGGAGGGTTCCCCAGAACCAAGGCCAAATCAACAAGTGAGGCAATCCTGGAGGAAATAGACCAGGAGGCGCAGAGAATCCTAACCACAACACTCGTGGGAACGGGGGAAAGCACAAGGGCAACAACAACGCCCCTAACCAAGGCAAGATCTACGTGATGAATCAAGCTCAAGCTAATGTCTGTGACGTGGTTTCAGGTACCTTTCAAGTGAATTCCATGCCTGCTTATGTGCTTTTTGATTCTGGTGCTTCTCATAGTTTTATATCTTCAAGCTTTGTTAAGAAACTGGGGATAGAACCCACTACTAGAATAGAATTGAATGTAAAAACGGCAGCTGAAAAAGTTGTGACTTGTGGGAATGTGTACTCAAACGTACCCATACTCATAAGTGACACCAATCTCCCTGGAGACTTGATCCAATTCGATCTAGAAGACATAGATGTGGTACTTGGCATGGATTGGCTCGGAAGATACAAAGCAAATATTTTATGTGGTGATCAAAAGGTAGTCATGAAAGGCCCGAACGGGAAGAGAATATCCTACAAAGCTGTGACCACCACCCCGGGAGTGAAGCTGGCAACCATACGACAAATAAAGCGCTACATTCGAAAGGGATGTGAATCATACTTATGTGTAGTCAAAGAATCGAAGGTGGAGGAGAATACCATTGACCAAATTCCCGTGGTCAATGAATTCCCAGACGTGTTTCCTGAAGAGATTCCGGGGATACCGCCGGAAAGGGAAGTGGAGTTCTCCATTGACTTGATGCCTGGGACTGCACCAATCTCGAAGGCACCCTATCGAATGGCACCAAAGGAGATGCAAGAACTAAAGGAACAACTTCAAGATCTACTGGAGAAGGGTTATATCAAACCGAGTGTCTCACCCTGGGGCGCTCCGGTGTTATTTGTCAAGAAGAAAGATGGAAGTTTGAGGCTGTGTGTTGATTACCGGGAACTGAATCAAGCAACTATCAAAAACAAATATCCACTTCCGCGCATTGACGACTTGTTCGATCAGCTGAAAGGAGCAAGTACGTTTTCCAAGATTGACTTGAGATCCGGTTATCATCAAGTAAGGATCGCCGAGAGGGACATTCCAAAAACAACATTTCGAACGAGGTACGGACATTATGAGTTCACCGTAATGCCGTTCGGCTTAACTAATGCACCTGCGGTGGTACCGGCGATAGTCCCGGGGTACCGACGAGGTACCGGTGATAGTCCCGGGGTACCGGCGATAGTCCCGGGGTGGCCGTACATAACAACGGACCACCGGGCTCAACCAAAGTGTTGAGCACCGTCCTTCTAAATTACTAGGAAGTTAGTTACAAAGTGATTTTTGGAGAAATTCAATAGAGGAGAAATTTTGGTGTTTCATGTATTAGAAGACTGCTATGTAGTTCACTAGAATAAACTTTAATATTTGCTTATCATTCGAACATCTTAATATTTGTTAAACTCGTGTTTTGGTAAATAGCCTCAGCATCCAATCATTCACGGATTGGATGTGGCGGTGACATACCCCTTTCCCTTTATTTTACTAAATTCCGCTGCAAACTCTTGAATGTTTAATTAATAAATAAAAAGTTGTTTTCTATTTCAAAGTATTATTTGGGTTGGAAATTTGGGGGTGTCACACTGATACCACTTAATTGTCACGCCCCGGACCGCATCCGAGCCGCGTAGACAACCGTCGTACAACCCGATAAGAATAACAACGGTTCCTCCCTATTGAATTGTACAAGGCATCCGATTGATTTTATTGCCAAACCGATTAGTAAACACATACAATCAACATCAATATCAAAATCAAACAAATGCAGAAAAATAATATGTTTGATACTTAGCCACACGTGGCAAACACGGGCACGCAGGCCCCCAACAGTTTTAATGGAAACATTGTTCAAAAATCCATGAGCAGTTTATAAATTTCAAAAATACGAATGGAAGCACGAATCACGTCTTCCTCCTTGAATGATCACCCTAGGCAAAGGTGCAGGCAGTAGGACTCTAGCCTCAACCTGAAAAATGTGAGGGCCCCCGGAGGGGTCAGTACTCCATAGAAGTACTAGTGACAAGCAGGCTATATGAAGAATAACTAATGTTTCAGACACGAGACCCAAAAATAGGGTGATACATATATACAGATGTCTCTCATCCACCCGATGATACATACTGTATATATACTCGTAAAATACTCAACCCGTAGGTCATTTACCTTAAAGAGTCTTTTAGAGATAAAGTTCTTACCTCACTTTTCTCACTCCTTTCTCGATTGCCTAGCTCACAAGCTATAGTCTACCTTCGATTCATACTACCGAGTGTTTTAGGATCAATTATCATCCAAGGCACTCAACCCAACCTGGAGTATTTAAGATCATTTACCGTCCAAGGGTACTCGGCCCCACCTGGAGTATTCTGGATCATTTACCGTCCAAGGGTACTCGACCCCACCTGGAGTATTCTGGATCATTTACCGTCCAAGGGTACTCGACCACACCTGGAGTATTCTGGATCATTTACCGTCCAAGGGTACTCGACCCCACCTGGAGTATTCTGGATCATTTACCGTCTAAGGGTACTCGACCCCACTTGGAGTATTCTGGATCATTTACCGTCCAAGGGCACTCAATCCCCAGTCTATCCTCTACCAAATCCTAACCTGAATATGGCTAACCTTTCATTCCTTAAACTATGGACAATGTCTAGCCCTATAGTCATATAACAATCCTTAGGATCCAACGTGGGCAGGTCTCACCTGAACGGCCCACGTTAACCTACTCAAAACTGCTCGTTTTGAGCATAAACCAATACTCGATCGAGTATCTACCCATACTCGGTCGAGTACAGGAGGCGGTAGCCCCCAAAGCTAATTTTCAATGTATACTCGATCGAGTATCTACCCATAATTGATCGGGTATAGGAGGCAGTAGCCCCCTGGACAATTCTTCAGCAAATACCCGGTCGGGTATGTGTCAATACCCGGTCGGGTAAGGCAGTTGACTTGGCGGTCAATGCCCGTTTGACCACTCAAACGGAGTCCGAATAACTTGAAATTTTATACACATATACTTCTTGATGTCCTTGATCCAAAAATACCATTTTGGATCCCTGGATCATCACACAAAATATGTAATCACATTTTTAATCACCAAACCTACATAACATGCTTTTCAACTATGTTTTATGTATAATAATGGTATAGGCAAATACTTGATTATTCTTAATCATTCCACAAAACATATTTTGGTTAATTTAGGTAATCTCATGCCTCACGCAAAAGTTATAAAGCATAAAGCCGTCTTCTCACCTTAAATGAAGCTTATGAAGTTCTAGCCTTCCTTATTGAGCTCCGGCGAACTTCGACGAACTCTGGCGACAATTACGGCGACCCTTTAAACTTCGTGAAAGTCCCTTGAATACCTTAGACAAGTTACTAACAAGGTTTTATCATCATACAACCCATATTAATACAAATAACCTCCAAAAGGTTATTTTCCGGCGAGCCGGTCACTTTGGCTTCTAAGTCCGTTCTTGGACCTAGAACTACCTTCCAACCCCTCATTCTACACTTCCAAACGTGTAGAACAATCCTAGGATGTGAAATATGATCGAATAATCATATAAGCGGATTGAAGAACAAGAAATGGAATTAATGGAGTCATTACCTTGTTAAGCACAAGTTTTCCTCTCCAAAGTCAACTTTCCTCTTCTCTTTTCCCCTCTTTCTTCCTCCTTAGATCAAGTGCGTAGATGGTGGATGAAAATGGAGTATTTCCAGACCTTACCTCTCTTCCTTAGGTAGGTTGGCCGAGCTTATGGGTTTAGGAGTGATAGAGATACTCCTCTTGGCTTATTCACCAATAATGTGGGGGGAGGGACCCTTCTCCTATCACATTTGGTCTCCAAGTCCTTACTTCCCTCTTTCCTCATGTTAGTGTGCGGCTCCCCCTATTCATTTGCAGCCCAGAAACGTGGGTTGGCCCCCACTTATGTGGGAGGTCAACCCTTTGTGTCCCGGGGTGTACAATCGGCCCCGAAAGTTGTATTTTCCGGACTGTTTTAATTATATTTTATTTTATCGGGTCAAATAAAATATAACACTTGTTCCCGATCCTTAATGGACCTTAGAATAAATATGCATTCCCCAACTTTAATTTAGAAGTCTCCAAAATCCCTTTTTGGGCTGTTATCTGATAAATTTGCCAATACCGATAATTTGACCCCGTTTGACCAACCGGTCAACCCTGTGCCATTGCCATGTCACAATTAGGATATTCACCACCATATAAATATTATCTAGTCCAAGATTAATATAATATGTGGTCCCGATAATATCCGGCGGCCCCACCTCCGGTGTGGGCCCCACGTGAATTTTACTATTCACGAAAAGAAATGATAAAAATTTACAATTACGTAAAGATGCTTTTATTCTTTTCTCAGGGTTCGATACATAATTTGAGAAGGTACAATTACTTGGGGGCGGTGTTACTGAATGAACAGGTGTCGGGGTTTCCCCCTGATTGCCACCTCCTAAGGACTCAGCATCCGAGCCCTAGTCCACATCGACAACATCTTCGGAAGATTTGAGGGCAGCTTTTCCTTTCTTCCTGGGCCCGGAAATAGGCCGGAGTGCCAGCCTCTTCCCAACCCCCTTATCAATGGGGGGCTGAGGGTCAACATCCGACGTGTTCAGGAGCCCAGCACTATCTCCGGGGGTGGACCCCCCTGATTTCTTCGAGGTTACCCCAACGCTTCCTCGGGTCTGGATTTTCCTGGCAGGGACTAGGGAACCGGGGGTGGCACCAGCCTTCGCCGCAAGCCGTTCCAACCGGGAGGCCATCTTTTCACCCTCTGAAATCAAACACAGGTCAAGTCAGAAAAGGGGATACTAAAATAAAAGAAGAAGAAAAACAAACAAAAATATGAACGCCAACTCAGACAGAGCCGACCTGGCAGAAAGGTAAGAATAACCACTCTGTCCCTCACCTACGTAATGGCCCATCAAGAATGGTGCACCATCAACGATCAGCTTAGCGGCATCCTTATTGCCCTCTGACAGAAAATGCATGGCCCATTTCCGAATTACCTCCCCCCAATTGTTCTCAAACTGCAACCTTCCATCCACGGGGGTGACCCATACCCATTTCTGCCTCCAACCCTTGAAAGAGTCGGGATAAGACTTGGCCTCGAATAAACGATGACCAGCCCGTTGGGAGATTGAGAGGTATCCTGGGGAATCAGGACCGCCAGGTCGTACATAAAGGAAGAAGTGAAGGAAGATGTCAATGAAAGGGTGAATACCTAGGTGCAGGCATCGGGCAAGGACACCTCGGCTATGAACATGTGGGTGGTTGGAGAAAATTGGTCAGAGATCATGCCATAGTAACCCATGACGCTCAGGACAGTAGAATGTAGGGGGAATCAGAGACCTACTTGGAGACTATCTATATGAACTCCAAAGTGAAGATGGGAAGGAGAATCAACAATATTCTGCCCAGGGGTGGGGCGGGGAGCAGTCAACGCTTGGACCCGCTAAGATCACGGCTTCGCCATCCGGATCTACCGGAATACGGGGCTGTTCAGAGGAGGCCCCTGTCTCAGGAAAGACGCGGTGCAGTGGGATGGAACTTGAAGAAAACATTAGGGGAACTAACCTGATGAAGCTTGAAAATGAGGAAAAGAGTCGCGCGGTTTAGAGCTCCCAACCGAGATATCGAATGCCAAAGCGGAAGGAAAGTTACGAAAGAACGCAATGAAAGACGATGAGCGTTTAAATAGCCGAAAATTAGGGCTTGGGAACCGCAATGATGACACTTGGGTATTGCAGATGGTAAGTCGGCTCGGGAATTGAACCGAATGATAGGCCTATGTAAAGTCGGGCGCATTTAATGCAAACGGCACGATAATCCTCCTCAAAAGATTCCAAATTTGAAATTGGTCATTCCGAATACTCTCCCAAAATCTAGCCTCGCTGATTTTGGAGAGTAGGGAGCTCGTGATGGTACCATGGAACCCGACCATGGCCCAATTGTGTGAGTCCGACCCGTGAACGAGATTAACCTTTAACAGGATTAATGATAGATAACCACTGGGCCTAACTAGGAAACAAGCCCGCGAGAAGAACCCACAGCCAGGCCAGACTGGAAAGCATGCCTCGAGCCTGGGCGGAGTTCTAGTGAGGCTGGGATATCCCTAGGGCTGACGTGGCACGCTATCAGTGGAAACGGCAACTGGCAGGAGTTAAACGGCTGGAACGTGGGATAAAGGAACAATCATTGCATAACGGCCGAGACGTTACAAGAGTCCTATTCGAGCTAATGCATCATTAATAGCATTTATTGTATCAGTTTCCTTTTGTAACACTAGTTCCTTAGCCTATAAATTCAACTTGTAAACCTCCAAAAGGGGGAGAGACATTGATCAATAAAACACTGCCTTACGCTGCCAAATTATCATCTGCTTCCGTAGATTTAGCTCTTGTTGTTCGATTAAACTCCATCAACGTGTTTAATTAAATTTTCTATTCAAAAATGTGTTTGTTTTGTTTTTCTTTAAGGTTTTTATTATATGTATTTCATGATCTAAATACTAGTATGTTTTTATGTTTAAAACATTACCCGTATTTTTAGTTTGATTTTTTCATAGAAAAATCGTATAATACACGTATACGTATTTAAACGGGTTTTAACGTTTTTTGACCGTATTTTTTGTCCATGCCATCGAATTAAACATCAACGTATCGACCACCGTTTAATTCCCGTACCATATTTAACCAACTATGTTTACGAGTATAGTGTTTGGATCATGAAGCAATAAAGCAAATGTAACTAGTAAAAGTCCAAAAGTTTCCACGTTTAGAAAATCATAAGTTTTCTAAAAGGATGGCACCCCATCCCTGAGGGTCCCCAACTTCGACCGGATGATACGTTGGGAGGATGTAAATTGGACTATAATCCCAATCTGATAGATATAGAGTGGAGCTCTATCCCCGGTGCTTGAAGAGACCCTATGCATTTTTAGCATAGTAACCTCTCATCGCAGTTGACGGGATTCGAACCCGGGACCTAACCCTTGTGGCACTCCCTTGCTACCAGTTGAGCTACGCCCACCGGTAAATCATAAGTTTTCTATAGTGTATGCAGTGATGGACCCGAGCCGGGCCCGAGCGGGTTTTTTTTGCAAATCCTTGGGCCCGGAACCGGCCCGGGTTGATACCGGGTCCGGGCCTAATCGGATCGGGCCCGGTTCAATGTCTATTTTTTTTTGCTATCTTGTTATCCCCGACCCCCCACTCACCGCCACCCCCAAACCTCCCCAAAACACCCATCCTACCCTAGGAAAAGAAAAAAAATTGAAAAAAAAGACCCGGCCCCGGCCCCGCCCGCCCGGGCCGGTTCGCCCAAACCTGGGCCCGAGCCCGACCTGCCCGACCCGCCCAAACGGGCTAAAAGCCCAGAACCGACCAACCGGTCCCGGTCCGGTCTGGGAACGCACAGTAGCGGGCCGGACCGGTTCCGGCCCGGTTTAGTCCATCCCTAAGTGTATGAAAACGGGGTCTCGGTCCGGCATAGCCCAAGTGCCCAACACAATGAAGAAGTTGTCTTAGGAATGGAATAATAATGCGAATAAACAAAATTGAAGATAAGCCCGGACAGTGTGCACTAATTCAATAACAGCCGCACACGACTGTTGCAGAAGTGTCCAATTCCGTCCATCTCCGCCCTCATCTGCCGCCATGGCCGCCTCCTCGATCTCTCTGACCACATTCTCCTCTCTCCCCGTACGCCACCGCTCAATCAGCCGCCTCCGCCCGAACACCTCGTCCCTTTGTTTCCTCACCCCCAAATCCTCCGACGTCTCTGTTTTGATCCATGCAAACACCATCAAGCTCGCACCAACTACGGCCACCTCCTCCAACATTGACACTATGTTCTTCGACAACTTCGAACCGGATCAAATATCCACCTTTGACCCTCCCCTCCCGCCAGAGGGATTTGTTCCGCCGCCCTATTTCGACGAAGGGCCGGTGGAATCGGAGGAAGACATTGCACGGGGCTACGAGGAGCTATACGGACCAGCTTACAGTGGGGAGACATTACTGGGTAACGATTTGAACGAATTGGTCTCTAAGACGAAGAAGTCTGGGTTTAGGTCGGTTAGCAAGAGAGAAAAGGTCAGAGATGGATTTGAGGAGAGAGTGGTGCAGGTCAGGCGGGTAACCAAGGTGGTTAAGGGCGGCAAACAGCTGCATTTCAGAGCGATCGTAGTGGTGGGTGACAAGAAGGGACGGGTGGGTGTGGGTATTGGGAAGGCGAAAGAAGTGGTTGGAGCTGTTCAGAAATCTGCTTTGAATGCTAGGAGGAATATCGTCACCGTGCCTTTGACTAAATATTTGACTTTCCCTCACAGGTAATGGTTCCGCTTGTTTTTCTCTTTTGCAATTTTTTTTGTTGGAAATCTTGCACTTTGAGGGGTGTTGGCTTCTATTGTTGATAAGGGACCTTTATTCTTGAATCATATTCTTGGACAAGCCTTAGAATTAGAAGCTATACACAAGGATAAAGGGAAAAGAGTTTGAAATCATTAAAAGGGTATGAAAAAAACAGCACTGGAAATGGTTTCCCCATCTCATGATGTTTATACGCGTGTTCAAAGTGAGTTTGGAGTTAGACCTAATATTGAAGTGGACTTTTAGAGCGCCTTTGGTGGGAGTACATCTGACATCTGACTGAAAAGTCCAAACAAGATGAATTTGTTGTTGGAACATTGTATGAAATGATTGAATAGGTTAATTGTGTTGAATTATCCAAATATGTATTTGATTTTTTAAATTTGTTTAATGAAATAACATCTAAAAGACTAGGCTAGAACCATAGAAGTGTCTTATATCATCACTCCAGAATTACTTTTTAAATATTCTAATCACACAAGTTTGCTTTTTGTTAGAAAATTTGGCTTATAAATGTGATAAGCTAAAAATGGATTATAAAGCTTGGCCTTGGTGTTTGATTTTCAACACGTTGTGTTTGAGGCATAGATGTGTATTGCCTCACATTCCTTTTTTTGGTTTATGAATTCGAAAATTGAATGCTGTTGCATTTGTTGCTCAATGACCTCATAAGCCTCCTGTTGTTTGCCTCATAATTCAAAATCACCCCCTTCTTTAGGCAGTTCTGCAATGGGTGTTGCCAATGATCCATTACTTGCTACTATGCTAGGCTATATCACGGTGAATGAGGGTGATAGTATGATTGCTAAGAAGTTATTATAGTTTAAGTTAAAGTTAAGTTGAAGTTTAATTTTGGATGCTCAAGTGGGCACCGCCTCACTTCAAAGAAGTTCAGGTGAATTTCAAAGTGCTTTGAAAGTTTAAGTTTGTTTAACAAGCTTAGAGCATGTCATGCTCCACCTTGAGGGGAGCTTTAAAGTGGTAATATATTTATTATAGTTTTAGTAGTATTGTAGTTTACTTATCCTATTAAGCTTCCTATTCCTACCAAGTTTAGGTCCATTGTTTCTCTAAATCGTAGTAGCCTATATGTATCATTAAGTTGTAACTTCAAAAGTTCAAGTCATACCAATAAAAGTAGTACCTCATAGTGTTTATTCTACAATGATTTTTGAAGTAGGCCTCAAAGTCTTTGCTTGCAGTGCATTAGATCTAGGCGATGTTTGCTATTGCTTTTGAAAAGCACTTCTCAGCCTTTTAATTAATAAACGCTAAAATTAGTGTTTTCAAACACAAACTTCTACTTAATTCTAAGCAAGTTTAAGCCAAAAGTTGAAAGCAGCCATATGCATGCTTTTATCTGCTTCTTGGTTCTTTTGTAAATAAATACAACTTTGAGGAAAATTCTATTCTTATTTGTGCGGTGTATATACGAGCCTACCCTCCGGATATCAATACATCAGTCATCCGACTTATCTAATAATAATTGTGTTTTATGCCGATCAACTGTTCCAGGCTTCAGTTCTTCACGTCTTTCTTCTTCAGTCTCTTAGACGAAGCAAATTCCAATTGGGTAGCTGTCATTTGAAGTCCAAGATTAAAGTCCAATGTAAGAAGACATGAAAATGGAAGTTACCTTTTCATTTCCCTGAGTTTTCGGCTTTGCTCTCTTCTACCCTTTCTTATTAAGTTCTTCTCAAGTAAAGAAGTCGCATAAATGGTTTCAGATTGGACTCCTGCTGCTAATTCTCTTCCTCTCTTATTTATTCTATTCACTCCCATTTTCTGCTCTCAGTCTGATGCAACGATAGCCAAACTTTGTTAATAGGTACTCCATAATATATAATTTGTACAAGGGCACTTTTGTACTTTTATAAAATATTACATAAAATTCACTTTTTTATCAAACACTCCAGCTTTTACTTTTTTTATTAAAATCACTTCTACTTCCATACACTACCTACTTTTACTATAAACAACTTTTTCAATAATCTCTTTCACATATCACTTTTGAGAAGCACAAGCAAACACATACACTCCCTTAATATTATGTGATTATTTGAGATATAGGGAAGTAAAGTAATCATTCCTGTTTTAACCTACCCTGTGAATTTGGTCAATGGTTATCATCTACTACTACTGTCCCTAAAGAAAGTCGGTTCGGTCAAGGTACACCTTTTAAATTTTGGTAAAGTACAAGTGTACAGCTATTGGAAATCAACAATTCTAGCTATGTTTTTAAATTTATTTGTTGGTTCTATAAAGTTTAGCTGAACTCTTGTAAGACACTTATTTGAAAAGGGGAAGAGTTCCTTTCTTGTGACAAAAATGAGTTCTCACATAGGACTTTTTTGGGACAGATGGAATAATACACAGTAACAATTGATTTTGGCAGATCTGAAGCAAAGTATGGCGCAGCAAAGGTCATGCTTCGACCAGCATCACCTGGAACTGGTGTGATTGCAGGTGGGGCCGTGAGGACCATCTTAGAAATGGCGGGGGTTGAGAACGCCTTGGGAAAACAGCTTGGGAGTAGCAATGCACTGAATAATGCAAGAGCAACCGTTGAAGCCGTGCTGAGGATGAGACAGTTCAGTGAGGTTGCACTCCAGCGCGGCATTCCCATGGAGGAACTGTGGAAGTGAATATAATGCATATACATTTGTACTAGCAATCTTCATGGTTTCTATAGTTATCTATGGCCTTTGTGGGAACTGCAAAGCATTTTCTCAACACAGGCATCATTGCCACTTTTTTTTTTGTTTCTCAATTCTCAACTAGTGTTGTTATCAAGTGTTAGTTTTATTGATCAGTATGTACAATTTCGTTGGTGAAGGAAAATATGTTCAAAAGAATTAGTGAAGAATTTGCACAGGTCTCCGTGGTTACATTTAGAATCTACTATTCATGGCTTCATTTCCCTCAAGCACATCCAAACAATTGTTGAGAGAGAATTCCCTAAATAAGATTAAAAGAAGGTATAATTGCAAAAACAAGACTACTATGTTTTATTGGGCAAAAATAGGACTAAAAGACCTAATTTGACAAAAATACCCTTAGTCGTGTGTTGATGCAGGGGTCTGTGTTGCGCAGATGGAGTTCCCCTTTGATGCGCAGGTTTTCGTGTGCCTTTGTGCAGGCGGCCTCCAAGAGTTCGACGCCTCCACCAATGGTGTCTTTGCCACCATCCATCAAGTTTTACACCATCGTCACCCTCAGCAAGTACACTGTCATCATTCTCCAACAAAGATCTGTCCTCCAGTGAGTGAGTCTGTGCAGACCTCCATGAGGAATGTCACTTCATATGCGAGAATGCCACTTAATATGCATAATGATACAAGAATGACATTTTCATATAGAAACATGACATTCTCAATATGGCATTTTCAAATATATCACTGACATAAAAGTGACATATTTTAAAAATACCCAATAATTATGACATTCTCTTATTTAAAAAGTGGCATTTTCAGGAATCAGTAGTCAAGACATTTTGAGATTCAAATTTATCAAAATTGATAACAAGAAATTCAAGTTCAGATATATATCTTCATTTGAAAACTTTCAAAATTCAAAATTTTATTTAAATTTGTTGATAAAAACGAAAAAAAGCAGAGAACTAGGATGATGAAGAAGAGAAAAACAGGGCATTAGAAGAAGAAGAAGAAGAAGAAGAAGAAGAAGAAGAAGAAGAAGAGTACATACTTGTCGTCGACGGCAGAGTTAGGGTGCTGTGAGGCTACGATCGATGGGGGAGTGCGGCCATGGTAGAATAAAGATGAATTCGGGCGAGGATATGAATGGCGGAGTGCGGCCATAGAAGAAGGCAGAGGACATGAGTCGGTTAGGTCAATGAGGGGTAAAAATGTAATCTTTAGTCCTATTTAGGGAATAATAAACTTGAAGTCCTATTGTGGAATTTAGACAATGTTTTAGTCTCTTTTAGGGCAATTTTTTCAATTGTTAATCGTTAAAACCCGGGGTTCCGTCCTAAAAGTTCTAGCCCAAAACCTTATATAGTGTTTTATTGTTTTTATAGCTTTCCGGTGTGCAACAAATGCTTTTAACACGTCCCTCAGCCCGAACCGGGCTGGACAATATCGGGGTGTATACATGGGCCAAACAAGCCCTTAACAACTGACCTTAGTCATGAGTGCTAAACAAGCTGTCAAATCACAACCGGAGTTGTCTCTGATACCATGTTAAGACTCAAGGTTCCACTCTAAAAGGACAACCTTAATAGGAGGAGTAGCCCAAAGACTTGTATAATGTTTTATTGTTTTTATAACTTTCCGATGCGAGACAAATACTTTAACAGTAATGCTCTTGATTGCATAGTTCTTGTACACCTAGGGTTGGACCGATACTGGTTCCGTCCGGTACCCGGGATCGACCCGACTGTTACCAATTTTTAGGGAGTACGGTCCGGTACCAGCCCGGGAAGCCACTGGAACCGGTCTGGTTTGGTCTACCCACCCGGGTCTCGGGTTGGGCCAGGTCAAGCTGTTTTTTTTAGTAAATGTTGTTAATAAAATTAATTCAAGAAGTAAAAAAAATCAATGCATATACATTGAAATATGAAGTACAATTGTTAATATAGTTAATACTTAATAGTCTATTTTAAAAAAGCGAGAAAAAAATACTTCGCGTCCCTTTGGCTTTTACTTTTGCATACTCCTCAGGGTGGTTTGTCTTCAAATGCCTATCCGCGCCTACGTATCCATGCGAAATTCCCAAGTAAACTTTTTCGTTACAATGGTAACAAGTTGCCCACCACATTTCACTTGTCATTTCTTTTCATTTTGTGTAATTGTTTTTTATAAGGAGAGATCGACATTGCTTATCGTTTTCATCCTCGTCGGGTGTTTCCTCGTCAGGGCTTTTACCGATGGCCTTGTACCTCGTTGGGGGTTTCCTTGTAAATCACATCTCTCCGGTCATAATTTGTGTCAAAATCATCTCAGTTTTGAGAAAAAGACCCGATATGTCCTTTACCTTTGCGTTGAAGGTTATCCATATCTACAGAATGTCTACCATGTTCCATCTTAAAATGTACTACGTAATATATTAAGTAGATATTAATATAGATAATAAGTATATATTAAGTAGATAATAAATATAAGTAGATATAATATATGTATTTATAAGTAGATATTATGTAGATAATAAATATAAGTTGATATAATATATGTATTTATAAGTAGATAATAAATATATAAGTAGATATAATAATTGTATAACTAATTTAAATAGATATGAATAATATGATATATTAATAGGTGTAGAGATTAATGAGAGAATTGGAGAAAATGAAGATGAAGAATTGGAGATGATTAAATAGTATTGGAGAGTAGGTGGAATTGGAGAATAGGTATAAAAAATATTTAGAAATTAGGAGTATCTATAGGAATTTTTTACCCCCACCCCCAGGAGTCTCCAATGGCTATAGAGCTGTTTGGAGTCCTTGGACATCCCACAAAGCTTTAAAGTTTCAAAAGGATTTTTTTTTTAAATTTGAATGTTGGTCCGGACCGGCCGGGTCGGTCACCACTTTGTAGGGCCCGTAGGCCGCCCCCTAGTTCGGGACCAACTGACCGGTCCCGGCACCGGACAATCGGGCCGGTCCGGTCCCGCACAGTGGCGGTCCGGTCCGGTTTCTGGGCCGGTTAGAACCGGACCGGTCCATCCCTATGTTCACCCTAATCTCTTTGTGTTCCATTTTGTTCCAAGTAATTCTTTACTTCTCCTCATGTGAAAAAATGTGATTTGTGAACAAGTTTTCAAAGACATAGTCTTGTCTGAGAATGTTTTTACTTGGCCTATTTTCAGTCCCAGATCACACTAGACTTAAATAGATCTGACCTATTTAAATAAGAGAAAATTGACAAGAATAATCCCACCTTTCACTGATCTTCTTATAATAATCCCACATTTACGTAATCGCAGAATAATCCCATTTTTGCATCTTATCTTCTTTCATTGGACCCTGACATGTTGATGACCTACTATACCAGGTTTTTTCACCCTTTTTTTGAAAACATTTTATAAATAATCTCACCTTTCACAGATCTGTTCAAAACGGTCCCATCTTTTATTTTTTATTTTTTCTCCCTAAAATTTTTCTCTCTTTAATTTATGTTCATCCCTAGACACTTTTAACTCCTTTATCTATCATTTTGTTCTTATTTCTTTTCCATTTTTATTATTCTATTTGTTACTCTATTAGGAGATTTTTTTTTTGTAAAATTTCTCTTCAAAGTAACTTTTTTGTCATTTTCTTTTTCTTTCCATATTTTATTTCATTTCCCTTTTTATGTTTTTCTTCTTAATCATTCTCTTCTTATTGAAGATCTTTTTCTCACTTTACTTTTTGTTATTTTTTTTATTTTCACTTTTCCACTTTTATATTTTCACTTTTGAAATAAGATCTTTAATAAGAAGAGAATGATTAAGAAGAAAAACATAAAAAGGGAAATGAAATAAAAATACGGAAAGAAAAAGAAACCGACAAAAAAGAGCTATTTTGAAGAGAAATTTTACAAAAAAAATCTCTCCTAATAGAGTGAGAAATAAAAATAATATAAATTGAAAAGAAATAAGAACAAAATGATTGAAAAAGATAAAAAAAATGTCTAGGGATGAAAATAAAGAAAGAAAAGTTTTAGGGAAAAAAAGAAAAAATGAAACATGAGACCGTTTTGAGTAGATTTGTGAAAGTGAGATTATTTATGTGAGGTTTTCAAAGAAAGGGTAAAAAACCTGGTATAGTAGGTCATCAACAGGTTAGGGTCCAACGAAAGAAGATGGTGTGCAAAGGTGGGATTGTTCTGGAATTACGTAAAGGTGAGCTTATTTTGAGAAGACCGGTGAAAGGTAAAATTATTCTTGTCAAATTTTCCTTTAAATAAACCAGACCAGATCAAACTCAAATAGATCATACCAGACCAGACTTGATTTTCATAGTTATTAAATACACAAAGATCAGACGTTTACCAAACCAGATCAGACCAAACCATTCAAACTTAAACAGACCAAATCAGACCAGACTAAACTTAAACAGATTAGACCAAACCAGACCAGTAAGGATGTTTTTACTTGGTCTGTAATTCGTCCCAGACCAGATCAGACCAGATCAGACCATACCCGACCAGACCAGACTTGGATAGTTATAAAAATACAAAGAAACCAGACCAGATCAGACCAGACCAGACCAGATCAGACCAGACCAGACCAGCAAATTACAATCCAAGTAAAAACATCCTAAATTACGATTCAAGTAAAAACATCCTCAATCTATGTAATGTGGCATTAATGTGGCCTAATCTAGTTTGAATCTTTAATGAATACTCTTAAATTCATCGTCTAAATCATATACTTAGAGCATCCACACTCATGCTTCTAACATAATCTGATTTTTTGTGATTCTTACCTTTTAATATCTGTCACATAATTGTTTTAGAAATAATCTTGTCCCCTCTAAATTACTTTCAACCATCATCCCAAAATAATATAATCTTTTGTGGGTCATTTATTAACTAATTAACTCTAACTTCACAAATCATCTCAAAATAATCCGGTTTCATATTTTGATCTCAGATTATTCTATCAATTAATCATGTCAAATAATCTCTCTCACCCAACCATGCTCCACTAGAATAATCACTTAATAATCGCATGGATGGTGATGCTCTAACAAACAAAGGTATCATATAAGCGCATTTATTTTAAAAAAATGTTCAATCTAGGAGTTTCACCAAATTTTAGTCTCCTGTGGGGTGCTACATTTTGAAATTTGAGAAAATTGAAAAAATAGAAAAAATCTAAAAACGAATAAAGATGTCAAAATCTATAATTGTTTTGTGACCTTAGACATTATTTGTATATTCTACATTTTAAAATTTGTTTACAATTTGTTTTGTATATTTTTATATTTTTATTTTTGTAATTTTTATATTTTACTTGGTTATTTGTCTATTTTACTATTCTCTATATTTAGATTCACATTTCTTGAAAAGGTGACCTGCTCAAACCGAGTAAAAGTATCATATTCGTTGTCTTTTCCGCACAATATAATATATATAAATAATTTTTAAACTATGCCAACATCGGAAATTCACTAAATATGAGTAACTAAGTTTGAGAATTCTAAAATAAGACTTCTATGTTTTTCTTTCTCAAATAGGAGTCTGTACTGCCATGATTTAAAAATATTGCCATTAATGATAGTAAATGATGTCATGTTTAATGCATAGTAGTGCAACTATTGGGAAGTAATGACTACAAGATGACAGTAAATATTGTTATGTTACTTCTATTTGGGGACAAAAAACATAGCAATCTTATTTTAGTCATATCTCACAACATTAATGCGAAATATGTTTTGTTGTTGTTGTTTTGATTTTATTTTAGTAGATATAATTATTGTTGTTTAATGTACATGCACATGTCAATTGAATATATTTCATATCAAGCACAATAATAACAGTGGAGGAGAAATGAAAATATTAATGTGCTACGTATTATTCATAGACTTTAAGAGAAAATTATATGTGTTGAACGGGTTTTTGTAAACAACATTGTTATTTTTTACGTAGTGAATATCAGTTCAAAATTATGAAATGACAAATAGAAGCCATATACATTGCATTTGATGGCAAATGTTTGACTTTATATCAACTTTGTTGTAAAATGCATTTTTGAATGAAAGATTAAAAAGATTGAATTGTCAGATACATACATTATATGTACATTATATGTAATACTCTTTGACATATAGATTAAATCATTAAAATGTATGGAATATAAAATAAACTCATCAAAACACTTCATAAAAAAATCCATGCATGTAATTATAGTGAATAGTAAGAAAGTATATATCAAGTACATGCAGAAAAAAAAGATTAACATACCTGAAGAATTCTAGGTGACAATGAGGATGGAGAATCATATATTGACATACCTGAAGAATTCCTCGTGCCTTGGATTTCTGATCCAGTTACTTCTATTGTCCATAGTACATATCCCAATTTCTTAGCACAATGCACATCACCATCATATTTAATGTCAAGAGCAATACTTGCGCCAACAGTTGACGAGGTGGACAAGGTTAATGATTACATGCTCGCACAACTACCATCAGAGATGAAGACATATTTCAGCTCCGATTCTGCATCATTATCTGATTCTGATAGTAGTTTGTTGCAAGAGATCCATTCTCCAGAATTCCTTAATGGAATCAAATGTTCCGGAGTACCTAGCCATGAGCTCAAATTAAAAGTGGGTGCCCCTGTGATGCTTATGAGGAATCTTGATCAATCATTGGGTTTGTGTAATGGCACTCGACTTTTAGTGACCCGACTTGGAAAGCATGTTATTGAGGCCCAAATGTTGTCAGGGCCAACTGCCGGCCAAAAACATTTCATTCCCCGTCTTACCTTGACTCCTTCTGATGTCAGACTGCCATTCACCTTTCAGCGTAGACAATTCCCTCTGATGGTTAGTTATGCTATGACTATAAATAAGAGTCAGGGCCAGTCATTGGAAATTGTGGGGATATTCTTACGGCGACCGGTTTTCACCCATGGGCAGCTTTATGTTGCTGTATCAAGAGTCACGAGTCCAACTGGTTTGAAGTTTTTGATATGTGACGATAATGGTAGACCGACAAACTCCACTTTAAATGTTGTATACAAAGAGGTCTTTAACAATTTGTAATATTACATTTTGTCTTGAATAAAATTGAGAGCTTTTTATTTCAATTCAAAAGACACATGTTATGCATTCATTTAGGAAAATAATTAAATTACTATAAAATAATATATAATAATGTTTTAGCCCATGTTGGGAGAAAATATATATTAATATCAAATAAATTAAAATGGCCTTTTCACTCCCGTGCAACGCACGGGTGAAAATACTAGTTATAGTGAATAGTAAGAAAGTATATATCAAGTACATGCAGAAAAAGCACTACCATTATTTTACACTAAAAATGCATAAAATTATGCCGTCTAAAAAGAACAGAATGTCATTAATAAGTTCTTCATGAAAATGATGTCGTCGTCATATATTGGTGATTACTTTTCTATTTTTCATTCATTTGTTGAAATTATTAATTGAGTATCATAAAACTTAATGTGATGCAATGTAAATTAGTACATGCTAAATTTCATTCCATCTATTAAATGAGTCAAAATGTATATTTGAGGAGTGCTATTATTGTTTTCTTTTGTTTACATAGGGGTTTTATTTACAATTCAAATAAGTTGTAATTCATCTTTAAAAAACATTGAACTGTCACACCACGAAAAAATTCACAGAAGCTTTTGGTTGAGGGGTTGTATTCAAATTATTTTGATCACAACAAATCTATATAGATTTATAAAAATATTCAAATATCTATAGATTTATTGTAACTTATATTTTTTTTGGGGGGGGGGGGGGGGGGGGCTGGGGGTCGGGGGAGGGGGGAGGGGGGGGTCCCAAGGGGGGGGGGGAGGGAATACAAGAGCTCAAACTGCTCCCGGCGGAAATTGAACTCATGACCTCCAGGATAACCGAGTGACTCCACAACCTACTAAGCTAGTTGCTTCGTCTATTGTAACTTATAATAATCTAGGAATATTTATGTATTTTTCTTACAGTAAACTCTTCATTATTATTAGACCTGTCAGTGCTCTTTAAAGGACAACTTGTTTCATTATTTCACATGGTATCAATACACAGGTGAAAACCTAATTTTTTTGTTCTTCTCATCTCCCGTCCATTGTTGTGCCATCATGTAGCCTCTCTCTTGTCGTCCATGACTTCGGCCACCTTCACGTCTTCACTGGCCTCCGTCTCCTCCCTATCTCCCATGGGCAGTCTCCTTTCACGAGTCGGACGACGACCACAGTTCCAGCGCCGCCTTTCTCTGTTAGCGCCACCTCTTCCATGGTCAAGCAACTGGCAACCGCTTCCTTTGATGCATCATTCTCTGGCTTCACAACTTCTTTTAGGCCACCTGCATCACTTTTGTTCCACAAGTTGCAGTCCCTCAGCATGCCGATTATGCCATGGACCTTTCCACCATTGATCCTGCTGTTCTGAAATCACTCCAAGAGGAAAAGCAAAAGGCAATGGCGAATGAGTTGATTGCTAAGGTCACAACTTTGTGTTGGGACAAATGCATTACCAGCAGTCCAGGAAGCAAGTTCAGCTCCAGCGAAACAAATTGCCTATCCCCTATCCAACTATGCCCAACGCTATATTGATATGTCTGGCTTGATTGTTAAGCGTTTCCAGTCGATGAACTAGCAAGATAGAGAGAGAACATCAAGTAGTAGAAAAAGTGTTGGTTTGTACCCGCATGTGCAATTGTTGGCAAGTTTTTACTCTCAAATCAACTTTACACTCTTATTCATTTCCTTCTGACTAGTCATCACCTTCATCTAAAAAGAATGACTCAATTGTTTCAAAATTTCCTTCTTTATATGAAGCTTTGGAATGCCTTGAAAAGTGTTCCTATAATGTGAAGCTATCCTCAAGGTATATATGACTTGTTGAGGATCAAAGCGCAAACCCACTCTTGGATGTCCTTCATTTGGAAGTCATACATACCCTCCCAAGTTTTCTTTTACTACATGGCTTTCTTTTCAAAATAGGTTAACTACGTATCATAACATGGGATTTCTTAATTTGGTTAACATATGTCTGTTTTGTAAGGGTGTTCCAGAGACAATGTCACACCTATATTTTGACTGTCATATTACAGATCATATTTGGAAGACGGTCAACATTGGCTAGGCATCACGAGACAAATGACAACACTTCGAAGTGTGGTCAAATGGATCAAGAAGGAGCATAATGGAGCACACATCAGAGTAAAAGCAGTGACGATATCTTTTTGCTACAAAACTGTATGATCATTCGGTTTGGTGTGAAGAGTATATGATTAGGAAAATGGGGGTGATGAACAAAACCGGTGGGGTTGACACATATACTCTTCCTCTGTAAGATGACCACGAAGAAAAGCATTTTAACACCAAGTTGATGCACCACCCAACCAAAGAAATTAACTTCTTCAAGACCAAATATGATCTTAAGCAAGCACCACATGCGTGGTTTCATAAGTTTAGTAGTTTTATACTTCTCCATATTTTTTATTGCGGCAAGTCAGACAATTCCTTATTTATTTGTCGTCATAATAATTTTATCATTTATTTATTATTTTATGTAGATGATATTATTGTTACTGGTAGTTTTGCGTCTATGATTAAGCACTTTATTAGTATTATTTCTCACCATTTTGCTATGAAAGATCTTGAAAATTTGCAATACTTTTCGGGCATTGAGGCTATTCGCAGCTCTAAAGGCTTATTTCTATCTCAACAAAAATATGTTTCTGATCTTCTTGCCCAATTTCATTTACATACCATTGCATCTGTTCACACTCCTCTTGCTTCTCGCACTACTCTATCCCTCACTGATGGGGAGTTACTGTCAGGATTCACTGAGTATCGCAACATGATAGGCGTGTTACAATATTTAACTTTGACCCGAGCTGATATTACTTATGCAGTACACTTGGTGTCTCAGTTTGTTCATACTTCTTGTACTACTCATCTATTTGCTCGCAGTCAAGAGAATTTTCAGGTATTTACAGGGTACACGAGATCATGGGCTACGCCTTCAAACTTCTTATCAACCCACATGTGTTTTGGTCAACTCTCGAACTGGGCTGGCTGTGCAGGAAGCTCTCGGTCTATTATGGGCTTTGCTCTCTTTTTAGGTCCTAATCTTGTATCATGAAAATCTAAAAAACAGCCCACTGTGTCTAAATCTTTGACAGAGGCTGTGTATCGGGCTATTGCTTATACTGTTCAAGACACTCTCCTTATTCATTTTGTGCTATTTGAGCTTGACGTCCCCATCACAGTACTTGTACATTTATTATGTGACATGTCTCTGCCTCGTACCTGACTGCTAATCCAATTCACCATGCTCGGAGTAAGCACATCAAAATACGTTCATACTCATTTACAACTGGTAGGTATTTTTAATAAGAGTCTCCCTAGTCAACATTTTTCATTTTTTGAAAGACAACTTGCGCATAATTTCTCCCGCACAGCTTTAGGTGGTGTAATAATCTAGAGATATTTATGTATTTTTACATTAAACACTTTTTTATAAATAGACCCGTTAGGACTCCTTATAGTTCACTACATTAATATTGTAAATAGAAACAAATTATTAAAGTAATGAGATTAAAAGTATTTAAATATTTCAACTTATGGAACAATTCGTAAAAACCTAACATTTTTAACAAAAAGTTAATATATGAAATATTATTTTAACAAAAAGTTAACTCACATATATATGAAATGGTACTTTTTCCTTAAGTCAATATTCTAAAACTAAAATTTAAAATTATTACAAATATATACTAAAAGTTAGAAGACAAAATGATATTTGTTAATCAAGAAAAAAACTAGATTCCTCCACGTCTGACGAGTCGGCCATGTCTCCCTCGTCAAAAAAGATGGGGTATTCATCCAAGCATTGTGCCTAGATTCAATCATGCAAACTTAAAATGGCTTGTTCTAGGAGTACTCACGGGCGTGCTTCTTGACTGCAGAATATGTTAGTCCACATAAATTAGATCCACCATTAATAAAATTGATTACTTTACAGGGTGTTGAAGGCGACGGAGGTCGCGCTTCGATTGGAGTCAATCATCGCGCTTGTTTCAATATTGACTTTGTGCGCCCCAACATGATCTCAGTTAGGTAACCATACCATTCATTAACAGACAATTCAAGCAACCTCTTTCCTCAAAGCGACACAGTCCTCCGTGTTATGTCCAATGTCATTGTGGAATTCACATCTCTGATCTTGCTTGGATCTCATCTCCTGGGGTTCTTGTCTGTTTTATTAGGCCATCGATCATTTTCTTCAAGTTTCTCTAATGAATTGATGAGACCTGATGTGTTTGCGTTGAAGCAAATACTCCTACATGACTGGTGGAAAGTCTGGATCGTGCAACCAACTCATCACAGTTGCGACAGGTCGACCTTTGGTTTTGGCGTATGGTATTCCGGTCCAATAGTCATACTTCCTTGACGAGACTACTTCCCATTGCCTCCATCATAGTCTTCATGAAGGTGTAAAACTAGAGAACCTCCTCAAAATGGATAAAGGCCATCGTCTTGGCTTGGACATCTTCAAAGGTCCAACAAGGATACTTTGTCAGATCCCGATGAAGTTGTAAATCCTCGAGTAATCCCCTTCTAAAGGTCTCAACTGTTGTAGGGGTATCACATCATGGAATTGACACATTCTCTTTATTGAACCGATGCAAATATTCCCTAAGTGATTGCCTCGTCGCTAGATGACCATGTATAAATCACTAGTCCGCTTCTTAAGAATCCTACTGCTTGTGAATTGTTGGTTGACGAGGTTGGTGAGTTCATCAAACAAGTCGATTCATCCGCTGGGTAAGTCGACGACCCATGTCAATGCGGGTCCCGTCAAGGCCGCTTCGAAGGATCTACACATATATGCCTCCCTCTGTTGTGTCCTGATTGATATGACCAACACTCTTTGCTTATATTGCACGACGTTTTCCCCTGGATCGGAAGTCCTATCAAACATCTTCATTGACGGCACATCAAATTTACGAGGGATATTGACATCAATGATTTGATGATTAAATGGTGAATCCGCGTAGCATGTTTGGGAGGTTAAGTCCGACAGTGACGGCACTCCCAGGATTGCATTGATCTTATCCTGCATTTGACATAGCTAGGCAAATATAATAGCCATAGGATTCGCTAGATCCGTCGGGGTCGTGTATGTGGTCGTGTGGGTGTTCGAATAATGATCACCTCTAGCTCTTGTCGATTCTGAACTAGAACGTTCAAGTTGACAGGTGGTGTCTAGACTCGTCACCCCTAAGCATCAAGAAATAAGTTACCTAACACATGATGTCTAGGATTTCGACTAGAGGAAGAAGGGTTGAAAGGCTCTAGGTTCACATAGATTCGAGTGTTGGTTTGAGGGATGAAAAGTTCCGACTGATTTGACGTTGCAGTTGGCATTGTCAGAGTTTGTGTCATGGATCATAAACATATCGGTTTGGGCCCAACTTGCAACGATTCTGGAAAGTAACATGCAAAAATGGCGGGAGCGGGTGTCGAGACTAGGAAAAATGGAGTGTATGGTATGACCTGAGAGATTACCAGGGATTCTGGGTGATTGAACGATGATAAGCCGAAAGTCAAGGAGATAGCTTAGTGGTGCTAGTCGGTGGTTCCGTCATGGCAGGGATGAAACCATGTTCCAGGCTTGTTGATGCAATCATTGCATCACATCTTCTACTGATTCTGGAGTTTGAAGTTATGGATGCTACTGACGGGACTTGAGATCTCAACAGGTCATTCTCCCTTTGGATGCATGAAATCCTCTGGGCCATCTCACGTCGTATATCCTCTTTTGCGGCCTCCAATTGTCTATGAAATTCTTCCATCATGTTGTTACTTGTTCTTTCCATTAAGAATAGATCTCTTGCACGATTTCCCACAAACGACACCAAATTGTTAAAGAATTTTTCTTAAGCTAAAACTAACAAAAATGAAAATTGTATATTGATCAGGATTCATACAAGAACAATAGGAAAAACGACAAGTAAGCAAATAGGTCTCGAAACTAAGAGTGAAATTCAGTGCAATATTCAAAAGGGAATCCATCTAGTTACAATATAGCTCAATCATATTTATAAGAGGAGTAATTAATGCCCCTATGGGCGTTTTGTCCCTTATTGACGATTTAGCTTGACGGTCTCGACCAGTTTAACGGTTTCCAAACTCGTATTAAAACTGGTCAGCTCAATTTGAGTGACCCCCTCCCTTAATTACATTAATAATCATAGTAGTAATATAAATCCGTTATAACAACCAACATCAAGACTCATAAACGAGTCGTCACTTTCCACGGTCAACTCTCTTAAATGTAGAATTAAATTGTCAGATTCTTGCTCTAACAGTTACCAAGAGAATATGATGTGGTTATAAAGAAAAATGAATTTATGTGATTGATATTGATCGAATTGATAAAAAGAAAAATAAAGTAAAAATGATTTTGATCCACACAAACATTATCAAATCTAGAATGATGCAATTTTAATAACACAAACCAAAAGGGAAGGATGAAACCATTTTAACGGGACATAGGGAATACTAATTTGTGTGTAGTTCTGACTTCTGAGACTTGCATATATGAAAGCAATAATGTTTAATAACAAGTAGGGTGAAGTTGTAAAAGAAAAAAGACAGTTAGACACCAATCGGTTTAAGGTAATAGCTCTCATTTGTCTTTTTTACGCTTTATTTAAATGTTCTCATTTGTATGTTAGAAAATAAATAACACTCTTATATGACAAATTAATAAAACATAATATTCATTAATAATTAATAATAATATATAACATCATAATTATGATCGATTACCCCATAAATATGTTTGACAAATGACTTATTAGCCATTCTAGCTGGTTTGACCTTATTTAGCTGTTTAAACTTATTGAGGATGTTTTTACTTGAACTGTAATTTAGTGATCTGGTCTGGCCTGTTTAAGTCCGGTCTGGTCCGGTCTGGTCTGTTTAAATCTGGTTTGATTTGGTTTGTTTAAGTCTGATCTGGTCTAATCTGATCTGGTTTGTTTAAGTCTAATCTTGTCTGTTCTAGGAGTGAAAATAATCCAAATAAAAACATTCTAAGTAGCCAAAGGACTTCTCAAAAACATATTTAAACTAGACGAAGCACCCGCGCGATGCACGGGGTGCATCTAGAATAGAATAACATTTTATTATAATGATACACGATGTGTATTCATGTCAAAAAAAATTGAGTTTATATGTTGTAGCTTTGTATATAAAATAGTACTTGTAAGAAAATTAAATTTTGTTTTCTTGAAAATTGCAAGTATAAAGTAAAATAAATGATAAGGTATAACAGTTACGGGTGGGCACGGTCTAGGACGGCTCAATATTTTGTTGAACTTGTACCTGTACCTGTACCGTGACTATTAAAACAGTCTGTTTCGTTTTGTTTTCTAGAATAAATGGACCGTTGAACATCCCGGTCTGGCAAGTTTCCAAAATAATAACAAAATTGGCTCTTCATTGTGCCCACTATTCAGATAATGCCACATGTAGTCCGCCAGATCTGCCCACAGTGCACATCCCAACCGGTTACTCCCGGAACAACACATGTAGTACAATTAATGTAATTAAATAAATTAATCGAATACATGTGATCATCTATATATTATAATTTTTATCAATTTAACGTACTCCAAACCTTCCGATAGAATGTCTATCAACCCCTTTTTTGGATCATTGTTCGCAAATTTAGCTCCTTCAAATTATCTTTCTCGACAATATGAGCAATAACCTATGAAATAACATAAATTGCTACGTTTAACACACATGTTGTGTTCTAAACAAATAAATTTAAATATATACCAAACAACAACATATATACCAAACAACATCGTATCGTGTTTTTCGTCCAAAATGTCACTAAAGCTAGCTCATTGGAAATGATGCACATGCATGCTATTAAGTTGTAGCTTTCTGTATTTGATAACTCCCATGAAGTTAAGACGATACTTTTGAGTAGTGTGTCTTTTTAATGGTGATAACTCTCATACGGTCATACCCATTTCAAAAATGGGGTACCATACACACCACTCATTTAATTTGTTCAAAGCATTACATTATTTTTAATTTAGATTTAAATAATTCAACTACATCATTCTGATTGGTCCATGTGGACAAAAGTTTGGTACCTTAAGGGTACCATAAAATCTACCCTTTTTAATTTTGAGTAATTCATTGCAACTAATAAGTTCTCAATTACGTATGCGCATTATTCATTTTTTAGTTGTTCGAATTTCGGGATTAGATTTTTTTGTGACATGCATTTAGTTCCTACACAGTAACAAATAATGTTGGAAAAATGTGTTAAAAATTGCATTAAATGGTCATTTTGGGGCAATTATTTGAGTGGGGTCCACTTCCGATTTGGGTCGGGTCAAAGTGGTTTCGGATTGTCCTTGTTAAGGGCTACAATTCGATATGTGGTACACTCAAAACGGATAACGGGTGAATGAGAAATTGATTCTCGAAGTTCACTCGTTGAAATGGAAAAACTGGGAAAATGATGAGTTTCTAGTGTGTTTTATCCCACACCGAAAAACTCAAGGTATTTTCACCCCCTTATAAAGGGAAGCCTCTTTTAAGGAGTTAAGATTCCTAAAGGGAAAGGCTCTCTCTTACGCGCAGGGGAGGGGGGTGCCGATCAAATCCCGAAACGGAGAAGAAAAACCGCGACTCGAATGCCCAACGTTCTTCTCTTTTAATGCTGCGTTAAATGGACAGTTTATGGACGATTCAATGCCCAACGGACTGGTCATTGATGTCCAACGTTCAGGTCCATTAACACCCCATTTAACACACAACAAATCCTCCTATAAATAGCTGGCAGGTGCTTTGCAACAAACACACGGTTTGACAACGCACAACACTTTCCTCACGTTTTCTTGAGCTAAAAACTCTTCCAGCTACTCCCAAAATTCCTTCTGTGTTCATACTTGGTTCTCGTTCGCTGAAACTCTTGTTTGTGTGCTCAAACATTAGTTCGTAGTCATCGTATCCTGGGAAACGATTTAAGGAAATCGTGCGTAGCACGAGCTTTGGCTAATTCTGTTTCATCTCCTTTCTTGTTTTTCTCTAGTCATTTTATTTAATTAATTTATTTTAATTAATTTTCTTTATTTTCCGAAACACACCCAACAATCTTAAAACGTATTTGTTGATAGTTCTACTCCGGTAAACAATCTTAAAACGTATTTGTTGAGCTTGTATCATACGGATACAATCTTAAAACGTACTTGTTGATTGTTCTACTGTGGTAAACAATCTTAAATCGTAGTTTGTCACTTTGGTGAACGAACTTATTTTTTTGTGTTTTCGGAAAAACGTTAAAGAACGAAAATGACTTCTCAAGAAAACGAGATTGGTGTTGGGCAGAATGTTCTGAACGACAATCACTCTGAAAGCGGAGCACCGGTGAACAATAGTTCACAACGCGGTGCATCTGCTTTGGCCAACCAAAGGACTATCCCTATGGTGACCGTGCCAAGCAACTCTGTGGAGAAACCCGAGAAATTCAACGGGTTAAACTTCAAGAGGTGGCAGCAAAAGATGCTATTTTACCTCACTACTCTCGGTCTTGCTAGATTCTTGACCGAAGATGCGCCGGTAGCAACCGGGGGTGAGGTGGATGCGCAATCTTTCAACGGGGTTGAAGCTTGGAAGCATTCTGACTTCCTTTGCCGAAACTATGTGTTGAACGGGCTGCATGATGCTTTGTACGACGTGTATAGCAAATTAGCTACGGCTAAGGAGCTATGGAATGCTTTGGACCACAAATATAACAGCGAGGATGCCGGCGCAAAGAAATTTGTTGTTGGTCGATTCTTTGATTTTAAAATGGTGGATTCGAAGACGGTCTTGAGTCAAGTTGAGGAGATGCAAATGATCTTCAACGAAATTCGAGATGAAGGAATGACGATTAGTGAGTCATTCCAAGTGGCGTCAATTATTCATTTATTGCCGCCGGCTTGGAAGGATTTCAAGAACTACCTTAAGCATAAGCGAAAGGAAATGAACTTGGAGCAATTGATCCTCCGTCTGCGGATTGAAGAGGATAACCGGAAGAACGATGGGAAACTCCCAATTGTTCATGGCGCCAAGGCAAACGTGGTGGAGCATGCAAAAGGCTCCAAAACCAAGAATAATGGGAAGAGCAAACTCGGTCCCAAGGGAGGCGTTTCCAAAACAAAGTTTAATGGAAAATGCTTCAATTGCAATAAAAACAGACACAAGTCCGCGGATTGCAAGGCACCCAAGAAGAAGAGGGACTCTCAAGTCAACTTGATGCAAGGTGGGCAAAAGGATGAAGACATCATCCTAGCGGCTGTGGTTACGGAAGTCAACCTCGTTGGATCCAATTCCAAGGAGTGGTTTGTGGACACCGGTGCAACCCGGCATATTTGCTCAAACCGGGAGTTATTCACAACTTTTGAGCCATCAAATGGCGAGAAAGTATGGATGGGTAACTCGGCTCATTCCGCGGTTGAAGGCGTGAGCAAGGTGGTCCTGAAGATGACTTCGGGCAAAGAGCTGACTCTCAACCAAGTGCTGTTTGTTCCGGAAATACGCAAAAACCTGATTTCCGGTTCATTGTTGAACAAGCATGGCTTCCACATGGTCTTTGAGTCGGACAAACTAGTTTTGTCTAAATCGGGAATGTATGTGGGCAAGGGATATGCAGTTGATGAGCTGTTTAAGCTCAATGTAATGACTATTATTAATAATAATAATAAAATACCTTCTGCTTACTTGCTTGAGTCTTCTAATGTGTGGCATGGTAGACTAGGACATGTTAATTTTAATACTATACGTAGATTAATTAACATGGAACACATTCCTAAATTCACAATTGATGTGAAGCACAAATGTGAAGTTTGTGTAGAGGCAAAACTAACGAAAACGTCTTTCAAATCCGTTGAAAGAAAAACGGAACCACTTGAATTAATTCATAGTGACGTTTGTGATTTTAAATCAATACAAACACGTGGCGGTAATAAATATTTTATTACCTTTATCGATGATAGCACTCGCTATTGCTACGTTTATTTATTAAAAAATAAACACGAAGCAATCGATAAATTCATTCTTTATAAGAATGAAGTGGAAAACCAACTTAATCGATGGATTAAGACGGTTAGGAGTGATCGAGGTGGTGAGTATGAAGCACCAATTGGTGACTTTTGCGCTAGTGTGGGTATAGTACACGAATGTACCACACCCTATTCACCTCAATCAAACGGTGTTGCCGAACGAAAGAATCACACATTGAAAGATATGATGAATGCGATGCTAGTAAGTTCGGGTTTGCCACAAAATATGTGGGGCGAAGCAATCTTGACAAGCAATTACCTTTTGAATAAGGTTCCCCGGAAAAAATATGATAAAACTCCGTACGAGTTGTGGAAAGGCAGAAGGCCTTCCTATCAATATTTAAAAGTGTGGGGGTGTCTTGCAAAGGTGCTTGTACCAACACCTAAGAAAATAAAAACAGGTCCAAAAACGGTGGATTGTATTTTTATTGGATATGCACAAAATAGTAGTGCTTATCGGTTTTTAGTGTACGATTCGAATAATCCGGATGTACATAAAAACACAATAATTGAATCAAGGAATGCTTCATTCTTTGAAGATGTATTTCCATGCAAGTCAAACGAAGGGCCTAGCACGTCAAAACGAACATTTGACGTAACTATGGAAAATACTAGCGAGGGATCCGGAGAAGAACCCGAACCCAGACGTAGCAAACGTGCTAGAGTTGAAAAATCCTTCGGACCGGATTTTCTCACCTACCTGGTAGAATTTGAACCGGATATTCTAACATGTATGGTAGAAAATGAACCGGATTTTCTAACATGTTTGGTAGAAAATGAGCCACAGACTTATACGGAAGCCGTGACGTCTACTGAAGGTCCTATGTGGAAAGAAGCCATCAAAAGTGAGGTGGATTCTATCCTTAAAAATCACACATGGGAATTGGTTGATCTTCCTCCGGGAAATAAACCTTTGGGAATCAAGTGGATTTTTAAACGGAAAATAAAACCTGACGGTTCCATCGATAAGTACAAGGCCAGACTTGTAATCAAAGGATACAAGCAACGTGAGGGCCATGATTACTTTGACACGTATTCTCCTGTGACGAGAATAAATTCCATTAGGATGATACTAGCAATTGCCGCATTGCGGAAATTGGAAGTTCATCAAATGGACGTAAAAACCGCTTTTCTAAATGGCGATATAGACGAAGAAATCTATATGGAACAGCCTGAGGGCTTTCGTGTTCCAGGCCAAGAAAGGAAAGTGTGTAAATTAATTAAATCATTGTATGGATTGAAACAAGCCCCTAAACAGTGGCACGAAAAGTTCGATCATGCAATGTTAATTAATGGGTTTAAAATAAACGAAAGTGACAAATGCGTCTATGTGAAAAGAACGGTAGACGGCTATGTCATTTTATGTTTATACGTGGATGACATACTCATCGTGGGTAGCAATAATCTAATGATTAATTCTACCAAAAGCATGTTAAATTCTAAATTTGACATGAAGGATATGGGGCTGGCCGATTTAATCCTTGGGATTAAAATAATTAGAGGACCTGACGGTCTTACGCTAAGCCAATCACATTACGTTGATAAAATCCTTACGAAATTTAATAAGGACGATTATCAAGAGGCAAGAACTCCATTAGATAAAAACGTACAACTTACCAAAAATCGTGGAGAGTGTATTTCTCAAGTAGAATACGCTAGGATTATTGGAAGCTTGATGTATCTAATGAGTTGTACCAGGCCTGATATTGCCTTTGTGGTTAGCAAGTTGAGTAGATATACTAGCAACCCCGGTGCTGAACACTGGAAGGCAATAGTAAGAGTTTTGAGGTATTTACGTAAAACCCAAAACCTTGGACTGCACTATGGAAGATATCCAGCTGTACTTGAAGGGTATAACGACGCTAGTTGGATATCCGACATAAAGGACTCTAAGTCCACAAGTGGATATGTTTTCACTTTGGGAGGTGCAGCCGTATCATGGAAATCCTCTAAACAAACGTTAATAGCTAGATCCACGATGGAGTCTGAGCTAATAGCCTTGGATAAGTGCACTAAAGAAGCTGAATGGCTACGCCATTTTCTCGAGGATATTCCAAGTTGGGAGAAGCTTGTCCCTCCGATATGCATACATTGCGATTGTCAAGCGGCAATTGGAAGGGCACAGAGCAATCTCTACAATGGTAAGTCTAGACACGTTCGTCGTAGACATAACACCATTAAACAACTCCTCACAACGGGTGTTATCACTGTTGACTACGTGAAGTCAAAGGATAACATAGCGGATCCGCTAACCAAGGCATTGGATAGAGAATTGTTGGAGAAGTTGTCACGAGGAATGGGACTGAAGCCCGTGAATTGAAAAGTTCTATAGTGGATACCCAACCTAGTTGGTCCTAGGTTCAAAAGGGACAACTAAATTATAGAGCGAAGGATGGTCACTGTGGGGGTCCCGGACTCCTACCCACTCCTTGTTAAAACAGTGACTCCCGCACAAGGTTAGCAAAAACGTTTGCTTTAACGATTCTAAAATGTTGATCTACTCGATAACATTGGAAGAGTATGCGGGATACTCGTGAAAGAATCACCTATGTGAGAGAGAAGAGGGCCGCTTCAAAGGAGAACTGTAAAGGCTCGGTTCTTTAGAAACTCTTGCAGAACCAGGACGGTGAACCATGGCCAAAACGGGCACACCCATGAGAACGGAACAAAGTTGGAAGGTTCTTGTGTAAAGATAAGTCAATGTTTACACGACGGCAGTATAGTTCAAGGACATCGAGTCTACTAGACAGCCAGTAAATAAACGTGTCTTTACAACGGAAGGTTCAAAGGATAAAAACCTACCTCTCCGTATGCAAGGATCATCCGGTGAACACAACGTGTCCTCCTATCTTCGTGTCTTTTTAAGTCTCGAAAATCAATTTTCATTCATGTGGGGGATTGTTGAAAAAATGTGTTAAAAATTGCATTAAATGGTCATTTTGGGGCAATTATTTGAGTGGTGTCCACTTCCGATTTGGGTCGGGTCAAAGTGGTTTCGGATTGTCCTTGTTAAGGGCTACAATTTGATATGTGGTACACTCAAAACGGATAACGGGTGAATGAGAAATTGATTCTCGAAGTTCACTCGTTGAAATGGAAAAACTGGGAAAATGATGAGTTTCTAGTGTGTTTTATCCCACACCGAAAAACTCAAGGGATTTTCACCCCCTTATAAAGGGAAGCCTCTTTTAAGGAGTTAAGATTCCTAAAGGGAAAAGCTCTCTCTTACGCGCAGGGGGGGGGGGGGGGGTGCTGCCGATCAAATCCCGAAACGGAGTAGAAAAATCGTGACTCGTGTGCGCGGGCGACCTGCGGACATGAATGCCGTCCAAAAATCTATCTCTCAAGAGATACGGTTAATTTTTGTTTGTTTTCTTCCCGAAATGTTTGTTTTTTTCCCAGAAGTGCTCCGGACAGAAGGCCTCGAACAGAACCCCTCGAAGGGGTGTTCTGCTGGCTTCGAACAGAAACCCTCCAAGGGGAGTTCTGTTGGCTTCGGACAGAAACCCTCCGAGGGGAGTTCCGTTGGCTTTGGACAGAAACCCCTCCGAGGGGAGTTCTGTTGGCTTCGGACAGAAACCCTCCAAGGGGTGTTCTGTTGGTTTCGGACAGAACCCCTCCAAGGGGTGTTCTGTTGGCTTCGGACAGAACCCCTCCAAGGGGTGTTCTGTTGGGGTCTTCTGTCGCGCATTTCTTCCGTTACAACAATTAATGCCCAATGTTCTTCTCTTTTAATGCTGCGTTAAATGGACAGTTTATGGACGATTCAATGCCCAACGGACTGGTCATTGATGTCCAACGTTCAGGTCCATTAACACCCCATTTAACACACAACAAATCCTCCTATAAATAGCTGGCAGGTGCTTTGCAACAAACACACGGTTTGACAACGCACAACACTTTCCTCACGTTTTCTTGAGCTAAAAACTCTTCCAGCTACTCCCAAAATTCCTTCTGTGTTCATACTTGGTTCTCGTTCGCTGAAACTCTTGTTTGTGTGCTCAAACATTAGTTCGTAGTCATCGTATCCTGGGAAACGATTGTTGCAACGCTCCTAGCACCGTGGGAGGCAACAAATACGTTTTAAGGAAATCGTGCGTAGCACGAGCTTTGGCTAATTCTGTTTCATCTCCTTTCTTGTTTTTCTCTAGTCATTTTATTTAATTAATTAATTTTAATTAATTTTCTTTATTTTCCGAAACACATCCAACAACAAAGACAACATTTCAAACTTCGGGATCAAAAGTCTGGGTAGAGACTTTGAGATTTGTGGTTGTTATTTTTTTTTTGTAATTTTCTCGTTCTGTTTATTTTTTAACCACGTGGAGTAAATTAAAAATCAATATTTTTTATATATTTAATGCTCTTAAACTTTTCTTTGGCAATATGAAGTTACAAAAAAATAGATCAAAGTATAATGCTCACTACAATCTGGTTTAATTTGCATGACAAAATCTGATTAACATTGCTTTATTTTATTTTTCTGAAATAAATTGCTTTAATTAAGAATATATTTTGAAGTGACCATGACAAATTTGTTTAAATTACAAAAGGGTTAATTATCAAAATAGGATCAAAAGTCACTCACTTTGCACAAATAGGACCAAAAAATAAACTATGTTTTCATAGGATTAATTATGTGTGTCTTGGACAAATATACCCTTATAGCTATTGAAATGTTTTACTTCATAATAAAATAATAAAAAATAATAAAAAATCGTAAAAAATACTAAAAAATTAATAAAAATATTTCGATAATAATAATTTTTTTGTTTTAAAAAAACAAAAAAACAAAAGATTTTTTTAAAAAATATAAAAAAACTCAAAAAAATAAAATAAAATTCATCGCCGCCTCTGCCGCCTTTGCACCACCACCTCCAATCACCAGGGAAAAAAATGCCACGTTCGTTACGAATGCCATATTTATGGCAGAAATTAAAACAATGAAAAGTTGGCATTCTCAAAGAGAAATATGCCATGTTGTTGGCATTTTCAGAAAAAATGGTAGTTTTTAGGAAAATGGATTTTTTTTTACCGGACGGAGATGGTGGTGCAGGGAGGTAGCACAGGCGGTGGGAAAAGCATCCATATTTTTATTTTATTTTTTTATAGAGTTATACTGTTTTTTAATAATTTTTTTAAAATAAATAAATAAATAAATAAATTTTTTTATTTTTTTATTTTTAAATATTTTATGATTTTGTTAATTATTTTTGAACGAATTTTTGAATTTTCTTTCGAATTTATTATGAATTAAACATTCAATTAACTTGATGGATAGTGTACCCGGGGGTAGCTTATCCGAGGGGTTAGTGCGGGGAGTAACTTAGAGAGAACTCAGAGCAAATAAGTAAGAGAGATAAAGAGTTAAAGTGTGTATTCGAGTTGTATTTAGCGTGGTTTACAAATGGGGAAAGGGGTGCTATTTATAGCAGCAATAAATGCTAGATAGGGACACGTGTGAGCATTCTGGCGGTCGAGGGGTCACCTCAACCGGGTGACACTGACATTCGCATGTGACCGCATTAAATGCGGTGGTTGGATGCGACGTTTGTACTTGGTACGTTGATCCAACGCATGTGGATGGGAGATCCTGTCGAGGAGGATGCCTTCGGTTGTAGGTGACAGTCCGAAGGATTCGGGTACCGGGGGCCTCATAGTGTCGAGGGCTCCAATTGCCGAAGGCTTGGTTTTCAAGCCTTATTTTCCCGTGATTTTGCTGAACCCAATTCTGTCACTAGTAGCCTTCGGCCATGGGGCCGAAGGCACCCCTTCAAGCATCGTGGGCTGCTTAGAGCTCCATCCTACTGGGCTTGGCCCGCTTGGGCCTGTTGGGCCTGATTGTAATAGTGGAAGTATGTGGGTCGGGGATCCCTGGGCCATATACTCCATCAGGAATCTCTCACTCCTTTTGCCAAAAGGTACTTGAGGGAAAAGGACTAATTGTGTTTGTCCTCTGATGCTGCCTTGCTGTATTTTGGGGCCGAAGGAAAAAATTTGTATTTTTGTGAATTTTCCAAAGGGGTCCTCTAGTCCCCCACTCCTTGAGGCATATATAATGTGGTGAAAAGGAGTAGTGCGGTGCCTGTTTTCATCATGGGCCCCGAAGGCTTGTGCTTTTCGTTTCATTTTGGGGGGATGCCTCGTTAAAAACCTCATTAGGAAAAACCCTTTGGACAAAAATCCTAATCAAGGAAAAAGAGTGCACCGAATTCCCCAATGATGAATAAAAAAGGTGAGTCCTTGGTTTGAGATGAAGAGCAATGTTGCCGCCGAGAGCTATCCGTGATCTGAGGGTTTGATCGCTGATTTTGCCGAAGGCCCTTCGTTGGTGTCCGAGTGATGCCGAGGGAAGTGACTGCTGGGAGCATTCCTCGAAGGTGTCTGTAGTTGATAAGCATGAGTGAGCATCCCGGGGACTGCCGAGGGTAGTCCCCCAGCGAATGAGGCTGAAGGCGTGATCGCTGTTGATGAATGCCGGTGATTGTCCCTGTGTGCCGGAGGCTAACCACATATGAGGGGTTTCCTGGCTTTCAACATGTTGAGGGCTGAGGGGCCTGAGGGGTTTACCCGTTGTTAAACCGGGGGCTCCTTTGATGAAGGAGTCTGAAGGAGAAAGTCCGAAGGCAAGCACATTGTTGTCTGAGGGGTGCCAGGTGAGGGTGCTTAGTGTGTGAAAGAGAGCCGTTGGGGCATGATATCTGGAATATGACCGTTGGAATATAGTCGTTGGAGGTGGTGCCCACGTGGCGTGTACCTGTTGGCTGACTGCGGGCGGGTGTCACCGGTTGGCTGAAGAGGCGGCGTGTAATGATGACTTTGGTGACCGGGGGCCCATTTCTTGGCCCAAGCCCGAATTTGGGGAGCCTATAAATACCCCAAGGCTAGAGCCATTTACCCTTACGCATTATTGTTGTAGCAAAGCTCTGGTGAAATTTTTCTAGAGAGAGAAACTTGCCCTCGATCAAATCCCGAGCTTCCAAGGTCAGTTCCTGCCCCATTCCCTACCGCCTTAGTATACTTTGCTTTGTGTCCTTAGATTAAGTGTTAGAGCTCCTTGGGTAGTCTTCTGTTTTAGTACCCTTCGCCTATATATTTTGAAAAATGTCGTCGGCAAGTGATTCCCAAGACATCTCGAGGGAGGCATCGGTAGCCGCCGAGAACGTATTGGAAGTGGAGTCCTCAAGCGAACACTCCTCGGTCAACAATGACCTAGCGGTAGCTGAGGAGGTGAAGAAAAGCCTTCAGCTTGAAATGGAGGCCGAAGATTTTGAACGAGAATGCGAAGACGAGGAGCTAGCCCTCGCCTTTCAAGTGGCTGAGGATGAGGCGCAGAAGGAGATGATGAAGGTTACCATCGCTGTCCCACCCCCTCACAACGATGCTGAAGCCGGGAGCTCAAGGCCCCTGGACCCGATGCCTATCAGTGTGGCGTCAGGTAAGAAGAAGAAGATGATGAGGGCGGCTCCGAAGAAGAAGCAGGTTGCCGTCGACGCGGGTCAACCCGTCGGGATCCCCGAAGGGTACTCTTATCTCAACACTGCAGCTCTAGATTTGAAGATGAGGGTGGCGGCGGCGGAGTACCAAGCCACGTAATTTCTAGTGGGTCCTTCGGCGCAGGTAGTGGCACCGAGGCCGGATGACGTGTTGTTGAGTGCGCCCGAGGGATGCTTTGTCGTCCATATACTTTCAGTGGAGTTGGGGCTTCGGTTCCCGTTGCACCCCTTCGTGTTGGAGTACCTGCGGTTTGTGAAGTTGGTCCCATGCCAGTTGACGCCCAATAGTCACTCCTACATCCCGGACTTCCTCTCACTGTGTCGGAGCCGAGGGATCCCACCAACTTTGGACCAATTTTTTCTCTCCTTCAACCTCTGCCGGGGGGAGGGATTCGAATGCCGAAGGCTTTGGTAACTTGCAACAGCTTCCGAAGTTTAGACTTTTTGACGAAGCGCCTTCGTCCCACAAGGGATGGAAGGATAAATTCTGCTACATCCGGATGGCGGACAACCCCTTCCCTGGAACCCTTCGAGATAGCTTTCGGAGGCACCCAAAGGTAGGGAGTGCAGCCCTTGAGAAGGAGGGGTGGAAGCTTGCCGAGAAGCCAGAGGGATCTGAAAAGCATGTCAAGATTAAGGATGCCACCCTTCCGGACGAGCTGTATAAGCTTGGCTTCCGCCGGTATCAGCTCTTGGGGGAGAAGGCCGAAAATTATCTCGATATCGATCGTGTATATGAGAGCGCCGAAGGTGGTAGCATTGCCGAGGGCTTTAGTTTTTATACTTAGCAAATTTTTCTTCCTTTGCTTTGTTGTAGTAGTATTCTAACACTTGTGTGCCTTCCTTGTTTTTCAGGACCAGATATGGATGCTAGGAACCTCTCCAAGTTGAAGAAGCAACTGGCGAAGGAGAACAAGAAGAAGGACGCCCTGACGCAGCATAGGGCGGTGGATGATATCTTCCCAAAGGTGGGAACTGCCGACGGGGCCAAGGAGGCAGGGCCCGTGGTGAAGGCTGCTGCCGGCTCTGACGCTGGCTCCGACACCGGAGGCTCTCCCATTGGGGAGCTCAAGAGAAAGCGAGCTGGTAAAGGTGTGGTGCCCCCGGATGAGAAGAACCAGAAAAAGGGGGCCGCCGAGAAGAAGGACGTCCCCGCCATCGTCGTTGATGAGCACTCCTCGCCAGAGAATAAAGGTGTCACTGGGATGACATGGCCCCAGGATAATGTGCAGTTCTCCATCACCAAGGGACTGCCATCATGCACGCGACTTTAAACCCAAAGGAGTTTTTGAGGGGCGCCACCCCTCCGACTGATAAGTCAGTGCTCTCCCGGCAGGCTGACGATGCCCTCTGCTCCAAGGTCCTTCAGGCCTCGGTTACTGTAAGATCCCTCCTCCCTTCTCTCCTTTAGTTAATCCAGACTTAACATATTTTTGTGTAGTGACTTATCCTCCAATGTTTCCTGATCCCCCTTGCAGGCAAGCCTTGGCCTCAGTGAGCTCATTCAGAGGATGGAGAAATCACTCCTCCAGAAGCAGAAGGCTGACGAAGAGTTGGCCCAGGCCCGAAGGCAGCTTAAGGAGGCCGAAGAGGCTTTCAGAGTGGAGAGGGCGGCCTTCAACAAAATCCTTGAAGAATCTAAGACGGTGGCCAAGGTCGAGGGGAGAGATGAGGCTGAGAATATTGCTGCCGAGGCCGCGAAGGTAGCTGCCGAGAGGGCTGAGGAGGCCAAGAAGGAGGCGGTCATCCAAGCTGAGAAGGATGCGGTGGCTGCTTTTATGGCCGAGGGCTGGAAGGCCGAGGGGCGGCAACAGTGGGTTGCCTCGGTGGTGGAGGCCTCGGTGGAGGACTGGGTGAAAGGCTCAGGTGCAATGTGGCTAGCCCGAAAGGGCAAGGAGTATTATGATGGGGGCGAGTATTTTACTCAAGCCCTCATATATCGAAGGCTTGCCCATCATCTAGGTGTAGACCTGAAGGCTTTCGATCCAGCAGCTCATGGTCTCCCCCCTCTCCAGCCAGATACCAGGATGCCACTTCCCGAAGGTACCGAAAGGCAATATCTTGAGGATACTGTGTTGATGGCCAAGGGCAGTGTTGAAGAAGAGGTCGGGGATGATGTCACCTCAAAGCCAGCAGAAGCGGATGCCTCCGGAGCAAACAACCCTTGATTCGTACTTAGAAGATTTTGAACCATGTTTTGTAACAAACACTCATGAGCCGTTGGCTCCGGCCAAGATGTAATGAATACTTTAATTTTCCCCTTTGTGAATGTATGTCTGCCTTCAGGCCGTTTAACTTTATTCCCTTCTATTCTTCTGTTGAATGAATGTATTGTCTGATGCCTTCGACCTCTCTCATGCCTTTTCATAGTTGTCTGTATGTATGTGTACTGAGTTGGCCGAGGGCCAGATATTTGGGACTTAGAAAAATTTTGTAAGTGTAGTTTTACCACTTGGCCTTTGTTGCATGTCGAGTGACCGAGGGCCAACCATTTAGGACTTAGATAATCTTCTAAGTGATGTGCATCACGTGGCCCTCGGTTATTAGATCCCTCTGTCTGTATGAAATGGGGTGGCCTCCGTTGCAATGCGGGTTGGCCGAGAGCAAAAAATTTAGGTCTTAGAAAACTTTCTAAGTGTTGTTTTTATCTCCTGGCCTTCGGTTAATCGACTCCTCTGGTTGTCCTGAATTGACCGAGGGCCAAAAATTTAGGACTTAGAAATTTTTTCTAAGTGTTTGTTCAACAGACCTTCGCCCGATGCTTCCTTCTGAACTTGTGCTTGTTCAGCGGCCCTTCGGTTATTGGACCCCCCTTGATTGCGTGATAAATTGACAGAGGGCCAATCATTTTGGACTTAGAAATTTTTCCTAAGTGTTGCTTGTTACCTGGCCTTCGGTAAATGAGACCTTTTGGATTGTAGCATTGGTAGGTAAGACCTTTTGGCGGTCCCGGGGGCACCCAACTTTGTGGACTTAGAATAATTTCCCTTGACTTGTGAGTGCTGGCCTCCGGTAACGTGTAGTAGGTGCCTTCGCTTCCTGTGTGGCATATGAGCCTCCAAGTTGTGGACTCAGGATTTTTGTGGTCCAACCATAGTATGATAAAGACAAATGCCCTCGGGAAACGCCTTGGAGTATTCCTTGGGTGTTGCCTTGAGTTTGCAACTGATGGCCGTCGATAGTAAAGGGCGAATGCCTTCGGCCCCTGCTGGGATGGATGATGAAATACCGGAGGCTGTCGTTGTTTGGACTTTAACCACTTCAAACCCTTTCCAGGAGTAGAGCCTTCGGTGTTGGCTGATGTCGGAGGCAACCAGATTGTGGACTTAGCCATATTTTGGTAACATTTGTTGAAGAGTAGCCTTCGGACTAAGGGCCACCTTCAAAGGTGACCTCCTGAATTAGTAGCTTTCAGATACCGGCGGTGTCCCCATGGGAGCCCTCGGTATGATCTTTTGCTGGCTGCCGAAAGGTGCTCATTTTTGGAGTTCGTACTCATTGATTGCTCTCTGAGTCTACTCCCCTTTACCCGTTTTTTTTTTGGGGGGGGAGATGGTGAAGGGAAGGCTTCAAGAAACTTGGTTTCTTGGTAAGGCTTGGCCTATCGGGAGGCAACAATATACACCATTATCTCCCCCTCGGGTTAACCTTCCGGGTTCCGAGGGGATCGAGGGTCGTTTCCTCGGCACGAGACATAGTCCGTTGCTTGCCTTCCCTTGGGGGATGGCACGGAAAGAGCCTCAGTTTTGAAAGTCGTCCCCTCAGCTCGAGACATAGTCCGTTGCCTACCATTCCCTTGGGGTAATGGCGCGGGGAGCATTTCATTTTTGAAAATCGAATCCTGAGGCATATTAGTTGCCCGCCGTTCCCTTAGGGTAATGGTGCGGAAAGCGTTTCAGGAAGGGTTTTATTTGCATATTAGTTGCAAAAAGGCCGGGGTACTCGGTACCTCCGACGCCGAGAGGTGGGGCCTTCGGCATAAATGCGTCCTCGAGGGGTACGACTTAAAAAATAACACTTGGTGTTTATTTTTGCACACTCCCCCGATACTTGGTACCGAGGGGTCTTCGTTGAAAACACTGTGTGTTTTCTTCATTGTGGTAGGTGATTGGAGTGTCTACCCTCGGCACTTGGTGCCAAGGGGTCTCGATTGTAATAAGGCTTTGGGTCAGGTGCTTGTATGAGGGCTTGCCTGCTCAAAAGTGTTCCGTTCTTGGTGTCTTCAACATGTCTTCATTCTTCAAAAATTGGAGGCCTTGGGCCATAGGATAATACATTCATTAGTTATGAGGGCTTGGCCTCTCCAACGTTACTGATAAAATTTAACTAGGTGGTGTACATTCCAATGTTGAGAGACCTCGGTCCCGTTGGGGCGTTTGAGTTTGTAAGTCCCAGGTTTGATGATGGCAGTGACGATGTAAGGGCCCTCAAATTTTGGTGCCATTTTGCCTCCCTCGGTTGGTTGGCTAGCTTCCCTTTTTCGGAGAACATAGTCCCCCACCTGAAATTCTCGGGAACGAACCTTGGCATCGATGTAGCCTTTGACCCGCATTCAGTAGTTTTCCGCCTTAAGGAAGGCCTGCTCTCGGCATTCGGAGATGAGGTGAAGGTCGAGGGCCATGTTGGCGTCGTTGATCTCGGGATCATATTGATCTACCCTTCGGGTAGGCAGAGTTACCTCCGTAGGGGCCTTCACCTCGAATCCGTAACAGAGGGAGAAGGGTGTTTCGCCTGTTGCTCGCTTAGGGGTAGTTTGGTAGGCCCAGAGAATGTTGTGGAGTTCTTCTACCCAGCCTCCCCCTTCGGCTTGAAGCTTCTTTTTTAGGCCTTCAAGCAAAGTTCAGTTGGTGTTCTCCACCTGTCCCTTGCCTTGAGGGTAGGCAACCGAAGAGAACATGTGTTTGATGCCCCATGCCTCTAGGAGGGCACAGAAGGGGGCTGCCTCAAATTGAGTCCCGTTGTCAGAGATGATTTGTTGAGGGACGCCGAACCTTGTGAGGATGTTCTTGAGGACAAAGTGGCGACATCTAGCTTCAGTGATGCTGGCGAGGGGCTCAGCCTCCACCCACTTGGTGAAGTAGTCAATGGCGACGATGATGTATCTGTTGTTGGAGGTACCCCTCGACAGAGGGCCTACCAGGTCAATCCCCCATTTGGAGAAGGGTATAGCAGTGCTGATGGGGGCATAGTTGACTGCTGGCCCGCCAGGGACCTTCTGAAAGTGCTGACAAGCGGTGCACCTTCGGGCAAGATTTGCCCTGGACTATGAGCCTTCAGGACATGGAGAAGGGTCCTTGATGAGCTGAGCAAGTGCCATTGTGCACTTCCTCCATTGCAACTTCACCTTCATCCTGATGAAGGCACCGAAGGAGGGTACCGTTGTAAGATCTTTTGTAAAGCCTTCTGTTCTCGAAGGTGTAGCTGGGAGCCCTCAGCTTTGCTAGTTTTGCGCGAGCCTCATCCTCGGGCAGTTGCCCTTTGGTGATGAAGGTGGTGATGTCGGAGATCCAGTCCTCCAACCTGAGATGTATATCCATAGGGGCTCGCATGTATGCTCGAGAGGCTGAGCTCTTCGATTCTTGTGATCTTGGAGAGGTGCTCCGAGGACTCGGTTGAAAGCTTTGACAAATATCGGCCTCAGAATTTTGAGCCCTCGGTATTTGGGTGAGAGAGTGTGCCTAAAATACCTTAAGCAATTCTCTAGCCACCTCCTTGTATTGTTTCATCCTTCCTTCCCTGACCTCATATTCTCCGGAGATTTGGCCCACGACAAGCTTGGAGTCACACTTGACGTGGATCATTCTGGCCTTCATATTTGCTGCCAGCCGAAGGCCACAGAAGGAGAAGCGGATGGCATAATAGGCGCGGAAGCCCTCGGGTGTTATGAGAACTACTCCCCCTCCGCATGCTTTGGTGGCCGAGGAGCCGTCGGTATAGAGGGCCCATCACTCGTCTAGAGGGGCCGAAGGCTCCTCATTCATCGCTGATCTCGTGGTGCATTCTGTGACGAAGTCTGCCAGGGCTTGGCCTTTGATGGCAGGCCTCAGACGGATGTCTATGTTGTACTGGCTGAGGAAGATAGCTCATTTTACCATTCTGGAGGAGCTAGTGGGACTCCTCATAAACCGTCGATGGGTTGATGTGTGAGCACTTGGACCGGATGAGCTTGAAAATAGTGGTCTAGCTTCTTGACAGTCCAAACAATGGCTAGTACCATTTTCTCCACGGGGGAGTACTTGAGTTCTGCCTCCCTGAGGGTCTTGCTAACATAAAAGATGGCATGTTGGACGCCATCTTTCTCCTGGATGAGTACTGAGTTGATGGCTGCAGGGCTGACGCCAAGGTATAGATATAAGGTCTCTCTTACCTTAGGCTTGGAGAGCACAGGAGGAGAATAGAGGTACTTTTTGAGCTCGTCAAAGGCCCCTTGACACTCAGTTTTCCATTGGAAGCCTACT
Organism: Cuscuta europaea; assembly: GCA_945859875.1. NCBI lineage: Eukaryota > Viridiplantae > Streptophyta > Magnoliopsida > Solanales > Convolvulaceae > Cuscuta > Cuscuta europaea. Next base: position 1,791,556 of record CAMAPE010000019.1, on the reverse strand, counting down.
GTCTTCCTCATGATTTGGAAGAAGGCCGGGGAGGGCCTTCTCTGCTGATTTGGAGAGAAAACGGTTGAGGGCCGCCAGGCGACCTGTCAATCTCTGAACCTCCTTCACATTGTGTGGGGGCTCCATGTTGATGATGGCTTGAATTTTTTCAGGGTTGGCCTCAATACCCCTTCGGCTAACCATGTAACCAAGAAACTTCCCTCCTTGCACACCGAAGGTGCACTTCTTTGGATTCAACCGAAGGTTGAATCTTTGCATGATAGCGAATATCTCCTGGAGGTCCTCTGCGCGGGTGCTTGATTTCTTGCTCTTGACGATAATATCGTCAACATAGGCCTCCATGGTGCGTCCTAAGACTGCTTGAAAGACCCTGGCCACCATGCGGGTGTAGGTGGCGCCTGAATTCTTGAGGCCAAAGGCCATCACAAGATAGCAAAAGATGCCTCTAGGTGTCATGAAGGCCGTTTTTTCGGCATCCACTTCATGCATATAGATTTGATGTTACTTGCGGAAGGCGTCGAGGAATGACATGATCTCACATCCCGCGGTCTCATCTACCAGTTCATCAATATTTGGTAGAGGGAAGGGGTCCATTGGGCACGCCTTGTTTAAGTCAGTGTAGTCTACACACATGCAGAAGGTGGGTGGCTTCTGTGCCAGTACCACATTAGCCAACCACGAAGGATATTTCACCTCCTTGATTGTTTGATGGAAAGGAGCATGTCGACCTCCTTCTTGACAAAGTCCATTCTCTCGGCCAAGAGGGGCCTTCTGCTCTGTTGTACTAGTTTGGCCGAAGGGTCTACCGCCAGGCGGTGAGTGATGACCCTTCGGTGGAGGGCTTCAGTTATGCCGGTCTTCAGGTCTTCGGGGAGCTTGGCTCCAATCTTCAAGACTCTCTCCGGCTTAGCCGGATCGAGCACAAAGTCTTCGATGTCTTCAGCGGGCTCAGCCCTCGGCCTGCCTTCCTCCTCATCTAAGGCGGCGGTGATTGTGTCAATGCGGAGCTCAATTTTACTTATCTTCTTGGTGAGTTGAAGGTAGCAAGACCGGGAGAGCTTTTGATTCCCCCTGGAGTAGCCGATGCCGGTAGGTGTGGGGGATTTGAGGCAGAGGTGCCTCATAGAGATGATGGCTTCCAGGTCCTCGAGGGCGGGCCGACCGAGGATGATATTATGTACGACGACGAATTCCACTTCGAGCTTGGCTCTATGGGATCCGTCACCGAACTCAACCATAAGGGTGATAACGCCTTCGGCGTCGATGTTGTCCCCAGTGAAACCGGAGAGGGGGGTCTTGATATGCCGAAGGGATCTCATATCAAGTTCAATCTCTCGGAAGGTGCTGAGATACATCACGTTGACGGAGCTTCCGGTATCAACATAGGTCCGGAGGATGATGGTGTCATTGATCTCCGTACGGATGACGAGGGAATCCATGTAAGGAAGGGCACCCGGGGGCAGATCCGCATCTGTGAAATAGATGGGATCCACCCTCGGCCTCTTGGTTGGGGGTATATGGTTGACTTCCCCAACGTAGAGGGATTGAGCCCACTTCTTCCTTTGGCTCGTGGAGTCGCCTCCGGTGTTGCCGTCAGTGATCATGTGGATGTGGCGCGTCTTCTCCTTGTACTTGATGTACTCTTTCTCTTCATCGAGGTTCCCAATCTCCCTTTTCTTACCCTTCAGGTCGCCGAGGGGGATGGTGTTTGGGTTGACCCAAGCGTTTGCTTTCTTGGGGGGCCTGGTAGTGAGGGGCTCCCTGGGGAGGAGGGCCTCTGATGAATTGAGATAGGTGGCCTGCCTGTATCAGCCTCCCAGTGGCCGTCTTCAGCTGATGGCAGTCGTCGGTCTTGTGCCCTTGGTTGCGATGGAACCGACAGTAAGGATAATTGGGGTTGATGGCATATACCTCCTGGGGTGCGCGAGAGTCGCGCTCCACTAGACCCCTCTCCTCGGCGAAGTCTAGGAGGACACTGACGGGGTGTGTCAAGGGCGTCCGAGGGTGCTCCAAGAGAATAGGCTGGGCCCAAGCCTTTGGGTTGCCCTTGTAACCTCCCCTGGGCTTGGCTTGGCCATGCTGGGGGCGATCACCGGGGGGCGCCGATCTTTTGGATAGATTTTGGGGAGCCCCCGGCCCCCGGTTGCCTTTGTCATCTGGCCGAGGGCGTTGCTCATCGGGATTGTGATGACATTTTTCCACTTCCTCAGCCTCGGCGTACCGGTCCCCCCGCTGTAGGGCCCTTATGTAGTCGCGGGGAGGTTCGATGATGAGGCTCCTTGAAAAGTTCCCGGGGCGGAGGACTGTTTGAAGGAGGGCTAGGAGGGTCCCATCGTCAGCGCCGTCAACTTTATCCGCCTCCGTCCTCCAGCGTTCCAAGAAGTCCCGAAGGGTCTCCTCCTTTCTTTGTCTCAACGTCAACAAGTGGGAGAAATGTTTTCATGACCGGCGCCTCCCTGCAAACTGCGTCAAGAAACGTTGGGCGAGTTCCTGCCATGAATCGATGCAGCCTTCGGGCAATCGGTTGAACCATTCGTATGCTGGTCCCTCTAAGGTGGAGAGGAACCAACGACATAAATATTCGTCCGATGCCCCCACCATCATCATACTGTTCTGATATATGCTATAATGCTCCTGGGGATCTGTCTTTCCTTCATATGGCTTGATGGGTTGCCCCCCGATATTTTTCTGGAATTCGGGCCACCAGTACCCTTGGGGTAAATGGCGTCCTAGTCCGGAGTTGGATGACGGGTTCCCCGGAGCCCTCGACTATTCTCTTTTGCATCTCCTCCATTTTGGCCAGTATGGCCTCATATTTGGGATTTGCATGAGGGGCGGCGACGGCGGTATGTGCTCAATGGGCCTCCATTTCATCAAGCCGGTGCTGGAGGGCCGCAATAATCTCGTCCCTGTGATCATTCGGGAGGACCTCCGCCCCCTGCGAGCGAACACGGGCTGAGTGGGCCTGGTTGATTTGATGTCTTGCGTCATCGGCATGGAGTGGTGCCTTGCCTTTGTTTTGAAGGGGACGCCTCTCGTCTGCCCTCGAGACGGAACCCCTGCTTCCTGGGGTTTTTGGAGCGTCTTTCCTCCGAGGCGGTCTTGGACCCCTCAGCGGTCTTGCGCCCCTCCGAGCCTCTCGAGGGTTTTTGGTGCGTCTTTCCATTCTCAAACATCATTGCACCACTTTTAAGGGTGAATGGATATCCACTATTTTAATTTATCTCATGTGAGTATACTCAGATGCCGTCGTTGTATCCCGGCAATACAACGGATAACTCTCAATAAAACATAACATCGATGTGACCCTCTAGTACATCGGATAATTCTCAATAAAATATATACCATCATTGTATCATTATAGTACAATGGATAATTCTCATATAACATCATTGTACCACTCTAGGACAATGGATATTTCTCAATAAAACATATCATCGTTGTATCAATAGATTACACCAGATAATCTCCAAAAAAATACCATAATTAATGGTACCTCTCAAATATCTCAATAATCGCCTCAACGCAGTCCAATGATCCCTACTTGGGTCATGAGTATATCGGCTCAATATTCCGACAACACAAACTATGTCGGGCCTAGTAAAATTTATAAAATGTATGTAATAAACATCCAATAATTTGGGAACACTCATATTGAGCCACACGATCACCTCTATATTTTTTTAAGTGCATACGAAAGTCATAAGGGATACTCACAGGTGTGACATTAAAATGTCCAAACCTCTTTAGAAGTCTATCAGCATAATGCTCTTGAGATAGTATAACACCATAATCCTTCCTTGTGACTTTCATATATACCCAAAATCATTTTTGTTACCCCCAAGTCTTTCAAACTAAAAATTAACATATCATCCACATACAATCAAATTATAATGCACACACCAATTTTACATTTATTGTATACACACTTTGTGTTCGTGACCACTAAACACATGACCTTCCGATTGCACCATATAAATTTCTTCTTCCTCTAGTTCACCATTTAAAAATGCAATTTTAATATCCATTTGATGAATAAAAAGTTTGTGAATAGGTTAAAAATTCATCATTAATAAGATTAATAAGGTATGAATAAAAATCATTTCCAAAGGATTTCTCTATCCTTGGCCTCTTACTTCTTCTCAAAGGAGAAGGTTCATCATTAAAAGAATAATTTTCTTTTAATGGATCACTATCACTACAGGGTGTATCATTAAAGGTTTTATTTCCTTGTAGTGGATCACAATCACTATATGGCACAAAGGCCTTGTGTTCAATTTTCAAAGGAAACACATTTTCAAAAATAAGCATTTTTTTTCAACAACGTATAAACAAATAATCACACATGCATCATTTCGTGTGTACACATTCTCCAAAAACGGTCACATTAATAACATCAATAATATAGCATAAAGCATTGCACATTAGCACACTATTTCTTTCATTTAAGAAAATCATAAATATGCTCCACTTTTCAATTTATGCAAAAGTGGCCGGCCAAGAGTTATAAATCTCATTTTCCTAAATGAAATAGGTAATAAAAATTTAGCTAAGCACCCCCACAATTTTAAATATTTAAAAACCAGGTGCATATCCCTTCTAGAATTCATAGTGAGATAATTTATATCTCAACCTTTATTTGTACACAATGTCTTTATCAAATAAAAACTCGCCTTTTAAATTTAAATAAGATAAAATTTAGTTTATCTCGAAAAATCACCAATAAATGTGACAAAGAACTTTTACCACCTTTAATCACAGTGTAGATGCTCTAATAAAATTTATATAAATTCATCAAATATATCACAATTTTCTAGAGGTGCTCTCCTATCACTAAATATCAATCATAAGATATTTAGGAGTTTCCCACGAGAACGTCATTTTTGGTCATAACAAAATTGTCACAACCAAAAGAAACTTTAACCCCAACTTTTCCCAAGAGAGAAACGGAAACCAAATTAGTCTGAATTGCGGGCACATGAAGCACATCATTTAGTGATAAAGTTTTTCCCGATGTGAGTTTCAGAAGAACTTTACCTTTTCCATGCACCTTAACGGCTTTAGAGTCCGCTAGGTACACGAGCTCTTCACCATCTCCTATAATAGAATAGAAGGTAAAAGCATTTTTGTTTTTAAAAATATGCTTGGTAGCCTCGGAGTCTACCACCCACTCATTCACATCATTAGTTTTACAACTTTGAGAAACAACCTCAATAAAATTATCATCACTACAAACCAAGTTTAAACTTGATTTTAGTGGGTTGTTGTTTTCCATAGTTGCATTTTACCACTAAAAAAAGAATTACATTTTTCTTAAAAAATGGTGTTAAAGCATGGCTTATTGTAAGTAGGAAAATAATAAGAGTAAGCATTATACGTAGAGATATATCCAAATACCAGTCTAAATCGCACCACACGTGCAAAGATAACATAGCCGCGATGAGTGCGACGACGACAGCTTGTAAGATCATGTGTGCAAGCATATCCGACGCCAAATACTTTCTTGAGATTGTTGGAGGAAATTGGCCGGATAAGCTTGCAAAAAAGCGTTAGAAAACAGTATAGCTCGAGTCGCGTAAACGTTGTCCTCAAGAAAGTATTTCCGACTAGCGAAAACCTTTCCCCAAGATAAAACGAGCTCTTCGGTGTACGCTGTCTTCAAGTATTTCTTGAGCTTGTAAGATCATGTGTGCAGGCATATCCGACGCCAAATACTTTCTTGAGATTGTTGGAGGAAATTGGCCGGATAAGCTTGTAAAAAAGCGTTTGAAAACAATATAGCTCGAGTCGCGTAAACGCTGTCCTCAAGAAAGTATTTCCGACTAGCGAAAACCTTTCCCCAAGATAAAACGAGCTCTTCGGTGTACGCCGGTAACATAACAACGAGAGTAAAATAAAATTAATCCAGCAAAGTTATAATCTAGCAGGGGATGTTTTAGCTCAAAAATATTCTTTTTTCTTACTTTCTAGCAGGTTTGGCCGAACACACATATATATACATATTCTCAAAGAGATGAACGTTGCTAACCAAACGTTGCTCCAGATAAAAGCACATTAAAATTTGTATTAAAACTAACGTTGGGATTAATTGTTTGACTCCCACGTTCGACATATTTTAAAACTCAAATGTAAAAGGCTGAATATAATGTTTGCTGGCCACATTAAAAACAGCTAATATTAAAACACTTTAATATTTATATCTCATCAAACATAAGTAACGTTCTTATGAATTAATATTATAAACGTTAGAGCACAAACTTGACTCCGTTCCACTCAATCTGTAAAAATACATTATTAAACAATGAAGTTTAATAATATTAACGTTTCCAAAGTAAATGAACGCTTTTCTTAAATGGAATTTACAAAAATATAAAATTTATAAAGTTGATTTAATAAAGTAATATTATTAGATAATAATAGATAATAATTCATTTGAAATACTTTCAATTTTTCCAACAATAAGTAAGAGAGATAAAGAGTTAAAGTGTGTATTCGAGTTGTATTTAGCGTGGTTTACAAATGGGGAAAGGGGTGCTATTTATAGCAGCAATAAATGCTAGATATGGACACGTGTCAGCATTCTGGCGATCGAGGGGTCGCCTCAACCGGGTGGCACTGGCATTCACATGTGGACGCATTAAATGCGGTGGTTGGATGCGACGTTTGTACTTGGTACGTTGATTCAGCGCATGTGGATGAGAGATCCTGTCGAGGAGGATGCTTTCGGCTGTAGGTGACAGTCCGAAGGATCCGCGTACCGGGGGCCTCATAGTGCCGAGGGCTCCAATTGCCGAAGACCATAATTTTGAGTTTTGACCATAATTTTAGTCCTATTTGGAGTAATTTCTAATTACAAAAGTATAAACTTAAAGAATCTAGTGAAATGATGTCGAATAATTTTAAATTACAAAAGTATAAACTCACGTTTTATGGATTTTTGTACTTCATAATTTGTCACTACTGCATCACATACATGAAGCATCCAGTTGAATCTTTTGGGTTGAATCTCATCGAGATCAATAGTTTTGGCAGAGATATATGATTGGCGGAAAACTATTATATTGGTCCTACTACGATAAAATTCTTATACCAGATTTATAGAATGAGTTGAATAAAAATATAGCATGTTACTTGAATTTTATTTGGAATTTTTTAATGGAACTTTAACATTTTAACAGAAATTATAAATGATACGTTTCTTTTTTTTTGAGCAATATGGCAACATTTTAACAGAAATTATTTTAAACAATATGGTAACGGTACGTGTGTTTTATTTATTCTAGGATATCTTAATTTGCTTTGTTAGACATGTATCGCTATATCTCTGTAGGTGTCCTAAACTAATCATATATTCATTATTATTTATATAGCATACCATTTTGTAATAATGAGAACGTTGCCAAAATAATATACTTCGTATCATGCAAATCGATCTATCCATTTTAAATAGCTTAGTCCTTAGTATTAAATAGCTTACCATTTTAATAAGAACCAATCTTACCAAAGTTATAGCTTGCAGATCAACTAATACACGGGGTTGCAATTTTGTGCATTAATTTCCCATTTTGCCCTTATTTTGGGCCGGATTTTCCTCTCCAATTGTGGTGCAAAAAATGTTACTTTATACTCCACCGTCCCATAATTTACTTCCATAGTACAAATGACACATGGATTAAGAAAGTGAGAATTATGTGGTGGAAAGTTGTGCAGAGGAGAGAAATGTGTAAGACAGTGTAAGAATGGTTGCAAACCACAAATTCTTTGCCAAAAAGAAAAAATGAAATTCTTTTTGGGACAAACGAAAAGAGAAAGTTGGAAGTAAATTAGGGAACCTAGGAGTATTATATTATTTATAAATATAAAGAGGAGTGTTTTATAAGTGTGAACCTTAAATTATTGAAATAGAGGTGGTATCACACGAGTATGAAGTGTCGGAGTTAATTATACTCGTATATACAAATCTATTATAATATATTAGCAAAAGAAAGCTTCTTGAGCAAGTTCCCGCCCAAAGGTAGTATCTTCTAGAATCATGATGTTACTTTCACGAGAATACAACTTTTAATTAATTTACAAACTGAAAATCCATAAAATATGAATCGGTAATGATAATTCTGAGAGAAGATTTCTGATTGGCTATTTTGGTTGAGCAAATGGCTGATGTTTGGTTCCCCCATAGAAGCATTTAATGCATGTCTATTGTATGTTCAGATTTTGTCCTGTATCTGTATATAAAAAAATCGAACGTGGGTGTCAATTAGCCGGTGCACTCCTTATCTTTCGATTCAAATTCAATTCCATTTTGTCCGGCTTAACAAGAGCAAAAAATGGAGTTCTCTTGGATATGTGAACAAAGAAAATGGACAGATGGACTCAAGGTTAGAAGCTATCGAGTGTTTAGTGTTCCACCTTCCATGGAATGACTCCATATTCCATGATGATGAATTGTGAGGCATAGTTTTCAATTGGGTACTTCTTACTTCTTAGTGTTAATGTTTATTTTTCTAACCATTCATTTTTTAGATAATTCTTTTAGGTTGTTTTCATATAGATAATTCTTTTTATGCCGTTTATTACATCTATTTTAAATTAAGTATTGCTGATAAATACTCATGTTTTGTAAGTATGGTTTAAATTGTTTTCAAATAAGAAATGTTTTTCTTCAATTTCTTAAATTTGGGGATCTTTTCATATGATATCGAGAATAGTTTAATTTTAAAATTATATAATCATTTTCAAATAACAGCAACAAACTAAGAGTTAAAAAAAGGTTGATTATAAATAACTATTAGATCACAATCATCGGTTTAAAAGAAAGGAATCTGCCTGTTTGTGTACATGTGACTAGGAAAAAGCTGAAAATGAAAGTTGTTTTAAAATTCGGATGCAAAAAAAACCTAAAAAGAAGAATAGGAAATTTCTACATAGGCGATGACAGATCTAAGTATAAGTTAAAAGGTCAAGTTATTAGTCTTTTACTTAACAGGTGGTACAACAAAATTTTAAACAAATGATATCAGACCAATACTTATTTTTTGCGGTATAATAGAATTTGCTATAGAATTTGCTGAAGATTGCTGCTTGCAAAAGGGGCACCTTTAAGCATGAGCATGAAATGGGAGTCTTGGGATCAAAAGAACAACTATTTTAAGCTCTAAAAATAAAATTCTTGGACAGCTAATTGATGGTAGCAAATTTTACTTAGTTATTATCAAATTTAAGTAAGTAATTTCATCAAGATATTTTAGCAAGGCTCAAAATCTTTAAAAAAATGCAATTCTTTAGAGTCTTTGATCGATGGTATCACACCATAAATAATTTATGGTGTGATAAATTGAAATAGAACTATATTGGATAAATACATACCTTTTGTTGTATAGTAGAGTGCTAAAAATGGGAGCTTTCAAGATGTGCAAAGTCATCGATCACCTGACATGTATCATCTGTAGCTGTTTAAGATAGCAGATCTGAGTATGAGCTTTTTATTACACTGTTAAATTAAACATTTCAAAATTGTTTAAAAACAATATTTTATATGGTTTCTGTATCAACTGATAATATAACAAAAAAGCTAAAGCAAAATCATTCTGAAATAACTGATCACTTGCTGCAGCCTAAAGTTCATTTCTAAGGTTAAGCAAGATTTCTTTTTCATTTATAGGTTAAGCAAGATTTCTTTTACTATTACTACTTTCGTCCCCCTGTTATTGTTCCATTGCGATTTACGATGCTTGACTGACGATAAAGCAAATAGATTCCTGTCCACACTAGAATTATTTTTAGAAAAAAAATTGCATATTCAGAAACTACATTAAAAGTTTTACAAAGTTGCAAAAACCAGAATCAAATTTGATAAATAAAGTAAGAGATTAAGAGTGATTGGTGTTAACCAAGTGAATATGAAATGGGACAATAAAAGGGGACGGAGGGAGTATATAATAATAATAATATATATATGATTTCTTATTTGTGAAATGTGTATTGAAGATATAGGAAATCTGCCATTATAAAAATAAAATCATAATGGAATTTTCTGGAGGTAGCAGCTTCCAAGATGTGCACCTTTAAAACATATTCATACAATTAGAGTCTAGCTCAATATTTTACTTGATAGCAAACTCATAATAACAACTATTTTAAGTTAAAAATCAGAACTCTTTGAAGAGTTGCTTACTTTTCTACTCAATAGGATATATTAACATATATAATTATGGTGAAACAATGAATCAAACATATAATTATCTTCTGTTGTTTCTGGGATTCCAAACAGATGATAGTTCTTCATGATCTGGGTAGCTTTAAATAATTAATAAGTATTAAATGGTAGTTATTTAAGTGATTCCCGAAAATGTTTTATGGCATTGTTTCTTTCAAAAATCATATGAGTAAGCAATGAAACATAATGATATTACGTTTTTAAAAAGTTTTTATTGAATTTGAGTATAACTAATTTCATAAAGATTTTTCCGCTATGTCTTGATCTTTTGACAATTTGCAATTTTTAGAGTCTTTTATATAATTGATCGGTGGTATCACACCAAAAATTGAAACAGACTCGTATTGGGTTAATACTTAATTATCTTTTGTTGTATGGTAGAGTTTGCTGAACTGACAGGTTCCAAGTGGTGGAATTTGATTCATATATATAACTTCACTTTTGCTCCAGCCCAGAGTTCTTTTGAGAGGGAGATTCCTAGAGCTATACCTTTAATGAAGAGCAACAAAGCAGAAATAATATATTGTTAAATAATGTGTTTAAATAAGAGAATAAGCTGATAAATGTTGTTCTTTTTTAGCTTAGTTTTTTGAGCTTACCGTTTACGATTTTTTTTGTCACAAATCAAAGTATGATACATAATTAAAAGGTAAAGAATAAAAACTATGTTATGTTTACCTTTTAGAAAATAGATTTAGTTACAAGACTTAAAACTTTAATGTGAAATTTATGATAAAGATTTTAATTTGAGAGCATGCATTCATTTGAGCATCCGGATGCACAATACCCAACACTCAGAAAATGATTAAACATAAATTCAACTAACACACACATACCCGTCAATCTAATTTCGGTGGAGAAGAGCACCGCCTTGGCTGCGGTGAGTTACTTCCTTCGAGGACAACAAGGGCCACGGATACGGGTAGGAGAACAGGGACACCCGTGAATAGATGACACAGTCTCACAGTACGTCCGTCAATCTTTTATCAAGGGTCAGGCAAGCACGTCGGGATTCGATTAGGACAGATAAATTAGGTGTTAACTGTAAGTGTAATGAAGAAGATATACATGAAATATTCTTATTTTCTGTTGAATCGTAAGTATTTCTTAAGGAGTTGTAGTAATATTGAGAACTTACGCAGTCATTGATTACAAGCGGACTAAATGAAGGCAGTAATATTGAGAACTTACGCAGTCACTGAGGATGGATTGAATGAAGGCAGTAAGGTTACGACACACAAGCGGAAAGTGAGATCGGATCCCTGGCGGAAATATCCTTTGGAAGGGTTTGTTCGAGAATTTCACTCTAAGGGGATTCCAACCTCAGTAAAACTAATAAACTATGCTTCAATATAACCTGGAACTTGTGATTTTATTATTTTGATTTGTGATGATAGAAATGAAGAGAGCAGATGAACATTTCATATGAGGATTGAGGAAAAGCCTACGAGAATGAGGCCTTTGATAGTTGCTGGAAGTAGTGGACCATGTAGGTCGGTTATTTTGGAGCAAAAAAATGGATTGGGCCTGTAGGAGTGTTACACTGGACAATGCTTTTTTGTCATGCAAATCACAAAATTTTTATTGCTAATACTTCTTCAGTTCTACATGATACTTCTTATTTTCATGCTTACCTATGCACAAATTTGATTTTATTAAATTTAATTTTGTATTAAGAAAAAATAATTAGAATCAAGATTATGAATTTGCAATTAGACGAATTTAAACATGTATTTAAAAAAAAAATTCTCATACATTAATATATAAAATGTAGTCGAAGTAGAGTATTTGAATAGTGTAAATTTTTAATATTGCAACTAAAAAGAAATAGAGGATGATATATACTTTGTACGTCGTATATTTAAATAAATGGGATGAAAAACTATTTTATATCGAGTATAATCATTTATTGTAAAGTACTCAGTATAATTCATCGAATTAAATTTTGATCAAATGCATCATTGGTAGTATTATTTATATGTTCACCCATGTTTATAATTATTCTTATATAAACTTTTTTCCTAAATATTGAGAACGAATTTCCTCAAAATGTGAAGCACCGCCAACAAGTTGATGATAATGTTCTGTTTACTACTCCAAAAGAGAATTCGTTCTTATGTTAATTGTAAACATGTCACAATGGGATTTTCTTTTATTATCATTTGATATTATCTTCTCTTCTACATTACTTTTTCATTTATATCTTAAGATACATTTGTATTATTATTTTCTTTTTCAAAAGTATACTACTATTATTAAGTTTGTGTATTGCATTGTTTATGTTGTATCCAACTTTTGTGTTTTATATTTGTATAAAGTATTCAACCGTGCATCGCACGGGTGAAATACTAGTAATTAATAATGTATGTTGTATTATTTTAAATTTAGGGAAGAAAGGAAATACTCTAGAAAATTATTGACTAATTTAAGCTCCGTCGCAAAAATTGTTAGGCTGTTGTGACACCTCTCCTTCTGCGTCGTCACTTCCAAAGCTCTACCTCCCCTCCATAAGAAACTCCGCCATCGCAAATTCTCCGATCACAATCGCAATTTCTCTATCACGATACATTATGAAGCTCAACCCTCATTCCGGCTCTGCTTCTCAAACCCTGACGGCCACTGCGTCGTCTAACGACGCCCGCTTGCTCGTTCGCGAGACTCTCCGGATTAGCGCCAACCTTGCCTCCGCCCCTCCTTTACCCGACTCCGCGGACGCGCCGAATGATTCGTTCTCCAGATTGCTCTGCTGCGAGGAGATGGACGGGAACGTGTGGAAGTACTTTCCGGATGGCAGGGTGGATTGTGGCGCGATGAAGTCTAGGACGAGCTCGATTCGCGGTGTTGGCTTGCAGAGTCCCCAAGCTCCATTTGATGTCAGTTTCCTTCTTCGTATCACTAATGTTTTTTTATGCATGAGTAGTTAGCTCCATTCATACTTTCCCCACTTCAATTTATTGGGTTGCATAGTGGAACTGATATCACTTGGTACAACCAATTTCGCTTATTTTAAAGCTTTGGGCTCTGGTAGTTATTTTCGATTTATTTAATGTCTAATTCATTCCATTTTTTCGTTTGTTTGTGAAGGGGGAATATAATGACATGACCAATAAACACTCACTACATTGAAACAACGATTTTCTTCTGCTCTCCTATGGAGTGCATTCCAATTAAAACACCTCATAGTGCTAAACCACCTTAGATTCCTACTCCTAGAAACTTGTTAGCAAAATTAGCAATTAATCTTTAAGCAGGATAGTTAAAGTAGCAATACCAAGACCAAACATCAACAAAAATTAAATTGCGAATAGTTTGCATGTTCCATGAAAACAATCTCAAATCTCATCATTATAATCTTATTAAGCTATTTATTATGCATACCAATGATAGCTAAATCGCAGTGAACATCTTTTCATGCTTGAGCTATGCTTGTCAGAAAATCTGTCCCTCAAGTGTGCTTATTATTTATTGCTGAGTGAGAAACTCTTAGCTACTCATACTGCTCCAAGCGAATTAATGAATTAATAGTTTAATACTGCAAATCAATTGTAAGAATTTTGTTTGATTTTCTTTAATGCGATACCCTTAATTTCACATGTATGTGTCCAAGTGTGAATAAAGTATGGTATAATTTTCTGCTCTGTGCAGGACTTGATGGCATTTATAAGATCTTATGTGCTCCCCGATGGTTTCCCAGACAGTGTTACACCTTCTTATGTGCCATATATGAAATGGAGGGCTCTAAAGGTATTATATCAGGATTTCAACTCAATGTGGTTAAATTGTTGCTTGCTTTTAATATTCTTTGATTTGCTTGGGTTTACATAATACATTAATCATTTGTGTTTCTCTCGCAGTACTTTTGTGGAGGAGCAATGAGTGTGTTTACAACACAAACACTCCTAGGTTCAGTTGGAGTATCCAAAAGCAGAGCTGTAGCTATCAACTGGATACTCAAGGTGCTAATTTCGTTTCTATGATAATGTCATGCATAAGTTTCTTTTAATGGAGAATCAATCTATACACTATTCTCAAGCTTACTTAATTTTTTTAGTTTTGGAAAATGCTAGGTGAGGTTGTCCTCTCTGTTGCATATCAGAATCTCTTGTGAGTTACGTGAATAGTTGAATGCCACATCCCACGTAACTCATCATATAAACTGCAGTTTTTCCCTTCTGTTCATTTGCAGAAGTTACATTATTGTTCCATGGTAACCTCTGCAATCAGTATTGACTCTGCTATTAAATAAATCATACTACCTCTGTCCCAAAAAACTTTTCCATTTCAAAAAAAATTGAACCATGATTTTGATTAGTATAATATTGTATAAGTTATTAATTTTATACTTTTATGGGATTACTTTTAACAAAGAACATTTCCATATAATTTTTATATTATTATATGATTTCCAATAAAATAAAATAATTGGTTAAAGTTTTGAAAATGGCAAAGTTTTTTGTTACAGAGATGGTATTAGTTAATGGCACAAATGGCTATCACCATTGGCTTCTTAAGTGTCTATCACCACAAAAGTAGTCTGCGGTGTCCTTTATACATTTGGCATGATTTGTACGCCTTTCCCATTTGTGCTACAAATTGGCCAATATTTGAAAAGCTAGGCCCATATTAATTAGAGCCTTGAGTGTAATTAATAAATGGTCAGTCTGTTAAGAGTGTTGGGAGTAAGTTCACAATATAGAATTAGAAAAACCTAATAATCAACCAAGCAAAATCTAATTAACAGAAACCAAGGCATATGTAAGAGGAGCTGCACACCAGAACAACAAACAGCTAGTAAGGTCCGTAGAAAAGGTGTGTACAACCTTACAACCATTAGAGAGGCTGTGAATGAGGAGTGTGATGAATGATAATGAATAGATCATAATGATTGAACTATAGATTCACATTAATGGAAGATATTAACTTTTTATGGGTTATTAAGTTAGTCACTTAGTTGTGTTTTATTAGGGTAGCTTTTGTATACTATTTTGACTTGCCTAAATGTTTTTTAGAGTTTGGTTGTTTAACTCTTTTATAGGTGGTTAAATCATAGAACTATATTGTCTACACTTCATATTTGCAATTTTTTAAGAAATTACCTAAAATAGGATTGAAACATAAGCAAAGTGCAAAAATAGGAGTTCATGCTTTAATTTCCCTAAATAGGAGTAATATATTGTGTGTGGAGGAAAATACTCTAGTGTTTAGTGTTACAGGATAGGGTGGTGGCTGCCAGCGGCGGCAGCTGTCTGGTGGCAGAGGGTAATAGCTTCAAACCTTAGAAGAAGGGTGGTTTTGTCCAACCACAAATTATTATTCCTATTTAGGTAGTTTTAAATATTAAGTCCTACTTTGCATTTTCGTTATGTTTTGCTCGTAATCTGAGGAGTATCTCTTGTTTTTTTTGTTTAAGTGATGATGCCATAAATGCACCATCACCATAACAACCATGAGATGAATAGACACTGTTAAAATGTAGGGATATCCAATTATTTCTTCTTTTTCTGCAGACAAAAAGGAGCAGTTTGGCACTATATTTTACTATTCTAGATTGCATCGTTGTTTTTTATTTCTGAAAGATCAAAAGAATTTCACTATTTCACCTTAGGAGAAGTGCACATTAATTTTGGCATCATCCATCACATTGAATCCCCGAAGATGGTTCTATTGAAGGTCTTAAAGTGTTTTATAAGTGGTTTATCATCACTCGTAGATCAATGTCATCTTTCCT
This sequence comes from Cuscuta europaea, assembly GCA_945859875.1. Classification (NCBI taxonomy): domain Eukaryota; kingdom Viridiplantae; phylum Streptophyta; class Magnoliopsida; order Solanales; family Convolvulaceae; genus Cuscuta; species Cuscuta europaea. The sequence goes on along the minus strand of CAMAPE010000019.1, from coordinate 1,775,612 downwards.
TAAATGGTTTCTTTTTCTTTAGTCATGTATACTGAATATATTCATGTCCTGAAGAGTACAGTGTTGGTAGTTTTGTTGTTTAAAATTTAAAAAGGTAAAATAGATAGTTTCTTGTGATCCACATACATAGATTAAAAGGTTGTGAAAACCGCAGGATGGTGCAGGCCGGGTTGGAAAGATGATTTTCGCTCGCCAAGGAAAGAAATTTGATTATGATTTAAAACAGGTATACATCACTATACAAGCTATACTTTTTCTTCTACTGGTTTGTTGGCTTTTATATTTCATTTGACTTATGTGCCGTGATATGGAATGCTCTTTATCAGCTTAGGTTCGCGGGAGATCTCCTCATGCAGTTGGGAGCTGCTGTAGAATTGGCAACTTCTGCTTTTCCACAACTTTTCCTTCCTTTAGCGTGTGCAGCCAACGTGGCCAAGGTTTGTATTTTTTATCTTACACGCAACACAGATCCTCTTGCAATCAGCAATATGTAGTTGTCAACTGACATAATTCTCCGTTCCTTTGTAGAATGTTTCTGCGGTCACATCAACATCAACCCGTACTCCTATATATAAGGCCTTTGCTAAAGGAGAAAACATTGGGGATGTAACTGCTAAAGGGGAGTGTGTGGCCAATCTTGCCGATCTGGTATGCTTCTCCGATTTATTTATTATTTTTTTATGTTTATAAGCTAGTGTGTTAGAAAACTAATGTCAAACTCACCACTATTTAGCTGTTTTTATGTGTAATACATCAAGTTAATCACCTTTTCTGATATTTAATACATGCACTTGCCCACTATTTGTTGCCAAGAGGTAGTCAATTATTGACTCACTTTCTTAGTTTATTTTGAAATAGTGTAACTGAATTGGCGGAACTGTGTTACATAGAAACAGGTGACCTGGTCACCAAGTTGGGCTGGTTAGCATGTAACCCTGCCAACCCAGTCAAACCTGGCGCAAACTGATAAAACCATGTTGGATGGTAAAAACTAAAAAACCCAGTGTTTCAAGGATTTTTATTTGTTTAAGATCCTTTGTTCCATTAAAAATGCTAGCCAATATTCATAAAGGAACCAAGAAATTATGTGGTATATCCATGCAAGTCATGCTAGAAAGATACATGATACAATTATTCTAAAAATGTCTAAATCAAGTAATCAAGTATAACTCATGGCCCATAAATGTGTAACCACTGCTTAATACATATTACATTATTGATTATGAACAATAATATTTGTTCTTTTAATTAGATGTCTGATAATATGCATATCATTTTTTATATTTTGATAAACGTTGACCGGAATGACCATCCATTAAGCAGTCTGACCTCTGTTGACTAGCTGACCCCCTGGGTCCGGGTTGACGCGTTTATTTGGTCACTTGGCTGGTTCCATTCCCAGCTGTTTTCTCATTTCTGACAACATAGGTAATTAGCAGATATATTTATACATACTTAGAGGGATATAGAATTAGAAGAGAACACATATAACTAACTTGGAGCTTACGGTTTACATTGAACATATGTGCGTGTGTTCCAGCTGGAGAAGTGAGTGTTGAGAAATAGTTGAAGTTATCTGACCTTAAGGCTTAAGCCTCACATAGTAATAAAGATAAGTGATGAAGAGTTGTAATCAGGACAACTAGTTTGTTTTATGCCTGTTTGTAAATTATAGGTAGATAAAATAATACGTTTTTACTTGGTTAGAGTCTTCAACCCTAAAGTTTTATTAGTTTCTTTAAGTTGAACCAACCCTGTTGATCCATTGCTTCGTCAAAATCTGATTATAAAGTAGTTTTTTAGTTTGGCTCAATGCAATTTTGAACATGTTGAATGAATAAAATGGTAGTACTTGGGCCTGTGACACTTAGATCCGATATTAATTAATTCTGAACTCAGTACTCACATAAAATTTGTAGAATTTAAATGCTTTTTTCACTTTAACTAATTTTTTCATAATGGTTACTTGTGAAGCTTGGCACTGGGATGAGCATCATGATATCCAAAAGAAACCCATCCTTATTGACTACATTTTCCCTTCTTTCATGTGGATATCTTTTCAGTTCTTACAATGAGGTCAGTGTGGAACTTTGCATATTTTTGAATCCTACAAGTCACATATGCCCCCCCGGTTCTGTCATCACTGTTTTACTGATGAATTTATATGGTGAAATTCTCAGGTAAAATCTCTTGTGCTATGTACTTTAAATAGGGCAAGATTTACTGTTGCAGTCGAGTCTTACTTGAAGACAGGTTAGTTCACTGTGCTTCTGGTCCCAATTTTTTTTCTGGGACTGCTTTGCTTGACAAACACGCACGCACACAAACACATGTATGTCTGTTTGGAGTATCTGTACTACAACTCTCTTATCATGAGTACATCTTTATAAATAATCCCTACCTTTCATTGTTACGTGACATTATGGTTATTATGATATAATATTGCACAAAAGTCCCCAATCCCCCATTTTAGTTTAGGATAAATACACAGATAACACCTTCTATGTGATAGCCATTGATTACAAAAATGAGGGATGTTAGTTTAAAACTTCTCATAATAAAATGTGCTCGTGATAAGAGGTAATCTCTCAGGACACTTCCATAGTTCCATATATATGTATACTGATACACACATGCATATATGTGCGCACACATCTATGAATGTGTGTATATGTGTATATATATTTATACATAGGAAAAACTAATAAAAATACTCTAAACTTTGATGGGGTGTGAAGTAAACTCCCCAAACTTGCGTATGTAATTTAAATGCCTCAAACTTTATATAAAAAGTTATTTTCGCACCATTACAACAACAACAACATCCAAGCCTTAGTCCCAAAAGATATTGGGGTCGGCTAACATGAATCGATACATGATATCACCATCAAAAGGAAAAGAAAGAAAATAAAGATAAAAAAGATAAGCTATGATAAAAAGATAATATAAAAAGAGATGAATATACATAAAAATGATAAAATAATTTAAAAATATTTCTTTCAAAAAATGTAAATTTATGGGGTTAATTGCATAATTTAAAATAGCAAATTAGAAGTGTTGCAATCATATAGATTGGGGGTAGCATTATTTATTTTGCAATGGAAGTTTATAATGTTAATTGTGTCTTCATGAATTTTACAATATTTTGAATTATGCAATTAACACCATAAATTTGCATTTTTGAAAGAAATAATACTTGACTATGGTGTCAAAATAACTTTTTATATAAAGTTTGGGGTATTTAAAATACATATGTAAGTTTGGGGTGTTCATCTCACACCGCTTCAAAGTTTGGGATATTTTAATTATTTTCCCTTGATACATATACACATATGTATGCATGTGTGTGTGTGTGTGTGTATGTTTTAAGAACGGGACCAGCCGGCCTGACCCGTAACCTGCCAAACCAGCTTTTAATCCAGCCCGGTTGATTATCAAACCATCAATATGGTTAAAAACTGGAAATACCTGGTGACCTGTGCGGCTGTGCGGACCCGGATCAGACCCTGACCGCTGCATACCCACAAATTTGGCTAAACCCGGAAAATTTTGGAAAGATACTGCCTGGGCTCGAACACTTGACCTTCTGCATATTACATCCGCCTCGTCTCCACTGCCCCACTATGTTCAGTTGGTTAGTTGGATGGCTTGGGAATTATTATAGCTTCTTACCAACAAGATTTTTATTGTATTTATTTTATTCATACATACTAATGATATTATACGGTTCCCAACTATGTATATCATCTTCCAAATATGAGTGTAGATATATTCGTGTAATATTTCCAAGATTTTGTAATTGATTTCATTTTCATATTTACTGTCCATCTAAGGCCTAATGTATTTAAAATTTTGTTAAAATCATTGCACTTAAATATAATACTACCTCTGTCCCGATGGATTTTGTCAAGTGCAAAGTAGGTGAGAAATAAGAAAAGTAAAAGCTGTGTGGTTGAAATTTTTGCAGAGGAGAGAAATGCGCAGAACCACAAATTAGTTGCTTTAATTGGAAAGTGGCAAAGCTTTTTGGAACAACCAAAAAGGGAAAGTTGGCAAAGTCCAATGGGACGGAGGGAGTAGTTTTTTTTTACTTTACATATAGAAATAGTTACATAAATATGATTAAAAGAAATGTTGTTTACAAAAATTCGACCTCCTGACTATAGTAGGAACTTAGTCACAGTAACTTGTATTTAATTCTTGCACTTATGTGGCTATGAGACAATACTATAGTAACTATTATTTATATTTTGTAAATAAGTTTCATTGGAATAATATTTTTTGAAAAAATCTCTTACTTATATTGTATTATCATTATTAAATTAAAAATCAACAAAAATTGTTCTATTTACGAATTTAATCATGTATAGTTTATGAGCATATGTATGCAGGTGTGTACAATATTATGAGCATGTCCCTCATAGAGTCTAGTTTATCCATACCAAATTTCAGCTAAAAATTCAATCGGGAAGGCACTCAAATAAATTCTTTACAAAAACTGTGCATTATATATATATAAACAGCGCAATTCTCTTCAACAATTTATTTGACTGCCTTCCCGATTGAATTTGTAGCTGAAATTTGGTATGGATAAACTAGACTTGATGAGGAACATGATCAAAAAAAATCATCAAAAAATTCCACCGGGAAAGGCCTCTGATGGCCTCAGCCGGACGGCGAATCCTGTCAAGCTGGCCTGACAGGATCGCTACTCTCTCTCTCTCTCTATATATATATACATATTTATGTTTGTGTATATATATGTATATATACATATCTATGTATGTATATATATGTATGCAGGTGTGTACATATACACATATAGAAATGTATGCCCACATATGTATGTACATACACAAACACACACATATATATATGTACATCAGTCTACATCTATATATGTATACAATCTATGTATTTATGTGTATATTGGGGGGGGGGGGGGGGGGCTCTAGTGAGAACCGCTTTTAAAATGAGAACACTTTAATATGAGAACATTTGATCCTAAGTCCTAACCTTTCATTTTTTTTAAATCATTGTATGCAATTACATAGGATCGATTCATGTAATCATGTTAGCCGACCCCAAAATCTGTTGGGAATAAGGCTTGAATGTTGTTGTGACTGCAATCACATGGTCACTTTTGCAAATTTATATATGTGAATATATATATGTGTGTGTGTCTGTGTGTGTGGATGTTTATATGTGTTGAGTGTATGTATGCATGTCTGTGTGATTTACAAGTATGCAACCAATAGTCCTTGTTATTATTTTTGCAAAGCTAAAAGGTATTGTGCTGTAGTTCTGTACTACCCATAGTCCACAATCTATATCAAACATAGAAGTGGATTACTCAATATTGAAATCCAACATTCTTGAATAATATTAATACCTGTTATTCTTTTGTTAATTAACTCTTGTGGTTTTTGTGCTTTAGGTAGAGTTCCTACACTACAAGAGGGAAATTCAATGGAAACTATATGCAGCTTTCCATGGAAAACACAGAGACCTATTGTTCTTGGTACATAACTATATGCTAGAACAAATTTATGCCCCCCCCTCTAAATCTATCATTACAGTGTTGTAACTTTGTTCTGATTGCTTTTAGGGTCAAGATTCAGAGAGGCATTTCAAGATCCTGACTCATATATTTCATTGAAGCCTATATTTGAAGTACATATGGAATTTAGATGTCTCATTTCACACTTTCATTAATGATTTGAACTTGAATGCTAGTTATGCTAACTATTTTTCAAGTGTCTCAAAAACATCTCTACCTTTATTGTTAACAGAGAGAACAATATATTGTGACGTACAATCCTTGCAAAGGGAACATATATGCATTGCTCAAGGATCAAGCAAAATCTGATGATGTACTCAAAGCCGCATTTCACGTGAGTCTGTGACTTTTGGTGATTTTGTTGTTGTTTTGCTCACCCTATGGAGTGTTTCATTTCATATTTTTTAAATAGACCATAATCAATCAGACTAGACCATATCAGAAATATTCAGGCCCCTCAGGATGTTGTATTTTAGACAAAATAATTAGAAAAGAACAACAGACCGTATGAGAAAGTTTCAGGCCAGACTGGATTAATAACTTTCAGGCCAGATCAGACTAGAAAGATTCACACAACCAGTTCAAGGTCTTAGAAAATTAGATCAGATCACATTTTCCAAGCTCATAATGCAGGCACATGTCCTTCTGCAATTCATCCAGTCATCCGATTGTCAGTCTTCCAGGAATCGATCACAAGAGTATCGCTCGTTTTCTTCGATGCCCAGTGCTAATCTTAATGCTCAGGTTGCAGAATCTTATAAAATGGTCTCAGCTCTGTATGCATCTTTCAAGAATAAAGCTAAAGATCAGGTTGGGAACATTGAAATCCATATCTGTTTGGCATTGATTTATTTTTCTTCTCTGAACCTTAATAAATAATTTTTAAGTAGCAAGTGAGCTAGGGATAATTTAGTCAGAGTTGTGCCAGATTTGTATTTGACACTTCCAGGCTTGTCCTCTGTGTGTAAGATTATATAGGGAGGGAATTTAAGATTGAAGGATTGTAAGATTACCTCGAGCCCTTGTGTATCACGGATTATGATACTTCCTCCATCCAAAAAAGTATTGTTTCAAGAAAGGGTATTTTAAAAGTCAACTTCATTTTTTAAGTAAAACCACTGTAATGCCCTTGTATGAGCATTCTTATTTGTATTTCTGAGTATTTCTGACTTTTTTTTACTTGTAAACCTTGATTGCGTTGACTAAAGACAAAAATCAGTACCCTACTCAAACTAGTCCCTTTTGTTATAGGAGGAAGTATAATTTATGTCGTCAACTTACCACCGAAAATGTAGTTACCCCTTCCCCAATTTACTTAAAGTTTCAAACATGATTGTAATGTTATGTTGCCATGGTATCCGCATTATCTAAATCGAAGGTGCATATATCACCTAGGTAGTGTCACTTTAAGTGAACCAAATGACCTCAAAATGTTGTCCAGGTGCGGAACCATGATGTAACTGTAGCATTACTCGATTTATTATACAAGATACATCTAATCTGCAAGTGATATGACTGCTATGCCTGGTAGAGCAAATAATCATGCAAATGAACACTGATATACTCACTATCATATCCTAAGGGTATGTTTGGGAGTTTGGAGGGAAGGGGAGAGGAAGTCTTTGGAGGTATGTTGTTGGAGGAGAAAGGGAGGGGAGAGTGAGGAAGCCCTTCTTTGTATTTGGGAGTAATAAAATTGGAAGGAGAAGGTTTTTGAATGAATTATAATTAAAGTCACTTTGAGATATGACGAATTCAAATCATTGAGCTGATATTCGTTTCTAATTTAGCTTAAATTACCATCTTGTTAATTATCCTCCAAAATCCTCCAAATTGGGGGAACTTAAAAATTAAGCATTTGGAGGGTTTTGAAGGGTTACAAAAGCCCTCCAAAACCACCCCTCCAATTTTTTAAACTCCCAAACATGAAAAGGAGGGTCATAAACCCCCATTAACCTTCCCCTCCCTTCCAAAACCCAACTCCCAAACACACCCTAAGGGAAGTAGGGAACACTTTCTTTCAAGTTGACATGCAACTTTAGTTTCTTGATAGTTGCTCAAAGTGCATTTTTTCTTGCAGGGGTGGGTAATGTCAGAATCACTGCTCAATCCTGGTCGAGCTCGCTTATGCAATATTGTCGAATAAGATGTCGTTAACCCACTAAATATTGACAAAAAGCTTATGTGAACTTCTCTCATAGTAACCAGGTATAGGCATGAGCATTCATTTGGACATCAACGGAAGAAGATTTTACCTGTATGTACTCTGTAGCGTTTCAGATTTTTTTCTATGCAAGCCGGAAATATGGCCTCCCGCCATTACCAGAGGCAGAGATGATAACGTGTGGAATAGTTTCCTTGTAAATTTTGGTTTTCAGGTGTAATTGTACCTTATTTGCTCTTCGACCTATTTACTCAAAGTTATACAAGAACAATGTGTAAAACAGATCAGCGAAATCCATGTAGCATAATTTTTACATGCATGTTTCACTATCCCGACATGAGAACTTTATTTTTGGCCTTGCTTAGAGACACTATCTGCTTTTGTTACTCCTGATGGATTTGATTCTGCCATTCTGGGGCGTAGGTGGATCTGCTGGTTGAGCCTGAACTTGATGAAAATTTCCAAATGTGGGATGACTGAAGGTAAAACTCAGAGAGTAGGGTGGACATGGGCTGGTTCAGTCTGGACCTGAATTATGCCTGGTACTGGCCATACTAGTTACATGTCTGAACTTGGTCTACTTGGGCGGTTCTTGACTGGTTCTAGGCCGAGTTTCAAATTACCCCCACAGAACATACTAGGGTTGGATTCGGTTCGGGCCACCCGGCCCGGCCCGGTACTGTGCGGGCCTGGGACCAGCCCGGTCGGGCGGTCCGGGACTGGGTATGGACCCGAACCGGTGGGAATGGGTGGGGCGGGCTCGGTGCTGGATTAATGTTACCCGGCCCGGCCGGGTCGGGCCCAGGTCCGGTCTTAATTTAAAAAAAAAAATTTGGGTCTTGGGCTCTTGGCTAGTGGGCTACTAGCCGTTGGGGGTGGGGCTGGGGACAACCCAAACGGCTATATAGCTGTTGGGTGGGGTAAAGGGGGGGGGGGGTCCGGGGGGGTTGGGTGGTGGGTGGTGGTGGGTAAAAAACCCTATAAATACTCCTAATCTTAAACATTTTTTCATATCTCTTCTCCAATTCTTCCTAAATCCTATTCTTAACTCTCTAATTCTCTTATTCTCCAATATATTATATTTATTATTTATATATCTACTTTATAGTTTATACTTGAGAAGTTAAGATGAAAAATCAAGATGTCATTATACAGTATAATTTTGATAAGCAGAAAGACCCGAAGACCGGGATGTGGTACGCAATTTGCAAATGGTGCGAGAAAAAATGTAGCATGGGGGTTTCAGGCGGGTATGGGATGACAATCAAGCATATGAAGTCATGTGACAAAGTTAAAGGATCGGGAGGTGCGGGAAGTTCCGATTGATTACAATTTTCAAAATGTTTGTCTCTTAAAGTTTGTTTTAATTTTCAAATGTAGTTCCTATTTCATTTCAAATAAATGCACTTGAAGTTTGTTTTTAATACTCGTATAAAACTATAAACTATAAAATATAAATTATATATATAAAAAAAATTAACCGGTCCGGCCCGAATCGGACCCGACCCGTGACCCGGGCGGGTGGCCCGGCCCGAACCGGACCCGTCCAACTCTCGGGCCGGTCCCGGGCCCATGTCATACAAACCGGCGGCCCGACCGGGCCCGACCTGGCCCGAATCCATCACTAGAACATACAATGAAAGAGTACAAATATTTTTAAAAATCATTTAAAGTTTATTCAAAATAAAGAGATAAATGTCATCAAATATTAATAGTCTTATTGAAATTCAAACATTTGAAATTCTCTACAATTGTTAATCTTACCTATTTCATAGCAATTTCTGTAAAATTAAGAGTAAAAACAATGTGATTTGACCAGGGGTGGATAGGGGTGGACTCGGGTCCGGGCCGGGCCAGGCCGGGTCCGGGTCGGGCCTAGGCCCGGGCGGGCCGGCGGTTCAGGAATGGTGGACACGGGACCGGCCCGGGCCGGGCCGGGCCTTCGTTTTTTTTTTTGCTTTCCTAACCCCCCCCCCCCCCCCCCTCACCCCCACGCTCCCAAACCCCCCAAACCCATCCTACCCATCAAGCCCAACCCAGGTGAAACCCCAAAAATGAAAAAAAATAAAAAAAATTCAATTTGGCCCGGGCTCGACCCGGTCGGGCCGGTTCACCAAATTTGAGACCCGAGCCCGGACCTGCCCTACCCCTCGGGCCTAGGCCTGACTCGGACCCGGACCCGAGAACCGGGCCGGTCCTGGGCCCGCACAGTAGCGGGCCGGGCCGGGTGGCCCGACCCGAGTCCAACCATAGGGGTGGATCTAGCTAGCATTGCCGTTCAGGAGGTAGGAATGGGCCGGTTCCGGTCTTCTCGGGCCGATTACCTGGTACTGGGTCGGGGCTTATGACCCGACCCAGGGGTTTTTTGGGGCGGACTCAGGCTGCATGGTTCTTTGGTGTCGGCCCGGGTCATTTTTTCAAAGTGTTTGGGTGGTAGGTAGGGATGGTCTCGGTTCGGGCCGGGCCTAGTTTGGGCCTTGAACCGGCCGGGCCTCGGTTCAAGGTATGGGAGGCTCGGAACCGACCCGGGTAATCCCCGGGTCCGGGCTGGGCCGGGCCTCGGTTATATTTTTTTTTTTGGGCTTTTCCTATTTAACCCACAACCCTCCCCCTCACCCCCAAACCAACCCTAACCACCTCAAATGGCCAAAAATACCCAGCCCAACCCAAAAACTTAAAAAAAATTCAAAAATAAAAATAAAAATAAAAATTGGCCCGGCCCGGGCCCGAACTGGCCGGGCCGGTTCACCTTTTGAAGGGCCCGAGAATCCATCGGGCAGGGTGGCCCGAACCGGCCAACCAACCGGTTCACCGGGTCGGTCCGGGCCCGCACAGTGGCGGGCCGGTCCGGTTCCGGGCCAGTTGGCCCGGCCCGAGTCCACCCCTAGTGGTAGGTGGGTTGGGTTGGGTGTTTTGGAGGGGTTTAGGGTGGGGGTATGAATTAATTAGAAAAGCAAAAAAATGGTATCCAACCTGACTCACGCCTGATAGAATCCCGGGCTGGTTCCGGGCCTTAACCCCCAAGAGACAAGCCCGGTTTGGACCGGCCCGGAGCCTGGCCCGGCCTGAAACCGGTCCATGTCTATCAGAAGGGGCCAAATTTTAATTAAATAACGTATATTGCAAAAAAAAAGTCAAAATGTAGTAAAATGTTATGTCACTAAACAAATTTTATTTTCAAATATAATATAAAATGTTACAACATAAATGTCAAAGACAAAAACAAATATAATAGGAATAAGAATTTTTATCGGATACAAAAAACACCTCAAGCCCATACATATTGAACTAGTTTTCACCTATCAAGCCCAATGAAATGAACAAATTACTTTTTCAGGCTAATATTCAGAAGTCCAAGAGCGTACACAATATTAGTATCTCGCTCATTCACCGTTTGAGATTGATGTTAAGCCTGTAGTAATTGAACTTAGGAGATCAAGTTTAAATATATATGTTTGAAGGAAGAATCCTTCTCTTTTTCCGGTGTGGGACAGAGATTTTAGGGAAAAATTGAAATTCTCACACACTATGCTGCTTTCTCATAGAAAATGGTAAAAAAACTTGCTCTACATGGGCTTCGAACTCTGGACGCCTAGGTTAAAGGCATAAATCTGCTTCCAAGTGGTGTTCATGTACAAATTGACTTTCCTTGTAATTATACTTTTTCTTAAGAACACTATATAATATAATACATATACTCCATCCGTCCCATAATTTACTTCCATAGTACAAATGGCACACGGATTAAGAAAGTGAGAATTGTGTGGTGGAGAGTTGTGCAGATGAGAGAGAAATGTGTAAGAATGTGTAAGAATTGATGTGAACCATAAATTATTTTCCAAAAAGGAAAAGGGAAGTTCTTTTTGGGACAGACAAAAAGGGAAAGTTGGAAGTAAATTATGGGACGGAAGGAGTATATAATAGTACTCCCTCCGTCCCCCTAATATTGGTACGGAAGGGAGTGATGTGGTTTTTAAGAAAAGTAGAATTATGTGGTTGGTAATGAGTTGATAAAGTGGAAATAAAGTAAGAATGAATTAGAATCACACAAATGTTACTAAATATGGTATGAGACAATAATAAAGAGACATCAAAAAACGAAAAAATGGGATAATTTTAGGGGGACGGAGGGAGTAATTTTTTTAGAGTGGGCCTGGGCCCTCCCTGGTCCAGAGCCAGATCTGCTCCTGGATTTGACATTATAATTATCCCGACAAGTCTGTTCTTATTTGATTATTCAATTACTAATTCTTCTCGCCTAACTTGCTTTAGCTTATATTCATGATATAATATTACAACTATGTTACTTTAAAAGTTTAAATAAATAAATAAATAAATCTAACATAGGAGTAAAATAATGCAACCATAAATTGGCATTAACATGGATTGGTGTAACATTATTACTCCCTCCGTCCCATATTTAACTCCGGTTTTGACCGGGCACGAGTTTTAAAATAGTGGGATTTGTGTGGTGAAAAGTTATGCAGAGGAGAGGGAAATATGTAAGAATGGTTGTGAACCACATATTCTTTACCAAAAAGGGGAAAATGAGATAAATTCGGGACGGACCGAAAAGGAAAGAATGAAGATAATTCCGGGACGGAGGGAGTAATATTATAACTGATAGTACTTTTCAAGCATGACAATAGTTAGATATTTAGGTGAAATGTAATATCCATATTTTGAGAAATCACAGTTTTTCTATGTAGGACAATTTTTGTTACTCTTTTTAGTCTTTGTTGTTGTGTCTGATTGTTGGATGTTTAAGAAACTAAATTTTTGTTATTTTGACATTCAAGTCCAGGTGGTATTATTTTACTGGTGAAAATTTATAACGTTCTTTTCCAGGAAAATATTCATAAATAGAGAGAACCCGGTGAAATTTCCGATGACCGGCGGCGGCAATAACTAAGATTAGTCACATTTTGAAAGAATGAAAGTATTCATATTTTATCTTCCATGAGTGTAGAAGTAATATTTTTTTCCCTAATAAATACTTCCCTCGGAACGCTAAGATTGTCCATCTCTCCTTCTGGGCCTGTGCCACCAAGATTATATCATACCAAATTGGATAAAATTTGTGTGGTCCTAAATCATTCTTTCTTTATTCTTACTTTATCAAATCAATAATAAATACATAAACTCGCTTTTCTTAATAAATGTACCACTTCATTATGTCTCAACTCTCGATATTAATGAGACGAAGGTAATAATATGTAACATTAATAATCAGGTAAAAGAAAAGAGGAGAAGGCATCATAGTACCACACCACCACAAGAATTGAAGCCAGGAACATACTTACCCATTCATTATTAGTACGAATGTACCTCGATATCATTTTAATGTATTGAGCTAAAATCCTCTAATCCATACTCTCAAAGTAGAAAAGTCTAAATCAACAGCAACAACAATAAAAAAAGTACGTACAAGAAAGTTAAAGTAGTTATTGGGCATGCATTAGAGGATCGGAGACGGATGATGAAAGGGCGGTGTGCTTATTGTTGTGCAACCAGACCTTTAGAACTCTTTTCTTCACCCCAATTTGTTGGCAGAATTGCAGCACTGCTGCTTCTTCTTCCTTATGTACCTTCCACCCGACCCTCTCTGCAAACTTCGTCATTTTCTCCTTCTGCTCTTGTGTAAACTTCGTTCTGAACCTCTTCTTCACCACCTTCCCCGGGTGTGGAGGCCGCATGACCACCATCACCCTCCCCTCTTTGATTGGATCTGATATCATGTTAATGACTTGGTGCGGGCCTGATGATCCACTTGTGTCACCATACAAAGCTCGTAGGTGGTGGCAGCCCAGGTAGACCTTCGTCCCGGAAGGTGGGCCGTAGAAATCGCCTTCAACCTCTTTCCTGTGGAAGTTCCGATGGCAATGGGAGGTTGAGCAGGTGAGTGACTCAAGGGTTCCATCTTCAGCGCTGGCCATAAACTCACCACACCCATCAATGGCATTCCCTCCTATCCCAGCTGCATGGTTCTTGAGGCACTCCCTGTACCTAATGCTCACAGCCATTTGGTTGGAATTGTTGTGGGTCCCATGCTGATCCATGGTGGGCCCAATGTAAGATGGGATTTGTGGAGGCATTAATAGGGGTGGGCACATAAAACCATAACCGCGTAACCGTTTAAAAAACCGTATAACCACTAATTTTGTGGTTAACCGTACCGCTTTTAAAACGAAATCACGGTACGGTTAACCGATTAAAAAAATGTTTCACGGTGGGTTAACCATTTTTAAATAGATTAGAATCGGTTTACCGTCAATCCATCCTGTACGGCTTAGTGTTTTTAAATGGAGAAAGTAAAGCTGTAAAGGTTAAGCTCAATGGTGCATGTTAGTGTTTTTGCCTTTATCATCCTATCCTTTACATTTTCCGTAATAACGCTTCTACTCTTTGAGCAACATCAACTTGAATTTTTGCATGACTTTAGCTTTACTAGACTCCCTAACTTCAAAACTCGAAATGTCATTTTCTTAATTATTTTTTTCGTATTTGTTTCCAAAAAAGTAGACATAATTAAACTTGGAAGATAAAATTGTTAATACTGGTCTATTCTTGTATTTCTATTATCTTCTTCAAAATTTGATCTACTTATGGATGTTTTATGGTTTTGAAAATTATGATTTTTGTTTAGAAAATTATTTCTTCAATGGTTTTATGGTTTTTGGTTAACCGGTTTGTGGTTAACCAAAGTTTTGGTTAACCGATACTCGGTTAACCGAAGCTTTGGTTAACCGATACTCGGTTAACCAAAGTAGTAGGTTTCTCGGTTAACCGGAAGGTTGGTTAACCAAAACACGGTTAACCGACCACGCCCACCCCTAGGCATTAATAGTTGAGCATTGTGATTTGGAGGAAGGGGGTGGATTGGCACTGCCATTTCTCCATGCTCTTCATTGCTTGATGGAATTTCCATGACCATTCTTTATTTAGTTCATCGATCACCTAAATTTAACAAGCAAGTGATGGATGGAAAGTGAAAGATGAGAGGGGAGGAATTACAGAGCTACAAAACCAAAACTTGCTTTACTTATTCTTTAAATTCCAAACGATTCTTTAAGGGAAGGGAGTAATATATAATTATAATCTCCCCAAAGCCAAAGGAGAGAAACTAAAAGCGGGGCGGTGCTTGCTTTGCTTGCACTACCACGAACCGAACTTACTCCTTACAGTGAGACAGTGTGGCAGAAAATGGAGAGTAGAGGACAAATGATCGATCAAGAGCATGGGCTACAGCCTCCCCCAACAAAATTTTTTTAGTGTATATATATACGAAAAATGATTTTTGCTCTTCCAAAAAGTATTTTGAACTCTTCCAAAAATATTTTCGCCCCCCCAAAATGACTTTCCTGGGTCCACCCCTGATCAAGAGGAGAGGGTAATGAATATGAGAGAGAATTCTTGACAACTTTTTCTCTTCAACTTTATTTTAAAGTCCTTTCAATAATACTTACACTACAAAAAACAAGCGTTTTGTCACGGATTACAGCCGTGACAAAGTTGTCACGGTCTTTGTCACAGAAAAATGGGATTTGTCATGAATACGGATTTTTATCACGGATTATGGCTGTGACAAATCGGATGTTTTTTTGTAGTGTTAGGACCAGTTTGATAATGGCTGCAACGTAATTGCTGAAATTGCTTGAATGATTAAATTTTTTGAAGTGAAAGCGTTTGATAATATCCCGTTTGAGGTGGCTGATTGAAAGCATATATTTACCAAAAAAGGCATTTGTTTCTTTTTATTTTAAATATATGTATGTTAGCTTTGCTAGTAAAATATTTTTACTAATATGAATAAATTAATTTTAAAAATTACACTTTTTAAATGTAGATAACTAGTCAATTCCGGAAATTTCATTTTATTATAAAAATGTTACGTTAGGGGGCAGACCTACTAATTGTTTTTGCTAGTTAATTAATACTTAGTATGTATAGCAAGTCATTTTCACATTATTGGTGTGTTCCAAATACTCAATTCTTAAAAAGATTAATGGCAGAAGGATTCAAGGAAGTATCGACATAAAAAGACGAGGTTAGCTATGTCTTTTAATAGTTTAGTGGTATGATAATAGAAATCAGCCCATTTAAGGGGTGTTTGGTGATTATTTTGTACATTCAAGCTTATAAGCCGATTTTTGGTCCTCCAAACGGCAACTTAAACCGGCGGAATTGATTGGAAAAATGTACCATTCAGGAAAAATGGTACGGAGCAGTAGTTTTTTGAGTTGAACATTTGAATTACATTAGAATTTTAAAAAAAGTTAGAGGTGTTTTGTAGTTCAAGAAACTATTACAATTAGTGAGGCAGACTAGTTTATATCTTTAACGGTCAGTTTACATCTTAATAGACACTCATAAACAACTAATAATTATCATGCATTTTACTTGAAATCATTAACGAGTCAAAACAGCTAAAAAATCTGTTGGTATCACTTTGCTCCTAGCTAATAATTTAGGTTTACACGAGCACTCTTAGGACGCGTTTACTTCGCTGCTAATGTCACATTTAGATTAGTAAGATGGATTAAGCAAACACACAGTCTGCCTAAAAAGCTGCTCACTAACCAAAACATGTGCTTAAATTTTCGTTTACTAAGCATATCACTCATGTGTATTAACTAAGCGGCACTTTAAGCTTTTTAAAAATCATTTTTCAAAAGTGTGAAGTTCCAAAAGAACATTTGAGTTGTCAATCAACAAGGAAAAAGATTTTTTTTAGTTAAACTAGCTGTTGGGATCAACTGAAGCCAACTGATTTTTGGTTCCAACTTTTCTATACCTAGGATCCGTACCCTATTTGGGCGATACCAAGTCCAATTCCGAATCAAGAACGTACTGTCCAAGGACTGAGTGAAAAAATTTGGTAAACTTATTTTCAAATTTGAAATGAAAAAAACTGAAAAATAGAAATAGAAATTGGAGAACGAAAAGTAGAAAAAGAAAACTGGAAAATATAAATGTTAGTAAATGGATTTTTGATTTTCCACAACCCATAAAACCTGAATTGAAAGCGGTCGTCTCTAGGTTTAGCTTAGCCTCGTTTTTCCAGCGGTGATTTTTTAGATCACGACGTCCGACGATTACTTATTCGATCATGAGCTTGGTGAGTTGGAACTGTAGAGGGTTAGGAAACATGGCTACTGTGCAAGGGGTGGCGGGTCTCGTTCAAACCTATCGGTCGGCAATTATATTTCTCATGGAAACAAAGATCCGTTGTTAGAGAGCAAAAGACCTCTTGCGTGCACAAGGTTTCCATCAGTTTGCAGGGTCGGATAACGAAGGAAATAGCAGCGGTCTGGCATTAGGATGGAACGATGAAGTGGAGGTTTCTATCACAGTTGTGCATCAAAACTATATTGATTGTTTAGTGCGGTCAACGGTTGGAGATCCGCCATGGAGGTTCACCTGCTATTATGCCTACACGGAAATGCGACGAGGCCAAGAAGCATGGGAGATGTTGAGGGGACTAGCGGAGAACAATAATCTCCCATGGATGGTGATTGAGGACTTCAATGATATTCTTTATGAGTCAGAAGAGAAAGGTAGAATTCCACATCTCGAGTGGAGGTTGCGGGGATTTAGAGAAGCAATCATCGGTAGTGGCCTACGAGATTTCCCATTCCAAGGATACCAGTGGACTTGGGACCGTGGTAAAGGAACTATTAATTGGGTGGAAGAGAAATGGATCGAATTCTTGTCAATGATGATTGGTGGAACAATGTTATGGTGGTCCAAGCATCCTCAATTGAAGCTGTAGTGAGTGATCATATTGCTTTATGGGTAAAGTTTTGTCCGACAATACATGGACGGAAGTGAAGGAGGTTTAAATTCGAGAACATGTTGCTTCGTGAAGATCAAAGAATGCAGAAATATCATTCTTGGGATGATGAGGTGGTCTTTTTGGGGATAATTGCCTTTTCATATACTTTTGTATTACGTATTCCAACTGATACATACAAATACATTTTTGCCATCATTGGCTCTCATACAATTTCCATCTTCTTGTCATTATTTATGTTTTCTTAACTATTTGGGGAAAAGGTGCAAATAAGCTCTCAAACTAACCGAAAAAGTGCAAATCACCCCTTTTATAGGAGGCTCTGTCCGGCCATCGCCATTTGAGGAGGTTCCCGATGGAAATTTTTTATGAAATTTTTTGAGCATCTTCTTCATTAAGTCTAGTTTACCCATACCAAATCTCAGCTAAACATTCAACCGAGAAGGCAGACAAATGATTTTCTGAAGTCAAATGCCTTCACAAGAAGTCGTTGTTTAACCCAAAGCTTTAAAAACATAAGTCTTAGTTACATATTCATTATCAGATAAAAATACATACGGAGTATTAAATTGCATCACTTTCTCTTTATTCTCACTCTTTGTGCTTCTTTCATTTCCTCGATCCTCTTTTTGCTATACAAGATGAGCTCGACTGTCATTTTGTCTCTATACATCCTCATGTCAGCTCCATCTACTGTGTTAATATCCATGCCCATCATCAAGAATTCTACAATCTTCAACACAGACATACCACAGTTTCTCCTGCCATAGATCAACACCACATAACACTTATTAAGAATTGAATTGTTTTATTTCATTTAAATGTGTCATTAAAAGTATGTTTTACCCGTCATTTTGATGAGGACATTCTTCAACACCTTCCACCTCTAACTTCTTATCTCCCATGGGCTCTTCTCCAATATCTTCATACACTTTGTGGATATCCATGATCTTCCGAAGCAGGCACCGCACACTTGGAATATATTGCCTAATCGACCTCCCTTGTAGATTCCCCTCTTCTGCTAAGTGCAATATAAACCCGAATCTTTCTTTGTTTCACCTCCAAGACTAATAAGACCCAATGATGTCTCCTGTTGAGAGGCATAAATACGTAATTAGATTCTATCCAGCTATGTGTATACTTCCATGAAGTGCCCACACTATTGTTCTCTATAACTGACACTTCTGCTGCCTTTTCAACCGTTGATTGTGAAATCAAAATTATATCATGTTCACGCTTCAAAACTTGCAAGAAATAAAAGTTGCATGTATAAAAGAACTGGAGCTTGAACTGAAATTGTTTAATTGCCAAGTAGAACATCCCTATTTCAATATGTTGCACAAAATAATTGTACAAGTTATGAACCCCTACAAACAATATTTATTTAGTCATATAAATAGACATCAAATTGAAGTTCAAGCGTACCGTTGCATCTAGCCATTATGTGTTCACAATTAGCTTTTTTTTACTCCAGGGGGGGTCTGGGGGAGGGGGCTGGGGGCCTGGAGTAATTTGCACTTTTGTGCCTAGCGGATTTCGAACTCGAGACCTCCCACTAGGCACAGTAACCTCACAACCAGCTGGGCTAGAATGCTTGGTTGTGTTCACAAATAGCTTGTATAGCCATGTCTTAGACTTTATTTTGATAGTGTCAAATAACATCGGCTCATTGTTCATGTTGTCTTCTTCCATTCTGTATAATCTTTCACTTTTCTTCTTCAACCGCTTCAGCCATCCAGCATTAAGAAACTCCTCCACCTTCTCAATTTCTTCATTTGGTGGTGGCTCAGTGGGATAATCCTCTCCAAAAGGCCCATAACTTTTTGTGAGAAAACAATTGTGTTCTTCTCTTCTTTTGGCAATTTCTTTCCTCCTCTTTCTTCTACCACTTTCTTCAGCTAGTGTGTATCGATCAGGTGATCGTGCATGCCGCTTTGGTCTTCCATGCCCCACTATATTTTCATGTCCCTTTCAAGATAAAAAATAATATTCGAACTAGTTAATCACATTACTACAAACCTTATAAAAACGACTACTCATATTCGAATTGGTTAATCTCTTCTTCTTTTGTCATCTCTCACCTGAACTGGTTGTTTTTCGCACCCCATTTTCTGCCCTTCCTGCATTTGAACACATTCATGCTTATTTAAAGATATGCATTCTATATCACATAAAGATATTTAATGAACCTTTATTACCTCTGTGTTCATTGGTGGTATTATGCTGATTCCTCTACTTACATCATTTCCTAACACTTGTTTTTTCATGTTGTCTATGTTTGTGATCAATTCATTCATAAACTGCGTCTTGACATCATCACAGATGTTTGCTGTTTTGGTTTCCTTGGAATTTGTTTTCTCATTTTTCCTTTCTGGCTCGCACATCTCTGCTTGATCTCCTTTTTCTTCCCCATCACACTTTTCTACCTCTGCCCCTACTCTTTCCTCATTAGCTTCTTCACCTTCATTATCTTCCATTCTTTCCTCATTTTCGTTTTCATACTCTTCCCTCATATCCTCCACTCTATCATCACGCATTTTCTCTTGCGACTCTGGCCCAAATATGTTAAAATTTGGTGTACCCAATACCCCGTCCTGCTTCCCAGTACCCACACTGCCTCCTTCTGCACCTGCACCCTTCTCTTGTTGCTTGGATTCTAATATGACATGTGTATTATTTTCATTTCCATTCACTTCATCCTCTATAGAATCACCTTCAGTGTCCTCATGTTGTGTCAACTTCTTGAAGTGTGACTCTATTTCTCCAAGTTTTGGGTGTTGCCTCTTCTGTTCCTTTTTCATTGCTTTCAGTTCTGCCACCAATTTTGGAATTTGCTTTCATTATCTTGGCATTTTCCAAATCCAACCATCCCCATCTCATCACCATCCAGCTCATTTTGTTCTTCCTTCTCTTCTCCCCACTGCTATCTGTTGTACTCTTTCTACCACTCTCCCTCTTCCCATCCACCCCATCTTCTTTATTTCTACCACTTTGTCCAATCTACAACCTTAACCTTCTATTGTTTACTAACATAGGAAATTTATTAATTTCCTCTTCAGCAACTACCATGTTTGACCATTCAAACTACAATGAAACATGACATATTAACAAGTTATATATTTTTCTTCACATACCATATGTATAATACAAATATGAAACAACTTACATTCTCATTGCAGAAAATAATTTCACTGAATACAACCATAGAAGGTTTTTTGGTAAATGACCACTTCACAGCCATTGGAATTCTTCTTTCTTTACCTTCCTTGATATTGCAAATTCCAACTTTTTGTAGACCACGCAAAGTTTCAAATGCCCAAACTTAAAGAACAATTAAACATCCTGGGAGCGTTGCTCATTTACCTTTGCACTTCTGCAAACTCTTCACATTTGTTACCATGTTTTTTAGTAATTTGTTCCACACATCATCACCCCACAGGTAATCATTAAACGCAGCCAAATCTTCCACCAAGTTCACATACGATGCTGGTAGCTCCCGTGCCACCTTATTTCCAAATAATCCATGTGATAAGACGTGCAGAAGTGCAAGCTTAACACCATCTTCTCTCTGCTTCCGGGTCATTACTGTCATACTTCTTCAAAGCATCCACGACATCAGTTCTTCTTACACTTTATGCACTTCCAAGATATTTCTTCCAGATATGTCCACTTAGCTGCTCCTGCACCTCAGGCTTTTCTCCACCCATTTCTAACAACAAACATATGTCTGTCTTACAAAAGATTATGACGTTGTTTTGAATATGAAATCGAATGACACCATTCTCCTTCAGTTTGTTCACTATTTTCACATAGTTGTATATTAATTCAAGCTGCAACTATCCACTTGTTATTTTCATTTCTTCTATGTTCAGTACCCATCCAAAAACTATGTTGCTAAAAACCTGTAATTCTTCCTCCAATTTCTTCTTTATCCTCTTCATGACCTCACTTACATTGCAATAGCAATTAATCCTCATGTTATCCATGTTATTCGGTTCCTTCTTCCTAAATGCTCTTCCAATGACCTATTACACCAATTAACAATATGCATCATATACTTTAAAAGAATTGACCAACTTACTTACTATTATGTCAACCAAATAAAACTATTTTCACAATACATTATTCCCTACACCATAACATTATTATCTCAAAATTCATGCACAAATCTTCCACATAATGACTCACCTTCTTCCTATTTCAGTTCCAATATGGTATATTTGTTATTTCATTTACCCTACCTGTTCCAGGAAAGTTGTTGCCAACATGTAATGACCACTGTGTTTCCAATTTACATTAACACGTGCACAACTTTTTTCCATGACCAATTTGATTCCAAAATTGTCACAAACTGTGATATGTACTATTTGTCAATCACTTAGGAGAGATGTAACTCATTATTCCATATTTGTCTACGTTTTATTCCATAAATTTGGAATATTCTTCAGCCTTCATCACATTCTCTGCCATGTCATTCCTGCTATGAATTTCCGTGTAGTTTTACTCCTGCTTTAGGCAATTTCCGTAACTTTTAACATTCTATTCCTGCTATGCTATCTACATTTTCAAAGTTTCTTCTTTGTTTTATATCACATTCTCTCCCATGTAATTCCAAATATGACATGTATTGTTAGTCATTCACATATTTCCATTCGTTTGGCAGAAGTAAGGGTTTATGAATCGTAAAAACAAATTACCATTTCGTCATTGATGCGCACGGTTAAAGGATGACCAGGTTTTTGAGTCTCGGAGTCATCATCTGCCATCTTTAATATAGATTCGGTTTTAGCCGTACCGATCAATTTCGATTCATGTTTATGCTAGGATCGTAGGACACATTGCACCAAATGATCTCCCTTAAAGCTAAGAGACATTTTTGTAATAAAAGTAATAATCAATATATGAATTAGCCAAAAGGCGTTTTTCATTTTAATATTCCAGAAGTTATGTTATTAACTACTCCGTATAAAAATTATACTCGTACAAAATTTACACTTCAAACCTAAGGCTAACCGCAACCCAACTCCGTTAATAAATCAAATTTTCCACAACTTTATACATATTCACTCAATCAATTCATTTTTTGTTGCAACCCAACACCGTCAATATATTCACTCTGCAACGTTTTTTAATAAAGGTCTTACTTTTATTATGTTACATCAATTTTTTCCCAATATTTTGTTGTGAATAATTATGACTTGTAAATCCAAACATTCCAATGTAAAAATAAATAAGTATGGACTTAATTTTTTTGTTACTTCATACATATTTAAAAAAAATTGAAAGATGTAAATAAAATAAAGTGATAAGTTAAAATTATTATTTGAATCTATTTAAGAATTTTTTTTGTCTGAAAACCTCATTTAGTTGTTTTTTTGTGTTTTATATATGTAATATTGATGTCATATAAAAGATTATAAAAAGTTCTGAATTTTGGTATATTTTTTGTAAAAATGAAGCTAAAATAAAAAAGTTACAACACTTTTTTAAAAAATTGGATTTTTTTTAACATGGCCCCACCCTTTCCCACTGGAGGTGTGCCTCCAACCCACTTTGGCACCCCTCTGTACATTGGATTGCGGTGATTTATGGGGTGAAAAGCTCAAAATGGGCTTTTTCACCCCAAGGTCCCCAAGGTTGCAGTCAGTCTAAGAGTTAGAAGTAGGGAAAATGGTGCTTAAAGCTATATATTCAATAATATAAATATAGAATTGATTTGAAATCTAAGGTATTATTAGTATATATGTTGTGGCGACAATCATTTTTTAAAGATATAACTTGATCACATTTAGTTTTATATATGATATATACGGTATTACACATTGATGATTAAACATTTCGATTGTCAATGTTTTATTCATTTTTTTGAAGGAAAGAAACTTAATTAGTATTAATCAAATCATTGTTCAAAATACAATTAAGAAAAACCGGAGGAACATCAAAGCAAGTTTGCAAATCAGGTAAAGAACAAGCCGCTCATGGACAGCCTTGTTCGCTGATCGCCTCGCGTGAGTAAAAGAAATGTAATAAAAATTCTCCGACAAGAGGAGCTGCTTGAAACTTTATGTAGTTCTGCAATGGCACTCGCTGAATCGGACTCCACTTCAAATCAAAATCCAGTATCCAACTCAAAGCCTCCTTGATGCCTACTAGTTCCGCTGTCTAAGGGGGATAAGTTCCCCATCCACGGTCGAGCCCCTCCAGCCACAAAACTCCCTGCCTCATCCCGTAGACACCAGCCCAGACCCACCCTCATACACGAACCGCGGCATCCACGTTCAGTTTCGACCGCCCCAAGGTTGGTTTGCTACAAGATGCCACCCGATCTTTCTGACTTTGGTGACCTACACTTCTGGAAGTCTGAACCTCCTATAACAGCTTTTAACAGAAAAGAGGCCATTTCTTTCCCATCTCTAACAAAGTTTATCCGGTATATCTCGTAAACTAATCGGGATACTTTTGATTAATGAAACATCTTTCTCAATAAATAAATCCTTAAGAATATCCCCATCCCACTCACGCCTCCTGACAACAAAGAGATTAGTCATTGTAGTCTCCTGCAAACCATTAATAATACTCCCTCCGTTCCTATTTTATCTTCCAAATAGATTTGGCACACAATTTAAGATAATGGGTATTGTGTGGTGGAGAGTTGTGCAGAGGAGAGAAAAATGTGTAAGAAATGTTGTGAACCACAAATTCTTTACTAAAAAGGGAAAGTGGAAGTTTTAATTGGAACGGACGAAAAAGCAAAGTTGGAAGTTTTAATAGGAACGGAGGGAGTATCACTTAAGATTCTGGGATTATTAAGATCGGGCAGCCAGGGATCTTTCCAAATGTTGATAGATTTACCATCTCCAACCCGCCAAGGAAACCCATCCCGAATGAGATCTTGGGTCTCAAAAAGACTCTGCCAAATGAAAGAAGGGTTACTTCCAAGATTAGCTGATAAAAAGTCACCTCTTGGAAAATATCGAGCCTTAAAAACCTTCCCTACTAAAGAATCTGGGTGAATAAAAAGACGCCAGACTTGTTTAGCAAGCATTGCTAAGTTAAATTCCCGCAATCTCTTGAACCCCAAACCCCCTTCCTTTTTCGGCCGACATAGGGCAGCCCAATCTTTCCACCTTATACCTCTCCTCGATTTCCCCTTCCACTAGAAGCTATTCATCAGGACTTCAATTTCCTGACATAAATCATTAGGCAACAAAAACACATTCATGGCATAAATCGGCATGGCCGGAATAACCGATTTCAAAAGAATCTCCCATCCCGCTTTAGATAAAAAATTATTATTCTAACTAGTAATTCTTTTCACCACTCTCTGTCTGATGTAGCCTAAAATAGCTCGTTTACCCCTCCAAATTAACGTCGGGAGACCCACTCCCAAAGTATCCTCACTACTAGCCAAACCCACTCCCAACAAATCAATCAATCCCTCTCTGAGCTCAGCTAGGACGTTAGAACTAAAGAAAACCTTTGATTAGTTAAAATTTATTACCCGACCCGACGCTTCTTCATAGTCAATCAATGTCTCCTTAATTAAAGATGCTTCCGAATGAGTGGCTCGAAAAAATAGCAGACTATCATCTGCAAAAAATAAATGAGAAATACTCGGAGCCCCTTGGGCCACTGAAACCCCGTGAAGGCGGCCCATAGATTCATATTTACGGAATAAGGCACTAAGTCCCTCTGCCACAAGTAAAAATAAATAAGGAGAAAGAGGATCCCCTGGAGCAGGCCTCTCCCAGGAAGCGGCAGATCAATCTCTGAGTCATCAAACGGAATAGAATAAGAAACTGAAGAGACGCATTTCAGGACCAAATGCACCCATCAATCGTCAAAGCCCATGTGCCTCATCATTCCTTCCAGAAAGGACCGTTCCACCCGGTCGTAGGCTTTGCTCATATCTAGTTTCAGTGCTACAAATCCCATCTTACCATTCCGCTTTCGTTTCAAAAAATGCTGAGACTCGAAAGCTAACATAATATTATCAACAATATGCCTACCCGGAATGATCACACTCTGCTGTTCTGACACACAAAGGTGTAACAGATGTTTAAATCTGTTCGCTAAAAGCTTAGAAAAAATCATATATATAACATTACACAGCGCTACGGGCCTCCAAACACCAATAACTTCCGGACTATCTTTTTAGGGATCAATACAATATTAGTATGATTAATTCTCTCCGGAAGTTTACCTGTCTCAAAAATCCCCTTACAAAAATTAATAACATCAGGACCCACGACATCCCAATAGTGTTGATAAAAACCCGGGCTCATACCATCCGGTCCGGGTGATTTATCTGGATACATGGCGAATAAAGCCTCTTTGACTTTAGCCCCACTAATTGGCCGAAGGAGCTCCTGGTTATGGGATTCATTTATCTTACGTTGGACACAACTGAACACGAAATCTCCCCTACCAGTACCTGCTGAGAAGATTTGAGAAAAATAGTCTCCAATCAACTTCCCTATCTCGGACCTGTCTTGCTCCCACTGTCCGTTTGAAAGCCTCAAACCTTCAATCTTATTCTACCGCCGTCTATGCTTAACGGAATTATGAAAATAACGGGTATTAAGGTCTCCTCCAACCAACCAAAATTCTTTAGCTCATTGACGCCAAAAAAAGATTTTCTTTTTCCAGCAAATCCAAATATTATTGCTTAACCCGCTGGAATTCACCCGTACACCATGAGTCCGTGCGATTGCGTAAATACTCCCATAGGAGCCAGCTTTCCGAGACTAAATTCCGGTCCAGCTTCTCTTCGACCCAGTTCCGAGAGCCTCTACCCCGTTCCCAGGTAAATTGGTATCTGTGGAATGCAAAATTCCTCAACCCATATGCCCAAACAGTCTCCCGAAAACCCCTTTCCAGCCACGGTGGATGAGGAGCTCTTTCGCGTTTTTCAGAATCAAACATAAGATCATTAAAGTCTCCCATAACAAGCCATGGATGATCATTACCATGACTCAACGTTTTAAGTAACACCCAAGACTCCCTGTGTCTACTCCATTCTGGACATCCATAGAAACCCGTACGTAAATCGCCAACAAACTGCCCCATGGTCTAAACAAACCTTAACATCAATAAAATGAGAAGAAGAGTGCAGCAACTGAACTTGAATTCCTTCCTCCCAAAGTAAAGCCAAACCTCTGCTATGTCCAACATTATCAACTACCACACAATGAGCCATGCCCACCTTTCTTCTAATAATCTCCATCCTATCATAATTGGACAGAGTCTCCATCAAAAAATCAACGACGGCCGCTTCAAGTGGACCACGTCCACTAACGCTTGAACTGTCGCCGGGTTCCCTAGCCCGCGACAGTTCCAACTAAAACAACTCATGATTCTCGTCGGGTCTGGGAACCAAAACCCGCCGCTACACCATTTTTTGGAAAGTAAACTTCCGTATTTTGTGAATTAAAAGTCTTCTCATGTGAAGACCCCGCAACAGTCCCCACATCAACTGAGGACTTCCTTTTTCTGGTGGAAACCCCCACATCCTGTTGTGAGATTTTGATGCCTTCCTCCACCAGCATATTACTGCTACCTCCCGAACATATAGAACTCAAAGGACTCCCATGCAAAAATTGGCCTGCTTCATTAGTCAGCCATCTACTGCCCCTGCCCGAACCCCCTCTTCTATTTCCAGCATGTAACCAACTTCCATACTCCTCCTTTCCTTCCTCAGCAAATGCAAAACGTTTAGGACACATGCGATCCGTGTGACTCATAAGACCACAAATGAAACAAAAGTGTTGTAATCTTTCATACTTCAAATCTATCCAAATAGGTACACCGGCCCGTTTGAGTTTCACACGACGCCTCAAGGGAACGTCCCCAGCAATTGACACTAATACGCATGTACTCGTACAAATCCCCTTTAAAATTGTTATCATCCACTTATATAAAAGCACCAACCTGATTGCCAATGATTATAGCAACTTTCTCCGTGAAAAGCTCGAAAGGTATATTGTATGCATGGACCGAGAATGCCATATGAGTTAAAGGAATCAAGGCCGGATTAGACTTAGTCTCCACCTTCTGTAAAATCAGCAGAGAATTGTCGAAACACCAAGGCCCATCCACCCACATTCTTTCAAAATCAACAATATTGACAAATTGAAATAGGAACCTGCGTTCTCCAAATTCACGTATATTCACTCCTCCCCCCGGACGCCAAACATCAGCCATTGTATCTCTGAAAAAGGGAAACTTGATCGACCTATCCGTTAATAGCCTTCCGACCATGCAAAGTGGTGCCTCAACCCGCACCTCATCTCCCAAAACTTCATCCAAATCCACCCCGTCTTCTTCATCATCGTTGAGATTCAACTGAGCATACGTCTCCTCCATGTCTTCCGCCATAACGACGGTAGAAATCAGAATTCGACAGCAACCTTTCCACGTGAACAGTGAAAGTAGCGGCGAAACCCTAGACAACTAGGCAGAACTAACTAATTTTTGGTACATGTACATATTACGCACGAGAATATTAAAAAATGTCAATGTTTTATTCATAATTATGTTCCCTTGGACTTATGTTGTCACTGAGTAAGTGAAAATTTATATGATAAAACATAGTCCTAAAATAGCTCCACAATGATCATCAACAAAGGGATATTGATTATATGTGATAAGATAGATATGTGGACTGCATCATATCTTTAGAAAGTATAGTTGATCTCACAACTATGAGTTCTTGTAATTCATGATGGTCACATACATATTTTAGAGAATATTTGCATACTCACTGAGAAACCATTTAATAAGTTTTGCTCATGTGTCTATGAGATTATCGGCGTATAAAGTAATGTAATAGTCCTCCGACTTGAGGTCAATACGTACTACATGTGCGGAGTGATGTACTTTGATCATGACCAACGTTTGCACTCTAATCAGGGTAGATACGTCATGTGTTGGATACATCATGAAGCACATGGAGTAGTAATTGAACCAAGAAAGGATTCATTCCTCGTAATAGATTAAGAGAGAACATTATACTTCGCATATCTAGATCATAAAGTCATTGGCCACTATAAATATATATTCATTTTGGATATCGAATATAATTGTTATGTATCATCGAGAAAGATGAGAGATAGAGACTAAGTTATTGGAATAGACACAATATCAAGTTCTAAACTTAATCGAATGTTCGTTGAATGAAAGGACTGTATCACTATGATCTTTATATTATAGGGAGTTTGAATAGTCCTCACAAACGTCCTTATATATTAATATTGTCTGATAAATCATCTAGGAATTCTGGTAAGAACTTAGTTTGATTAGTGCTTAATATATAAGGCCATATGGGTCACACAACAAGTGATTATACACTCTAAATGAATTGTTAAGGAATTAAATATTATTATTTGGATTAAATAATATTTAATTCATAATGTTGAGAATAAGATGAGTTAAATATTAATTAGATTAGTATATTTAATTCATCATGAAGGATTATTCTATTTGATAGAATTAATTAAGTAAAATAAATTAGACTTATTATACATAATTAAGATGTATTTGTAATTAAATAAAGTTGGTGTTTTTTTTATGATTTGGAATTAAAAGGTAACAGAAATAAAATAAATAATAATGTATATATAACTAGTAGAGAGTGGTTCTACTTAATCTACTTATTTAATTAAGCAGACAGAGTCATGTGTTTAGACCCGTTTTCAGATATGGTCATATGTTTCATTTTTTATCAAAGTGGTTCATGTGTTTGAATACCGTTATCACAAGAGGGTCCTGACACTTGACGCCGTTAATAATATTCTGAGGAAGATGATCAACAATAACTCCGATTTTCAAAAGTGCCCGAAAAATTTAAAAAAAAAATCAAAAGGTGCGCCTCAACAAGACGATCGCTAGACCATCTTTCTTTTTTGTTTTCAGCCACCCTTGTCAGTTATGGCCAGAAAGTCCACCAGAAACGTTATATTAGCAAATTAATTTTTCAAAAATAATCCAAACAAATCCAAAAAATTTAAAGGCAAACGTGGTTTGGAGGTCATCTTGATGAAGCGCTCATTCTTGTATTTTTCTTTTAATTTTCCGAGCACTTTTGAAAATTGAAGTTACTATTAATCTTCTTCTTCAAGCGTTTTTAATGGCGTGACCCTTTTATGATAACGGAATTTAAACGCATGAATCACTTCGATAAAAAAAATGAATCACATAATCCTATCTGAAAGCAGACTCAACCACAAGTACATTTTCCTTACTTTTTCCTTTAAATAATAATGAAGTGTTGATCATTATTAGGGGTGGACTCGGGTCCGGGCCGGGTCCGGGTCGGGCCTAGGCCCGGGCGGGCCGGCGGTTCAAGAATGGTGGACCCGGGACCGGCACGGGTAGCCACCGGGTCCGGTCCGGGTCCGGGCCGGGCCTCCGGTTTTTTTTTTTTTGCTTTCCTAACCCCCCCTCACCCCCCACCCTCCCAAACCCCCCCAAACCCCCCCAAACCCATCAAGCCCAACCCGGGTGGAACCCCAAAAATGAAAAAAAAAAAAAATCAATTTGGCCTGGGCCCGGGCCCGACCCGGCCGGGCCGGTTCACCAAAATTGAGACCCGAGCCCGGACCCGCCCTACCCCCCGGGCCTAGGCCCGACCCGGACCCGGACCCGAGAACCGGTCCGGTCCCGGTCCCGCACAGTAGCGGGCCGGGCCGGTCCACGGGCCGAGTGGTCCGACCCGAGTC
Organism: Cuscuta europaea; assembly: GCA_945859875.1. Classification (NCBI taxonomy): domain Eukaryota; kingdom Viridiplantae; phylum Streptophyta; class Magnoliopsida; order Solanales; family Convolvulaceae; genus Cuscuta; species Cuscuta europaea. The sequence goes on along the minus strand of CAMAPE010000019.1, from coordinate 1,745,376 downwards.
CAAGCCTAATCATGATAGAACTAGAAGTCATTAATGAGAAAGAATTTCATTCGGATTGGGAAATTAGTTTAGAACCAGTATAAATACATCATCACGCTTCATAATTTGTAGGCCAGTTTTCTAGATTCAGCATCACCAGTTTATTTACTATCTTTTCCCTTTGGGAGATCTAACCGTTCTTTCGAGAAGGAGTAATCATGTGAATACCTGAGAATCTAAGATCAAGTATTATCAGTGCTAGACTGGAAGATCCATAAGTTCTAACTCAGATCTATTATTTTGTTATATTCGTTATTTTGTCGTAATCAGAGAAGATCTGTTTGGAAAAATTTTAAACTTCCGTTGTTCTACTTTCAAGGTACGTTACATGAATTTCCTAACAAATATTACATTTGAACCTAAGGTACATTATCGAATAATATATCAAGCAAACAATACACGCAAAAACACTATTTTACCAAAGACTTGAGCTTCTACATCTTAAAAACCACGTTGATTTCCATAAACAAATTCATAATATGCTTTTGTATTACAAAATTGAAAAGATTCGCCACCTAAAAGACACAGAAAGAAGGGTTCATCATCATCAGCTCCTAAAGGGTTTACATCTGTTCATACTCTCCACCTAAAGGGCGTTGGATTTGGATATAATATGCAAACTAACCACATTTTCAAGGTTTCATAAACATTTTGCGGAACTCATCATTTGATTTAGGGTTCTCGTCACCTTTATCTGCTATTTGCTCTGATTTCTGTTTACTCTTGATTACGGCTCTTGGCATTGCAAATACATTCTTACCCATCAGCTGGATTTTATCTCCCTGTGTATCAACTGAAGGGGCTCTTTTAGGCACTCGACTCTGATTTGAAACTTCACCGCTATCATTGGGGTCTGATTTTGATACTTGACCACCACGATCCGCTGCCACAGAGGTATTAAAAGAATAAAAGATAAAATGTAGATCCATGATTGATTTTACACATTTCATCATGATGGGGTTGATTGGAATCCAAAAAATTATAGGAAAAGAAAATAGAGGGCAAATTTTAAAGGAGAAAAATTGGGGGGAAATTTGAAGAGAGAAAATATGGTGGGAAATCGAAAAGAGAAAATTTGGGGGGCAACCGTCATCGAAATCGGACTGGAGACCCTTCAGAAACCGTTAAATCATACACAGAGGAGTCGGAGTATTCCACGAACAGATATACAACTCCCACGTCCAATACACCAAGAGCAAGTGTGGGAAAACTGAATAGGCAAATAAAGGAAAAGACTAACTACACTAATGCTGGAATGTAATTGTGCAATTTCCGAATTTTGTAATTGTGCAATTTCCAAATAGTTTCCACCTAGCACTGTGGCTGTCTACCACCTCAACTTCAAGAACAATTTTATGCTGGTTTAATTATTGTTTGTATTCTAGGTATTACTCATTAACTTCAATACTAGTATATTTTATTGTTCAAATATATAAATACTCCCCCAGTCCCAAATTGTAAGATACATTTACTATTCACTTGGTCAACACAAATCACTCTTAATCTTTTACTTTGTATATCAAAAGTTTATGAAATTTGAATTATTTTTTGCAGCTTTTGTAGCGGTTTTAATGTAGTTTCTGAATATGTAAATTTTATTTTCTAAAACTAATTTGAGTGTTGACAGGGATCAATTTGCTTTATCATCGATCAAACATCGTAAACCGTAAATTATCTTACAAATTGGGACGGAGGGAGTATATATTAGGGTCCTTTATAATGTATATAGGTTTTTTTATTGTGTTGACTGGGTTAATCCGGTTTAGACCAGGCTGACCCAGCGAGTCCGGGTTGAACCGTGACCCAATCATTTGGTCAGGTCAATTACCGGTCCGGTTCTTACAACATAGATTTTATGCCAAAAAAATCGGTATCATATAAAGACTAAGAATATACTAATATTTGTGTATATATTTTGAAAAGTTTTAATGAAATTTAATACTCCCGCAGTCTCATTTTGTAAGATACTTTTCTTATTCACTTGGTCAACACAAATCACTCTTAATCTCTTACTTTATATATCAATTTTTTATCAAATTTGATTCTGGTTTTTGCGACTTTGTAAAGCTTTTAATGTAGTTTCTAAATATGTAATGCTTTTTTTTATAAAAATAATTTGAGTGCGAACAAGGATCCGTTTGCTTTATAGCCAGTAAAACATCGTAAACCGTAAAGTAACTTATTACAATTCGGGACGGAGGAAGTAATACTTTTGTATTTTTGTATTTTCCAAGGTAAAATTAAAAAACTGGCTTTGTCTCTTTTTCCTTCCCTTCAATTTTATGTTTTAAAGTTAAGTTTGTGTTAACTTTCACCAACCATTTTTTGGGGCCAGTCCTTTTCCTCTTTTCTGCCGAGGATCTGACTTCAGAATGCTCAGATTCTTTCCGTGCAGTGTTTGCTTATTCTTTGCCAGAGCTGCTACCAGGTGTGCATCATCACAAAAATCCACATAGGCTAATCCCTTCAAAATTGTAGACAGAAAAATTATAAACTATGGAATGCAAAGCCCCCGGATGATGCACATATACAGAACATCAAGAGCTTGCTTCAAAAGGAGAGAGATGGAGGAATTGAGAGAACAAGAAAAGTACTCTTGATTTTCCAGTGAACTTGTCAGTCAATATTCGAATAGCAACAACTCCACCAACATCACTGAAGAACTTCTGTAGGTCATCATATTTGGCCTGATCAATTATTTTTAAACAAATTAGTTGTCCAATCAACCAAGTGAAGAAGATTGCATGTTCCTCCCAAAAAGAAATTACTCAAAATAAAACAGAAATAGAGAACACACCTTGGGGCTAAGGTTGGAGACAAATGCAGTGCACTGGTCAGTGTACTGTTTTGGCTTTCCGGACGATACATGTTCCTTTTCTTTCTTGCTTGTACCTGCTGGTTCTATTTCTTCTACAACCACATCCATTTTGATTGCACCAAGCAAGTCAATAGCCTTTGTTTTCCCCTTTTCCTCAGTGGACTTGGAATTATTGGCCTTCTCTTTACGACGTTTTGCTGCAGGCCTTTCATCTAATGCGTCTGAGAGTGGTTTTCTCTTTTCAATCGTTCCTTTCTGAACAATAGTCTCCCTAAGTTCAGATGATGTCCAACTATTTTTGCTCTCCTGCTGTAGCCTAAAAAGCTGCAGCTCTTCTAGACGAGGAGTAACCTGAGTTTATTAAAGAAACATAGTACACTTATAGAAATTATGTATTGCTGCATTCGCTTACCAGCATTCATAATGAAAGTCAAACGAAGATATAAGCTTAAAACTATATCCCCTAAAAAAGAGAGTGTTTGTTGTCGTTGAGTTCAGTATTACAAACAAGGCCTTCTATTAAAATATGTACAGGACGTTAAATCAAATAAAAAGTGCTCACGATATTTTTCAAAATGACAAATAAGCACAAAATTGGGATATGGCTTCAGCCAAAATTGGCACTGAAGACATGGTAAGAGAGATATTTGATCTAGCATAGAGAAATAGCAAGAAAATTGAGGTGTCGGATAGGAAGTGAAAATGTGTGCATTTAGAGTAATACTGAACTAGAACTTGGAGATCAGGAAACATGCCCTACTCATTGTTTGACCAAAAAACTTCTGATTGAGGGTATGAGTGAGACAAAAAAGATAGTTTTGGTTTTTACTCTTTGAATCAGTAATAGAAGTAGAACTTTGTGGAGTGGGAGAATTTGGTTGAGCCAAAAATCTTTGGCATTGATGCTGTTTGACAGAGTTACGGAAAAAATTATTTAAAAAATGATTTATCAATTATTTAAAAATCTTTGGCATTGATGCTTCTGAAATTAAATCGATTTCAAGAATACGAAATTGCTTTTCAGAATTTTGACAAATTCTTTTAATATTTGATACTTTGATACCTGATGTAGCAGAAAGAACACCTTATACGTGAACCAAATGACAGCAGAAAAAATAGTTGAACGTCCACTTACCTTTTGCACAGCAAAATCAAGGTCTTCCAGGGAACCATACTCTCTCTCAAAGCGAACCCAAGAATGGCATATGTCCTGAAGGATTCTGTTTTTTAGAAGAAGAATATATCATCTAATTCAAGATATAAATCACAACTTTTTATCAAAATGAAAACATTGTCCAAGAATCCTACAACTGTAAATTCACATCCAACCATGGCGTGAAAAGCAGGAATATACACAGCATGTATAGAAAATTCGAACCCAACAGTAGCAAGGTAGAACTCATATTTAGATATTAAGCCATCGTTATCAATTTAGACTACAACTGCACGCTGAATTGAAAAGCTAAACGATAACAAGTAAAAGTTAAAAGCTACAGAGTACAAATATCTAGTGTTGATGCAGATGTATTGTAATTTAATAGTGACATGGGCTTTCCATATATTTAAAAATAAACAAATTGAAAAATCAATGAATAATGAATAAAATGTGTTTTCTTTTGTAAAATAATAGGGTTATCTCTGGAAACAAAAATCGTTTGAAGTTTTTTTGTGACACTTTCCACAAGATAGCATCTAAAAGTACGTTGTCACTTTAAGTTCATATGTATTTAAAAAATAAAGCTTATAAATTCATTATAGGCTATTATAAGCTCTAAAAACCAAAGCCTTATCATTTTCCAACGTGGTCACTGACTCACTGTGCTTGATATAGTTTAAAAAGAAATTTCACAAAATGTATCATAGACTTTTGAGGCATGACAATACGGCACACTTTTATGGTAGAACATAAGGCACTTGTCAATTGTTCAAATTTTGTTTTCGCCAATTAATAAAGCTCTTAGCAAGTGTTCATAGAACTAGTTAGCCACATCAACAACATCCAAGCCTTAACTAATTAGCCACAAAAAATAAATAAAAAATCCAGAATTAAAAATTGCTTTAATTGTTTTTGCCATTTTTACAACTGCCAAAGTCTAATCTGATCTGGCCTGTTTAAGTCTGGTCCGGAACTGAAACCAGTCCAAATAAAAACATCCTAAAGATGAGCAGAACATTGCGAGGAAACTAACATCACTCCCATTAAAATTTATATATTGTCAGAAATGATTATAAAAAGAGTTCAGCGTGGAAATTTACCTCTGAGCCTGTCCCTGGGAATTTTTTGCTATAACATCTCTTGTACAGTGACCTAGCTTTACTCAGTTGACCCGTCTCTATTTCCATGGATATATAGGCTTTCCAGGCGTCAAGCATAGATCCACTGCAACACACAGCAAGGTGGCAGATCTTATAGGAAATGAAGCAACACTTCAACTGGCATGATGAAATATACTTACCAGAACTTAAGTAAGTTTTCCCAAACACCACCAGCAGCAATTAAATTTTTTCCCAGGTTAGCCTCTAAATGGGCCCAGTAGCTATGCATCTGTATTAACTTTTCAGTATTCTTCAGATGTGGGGATAAATAATCTGATGCACGCTGTAATACAACAAATAAACCAACCTTAGAATATTACAGAATAAGAAAGTGCATATTGATTTTGTTTTCTTCTTTTTATTGGATAAGTGAAGTTCATCAACTTCCAATTACTCATTTACTTGTTTCCTATGGGGGAGCAAGATGCATGATGAACACTTTAGGTCAATATGGTGGATCATCAGCAACAGATAAGCACAAGTTTTAGAAAGCAATTACACCTGAAATGTGTCATGTATCATTGTATAACCCAAGTCAGTGCCAACTCCTGTTGAAGACATCGTCCGCCTTAAGCTATCAACTCTTGTGAGAAAAACTTCAAGATACTGCAGCAGGAGCCCAGTAATCAATTCCGAGCAGTGTTGGACAGATGCTTACTAATGCAATCATCCAATTAAATTGTTGTTATCATTAAAAGAGCATATGTGAGGCTCAAAGTGGACAAAGTCGGCTAAGTCCCTACTCCCTAGCCCGCATAAAGCCCACATTGCTCATCATCATCATCATTACCCCAGTGCCGCAAAGGCTCCCACCTACGGTGGGGTAAGGGGGGTCGGATGTACGCAGTCTTACCCTTGTACTACAGCACAGAGAGACTGTTTCTGGATGACCCATGGTGAAAATCACGTCCAAAACTGCATGGACCGACTGTTGCTTCATAAAAAGAAGCGCAGACGGTTTATTGAGCCATTTTGCTTTATTCCATCATATTCCCAAGCCAAAAAATAGTAACTCTTTGGCGCCATTGCAAATGATGGAAAAAAAGCCCACATTGCTATATCATATAAATATAAAGAGGGATTAGGGAAAACTTCATCGCATCATTATATTTTCCCAAAGTCATATCCTGCTTTTTCCAGAAAAATATTATCCTCAATAAAGTTTGATCAGCAAAACATAAGAAACCCAACATTCACGATTTTTGTCACAACACCGTTAGTACTTAAGTGAACGAACAATCAAGCAAAGAGAAAAAGTGAAAAACGCATCTATGATCTACCTCTTCGATGCTTAGGAAAGTACATTGAAGTGACTTCTCAAAAACCTGGACAACACACAAAAGGAAAGTGTAAGAAAAGCGCATTCTTGAGCTGTGAAGACTTAAGAATCAAGACTACAAATGATGCAGTTTCTCAACAAGGTCCAACATGGCCACTACTAGTTAATAGTTCATTGAATACAAATTGCAAAGAAATTCCAAAGAACACAATATCAGTGCATGACCATATTAAGAACCGGGCCACAATTCTACGATGCCCAGAAAAATTAGTACTCAATCAATGAATTTAAGGATATTTCCATATTTCCATAAACACCGATGTTTTACCCTTTGGGCATCATATATTCACATATCATGAATAAAATAAATGGGGAAAACGTCAAAGGATGTTTGTTTTTCTTTAAACATGTGTGCGCACACCCAAACCAGTGTGGAAATTTCACTTTTAGTCCTTCGGTTGTGGTGTAGAACTGTAGATTCAATCCATACCCTCTGTAATATGACACAAAGATTTACTACCTAATTTTCTATTGAAGCAGCACTTGTAGTCGATGGCATGCTAACTGAATCCCTAATGCCAAAGACTAAGAGCAACACTTCAACAAAAACTCACAAACTAAATACTACTTCTGTTCTCTTTTAAGTGCAACACTTGTTTTTCACATTTGTCAATACACATCTTTGACCATTAATATATTTAAATCTCTATTAGTAAAAATAAATAAAAATCAAATTTTGAAAATTTAAGATGAAATAAATTTAACAATATTTTTCAAGAAAAATAACACATTAATAAATAGAGCGTACTCAAAGAAAAACATGTGAATAGTGTAAATTCAACATGTTGCACTTATTTAAGAACGAAAGTAGTATAACCTAGAAGTTAAAGTGTCATATTGCTTGTATGACTACGAAGCACGGAAACTTCCCCTAGCATATGTTGCCCTATTTTGGAAACTTGGAAGCGTTTGGGAAACTTGGAAACTTCAAAATCCCATTTCGGACCGATTTTCATAATTAAGAAGAAATGGGAATCCTGTTTCCCAAATAATTAACATTTTGAGAACTTTGAGTTTTCAACATTTTTCTTTTTTAGGGATTCCTTGATGGAAAACAGCGACTTGTAAAGATCTTTAATGAATTTTATGAAACTTCTCAGCAACTTTGCAATATTACATAACGCAACGCATTGTTAGAAATGTATTACATTTGATATATAATTACGTATTGATATGTATTAATTTCTAAATTTGAACATGTACTTATGTATTTATTATTGGGTTATTATACAAGTTATATGAAAAAATAATGTGCATATGTATATAAATGAAAAAACATTTGTACATACATGAAAAAGTATTTTTAAACATAGCCTTATATTTTTAAATATTTACGTGTTTCCCTCACGTTTTGTATACTATATTTTATCACATTTCTCGAGTTTACTGTTTACCGGTTCGTGTTTTCGTACTACTTAGCTATGTGCAGATTATTTAAAGGGAAGTTTGAGCACTCTATGTGAGAAACCAGCAAAGCTTTAGGACCAGAACATACAGTGGTTTGTTCATCCGCAGAAGCACGATTCCGTTCAAGACATAGTAGATAGCGAGTCCACAATTCTCCAGACCAAGGACAGTTTCGAGTGGCCCTATGATGAATGTCTCTCACAATCCTGGAAGTCTGAAATGAAGGATCTTCTTTATTTTAAACAGTATATCCACTATTTAACTAAACAGAGAATCGAAGGAGGGGAGGGAACCTTCAAGGTTTTGCCCATGTAGAGAGTATAGTTAAGCCAGATATCACAAGAAATTGGAAAGTCAGTTACAGCACGTTCATACAATATCTGAGTCCTAGCCAGGTCCCCAGCTGACTGCTCAAATTTCAAATAAGACTGAAAAGAACAAAAGAGTGATTTGAATTCTTACACGGTCATAAACTCACAATTAAAAAAATTACTTAGTTACTAACAGGTACTCATCATTTTCATTTACCCCAGTGCCGCAAAGGCTCCCACCTACAGTGGGGTAAGGGGGGGTCGGATGTACGCAGTCTTACCCCTGTACTAAAGCACAGAGAGACTGTTTCCGGATGACCCATAGTGAAAATCGCGTCCAAAATTGCATGGACTGACTGCTGCTCCACAACAAAGAAGCGCAGACAGTTTAGTGAGCAATTTTGCTTTATTCCATCATAATCTCAAGCCAAAAAATAATGAATCTTTGGCTCCATTACTAACAGGTACTATTTTACAAAAATAGATATAATAAACTTGGTTTGGGTTATCGGTCCAAATTAAAAGATCTTTTTACATTGTCGGTATATGCATCTTACCATGAAAAAATCAGGTAGATGAGAGTGGAAAACTGTAAATCAACTCAACTGCCATTGAAGCTTATAGGGAATGACACAAAGAAATATAATGCCAATGTAAAATATTATTCTGGCTGCACATTCACATGTAGAGACATCTTACCCATTCATTTTCATTTACCCCAGTGCCGCAAAGGCTCCCACCTACGGTGGGGTAAGGGGGGTCGGATGTACGCAGTCTTACCCCTGTACTAAAGCACAGAGAGACTGTTTCCGGATGACCCATAGTGAAAATCCCGTCCAAAATTGCATGGACTGACTGCTGCTTCATAACAAAGAAGCGCAGACAGTTTAGTGAGTCATTTTGCTTTATTCCATCATAATCTCAAGCCAAAAAATAATGAATCTTTGGCTTCATTGCAAATGATGGAAAAAGACATCTTACCCATTAAAAACAAGATATTTGATATTATAAACACTGAATCCAAAACATTCAGATACACTCTGTATCAAGATATCAAGCCAAACAACCCTACTCCACCACAAAAGCTAGCACACCTGTTAAGGTTTAGCATTGATTTAAGTACCAATTTCTCATATCTGAAGAATTAGTTACAATTTCCAGGCTCCAGCATGGTATAAACATTCCAATCGGTTCAAAGTCTGTATTATAACCTTCACCTAAGTGCTAAATGTTAAAGAAAAACAACAACGAATAGATATAATAGTGGAGTAATAGTATTGATAATTAGCACTTGAACAGTGATAAAAAAATCATACTCATGTACAGATGCACAGTATTAATGAACGGTAACTTTCGTCTCCTGTATTCAATGGAAACTGTAATTAAAAATCTAATAAATAATTAGTGTATTCATGCACATTACCAACGACTGCTACTTTTAAAAAGGTGAAGTGAAAGAATAAAAATATAAATTTGGTGACAAGGTTACAAAGACAAGACGTCAAGACCTAGCTGGTTCAAAATATTACCACTATGAGCTATGGAAGGTTCAACTTTCTTTTCCCAAATATGATCGAATGGCCTCATTTCTAAACAATCATATCTACAAGTTGCATTGGAGAAAAAATAATGCACACATAACAAAGATCCCAAGTAATCTAAAATATTCCGAGTTTTTTAAAATCTCATATCATAAATGATAAGCACAAAAAGATAAAAATGGAGACCATGAATTGTTGAAGTCTGTCTGCCTCATTCGCATCCTTGTTTGATATTTGACCCTCAAAGTTGAGTCGGGCATTCAACATCTCTAGGGCTTTTTTATATGCAGATGCCACATGTGAAGGAAGTCCATCCAAATTACTGGAGTTGACATCAATATTACCACCCTGTTCAACTTCCCACTCCTTGTATGCTAGAAGAGAATTTTTCATGTCCGCAAGGGGGATAGACAGTTGTCGGTGAAACAAACTTCTAATTCGTTGGACCTGCTTGTCCCTCACCTGTCATAAGATGTAATTAGCATTGTCGAACTGGTCAGCCTAGTAGGGATTGTATATTTGAACTATAACATTTAAACTTTTAAAATAAAGAAACAACAAAGATGCGACATAGAATAATCAAAGATGTGTAAAACACAAGAGGTGAAGATGAAAAAATACAATGAGGAAAAAGGAAGCACCTCGGGATCAGTTCCTTCAATTGTGAAAAGAACGGCTTGTTCAAACTCCCTATATAACTCCCATATCCTGCCACCTTCAGTGACATGCAAACCAGCAGCTGTAAGGGCCCGTTCAAAGAGATTTCGTGCTTTTGATATACCATCTACTGAACATGACCTCACTGATGGGTCATGTTCTTGAACGTAAATTAAGTAGTCACACCATAAAGCCACAGACTGCAGAGAGAAAAGTTCAGCTTAGCTTTACAAAACCATGAGTTTGAGTTAGCTAAGAAGGCTACAGAGTATATTATTTATTTCCTCCTCAAAAGTATAAAAAATCTGACAAGCACTACTTCCAATTTGTCCGGGACTTAAAATGTGGTTCAATTTCTTAAAACGTGGCTTTTTCTGTTATCGCTTTCTTTATTAACTTAAGCATACGTGAGCACCAACACAGCCCAAAGATAAAAAGAATTTCAGTATCTACCACAAAATGTGAAGATTTAAAAGCCTGGAATTGGTGGCAGTTAAATTAAAAGATTTTGTTCTTATCTGTATATGCTCAAGCTACCATCACCTCAATATTACGAAGTAAGTAACTATTTTATCGCCTCATCGGTAGAACGTTAATATTACGGTTTGAAGGAGAGAAGTTCTATCCAGTGCATGAGATACTTCTAGAGCAATAAGCATATAAACTCTGATTATCATATCAAAACTTAATACACAAAAGATGTCTGCATTCTTTAATGCTAAATCTACATGTTTCCCTTGATCAGTGTATTCTTAGGAAAGAAATAAAGGCGTATTTTATATAAAGGAGCATAGCTAACCAGGTATTCAGACACTCCACGTTCATATAACTTTTGAACAGCTTGGAAAGCCTCAGATCTGCATGTAAAGAAAGAAATTGAGTATGATACACAATATTACATAGGTTTAAATACATTTTAGTCCATTCAAAGATAACATATTTTGTTTTAGGTCCCTGTAAAATATTTTTTTCATCCACGTGATATGCATTATTTTAACTCCGCCATGAAATCATTTTTTTGGTATCATGCCTGTCCCAAGCCAGGATAAAGGAGGAGGGTGTTGTGGTAGGCGCGTAACGGCCAACAGTATCACTTAGTCACATCACATGACATGAATCGAAATATGAATATCGCTACAGCTAGGTCGTCGCCCGTAAGCGACGCGTCATCCCTCCGCCTGGGGGGGTGTCAAATGAGCAAGGGCGCGCTACATTTCATAGGCCTGGGTGTGGTGATAAGAATGCTAAGGCTGCTAGGTCATCACCCGGAAGCGATGCGCCACTCCAATGCCCGAGGATGGTGTCAAATATGCAAGGGCCTGGTGGGGGTCGATGTGGGGTGAAGAAGAGAAGGCAGGGTGTTAGATTGTGCTTTGGGACATGGAATGTTGGCTCTCTTACGGGAAGATCATCTGAGATAGCTGAGGTTATGAAGAGGAGGAATATTAGCATAATGTGCATGCAAGAAACTAAGTGGGTTGGAGAAAAGGCTCGCGAGATTAATCCCAGAGGTTTTAAACTTTGGCACTCGGGGAGAGAGAGGAACAGAAATGGAGTAGGCATTATGGTGGCACATGATTATGTTGACGGTGTGGTTGAAGTGTTTAGGAAGAACGATCGCATCATGAGCATTAAGTTGATAATAGGGGATGAGATCGTGTCCGTGGTTAGTGCCTATGCACCACAAGTGGGATTGGATGCATCTATCACTCAACAATTTTGGGATGATCTTGAGGAAGTGGTGCGACGAGTGCCAAGGGGAGAGAAACTGGCCATAGGAGGCGACCTCAACGAGCATGTGGGCCCAAGTCGTGATGGTTTTGAGAGTGTCCATGGCAGACATGGTTTTGGCACTAGAAATGAAGCGGGGAAGAACATTCTGGATTTTGCCTCGACATATGAGTTGGCTGTGATGAACACTTGGTTCAAGAAAAGAGACTCTCACCTTGTCACCTATAGAAGTGGAGCTAATAGTACCCAAATTGACTACTTTTTAGTACGGACGACTTGGAGAACTAGCTACACTGATTATAAGGTTATCCCAGGTGAGAGTGCTGTCACTCAGCATAGGATGCTTGTGCTTGATTTTCGAGGTAAAAAGAGTGGACAAGTTAAGGTACAAGTGGAGCCAAAGATAAAATGGTGAAGGCTCGAGGGGAATCTCCAACAAAGTTTTGCACACAAAATGTTGGAGGAAGATGTTTGGTCTATTGATAATGACGCACACGTGGATGATGTGTGGTTATCAATGGAGTCCACCATTAACAAAGTGGCGAAGGAGATACTCGGAGAATCTAAAGGATGTCTGCCACCAAAAAAGGACACATCTTGGTGGAATGATGAGGTGAAACAAGCAATAAGGACCAAAAGAGAATGCTATAAGAAATTGGGCAAAAGTTGGAGCGACGAGAACATAGAGGAGTACAAAGAGGCTAGAAGAAGAGCAAAGAAAGCTGTGAAGGAAGCCAAAGGAAAAGTGAATAAGGAATTGTATGTAAAGTTGGATTCTAAGGAAGGAGAAAAAGATATCTACAGACTTGCTCGCCTTCTTGACCGTAGGACTCAATATATCGGAAAAGTTAAGTGTGTGAAGGATGTTGATCAAAGGGTATTAATGGACGACAAAGAAATAAAAGAGAGGTGGAGGTCATATTTTGATACCTTGTTCAACGGGAATAAAGTCCAAGGTATTGATGATCTTACTATACCAGAGTGTATGGTAAATAGGGACTTCGTGAGAAGGATTCAAACAACAAAAGTTATAGAGGCTATGAGAAAAATGGGCCGGAAGAAAGCAGTGGGCCCAGATGGCATACCGATCGAGGCTTGGAGAAGTTTGGGAGAGAAAGGCATTGAGTGGCTAACACGTTTCTTCAACATGATTTGGAGAAACAACAAAATGCCAGTGAGTTGGCGGAAGAGTACTCTCATTCCCTTATTTAAAAATAAGGGTGATGTACAATAATGTGCTAACTATCGAGGGATTAAGCTTATGAGTCACACCATGAAACTTTGGGAGCGAGTGGTTGAGCAAAGACTACGTAAAAGTGTGAAAAATTCGGAGAATCAATTTGGTTTTATGCCTGGACGCTCAACAACTGAGGTCATTCACCTTCTTAGACAAGTTGTGGAGAAGTATAGAGACACTAAAAAGGTTCTGCATTTGGTGTTCATTGACTTAGAAAAGGCATATGATAGGGTACATCGAGAAGTTCTTTGGTGGGCCTTAACTAGAAAAGGCATATCACGTAAGTATATCAGCATCATCATGGATATGTATGATGCTTGTACTACAAGTGTTCGCACTAATGTAGGGAGGACCGTAGAGTTCCCTATTACTGTTGGAGTGCACCAAGGATCTGCTCTGAGTCCTTTCTTATTTGCTTTAGTCATGGATGAACTTACGAAGTCAATTCAAGAAGATATACCGTGGTGCATGATGTTTGCCGACGATATTGTATTGATTGATGAGACACAATCCGGTGTTAAAGCAAAGTTGGAAGTATGGCGACAAACATTGGAGAGCAAGGGTTTCAAACTGAGCCAAAGCAAGACTGAGTATATGGAGTGCAAGTTCGGTGGAGGTAGAAACAGTAGCAACAGTGGGATTACTCTTGATGGTAAGGAGATACCGGTGTGTGATATGTTCCGTTACTTGGGATCCATGATTCAGAAGGATGGTGAATTAGATGGAGATGTATGTCATAGAATCAGAGCTGGGTGGATGAAATGGAAAAGTGCTTCAGGATTTCTATGCGATCGAGGTATGCCGACTAAACTCAAAGGTAAATTTTATCGTACAGCAATTAGGCCGGCATTAATGTATGGCATAGAGTGTTGGGCGGTGAAGCAATGTCACATTCAAAAGATGAGTGTGACAGAGATGCGTATGTTGCGTTGGATGTGTGGACATACCAAAAAAGACCGCCTGAGGAATGAGGTAATCAGACAAAAGGTGGGAGTAGCACCTATAGAAGATAAGATGCAGAAGTCTCGTTTGCGGTGGTTTGGGCATGTGCATAGATGACCGAGTGATGCACCTGTTAGACGACTTGAGGGGTGGGGAGAAGAGTCAGAGAAGAGAGGGAGGGGAAGACCCAAACAGACTTGGATTAGAGTAATCAGAACTGATATGCGTCTTCTTGGGTTGGATGAGAGTATGGATTTGGAGAGAGCAAAATGGAGGGCGCACATCCATGTGGGCGGTTGATGTCTTGTCTATGAGTCTATCTTTCCTCTCTTGTTTCTTTTATCGTTTATCTTCCTTATCTTTTTATATTCTTATGTTATTTTTATCTTCTAGCTTTTTTATGCTCTTTTATTTATTTTTCTTTTATCTTGGTTATATTCTTGTGTTATTGCTATCTTATATTTATGTATCTTTATTTTATTCATTTTATCTTACTTTTTTCCTTTTCTTGTCCGCCTTCTCTTTTTGGCATCGATATCATAGATCGATTCATGTTAGCCGACCCCAAATTCTTTTGGGATTAAGGCTTGGATGTTGTTGTTGGACGTGATATGCACTATTTTGTTTTTAGTCCATCTTGGACTGCAAGACCCCTCCATTTAGAAAAAAATGTTGTCGGTACTAGAAACATTAAATTTATACTTTTATAACTTTTAGGCTAATATGAGAGTTAAAACAATGTAAAATTAATGTTTTACATTCTCATAATATGTCTTTCCTTCTGAAATAAAAAATTACATATTTTTAAATGACATTACAAAGAATGAGAACAAACCTATTTGTCAAGATTGTTTTGTTGTCAAACTGAGGTTGTTATGATCGGTGATGGACTAAAAAGAAAAACAACTTAAATTACAGGGATGAAAAAAATTGCAAGAAAGTAAAACAAAATGCACTATATTTGCAGGGACTAAAAACACATTTAAGCCTATTACATATTAACAGAAACTCGTGCTTTAGTCATTTTCTTTTCTGCCATGTCATTCTATACTAGCTAAATAAGTAAAAGCAAAAGATAAAAACCAAGTTTTAAAAAGGCTAGTTCGGGTATGAAGGAGATTTGTTTCAGAGTAATGAGGCATGAAGGGGTAGACCTTGAGTCCCGATGAGGCCTAAGCCTCAAAGTATACCGACAAATAAAATATTCAATTCTTTAACTACTATATACCAACTAAACTTATGCATAATCATAAGTCAAGAAAGACTCAAACACAAACACACGACATGACCACACACCAATGCACCATGGTCGAGAAATAAGCCCATTCCTTTACATAATCCTCTATTGCTTGTTTTTTTCTTATTGTTCCCTTAGTAGCACTCTTCTTGTCTGCATTGTTCGTAATTGCGCAATGCAATTACGCAATGAGGCACGCCTCACCCAATTTCTGTAGAATGGCACAAAATTGCATGGCTAAAGGCGGAGGTGTTGTATCTTACGCTATATGGCGCAGAGGCATACGCAATCAGCTTTGCACAACAGAGCGCCTTGAGGCGTTAGCAATAGGTGTATAAGGATATATGTGGGCTGATAAGCCTGATAGGGCCCAGTTTTTAAGTTTTAATCCGTAAATCACTCGGTAGTACATGTCGCCTATTGCCGATTGACTCAGAATTCCAAGTCTCGGTTACTGCTTAACTCTTCGTCATACAAAAGATTGACCTGTGTTCCCAGTTCTTCATCTGCGCATCATAGGACTCTCAAGCAGAAGACCTGCATTCCTGCTTCTTCAACAGTGTTGCAATAGGCAGCGATGTTTCCAGCTTTTAGGCATCTCATTTAAGTGTTAATATTATTTTCTTCAAGTACTGATGTTAACAGTTAACTTCAATGTTTTCCATCGTATTTGATGCAGAAAGTTAATATTACATACTACCTTAATTTTAATATTAATATGAAATATTAATATTAATGTTAACATTATTTTAATTTTATGTTAATATTCAGTTTTTTGTTAATATTCTGTAAAGTTAATATTGCAGAAAGTTAATACTACGTATTTTATATTAGTTGTGAGATTAGTATTAAACTCTAACAAAAGGTTTATTGTCAAGCTAGAAGAAGCAAACTCTATAACCATTTCTTAAGGTGCCTTAAAAACATGCTAGTCAACCACACCTTAATAGCCCTCTCAACATAAATTGAAATACGCATGCAACAGTGGAGGTCCTAAAAGGGAGCCAGAGGAACAAAACTCTATTTCAAAAAGTAAAGTGTAATATGAAGATCCTTTAACTTGTATGACTGATATATTTCACCTTCCTTCTTTACACATTCCTATAGCCTTGTGGTTTCAATTTTTTAACTTCCTAAATAACCCAGTCAAGTTAAAATCAATGTCTGCCTGCCGGGCACATTATCAACAAAGGAAACATGAAAACAAAACGAACCATTTGATTTAGTAATAATAGAGTAAACAGACCTAGGTTAGCAAAGAAGCAATACCCGGAGCTAAGTGACATTTCATCTTTAATCCATTCCTGCCACATGTCAGGGCTCAGAGGAAATATGACACCCATAGCTTCCCTAGCTAGCCTTAGCTTCTCTATATCTCCCTGCTTCCTTAGACCTCTTATGTACTGCACAATTATAACATGCCCATATGACAATGCGCGTAGAATAACATTAGTTAGTACAAATGGATATTATTCTATATTGGTAAATTCATTTCTATTTCCGCAAAAAAAAAAATGTGAGTGAAGCTTTTATGACCAGATTGATGGCTATCTGCTCAAGAACACAATGTCTATTAACTTATCAAGTGTGTACGCTCAATATAATGTGCAGATATGGTATGATTACTTGGACATGAGCATCGTAATTAGATGGGTTGTTGGAGAGTTCAGTTTGAAGAGCTTGAATTTCGAGGTTTTGTTTAGCTTCGTCATCATCGTCAGAGTCTGAATCTGTGCAAGAGTCGGACCGGGAACCATCCTTCGAGTTAGGGATATCGTTCATGAGTTGGTCTTCATTTTTCTTGGTAGCGTCTTCGAAGATATAAGGTGCTTGGGCAGAGAAATCTAGGGTTTCAGTCGGGGTTTCCTCCATGTTTTTTGAGGCGTCGTCTGTCTCTGAGAGTAGCTCGCAGTATGTGAGGGTGAAAAGCTGTGGAAAGCAAGTTCAGCAGCAACCCGATTAGGCATACATGGAAGCCTATATCATCCGACCTGTACGATTGACATCGTACACCAGCTGGGATTTTGTAATTTTGGTGACATCAAACCATTTCTTTTGAGGATACCATGGATGTTTTCTTTTCCACTATTTTTAGGGTAATCATTAGATTAGACTAGATGAATGAGACCAGACTTCCGTTGTTATAAAATGCACAGAGATCTAACATTTATCGTATCAATTCAGATCAAACTAGATCAAACCAGATTAGCAAATTTCGGTCCAAAACAAAACATCCTAGGAGTTTAGCAATGAGCATCAGTGATCTCTGCTTCGTATTTTCTAATTCACTTTCTTTATATTATTTCTTCTTTATAAAAATTCTTAAATTATGTTTATAATCAATTTCAATTAATTTCAATATGTGAATCTAGTGTAGTATGATACGTATGAATTGTGCAATATTTGAAAATGACCATAAAGCGGTACCAAAATGAGCAAACATAATTTACAAATGAGTATCAAAATATTCAAAAGTTCATTCGTGTATGCGCATTCATTTTGGGTTTTATACTCTGTTGGGTTAATGGCCCGATAGGGGCCGGCCCATCAACCCTCAAAAGGCCGCCCACGAACGCCCTATCCAAGGCCCAAGATGGGAACAGATGCCAAGGGCCGGGGGACATACGTGTTCCACAGCCACCAAGTATAGTCCAGGGAACAGAAGACGTACGG
Source organism: Cuscuta europaea (assembly GCA_945859875.1). Classification (NCBI taxonomy): domain Eukaryota; kingdom Viridiplantae; phylum Streptophyta; class Magnoliopsida; order Solanales; family Convolvulaceae; genus Cuscuta; species Cuscuta europaea. Next base: position 1,727,128 of record CAMAPE010000019.1, on the reverse strand, counting down.
AGCCCATGGCTGGCCCATAACCCAGCCCAAGGGCTAAGGGACGAACGCGGCCCACTGTCAGCAGGTAACCAGGCCGTAGCCCCTGAGGGTCCATAGGGACGAACATCCCAGATTATGAGGTACCAAGGGCGGTTCGAGAATGAACCAGGGAAGGTTCAAGTACATGGAGACGAGCGTCCCTTCCAGCATAACCAGGGGGCTAGGGTCCAAGCAAGAGGGAGGCGCTAGAGTCCTGGGGACGAACGTCCCCACCCAATGGCGGGAAACCAAGATTCTGGCGGGAAGCGCATTTAATGCAGAAGATTTGGTGGTTGGGAGCATGTCGCCCACAGCCAGCCACGTCGATGCCTCCAGCTACCCCTCGATAGTATGAATAGCAGCATTTATTTCACTGTAAAGGGTTCGCAATTTAGCACTCTAGCAGTAATATCACTTTGTAGCATCAATATTATACGTCCGGCCCTTCGACTTGTAACAGTTTTAGCAAGTAAAGAGAGTTGTTTGCCATTTCCCGCTTGTTCTTTACCTTCCTCTTCGCATCTTCCTTTCGAAACCCCCAGGTTACGTGTTGGGCCTGCGGGTTGAGGGAATAAACCTCAGCACTGGCGCCGTCTGTGGGAAACTGATCAAAAAGTTCTTTCAAACCAAGCTCTCCACTAAAAACCCCTAAAAAATCATCAAAATAAGCAAAATGGCAGCTAAAAACGCCGGAAACTCTCAAGACCTCTCTTCACGGTTGGCTCCCAGCAGGCGGAGTCGCAACCAGGCGACGGGGGCCCAATCCAGCAGCCTGTGGAGTCGGGGGGACTTCGGTGCCCTCACTGACCTGATCCCCCAGGAGCTCCGGCGGGACCCCAACACCCTGCGGGAGATCGCAGATACCATCCGCCGTCTGGCGGACCAGCGGTAGGTGGAGCACGTGCACACTGCCAACACCGAGCGGACACCGCTCTCACCTATCCGCTCCATGCAGTCATTCGGCGAGCATACTGGTGAAAATAACCTTTCTCTTCGTTCGGTCCATACCAGGATCACCAGGAATATCCGTTCTCCGGATATGGGGGCATCGGAGGAGCCGAGCCCTTCGGAGAAACACAGTGTCATACGGTCCAGGACCGCACACCAGTGATGCCCCATAACGGGTGGGCTTTCCGGGAGCGCACCCCCGTGGCAGAAGGCATGAGGCAGGAGACCCGTGCGTATCACGGAGAACATAACTTCGGGGTTACGCCGAGGGGAAACACCTTAGCAGTGGTGAACCCCACGCCCGCTACGCCTGACCCACGGGATGTCATGCTTATGGAAATGCAAAGGCAGATCAATGAACTGAACCGTCGGACGGAGATCACACCGGCATAGCCCAGGGTTGCACTCTTATCCCCTTTTTCTGCCACGATAATGGCAGTAGACATCTCCAGGGACGTTCGGCCTCCGGGGGTTCTGACCTATGACGGGGCCGGGGATCCCAAGGCCCATCTGCTTTCCTATCAGGGAACGCGCTCCATGCTCGGGGCATCCGACGAGGCCATCTGTAGGCTCTTCTTCGGTACCCTCAAAGGGTCAGCACAAGAATGGTTCGGGCAGCTCAGGCCCGGATCCATCGACAGTTTTGAACAGCTCTCCTGGCAGTTCATGGCGCAGTTTGCGTCGAGCTCCACACCCAAGAAACATTTCAGCTGGTTGACGAACGTCCGCCAGAATAAGGGGGAGTCCTTATCCGCTTTCCTTGTCAGATGGAGGGATGAAACTCTCAAGGTCGAAGACCTTCCGGAGAGCACTAACATCACCCTCTTCACCCAGGCTCTCACTACCGGGGACCTATACTTGGATCTCAAAAGGAACCCGGGGAACAGTTATGCAGAAGTGCTAGCCAGGGCCCAGAAGTTTGCGGCAATCGAGGAGGAAATTGCCCGGCGGGACGGGGCGGTGACCCCAGCCACACGTAAGGTTTCTAACCAACTGGGCCCCGGGCCAGCGGACTCACCAGCACCGAAGAAGAAGAAGATGATGATCGGCGGCTACGTTCTGTGGGCGCCACAGGAACGCCCGGGGGACGACCATCGCATGGAGCCCGTGCACGCTCCCTTGGCCTACCCCATCAGCCAGATTTTTGGGGCCATTAAGGACAAGGGGCTGCTCAAAGAACTGGTACCCACCAAGGGGCACACGATGGGCGGGGACACGGGAGCCTACTGCGAAAATCATCGCAAGTCGGGGCACCGTACGGATGACTGCCAGAGTCTGAAGTAAGCCATCCAGCAGCTTATTGAGCGGGGGTATCTCGGGGAGTTCACCGCACGGGCGGCACCCCAAGGTCGTCTGCAGCAGCATAAAAGGCCCTACAACTGGCGCCGGGATGACCGTCGAGATGCTGGGGTCCACGAGGAGGATTTCTGCCACGCGGATAAACGGCCAGAAGCCTAGCTGGGGCCAGTCGGCGAGAGGAAGAAGATAGAGATCAAGATGATTTTCGGGGGCGCAGAAACCGGGGATACTCCTCCTCCTCCCCCTCCTCCTCCTCCTCCTCCTCCTATTTCGATGTTCTGGTTTTTAATTTCAGAGTTTTAAAAAATTTCCGATTTTCATAAATTTTTGGATGATTGCTTCAGATTTGGCCAAGTTTATGGCAAAAATGTGTACGTTTACAATCATATTATGGAAGAAATGCTTTTGTATAAATTGGTTTTTCTGTTTTTTGTCAATAGTTTCGTTTTTCTAATTTATGATTGTGTTAATATGCTTGCTCCATTAAAAATTTTAGTTGTTTGAATATTTGGTTATTTACTTCATGTTTTTTTATTTTTGCCAAATTTTTGATAGTTTTGTGTTATTATGCCAAATTGAATCTGCCAACTTTTTTGGCAGATCTGAAATATTTGTTCATGACAGAAGTGAATCTAATCCTCAATGCTAAATCTGCCAAGTTAATGACAAATTATTCCGCTTGAGTTGTCACTGTCGTGGCGGTGCTCAGAGGATGGTGGCTTGGGTGGATGGTGACGCTGGTGTGGGAGACGGCAAGGGGCGGCGATGGATGGCGATGGTGCGTCGTCAAGGATGCGGTGGCAAACGGTAGACGGCGAGGGCGGCGACAGGGGGTGCCGTCGCCGAAGAGGGTGGCGACAGGTTTTGCCGGCGAGGGGTGGCGGCAGGTTGCGTCGGCGAGGGGTGGCGACTAGTTGCGTCGACGAGGGATGGCGGCAGGCGGTTTGGCTCTTGTGGCGGCATTGCTACTGCTATGGCTTCAATAATTTTTTATTTTACAGTTTTATAATTTTAAAAAATAAAAAGAGGGGTATTTTTGTCCAACTATATTGAAATTGGTCCTATGAAAGTTGTGTTTCGCATGTGGTCCTAATTGTGCAATTAACTTTGCTATTAGTCCTATTTGAGAAACTCTAAAATGTATTTAAACCTATGTAATATTATGTATCATACTCAATTTCTTTCTTTACATGCAGATCTGAGGCTTTCCAAGCTGTTCAAAAGTTATATGAACGTGCAGTGTCTGAATACCTGGTTAGCTATGCTCCTTTATATGAAATATGCCTTTATTTCTTTCCTAAGAATACACTGATCAAGGGAAACATGTAGAATTAGCATTAAAGAATGCAGACATCTTTTGTGTATTAAGTTTTGATATGATAATCAGAGTTTATATGCTTATTGCTCTAGAAGTATCTCATGCACGGGATAAAATACAGGAGACGAAAGTTACCGTTCATTAATACTGTACATCTGTACATTTCTAACAATGCGTTGCGTTATGTAATATTGCAGTGTTGCTCAGAAGTTTCATAAAATTCATCAAAGATCTTTACAAGTCACTATTTTCCATCAAGGAATCCCTAAAAAAGAAAAATGTTGAAAACTCAAAGTTCTCAAAATGTTAATTATTTTGGGAAACAGGATTCCCATTTCTTCTTAATTATGAAAATCGGTACGAAATGGGATTTTGAAGTTTCCAAGTTTCCCAAACGCTTCCAAGTTTCCAAAATAGGGCAACATATGCTAGGGGAAGTTTCCGTGCTTCGTAGTCATACAAGCAATATGACACTTTAACTTCTAGATTATACTACTTTCGTTCTTAAATAAGTGCAACATGTTGAATTTTACACTATTCACATGTTTTACTTTGAGTACGCTCTATTTATTAATGTGTTATTTTTCTTGAAAAATATTGTTAAATTTATTTCATCTTAATTTTTCAAAATCTGATTTTTATTTATTTTTACTAATAGAGATTTAAATATATTAATGGTCAAAGATGTGTGATGACAAATGTGAAAAACAAGTGTTGCACTTAAAAGAGAACAGAAGTAGTATTTAGTTTGTGAGTTTTTGTTGAAGTGTTGCTCTTAGTCTTTGGCATTAGGGACTCAGTTAGCATGCCATCGACTACAAGTGCTGCTTCAATAGAAAATTAGGTAGTAAATCTTTGTGTCATATTACAGAGGGTATGGATTGAATCTACAGTTCTACACCACAACCGAAGGACTAAAAGTGAAATTTCCACACTGGTTTGGGTGTGCACACACATGTTTAAAGAAAAAAACATCCTTTGACGTTTTCCCCATTTATTTTATTCATGATATGTGAATATATGATGCCCAAAGGGTAAAACATCGGTGTTTATGGAAATATGGAAATATCCTTAAATTCATTGATTGAGTACTAATTTTTCTGGGCATTGTAGAATTGTGGCCCGGTTCTTAATATGGTCATGCACTGATATTGTGTTCTTTGGAATTTCTTTGCAATTTGTATTCAATGAACTATTAACTAGTAGTGGCCATGTTGGACCTTGTTGAGAAACTGCATCATTTGTAGTCTTGATTCTCAGCTCAAGAATGCGCTTTTCTTACACTTTCCTTTTGTGTGTTGTCCAGGTTTTTGAGAAGTCACTTCAATGTACTTTCCTAAGCATCGAAGAGGTAGATCATAGATGCGTTTTCACTTTTTCTCTTTGCTTATTGTTCGTTCACTACTTAAGTACTAATGGTGTTGTGACAAAAATCGTGAATGTTGGGTTTCTTATGTTTTGCTGATCATACTTTATTGAGGATAATATTTTTCTGGAAAAAGCATGATATGACTTGGGAAAATATAATGATGCGATGAAGTTTTCCCTAATCCCTCTTTATATTTATATGATATAGCAATGTGGGCTTTTTTCCATCATTTGCAATGGAGCCAAAGAGTTATTATTTTTTGGCTTGGGAATACGATGGAATAAAGCAAAATGGCTCAATAAACCGTATGTGCTTCTTTTTTATGAAGCAACAGTTGGTCCATGCAAATTTTGACGCGATTTTCACCATGGGTTATCCAGAAACACAGTCTCTCTGTGCTTTAGTACAATGTAAGACTGCGTACATCCGACCCCCCTTACCCCATGTCACGGACTTATTCTCGAACCCGTGCGGCACTAGCAATACTCACTCAACTATGCTAGTCAGCCTAACTCTTGCGGAAACTAGGACACCGATTGTGGAGAAACTCGTATAAATGCTTTATTACTCTTAAGCTTTCGATAATCCTAGTTTCCGCAAGAGTTTGGCTGACTAGCATAGTTGAGTGAGTATTGCTAGTGCCGCACGGGTTCGAGAATAAGTATGTGACAGTTAGTATCAGAGCCAAGGTTTTTTTTTGGTTTCGTGTCCTTGAGAAGAGATGGCCGATTCAGATAGCGAGACAACTCACATGGATGCCGGGAAGCAAACCAAGAGGGGAAGGTCCAAGTCTCGAGAAGCCATGACGGAGGTGGAGACTCGGCTAGCCAAAGCGGAGCTTGCTATAGCCGATGGGGAAGAAAGGTTTGAGGAAGTCGACCAACTCATCGTGGAACTTGCGAAGAATAGTGAAGATCTTCGAGGTGAGGTGCAAGGAGCGGTCAATGAGATCCTCGACCTGTGTCTTTCCGAGGTCAAGGGCTTGGAGGGGACTTTGATGACCATGGTTGCTTCACTACGGGAAGAGTTGGAGAAGGTCACCAACGAGTTGGTGGAAACCAAGGAAGAGCTGGTCCTATGCAAGAAGGCGTTCGTGCAAAGAGGAAGCACATCGTAAAGTGAGGTAAGTCCTACTCCTTCTAAGGTTGATGTTCCTAGACCCAAGACATACAAAGGGGCTAGGAATGCCAAGGAGATAGAGAACTTTGTGTGGAGTATGGAGCAATACTTCAAGGCTCTTGGTATTGTTGATGATACCAAGAAGGTCGACACGACAACCATGTATTTGGAGGATACCGCCACGTTGTGGTGGAGAAGGAAGTACGGGGACCGAGAGAAGGGTCTTTGCACTATAACCACGTGGGAGGAGTACAAGAGTGAACTCAAGAAACAGTTCTGCCCTATGAATGCGGAAGAGGAGGCGAGAGCTAAGCTAAGGCGTTTACAGCACAAGGGAAGCTTGCGTGAATACGTGAAGGAATTTACTGAGGTACTCCTAGATATCCCTGACGGATGGGTTGCAAGGTTGGGCTAAGGTCGAGGTCCAAAGGCGGGGGGCTCAAGATCTCGACACTGCCATTGCTATTGCCGAGTCCTTGGTGGAGTTCAAGAAGCCGGAGAAGGTGAAGCCACCGACTAAGGAGAAGGGCAAGGAAAAGAGTGGGGGAGACCACCGTCCGCACAAAGAGGGTTTCCAACACTTTGATAAGAGCAAAGGGGCAAATGAGACCAAGACATGGGAGAAGAGACCGTTGACGTGCTTCTTTTGTGATGGGCCGCATAAGGCGAAGGATTGCCCGAAGAAGGCCAAGCTCTCAGCCTTAGTCGAAGAAAGGGAGGAATGAGAACGGGAGGAAGCTATGGTTGGTTCCCTTCACATTCTCAATGCCATTAAGGCCAAGGTAACCGAGACCAAGACGAAGAAGAAAGGGCGTTTGTTCGTGGAAGCTAAGGTACGTGGACAAACAACTAAAGCTCTTGTTGATACTGGTGCTTCTCACAACTTCTTAGAAGTTAAGGAGGCAAAAAGATTGGGCATCATCTATGTTGAAGACCATGGTTGGCTGAAAGCTGTTAACTCACAGCCTAAGTCAATCTATGGAGTGGCTCGTGGGGTTAGGGTTACCTTGGGCGAGTGGAGTGGCTTGATTGATTTTTCGGTCGTTCCTATGGACGACTATCCTATCGTGTTGGGTATGGAGTTTATGGATTCGGTGAAGGCAATACCGATTCCGTTTGCCAACACTATGTGCATAATGAAGGAGGGCGAGACTTGCATGGTAAAGCTATCCCGGGAGGAGAGGATCCAATCCAAGCAAATCTCGGCCTTGCAACTAGCTAGGGGCATGAGGAAGCGGCGACCTACATACTTAGCCATCTTGAAGGAGGAACTAGTGCCGACAAGGGATATGCCGGAGGGAGTGGCTAAGGTGCTCGTGGAGTTCAAGGACGTGATGCCGTCTGAGTTGCCAAAGAGACTTCCGCCCAAGAGAGACGTAGACCACAAGATCGAGTTGATCCCCGGGTCTACACCACCAGCGGGCGTGCCATATAGGATGGCACCGCCCGAGTTAGAAGAAATGAAGAGGCAGTTGAAGGATTTGTTGGATGAGGGATACATCCAACCATCCAAGGCACCCTATGGCGCACCCGTGTTGTTCCAAAAGAAGCATGATGGGTCATTGCGTATGTGCATCGACTATAGGGCGTTAAACAAGATTACGGTGAAGAACAAGTATCCGATTCCACTCATTGCGGACTTGTTCGATCAGCTTGGAGGAGCAAAGTGGTTTTCAAAGTTGGACTTGAGGTCGGGCTACTATCAAGTACGGATTGCTGAAGGAGATGAGCCGAAGACCACATGTGTGACAAGGTATGGTTCCTTCCAATTCCTTGTAATGCCATTCGGACTCACGAATGCTTGAGCTACGTTTTGCACCCTCATGAATTGAGTATTTGAGCCGTTCTTGGACAAGTTCGTGGTGGTTTACTTGGATGACATAGTCATCTATAGTAAGACTTTGGAGGAGCACATTGATCACCTAAGGCAAGTGATGGAGTATATGGCTCGGGAACCCCCGGCCCACAGACTCCTACTACTCCAATAAAGGCCCAAAAGGCCTAGGAAGCACAACAGGCCCAAATCACGGCGCCCAGAGTACCAAGCGGCCCACAATGCGCACCTGGGGTGCCTTCGCCCCCTGGCCGAAGGCTCTGAATCTCACAGAATGGCCAAATCAGGAAAACAAGATTACTGGGAGAAAACGGCGAAAATCAGTAGCCCTCGGCACCTAGAGCCCTCGGCACTAAGGGAATCCTCGGTTCTCAGAGCCCTCTGTTAGTCCTCTACAGCCGAGGGCACCTTTTCCGACATAATATCCGCTCCACATGCGTATAGATCACAGTACCAAGTACGACGTCACATCCAACAGCCGCATTTAATGCGGCCACATGCGGTTGCCAGCGCCAGCCAGTTGAGGTGACCCCTCGGCCAATGGATGCTTGACACGTGTCCCTGTCTGGCATTTATTGCTGCTATAAATAGCACCTCATTTCCCCATTTGTAACCAAGACACAACACGCTGAAAACGTTGAATACATTTTCTAATATACTCTCTCTCTACTTACTTGCTCTGACTTCTCTCTAGTTATTCCTCGTAATAACCCCTCGGATAAGCTACCCCCCGGGTACACTATCCATCAGCAAGTGTTCCAGAAGTTGAGGGACAACGAGCTCTACGTGAAGAAGGAGAAATGTGCCTTTGCTCAAAAGGAGGTGACGTTCCTTGGGCACATTGTTGGAGGGGGCAAGATCCGGATGGATAAGGCGAAGATCGAGGCAATATGTGGATGGGAGCCGCCCAAGAAGGTGACCGAGTTACGATCCTTTCTTGGACTTGCAAACTATTATAGGCGGTTCTTCAAGGCTATTGTTTTATAGCATCTCCGCTCACTGATCTATTGAAGAAGAACGTAGCATGGAAGTGGGACGAGAGGTGCCAACATGCATTTGAGGAGTTAAAGAGAATTGTGACCGAGGAGCCTGTCCTAGCACTCCCCGATCACACAAAGCCGTACGAAGTCCAGACCGATGCCTCAGACATTGCTCTAGGAGGAGTATTGATGCAAGAAGGGCATCCCATTGCCTATGAGAGCCGCAAGCTGAATGACACCGAGCGCCGCTATACGGTCCAGAGAAGGAAATGACAGTCGTGGTGCATTGTGTCACGGACTTATTCTCGAACCCGTGCGGCACTAACAACACTCACTCGAACTATGCTAGTCAGCCTAACTCTTGCGGAAACTAGGACACCGATTGTGGAGAAACTCGTATAAAGGATTTATTGCTCTCAAGCTTTCGATGATACAAATGAGCCAGCCATGAGGGGTATTTATACGTGCCCTCCTCCTCAATGAACGACTTAGATCTACTTGATCTAACAGCTACAATTCAATTCTAGAGTATTCTATACAACTCTATGATATTCTAGAGTATTCTACTCTATTCTATACAAGTGTACACTTATCTACACGAGTCTATAATGTTCCTTTAGCCTCCAGGATTCTGCCCCTCTCTCCGAGCAAGTTCTAGACTCCAGCTCGCCTCCAGGTCTCGGCATGCCGTGGCTTATGCCACTCAATGCCGCGGCGTTCAGGAGAGTCGTGACATTCTCCCCCACTCAATCTCACGACGTCCTCGTCGTGGTCTTCCTGTAAGCCTCTATCAAATCCTTGTAGTTCCACAAGGTTAACTCGTGTTCCCAACTTGCCTCGCTGTCCGGAGCATCCTTCCACTTGATGAAGTACTCCACGTAGCTTGGATGTGCACCTCTCCTTGGTATGACTCTATGAGCCAATATCTCTCCAACCTCGCGCTCGGGAACCTTCGTTATAGCTGTCGGTGCTCTCCTAGAAATGCCCCTACTCGGATCCTCCTTGTCTTCCTTGTAGGGCTTAAGCAAGCTCACGTGAAACACCGGATAAATCTCCAAGTGTGAGGGTAAGGTCAAGCGATAAGCAAGCTTACCAACCCGCTTCTCTATGGGAAACGGACCCTCATATCGCCGCACCAGCCCTTTGTGCAGCTTGGCGAACGTATGCTTCTGGTGGGAAAGGAGCTTCATTAGCACTAAGTCTCCTTCCTCAAACTCCAAGTCCCTCCTCTTAGCGTCGGCCCACTTATTCATCTTCTTCGAAGCCTTAGCTAAGTATGCCCTCGCCATGTCAGCCTTCTCATGCCATCTCTCGGCAAACATGAACGCGGATGGACTCGGAACTCGATATCCCACGGCCAAAGAGTGCGGAGTAGCCGGCTGATGCCCCGTGGCAATCTCGAACGGACTTGCCCCCGTCGACTCACTCCTTTGCAAATTGTATGAGAATTGGGCTATGTCGAGCAACTTTGCCCAATCTCGCTGGTTCGCACTCACGTAATGCCTCAAGTACAACTCCAACAAGGCATTAACCCTCTCGGTTTGGCCGTTGGTTTGGGGGTGAAAGCTCATAGAGAAGTTAAGCTCGGACCCCATTATTTTGAACAGCTGCATCCAAAACTTCCCAGTAAAACGGGTATCTCGGTCGCTTACGATGGTCTTCGGTATGCCCCAATACTTTACCACATGCTTGAAGAATAAGCGTGCGGCATCTTCAGCGGTGAACTTCGTAGGGACAGGAATGAACACTCCATACTTACTAAACCGATCCACCACGACCATAACGTTCCCACACCCGTCGGACTTAGGCAAACATGTGATGAAGTCCATAGATATGCTCTCCCACGGCTTCTCCGGTGTGGGCAACGGCTCTAGCAAACCCGCTGGCTGTTGTTGATCCACCTTGTCTTGTTGGCACACAAGACAAGTATTCACATACAACTCCACTTCATCCTTCATTTGGGGCCAATAGTACGCATGTTTTATTAGTGCCATCGTGCGTCTAATTCCGGGATGTCCAGCCCATCTCGAATCGTGGCACTCCTTGATGATCTCTGTCACGACTCTCCTGAACGCCGCGGCATTGAGTGGCATAGGCCGCGGCATATCGAGACCTCGAGGCGAGTTGGAGTCTAGAGTTGCCTAAGAGAGAGGGGCAGAATCCTGGAGACTAAGAGAACATTCTAGACTCATGTAGATAAGTGTACACTTGTATAGAAGATAGTAGAATACTCTAGAATATCATAGAGTTGTATAGAATACTCTAGAATTGAATTGTAGCCGTTAGATCAAGCAGAACTAAGCCGTCCGTTGAGGAGGAGGATAAGTATAAATACCCCTCATGGCTGGCTCATTGGGATCATCGAAAGCTTGAGAGCAATAAAGCCTTTATACGAGTTTCTCCACAATCGGTGTCCTAGTTTTCGCAAGAGTTAGGCTGACTAGCATAGTTCGAGTGAGTGTTGCTAGTGCCGCACGGGTTCGAGAATAAGTCCGTGACATCTCCTTCCTCAATCCTTGCCACTTCGTCACATAGATCCGATCTCCCTTGGTCATGAGCAACCCCTCTATAAGCCAAAACTGGCGTGTCTTCCCTCGACTTGCCAACTCCATCAAACTCTTGGCCTTTGGGTCATGCTCCAGTCCTTCCTTGACTCGATCCACCAAAGGAAAACTCGGGCTTGTGATGGCAGCTAGCTCAGCCTTCCTACTCAATGCGTCGGCCACATTGTTAGTCTTCCCGGGCTTATACTCCATCACAAAGTCAAACTCCGCAAGAAAGTCTTGCCACCATGCTTGCTTCGGCGTCAACTTCTTTTGATTGAGGAAATAACTCGTTGCCACGTTGTCCGTCCTCACCACGAACTTGGACCCCAACAAATAGTGCCTCCATGTCCTGAAGCAATGCACCACGGCTGTCATTTCCTTCTCTTGGACCGTATAGCGGCGCTCGGTATCATTCAGCTTGCGGCTCTCATAGGCAATGGGATGCCCTTCTTGCATTAATACTCCTCCTAGAGAAAAGTCTGAGGCATCGGTCTGGACTTCGTATGGCTTTGTGTGATCGGGGAGTGCTAGGACAGGCTCCTCGGTCACAATTCTCTTTAACTCCTCAAATGCATGTTGGCACCTCTCATCCCACTTCCATGCTACCTTCTTCTTCAATAGATCAGTGAGCGGAGATGCTATAGAAGAATAGCCTTGAATGAACCGTCGGTAATAGTTTGCAAGTCCAAGAAAGGATCGTAACTCGGTCTCCTTCTTGGGCGGCTCCCTTCCACATATTGCCTCGATCTTTGCCTTATCCATCTGGATCTTGCCCCCTCCAACAATGTGCCCAAGGAACGTCACCTCCTTTTGAGCAAAGGCACATTTCTCCTTCTTTACGTAGAGCTCGTTCTCCCTCAACTTCTGGAACACTTGCCTTAGGTGATCAACGTGCTCCTCCAAAGTCTTACTATAGATGACTATGTCATCCAAGTAAACCACCACGAACTTGTCCAAGAACGGCTCAAATACCCGATTTATGAGGGTGCAAAACGTAGTTGGAGCATTCGTGAGTCCGAATGGCATTACAGGGAATTGGTAGGAACCATACCTTGTCACACATGTGGTCTTCGGCTCATCTCCTTCAGCAATCCTTACTTGATAGTAGCCCGACCTCAAGTCCAACTTTGAGAACCACTTTGCTCCTCCAAGCTGATCGAACAAGTCCGCAATGAGTGGAATCGGATACTTGTTCTTCACCGTAATCTTATTTAGCGCCCTATAGTCGATGCACATACGCAATGATCCATCATGCTTCTTTTGGAACAACACGGGTGCACCATAGGGTGCCTTGGATGGTTGGATGTATCCCGCATCCAACAAATCCTTCAACTGCCTCTTCATTTCTTCTAACTCTGGTGGTGCCATCCTATATGGCACCCCTGCTGGTGGTGTAGACCTGGGGATCAACTCAATCTTGTGGTCTACGTCTCTCTTGGGCGGAAGTCTCTTCGGCAACTCGGACGGCATCACATCTTTGAACTCCACGAGCACCTTAGTCGCTCCCTCCGGCATATCACTTGTCGGCGCTGGTTCTTCCTTCAAGATGGCTAAGTATGTGGGTCGCTGCTTCCTCATGCCTCTAGCTAGTTGCAAGGCCGAGATTTGCTTGGATTGGATCCTCTCCTCCCGGGATAGCTTTACCATGCAAGTCTCGCCCTCCTTCATTATGCACATAGTGTTGGCAAACGGAATCGGTATTGCCTTCACCGAATCCATAAACTCCATGCCCAACACGATAGGATAGTCGTCCATAGGAACGACCGAAAAATCAATCAAGCCACTCCACTCGCCCAAGGTAACCCTAACCCCACGAGCCACTCCATAGATTGACTTAGGCTGTGAGTTAACAGCTTTCAGCCAACCCTAGTCTTCAACATAGGGGATGCCAAATCTCTTTGCCTCCTTAACTTCTAAGAAGTTGTGTGAAGCACCAGTATCAACAAGAGCTTTAGTTGTTTGTCCACATACCTTAGCTTCCACGAACAAACGCCCCTTCTTCTCCGTCTTGGTCTCGGTTACCTTGGCCTTAATGGCGTTGAGAATGTGAAGGGAACCAACCATGGCTTCCTCCCGTTCTCGTTCCTCCCTTTCTTCAACTAAGGCCGAGAGCTTGGCCTTCTTCGGGCAATCCTTCGCCTTATGCGGTCCATCACAAAAGAAGCACTTCAACGGTCTCTTCTCCCATGTCTTGGTCTCCTTTGCCCCTTTGCTCTTATCAAAGTGTTGGAAACCCTCTTTGTGTGGACGGTGGTCTCCCCCACTCTTTTCTTTGCCCTTCTCCTTAGTCGGTGGCTTCGCCTTCTCCGGCTTCATGAACTCCACCAAGGACTCGGCAATAGCAATGGCAGTGTCGAGATCTTGAGCCCCACGCCTTTGGACCTCGATCTTAGCCCAACCTTGCAATCCATCCGTAAAAGCAAAGAAAGCTTCCTTATCAGGATAGTCAGGGATATCTAGGAGTACCTCAGTAAATTCCTTCACATATTCACGCAGGCTTCCCTTGTGTTGCAAACGCCTTAGCTTTGCTCTCGCCTCCTCTTCCGCATTCATAGGGCAGAATTGTTTCTTGAGTTCACTCTTGAACTCCTCCCACATGTTTATAGTGCAAAGACCTTTCTCTCGGTCCCCGTACTTCCTTCTCCACCACAACATGGCGGTATCCTCCAAATACATGGTTGTCGTGTCAACCTTCTTAGTATCATCAACAATACCAAGAGCCTTGAAGTATTGCTCCATACTCCACACAAAGTTCTCTATCTCCTTAGCATTCCTAGCCCGTTTATATGTCTTGGGTCTAGGAACATCAACCTTAGAGGGAGTAGGACTTACCTCACTCGACGATGTGCTTCCTCCTTGCACGACCGCCTTCTTGCATAGGACCAGCTCTTCCTTGGTTTCCACCAACTCGTTGGTGACCTTCTCCAACTCCTCCCGTAATGAAGCAACCATGGTCATCAAAGTCCCCTCCAAGCCCTTGACCTCAGAAAGACACTGGTCGAGGATCTCATTGACCGCTCCTTGCACCTCCCCTCGAAGATCTTCACTATTCTTCGCAAGTTCCACGATGCGTTGGTCGACTTCCTCAAACCTTTCTTCCCCATCGGCTAAGGCAAGCTCCACCTTGGCTAGCCGAGTCTCCACCTCCGTCATGGCTTCTCGAGACTTGGACCTTCCCCTCTTGGTTTGCTTCCCGGCATCCATGTGAGTTGTCTCGCTATCTGAACCGGCCATCTCTTCTCAAGGACACGAAACCAAAACCTTGGCTCTGATACCAACTGTCACAGACTTATTCTCGAACCCGTGCGGCACTAGCAACACTCACTCGAACTATGCTAGTCAGCCTAACTCTTGTGGAAACTAGGACACCGATTGTGGAGAAACTCGTATAAAGGCTTTATTGCTCTCAAGCTTTCAATGATACAAATGAGCCAGCCATGAGGGGTATTTATACTTGCCCTCCTCCTCAATGGACGGCTTAGATCTACTTGATCTAACGGCTACAATTCAATTCTAACGTATTCTATACAACTCTATGATATTCTAGAGTATTCTACTCTATTCTATACAAGTGTACACTTATCTACACGAGTCTAGAATGTTCCTTTAGCCTCCAGGATTCTGCCCCTCTCTCTAAGCAAGTTCTAGACTCCAGCTCGCCTCCAGGTCTCGGCATGCCGCGGCTTATGCCACTCAATGCCGCGGTATTCAGGAGTGTCGGGACAATTGCTTGAGGGCATGGAGGCACTATTTGTTGGGGTCCAAGTTCGTGGTGAAGACAGACAACGTGGCGACGAGTTATTTCCTCAATCAAAAGAAGTTGACGCCGAAGCAAGCAAGGTGGCAAGACTTTCTTGCGGAGTTTGACTTTGTGATGGAGTATAAGTCGGGGAAGACGAACAATGTGGCCGACGCATTGAGTAGGAAGGCTGAGCTAGCTGCCATCACAAGCCCGAGTTTTCCTTTGGTGGATCGAGTTAAGGAGGGACTGGAGCATGACCCAAAGGCCAAGAGTTTGATGGAGTTGGCAAGTCGAGGGAAGACACGCCAGTTTTGGCTTAGAGAGGGGTTGCTCATGACCAAGGGAGGTCGGATCTATGTGCCAAAGTGGCAAAGATTGAGGAAGGAGATCATCAAGGAGTGCCACAATTCGAGATGGGCTGGACATCCTGGAATTAGACGCACGATGGCATTGATAGAACGTGCGTACTATTGGCCCCAAATGAAGGATGAAGTGGAGTTGTATGTGAATACTTGTCTTGTGTGCCAACAAGACAAGGTGGATCAACAACAGCCAGCGGGGTTGCTGGAGCCGTTGCCCACACCGGAGAAGCCGTTGCCCACACCGGAGAAGCCGTGGGAGAGCATATCTATGGACTTCATCACATGTTTGCCTAAGTGCGAGGGGTGTTGGAACATTATGGTCGTGGTGGATCGGTTTAGTAAGTATGGAGTGTTCATTCCTGTCCCTACGAAGTTCACCGCTGATGATGCCGCATGCTTATGCTTCAAGCATGTGGTAAAGTATTGGGGCATACCGAAGACCATCGTAAGCGACCGAGATACCCGTTTTACCGGGAAGTTTTGGATGGAGCTGTTCAAAATAATGGGGTCCGAGCTTAACTTCTCTACGAGCTTTCACCCCCAAACCGACGGCCAAACCGAGAGGGTTAATGCCTTGTTGGAGTTGTACTTGAAGCATTACGTGAGTGCGAACCAGCGAGATTGGGCAAAGTTGCTCGACATAGCCCAATTCTCATACAATTTGCAAAGGAGTGAGTCGACGGGGGCAAGTCCGTTCGAGATTGCCACGGGGCAGCAGCCGGCTACTCCGCACTCTTTGGCCGTGGGATATCGAGGTCCGAGTCCATCCGCGTTCAAGTTTGCCAAGGGATGGCATGAGAAGGCTGACATGGCGATGGCATACTTAGCTAAGGCTTTGAAGAAGATGAAGAAGTGGGCCGACGCTAAGAGGAGGGACTTGGAGTTTGAGGAAGGAGACTTGGTGCTAGTAAAGCTCCTTTCCCACCAGAAGCATACGTTCGCCAAGCTGCACAAGGGGCTGGTGCGGCGATATGAGGGACCGTTTCCCATAGAGAAGCGGGTTGGTAAGCTTGTTTATCGCTTGACCTTACCCTCACACTTGGAGATTTATCCGGTGTTTCACGTGAGCTTTCTTAAGCCCTACAAGGAAGACAAGGAGGATCCGAGTAGGGGCATTTCGAGGAGAGCACCGACAGCTATAACGAAGGTTCCCGAGCGCGAGGTTGGAGAGATATCGGCTCATAGAGTCATACCGAGGAGAGGTGCACATCCGAGCTACGTGGAGTACTTCATCAAGTGGAAGGATGCTCCGGACAGCGAGGCAAGTTGGAAACACGAGTTAACCTTGTGGAACTACAAGGATTTGATAGAGGCTTACAGGAAGACCACGACGAGGACGTCGTGAGATTGAGTGGGGGAGAATGTCACGACTCTCCTGAACGCCGCGGCATAGAGTGGCATAGGCCGCGGCATACCGAGACCTGGAGGCGAGCTGGAGTCTAGAACATTCTAGACTCATGTAGATAAGTGTACACTTGTATAGAATAGAGTAGAATACTCTAGAATATCATAGAGTTGTTGATGGAGTATATGGCCCGGGAACCCCCGACCCACAGACTCCTACTACACCAATAAAGGCCCAACCGGCCCAGGAAGCACAGCAGGCCCCAAATTACGGCGCCCCAAGCACTTAGCAGCCCACAGCGCACACTGGGGAGCCTTCGCCCCCCTGACCGAAGGCTCAAAACTCTCACAGAACGGGTTTTCAAGCAAACTAAGAAACTGGGAGAAAAACGGCAGAAAACAGTAGCCCTCGGCACCCAGGGGGTCCCCGGCACTCAGAGCCCTCGGCTAGTCCTCTGCAGCCGAGGGCACCTCTCCCGACATAATATCCGCGCCACATGCGTACAGATCACCGTACCCTGTACAAACGTCCCATCCAACAGCCGCATTAAATGCGGCCACATGCGGCTGCCAGCGCCAACCAGTTGAGATGACCTCTCGACCAATGGGCGCTTGACACGTGTCCCTGTCCCGCATTTATTGCTACTATAAATAGCACCCCATTTCCCCATTTGTAACTAAGTCATAAACGCTACATACTTTCTAAATACACTTTCTCTCTCTATACTTACTTGCTCTGACTTCTCTCTTGTTATTCCCCGCAATAACCCCCCGGATAAGCTACCCCCCGAGTACACTATCCATCATTTGGTGCTTTCATTGAGAGGTCAAACGATCAAGTAAGAAACCCTCCCCCTTCGCCAAACACTAGCCCTCTACCAAAATGGTGAGAACAACACGTGCCAACTCCAAAAACGTAGAAGACAAGAACCTGGCCCTCGGCGACGTCAACGCCCCCAAAGCCTCTCACAGGGCTCCCGAGGGCGGTGTCATCGCTAGGCTGGAACAGGCGACTGTCGACCTACGCCTTCAGATCCAGCAGAATGCCCCCGATGCCCGCCTCGGCATCGAGGCCAAGAAGAAGAACCAGAGCGATGACCAAATCAGCCCTCCGGTTCTCACCATCGACGTTCATTCGGCGCTCTCCGCCTTCATCCAGACGCTCACTCAGAACCCAGGTGCCTTCGGCACCCTGGCTCCGGCTCAACCCCAGGTTGGGGAGAACATCATACTTCCCCCTCCGCCACACCCCTTCGGAAACCCCATCCCTTGGGTTAGGAATGACGAAGGGGTAGTGGCCCAAGATACGGACTCCCTGGAAGTTCAGTCCCGGAACCGCCACAATGACAACAGAGAAAGGCCCCGCACTTCCGCCCTCAACCGGCTCGGAGGGGGGCAAGATCGCCGAGGGGTCCAAGACCGCCTCGGAGGAAAAGCACTCCAAAGGCCCCATGAAAGCGGAGGGTCTGTCTCGAGGGCAGACGAGGAGCGTCCCCCTCGGGACAAAGGCAAGGCGCCCCTTCATGCCGACGATGCTCGCCACCAAATCAACCAGGCCCACTCGGCCCGGGTTCGTTCGCAGGGGGCGGAGACCCTCCCGAAGGACCCACGGGACGAAATTATTGCGGCCCTCCAACACCGGCTTGATGAAATGGAGGCCAACAAAGCTAACGCCACCACCTCCACCCCTCATTCAGACCTCAAATACGAGGCCATGATGGCCAAAATGGAGGAATTGCAGAAGAAGGTAGCCGAGGGCTCCGGGGAACCCATCATCCAACTCCGGACCAGGACGCCATTTACCCCAAGGGTATTGGCGGCCCGGATCCCGGAAAAATACCGAGGGCAACACATACAGCCCTACAACGGGAAGACGGACCCCCAGGAGCATTACAACAAATATCAGAACAGCATGATGATGGTAGGGTCGCCGGACGAATATTTGTGTCGTTGGTTCCTCTCCACCTTAGAGGGGCCGGCATACGAATGGTTCAACCGGTTGCCCGAAGGCTGCATTGATTCGTGGCAAGAACTCACCCAGCGATTCTTGACGCAATTTGTCGGGAGACGTCGCACGAGGAAGCACTTCTCCCACCTCCTAACCATACGCCAGAAGAGGGATGAGACCCTTCAGGACTTCCTGGAGCGCTGGAGAATGGAAGCCTACAAAGTCGACGGTGCTGACGACGGGACCCTCCTGGCCCTCCTACAAACCGTCCTCCGCACCGGCAACTTTTCAAGGAGCCTCATCATTGAACCCCCACGCGACTACATAAGGGCCCTGCAGCGGGGGGACCGATATGCTGAGGCCGAGGAGGTGGAGAAATACCACCAGCATCCAGATCAGCAGCCCCCAAAGGCTGACAACAAGAACAACTGAGGGTCGGGGGCTCCTCCAAATCACCCCAAGGCTTCAGGACCCTCTGATGACCGCCCTCGGCAAGGCCAAGCCAAGCCCGGGGGAGGTTATAAGAACAGCCCTAAGACTTGGTGTAACACCCCGCCCCGTAGGACCCGAGGTAGTTACTCCAAACTCTCTCTGGACCTCTAATAGTGTCCTCACAAAGCACCACTAGCCTTTTCCGCGCACTTTGTTCTCACTCGTGCGCGCCTTGAGAAGCTTCCCAGGGGGTCACCCATCCTAAGACTACTCCCGTGCAAGCACGCTTAACTTTGGAGTTCTTAGCTGATGAGCTCCCTTAAAAGGAGATGCACCTTGTTGGTATGAGTAGTACTAATAATCCTCTTATATTAATCTCGGGTATTACAATCACCCCCACTTAGGATCGCAACGTCCTCGTTGCGCCCTTAACAATCTCAATCAAACCCCAGAATCTTGCCCCGCTAAATGCCCGCCCGATATCTAACGGGTCAGTACACTGTCGCAGGGTTGCTCTGATACCACCTGTAACACCCCGCCCCGTAGGACCCGAGGTAGTTACTCCAAACTCTCTCTGGACCTCTAATAGTGTACTAATAATCCTCTTATATTAGTACTAATCTCGGGTATGAGTAGTACTAATAATCCTCTTATATTAATCTCGGGTATTACACTTGGGCACAGCCCATTCTCCTGGACCGCCCTCGGACACCATTGACGCACCCCGTCAGCATCATCCTTGATTTTGCCGAGGAGAGGGGCCTCGTTGAGCGCGATTCTCGCGCACCCCCGGAGGTACATGCTATCAACCCTCAGTTCCCCTACTGTCATTTCCATCGGCATCAGGGGCACAGAACCGATGAATGCCATCAGCTAAAGACGGCCATCGAGAGATTGATACAAGCGGGCCATTTGTCCCAATTTATCCAGAGCCCTCGGCAGGAGGGACCTTCTCATCAGGGACCTCCCCGAGGGCACCACACAAAGGCGAACGCTTGGGTGAACCCGAACACCATCCCCCTCGGCAAGAAGAGGGAGATCGGGAACTTGGAGGAGGAAGAGGAGGAGTACCCCCACTACCAGGAGAAAAAACGCCACATCCTCATGATCACCGGTGGCAATACAGGGGGCGATTCCACCAGTCAGCGGAAAAAGTGGGCTCAATCGCTTTACGTGGGGGAAGTCACCCATATGCCCCCGGTAAAGCGGTTGAGGGAGGAACCCATCACCTTCACCAACGCAGATCTCCCTCCTACTTCTTCTCCTCACAGGGATGCCTTGGTGATTCGGACTGAAATAAACGACACCATCATTCACCGAACTTACATTGACACGGGCAGCTCCGTCAATGTAATGTACCTCAGCACCTTTAGAGAGCTGCACCTGGAGAGGGGGTCCCTTCGGCCCATTAAGACCCCTCTGGCCGGCTTCACCGGCGATACTATTGATTCCGAGGGGGTAATAACCCTCCCGGTAATCTTCGGCGACGGGCTTCATAGGGCCCAGCTCGAAGTGGAGTTCGTCGTCGTCAACATCGACTGCGCCCATAACATCATCCTCGGCCGGCCAGCCCTCGAGGACCTCGAGGCCGTCATCTCCATGAGGCACCTTTGCCTCAAGTTCCCCGCAGAGGGGGGCATTGGCTACTCCCGGGGGAATCAGAAAATTGCCCGCGCTTGCTATCTTCAAGTCACGAAGAAAGTAAGTAAGACGGAGTTCCGTGTTGACACCATCACCAGAACCATCGATGAAGAAGAAAAGAGGCCGAGGGCTGAACCAGCCGAGGACGTAGAAGACTTTGCGCTCGATCCGGCCAGGCCGGAGAGAGTCGTGAAGATTGGAGCCCAGCTCCCTGAAGATCTGAAGACCGGTATCACCGACGCCCTCCGCGCCTACTCCACTGTCTTTGCATGGGGGCCGGAGGACATGCCGGGAATAAGCCGAAGGGTCATCACCCACCGCCTCTCGGTGGACCCCTCGGCAAAAGCAGTACATCAACGAAGAAGACCCCTCTCCGCCGAAAGGATGGAATTTGTGAAGAAGGAGGTCGCCATGCTCCTCTCTATTAAGCACATCAAGGAGGTAAAATACCCCTCATGGCTGGCGAACGTAGTCCTCGCACAGAAGCCTCCTACCTTCCGCATGCGCGTGGACTACACGGATCTCAACAAGGCGTGCCGTATGGACCCTTTTCCTTTGCCCAATATCGATCAACTTGTAGATGAAACCGCGGGGTGTGAAATCATGTCATTCCTCGACGCATTCCGCGGGTATCATCAGATCTTCATGCATGAGGAAGACGTCGAAAAGACAGCCTTCATGACTCCCGAGGGCATCTTCTGCTACCTAGTGATGCCCTTCGGCCTAAAGAACTCAGGGGCCACTTACACCCTGATGGTGGCCCGAGTCTTTCAGGCCATCCTAGGGCGCACCATGGAGGCCTATGTTGACGACATGATCGTCAAGAACAAACAATCTTCCAGCCATGCCGACGACCTCCGGGAAATCTTCGCCATCATGCAAAAGTTCAACCTTCGGTTAAACCCGAAGAAGTGCACCTTCGGCGTCCAAGGGGGCAAATTCTTAGGCTACATGGTGAGCCGAAGGGGTATTGAGGCCAATCCCGAGAAGATCCAGGCCATCATCAACATGGAGCCCCCACGCAACGTGAAGGAAGTTCAACGGTTGACGGGCCGCCTGGCAGCCCTCAACCGCTTTCTATCTAAATCAGCGGAGAAGTCTCTACCCTTCTTCCAGATCATGAGGAAGACGGCTGGCTTTCAATGGACTCCAGAATGCCAGGGGGCTTTCGACGAGCTCAAACGATATCTATCTTCACCCTCTGTGCTCTCCAAACCAAAGGTGGGGGAGACCCTCTATCTCTACCTTGGGGTCAGCCCGGCAGCCATCAGCTCCGTGCTCATCCGGGAGGAAGACGGCATCCAACATGCATCTTCTATGTAAGCAAGACCTTAAGGGAGGTCGAGCTCAGGTACTCTCCTGTGGAAAAAACGGTGTTGGCCATCGTTTGGACCGTCAAGAAGTTGGGCCACTACTTTCAGGCTCACCCGGTTCATGTCCTCACTCATCAACCCCTCGGCGCCCTCATGAGGAGCCCCACCAGCTCCTCCCGCATGGTGAAGTGGGCTATCTTCCTGAGCCAGTACAACATTGACATCCGTCCGAGGCCTGCCATCAAGGGCCAAGCCCTGGCGGACTTTGTGACGGAGTGTACCGCAAGGGCGGCCACGGACGGGGAGCCCTCGGCTACCTCGGACGACTGGTGGACCCTCTACACCGACGGCTCCTCCGCAACCAAAGCATGCGGGGGAGGGGTAGTCCTCATTACTCCCGAGGGCTTCAAAGCCTACTATGCAACCCGCTTCTCCTTCAAAGTCTCCAACAACGAGGCCGAGTATGAGGCCTTCGGCTGGCTGCCAACATGAAGGCTCGGCAGATCCATATCAAATGCGACTCCAAGTTAGTCGTTGGCCAAATCTCCGAGGAGTATGAGGCCAAGGAGGGAAGAATGAAACAGTACAAGGAGGCGGCCAAGGAGTTGCTTAAGGTATTTGAGGCACACTCTCTCACTCAAATACCGAGAGCTCAGAACTCCGAGGCCAACATACTATCTAAGCTCTCGGCCGACTCCCCCGAGCACATCTCTAAGATTGCTAAAATTGAGGAAATGAGTCTCTCGAGTATCCATGCGAGCCCCGTCATGAACATACAACAACGCCAAGAGGACTGGATCTCAGATATCATCACCTTCATCTCCACAGGGCAGCTACCCGAAAATGAGACCCGCGCTAAACTAGCAAAGCTGAGGGCTCCTAGCTACACCATCGAAGATGGAAGGCTCTACAAACGTTCCTACAACGGCACGTTACTTCGGTGCCTTCATCAAGATGAAGCTGAGGTCGCAATGGAGGAAGTACACAGTGGTACTTGCTCAGCTCACCAGGGACCCTTCTCCATGTCCCGAAGGCTCATTCTCCAGGGCTAGTTCTGGCCAACCATGGCCAGAGATTGTGCTGACCTTGCCCGAAGGTGCACCGCATGCCAACATTTCCAGAAAGCCCCCGGCAGGCCAGCGGTCAACTATGCCCCCATCAGCACATCCGTCCCCTTTTCTCGATGGGGGATAGACCTTGTGGGCCCTCTGCCGAGGGGTACCTCCAACAACAGGTACATCATTGTGGCCATCGACTAATTTACCAAGTGGGTGGAGGTTGAGCCCCTCGCCAGCATCATAGAGGCGAAGTGCCGTCACTTCGTCCTCAAGAACATCCTCACAAGGTTTGGCGTCCCCCAGCAGATCATCTCCGACAACGGAACACAATTTGAGGCAGCCCCCTTCTGCGCCCTTCTGGAGGCATGGGGCATCAAACACACCTTCTCCTCCGTTGCCTACCCTCAAGGCAACGGGCGAGTAGAGAACGCCAACCGGACCTTGCTCGAGGGCCTCAAAAAGAAGCTGGAGGCCGAGGGCGGTGGCTGGGTGGAGGAACTCCAAAACATCCTTTGGGCCTACCGCACCACCCCTCGACGAGCAACAGGTGAAACACCTTTCTCCCTCTGCTACGGGTTTGAAGCCAAAGCTCCTACGGAAGTCACCCTTCCCACCCGGAGGGTGATCCAATATGACCCCGAGGTCAACGACAGCAACATGGCCCTCGACCTCCACCTCATTTCAGAACGCCGGGAGCAAGCCTTCATCCGGGTAGAAAACTACCGAAGGCAAGTCAAAGGCTACATCGTCGCCAAGGTTCGCACCCGAGAATTCCAAGTGGGGGACTATGTCCTCCGGAGGAGGGAAGCCAGCCAACCGACCGAGGGAGGCAAAATGGCACCAAAGTTCGAGGGCCCCTACATCATAGCAGCCATCATCAAACCTGGGACTTACAAGCTCAAACGCCCCAACGGGAAAGAAGTCCCTAGGCACTGGAATGTACACCACTTAGTTAAATTTTATCAATAATGTAAGAGCGGCCAAGCCCTCATAACAAGTGAATGTACTATCCTATGGCCCAAGACCTCCAATTTTGAAGAATGAAGACACGTTCAAGACACCAAGAACAACCGCAAAACACTTATGAGCGGCCGAGCCCTCATACCAACTACAGGCCTCAGGCCTCACCACGAGAAGACCCCCCTCCGGCACCAAGTGCCGAGGGCGGACACCATCAACACCTTCAACAACATTGAAAACACCAAGTGTTTCAAACAAGACCCCTCGGTACCAAGTACCGAAGGTGAGGACTCCCATCACCGGCAACAGGAAACACCAAGTGTTTCATTTCAAGACCCTTCGGCACCCAGTGCCGGGGGTACACATCTCCACCATCAACATCAAAAAGAAGAACACCAAGTGTTCCTACAGAAGATCCCTCGGTACCAAATACCGGGGTACACATCTCACCCATCAACATCAAAAAGAAGAACACCAAGTGTTGTTTCTAAAAGCCGTACCCCACGAGGACGCACATACCGAAGGCGCCACCATCGGTGCCGGCGGCACGTAGTGCCCCCGGCCATTTGCAACTAGTGTGCAAATGAAAACCCTTCCTTGAAACGCTTTCCGCGTCACTACCCCCAGGGTGTGACAGGCATGATAAATGCCCAGGATTCGACTTTCAAAAACGGAACGCTTTCCGCGTCATCACCCCAAGGGTATGACAGGCACGAGAAATGCCCAGGATTCAACTTCCAAACCGAAACGCTCCCCGCGCTACCACCCCAAGGGTGTGGCAGGCCACGGACTATGTCTAGCGCCGAGGGGACGACTTTCAAAACTGAGGCGCTTTCCGCGCCATCCCCCGAGGGGAGGCAGGTTACAGACCACCATATCTTGTGCCCAGGAAAGGACCCTTGATCCCCTCGGAACTCGGAAGGTTAACCCGAGGGAGGAGAACCATTGGTGTATTCTGATGGTCTCCTGATAGGCCCAGCCTTACCAAGAAACCAAGTTTCTTGATGCCTTCCCTTCACCACCAACAAAAAAAAGAGGGGGTGAAGGGGAGTAGACTCATCGAGAAATCAGTGAGTACAACACTCCAACAAATCACAACATACCGAGGGCTCCCTACGGGAACACCCCCGGTAACTGAAGGCTCCTATTTCCCGAAGGTTACTACTCAACAATACAAAGGGATGGAACTGTCTCAAGTACACTAAACGGCTAAGTTCACTTCAAATAAGTGCCGAGGGCACCTACCATCGGTCATCCATTGCTACCGAGGGGTCCTATCCTGTAAAAGGGGATGCAACTGACTAAGGCAGCTCAAGAACCCTTCAAGTGAATGCTGAGGGCACCTACATCCCACCAGCATTCACTACAGAATCAATGTCCAACAAATTTTCCTAAGTCCACACCTTTGGAAAATGACAACAGCCGGAGGCATCTATTACTAACCGAAGGCTACACAAGGAAGCAACACTTAGAAAATTTTCTAAGTCCTGAAGATTGAGCCCCCGGCCTGATAAATATTTCAACAGAGGGACCATGATAGCCGAAGGCTACGTGATGCAACAGAATTAAAAGATTTTCTAAGTCCTACATATTTTCCCCTCGGACAACAGCTACTTATACATCAGGGAGAAGGATATCACCCCGGAGGCTTCCGATGGGAAACCACGCTTAGGAATTTTTGATGATGCTAGATTAATTAGGACTTTAGAGTACCCCTTTTTAGATTTAATGTATTAGAATTTTCCCTTGTAAAGTTCTTAGAGTAATCGACTTGACAGAATGCCTTCAGAGCAGAAGACCTTCTGAGCAGAAGGGCTCCAAGAGCAGAAGACCCTTGTAAGGCATTATTGAAACAGAGGACCTTTGGTTCTCTGCTCCAGAACAGAAGACCTCAGGGTCCCTGTTAGTCTTTACTCTGACAGAAACCCTTTTGGGTCTCTGTTGGATATTCTCCCAACAGAAGTGCTCCAGACCTCCTCTGTTCTACTCTCAGTTAAAGATACCAGAAGGTCTGACACTTAGAAGAATTTCACAGAACCGGGAAGTCAACTAAAAGATTCCTTCAACGGCTAGGAGTATGAAACGGAAAAGCTACAGTGTGCGCATTAAATGCTCATTTAATGCACCCCATGCTACGTAGAGTAATTGCAGATGATTGGCCGCATTGTCAGGAATACTTTATCCCAAAATAGTAACCCGCCAACTTTACCGGGCTCTACTAGTCAAGTCAACTGATCGCTCATTTAATGCAGTTGTCCTCCTACTCCTCCAACGGGAAGACAACCTCAGTATAAAAGATACACTACGAAGAACAACCGGATAACTTTGCAACTTTTGCTAACCATTGCTACAACTCTTCATACAAGATATTCAAACTCTGAAAAGCAAAAAGCCTCCTTGAGATTCAAACTCATTATCTTCTACAAGAGAAGGCAGAAGTTGGAAAAATACTCTTTCCAACTCAAGCAAAGTTCCAAGTGTTCTTCAACTCTTCAAGCTCATCACATACAAATCTTTTGTAACGAAGCTAGTTGGAGGAACCCCAGTTTCAACAGAAACTCTTCTTGCTACAAGAAGGACGTCCAAGTAACTGGAGTAGTGAAGTGGTGATACTTCAAGGAAACTCAGTGAAAGGACCAGTCTTAAAGGAAGCCAGGCAGTGCATCCCAGGAGACATCTAGACTTGAAGAAGACGTGGAGAGCTTCTTATGTGCTAGGACTAAGGCTTTGTAAACGGAAGTTTTTACAGTTTAGTGGAACAGTGGACTAGAGGAACAAGTTGTTCCTTGAACCACTATAAAAATCCCTGGTGTCGTTTACTTACTGCTTTAATATTTGCACTTAGATAGAACTGTCTAACTCCTTGGACTTGGTATCTGTGTTCAGCAGAACTTGTTCTACGAGTTAACAGAAGGCCTACTGCCTTTGCTTCTCTGAGGCTAAATCAACAGAACTCCCTACCAGAAACCCATCCGCTGCCAGTCTGTTCTGTCAACAGAACAGGCTATTCTGTAAATCTGGTACTTAGTTTAAAAAGCTAAAAACCAATACAGTCTATTCACCCCCCCTCTAGACTGTATCCAGTATAACCGGGACCAACAAGTGGTATCAGGGCCTCCTTGTTCTAATAATCTCTTAGGTTATTTGTTGAACAAAGATCCACTTGTTTTTCTGTTTTACCTCATTTCTATCTGATATAATGGATCACTCCTTGTCCAATAATCTTATGTTTTCAGATCTTAAGTTTGATGACTGGAGGATCCGGATGAAAGCACATCTCTGTGCCCTACATGATGAGATGTGGGAAGTTCTAGATATTGGCCCTTTCACAAGTTTCCAGAAGGTCAATCCTGAGCATGCCATTGATAACACCAGACCCCAGATGATCAGTAAAGCCAAGTCAGAATGGACCACTGAAGAGAGGAGAAAGTACAACCTAGACAATATTGCTAAGGACATCCTCTACAAGTCCATTGATGATAGGTACTTCAACAGAATCAAGAAGTGCAAAACTGCAAAGGAAATCTGGGATACTCTTGAGCTCATTGGAGCTGGTGATGAGCAAGAGAAGGACAACAAACTAACCATAGCCAACAAGAAGTTTGATGACTTCAGACTTCTCCCTGGTGAAAGCATCTCCAAGATGTATGACAGGCTCCTCACTCTCACTGGAGAGATCTTTGAGCTTGGCAAGGAACTCACCACCAAGGAGATCAACCTGAAGGTGTTGAGGGGACTGCCCTCAGCATGGAAGATGAAGGTGGTTGCTGTCCAAGCCAGCAAGGATGTAAAGACTTATCCCACTGATAAGCTCATTTCAGATCTCAAAGCTCATGAGTTTGAAATGATTGAAGAAAAGGAAGATGTACCAGAAGAGAGGACCACTACAGCCCTCACTGCCAGCACATCAAAGGTAAATGATTTTGACCCTTCAGTACTTTTATCTGATGAATATATGGCTGCCTTTGCCAGGAGATTCAAAAAGTTTATGAAGAATCCCAAAGATGGAAGGAGTCCATCTTTCAACAGAAAGCCATACCAGAAGGTCAAATCAACAGAAAGCAGTGGAGAGCTTCTCTATTACAATTGCAGACAACCTGGTCACTTCAAGGCTGATTGTCCCCATCCAAGGGTGTCCAAGAAACAAGGACAGGATGGAGAAAAGAAGAAGTACGAGGACAACTCCAGAAGGAGAAAGGCACTTGTGACAGAACAGCTAGAGAAAGACCCTCTGTCAGAAACAGAATCCAGTTCTGACTCAGATTCTGATGAGGCCTTCTGTTGCCTTGATACTGAGACAGAAGACCTTTGCCTCATGGCTCATTCTGATGATGAGGTAACCTCTACTTCTGAATCTAGTTTTTCTTCGGTAGGCTTAGCTTTTGATTCTGATTCAATGTCAGAATTTTGGGAAGAGTTTAAGGCCATACAAGCCACTTATTCTTCTGTAACAGAAGAAAACAGTAAGTTAAAAGCTGAAATTCTTGACTTAAAGAAGGAGGTTGAGATCAAAATCAATCTTCTAATTGAGGAAAGAGATCAACTAGAGACTGAAAATGTTTCTCTTCTCAAGAGAATAAGAGAAATAGAGCCTCTTGAGATTAAGTACAAAGATTACCAGAAGGCCCAGTCTTCCATGGAAAAGATTGTGCTTGATCAACAGATTGGCACTGGTTTTGGTCTTGGTTATGGCTCAACAGAATCAGGTGAGCCTTCTGTAATGCCTAGCACCAGAGTTGCTAAGGCAGATAAGGTCATAGAGCCACTGATTTCTAGCCCCATCTGTCAAGCTGGTGTATCTGGCACCAAGGTTGTTCATGAGGAAGTCAGACCAGAAAAGGGAAAGATAAATGTTCAACAGAAACCCTTTTTGAAAAATAATGAACCTGGCAGAAATCCTAACAACAGAAAAGGCTTTCAAGATAACAAAAATAAAAGACCATTCATTGACAGACAACCTCATGTCAATCGTGCCAGAAATGATCACCAGAAGAGCAAATATCAAGAGAGAGTTAACTTCAGGCAGAAGAGGTTAGCTGGTCAATTTCAGAAGCACAAGGTTAACCGTCCCTCTGCTCTTGATAGTATATGGGACTTCTTTCCAACAAAAAAGGCTATGCAAAAGTATGTAAACAGGAAGCATGACCCTCACAAGCATCTGCCCAAAGTGAATCACACTTCAGTTTACTATAACTACCAGGTGGACAATGGGTACCACCCACCAAGGTTTCACTTGATGAGACCAAAATGGTACCAACTACCCAGACTCCATGACCCCCCAGGACCCAGCATTGCTTGGGTACCTAAATCTTTCTTTTGATCTTGCAGGAACTGTGTGCTGGAGCCATCTCTGAACAAGAATGGTTTATTGATAGTGGATGCTCCAGGCACATGACAGGTGACAGAAGTTGCCTAACTGAGTTCCAGAAATGCAAAAGACCTAGAGTTACCTTTGGAGGTAATGACAAAGAAGGTCAAACAAAAGGAAGAGGAAAGCTGATCAGGAACCAGATAGTCATTGATGATGTCTCATATGTCAAAGAACTGAAGTTCAACTTGCTGAGTGCTAGCCAATTCTGTGACAAAGGGTACGCTGTTGAATTCACAAAGTACTTCTGCTATGTGAAGCATGAGACAACAAAGGAAGTGGTTCTTACAGCATCAAGGAAGAAGAACATCTATGTAGTTGATTGGAACACTGCAAAAGATGGAGTTTGCCTGATAGCCAAAGGAGATTCAAAACTAAGCTGGGACTGGCACAAAAAGCTCAACCATTTGAATTTCAAAACAATCAACAAACTGGCCAGAGAACACATTGTAGAAGGGCTACCAGACATTGTGTACAAGAAGGAGACCCTCTGCAGTGCATGTCAGAAAGGCAAACAAGTGAAGAATTCCTTCAAACCCATTGGTGGAGATCTTTCTACAAGTCCTCTAAATCTGATTCACATGGATTTATTTGGACCTGTTGAGACTCCAAGCGTTGGTGGCAAGAAATATACTCTAGTCATGGTTGATGACTATTCCAGATATACATGGACTGTTTTTCTATCAAAGAAAAATGAAACTCTTCAGAAGTTGCCATCTCTGTTAAAGCAACTTCAGACTGAGAAGAATTTGAAGGTGAAGACAATCAGATCAGACAGAGGAACTGAATTTGTCAACCAAGTCATAAAAGACTTCTGTGATCAGAATGGAACTTTTCATCAAATTTCTGCCGCCAGAACCCCTAAACAGAATGGCGTAGCAGAAAGAAGGAACAAAACCTTAAAAGAAGCTGCAAGAACAATGATTGCAGAATCTGGATTGCCTATGAGATATTGGGCTGAAGCAATCAACACTGCATGCTATACTCAGAACAGAAGCATGATCAACAAGAATCACCAGAAGACCCCTTATGAACTCTGGAAGGGAAGAAAACCTAACATCAGCTATTTTCATATATTTGGATGCAAGTGCTACATTCTTAACAATGGAAAGGAGCATCTGAAAGTCTTTCAAGAAAAGGCTGATGAAGGAGTCTTTATAGGCTATTCAAACACCAGTAAAGCCTATAGAGTACTCAACAAAAGGACTCTACATGTTGAAGAATCTATACATGTGAAGTTTGATGAAAGCACCTCTGTTAAAGAGGTAACAGAGATTCTCAAGGAAGTCAGCATAGAAGACAGAACACCAGTACCAACAGAAGAGGTGGCAGACAACCCTGCATTTCCAACACCTGCACCAAACCCCCTTTTGTTGAATGAAGATGAAGACTCTGAAGATGAGGAACAAGAGAGACCAAGACAACAGCTGACAGAACCAGACCTAACATGGTTAAGAGATCATCCTCCTAACCAAGTGATTGGTCAAATCAGAAGTGGAGTTCAAACCAGATCCACATCAAGAAGAGAAGCAATGCTTGCCTGCTACATATCTCAGATGGAACCTATGACTGTTGAAGAAGCTCTTGCAGACTCAGATTGGATCAATGCTATGCAAGAAGAGCTCACTCAGTTTGAAAGGAACAAAGTATGGGAACTTGTTCCTAGGCCAAAGCACCAGAATGTCATTGGAACCAAATGGGTATTCAAGAACAAAGCTGATGAAGATGGCAACATTATAAGGAATAAAGCAAGGCTGGTAGCTAAAGGATACTGTCAAGAAGAAGGAATAGATTTTGATGAGACTTTTGCACCAGTTGCCAGACTTGAAGCCATCAGAATCTTTCTAGCCTATGCTGCTTACAACAACATCAAGGTCTACCAGATGGATGTCAAGAGTGCATTTCTGAATGGAGATCTTGAAGAGGAAGTTTATGTGGAACAACCACCAGGTTTTGTCATTCCTACTCAATCTTCTTGTGTCTACAAGCTTAAAAGGCCCTCTATGGTCTTAAGCAAGCTCCCAGAGCCTGGTATGACACATTGTCCCTTTTCCTGGTGAACCATGGGTTTACTAAAGGAAAGGTTGACAAAACTCTATTTCAAATCTCTGTTGCTAATCACATTCTGTTAGTACAAATATATGTTGATGATATTATATTTGGAAGTACTAATCCAGAACTGTGCAAGAAATTTTCCCAAGTGATGCAGAGCCAATTTGAAATGAGTATGATGGGAGAACTCAGTTACTTCCTAGGACTTCAAGTCAAACAAGTTCCAGAAGGGATCTTTATCAATCAAGGGAAGTACACCAGAGATCTAATCAAGAAGTTTGGAGTGGAAGGCAAATCATCAGTGAAGATTCCCATGAACACTTCACAAGGAATTGGTCCAGATGATGAAGGAAAGGATGTAGATGCAACAACATATAGAGGAATCATAGGATCTCTGTTGTATCTAACTGCAAGCAGACCAGACATCTCGTTCTCTGTTGGAATCTGTGCCAGATACCAATCAAAGCCCAAGGAAAGCCATCTAAGTGCTGCAAAGAGAATCATCAGATACATCAAAGGAAATCCAAATGCAGGCCTATAGTATCCCAAGGGAGGTAACTTTGAACTAATTGGTTATTCTGACTCAGATTTTGCAGGTTGCAGACTAGACAGAAAGAGCACCTCTGGTCACTGCCAATTGCTAGGAGGAAGGCTTGTTTCCTGGTTTAGCAAGAAGCAGAACTCCATCTCAACAAGTACAGCTGAGGCTGAGTACATTGCAGCTGGGAGTTGCTGTGCTCGGCTACTCTGGATGAAGCAACAACTGAAGGACTATGGAATTCAAGCAAAGGAGATCAAGCTGTTGTGTGACAACACCAGTGCCATTGCTATCACTCAGAACCCAGTTCTTCATTCCAGGACAAAGCACATTGAGATCAGACATCACTTCATCAGAGATCATGTTGAGAAGAAGCACATTTGCATGGAACATGTGCCAACAGAGGACCAGCTTGCAGATATCCTGACAAAGCCTCTTCCTGAGGCTAGGTTCAACAAACTGAGAGAAGAATTGGGAATGATGGATGAGATTCCAAGGGAAAGTTGAAAAGGAAGGCCCTCTGTTGCTCATTTGCTGTTGACAGAATACCTGTAGCAGAACCTCTTCTGTTAACCCCTTCTGTCAACCTCTTCTGATCCCTACCCTGGCAGAACACCTCAGCAACAGAAAACCCCCCTCTACAGAAAAACCCTCTCTTGTCTAACAGAAGGTGGTGGACTTAGAAAATTCTGTAGACCGGGTGATCTAGTAAATTATTAAAGGTCTTTTACCCTTTTACCCTTAAAACGGTATCAAGCCGTATAATATTTACTGCGCCCCCGTTTATTTACTGCGCCCATTTTTACATTTATTGGTATCTTGGAACCGTAAATTATCTCAAACGTCCACTAACCCATATCCATAAAACCCCCTTTCGCAAACCTAAACCGTCACTGCTCTCATAACTCTCAAGCTTTTGAACTCTTATCTCTCCAAAAACTCTCTAACCGCAGTAAACTCCATGGCTTTCTTGAGCTTCTCCGATCTCTCAAAGGAACAAAAGGCAACTCTCCTGAAGAATGTACTGACAGGCATGAGATGCGAACTGGAAGTCCTACCCAGGTTCGCAGAGAAAAAGGAGAGAATGACCTCCATTGTTGACGGACTGTCACAATGTCAACTGAGCAAGGTCATCTCTCATAATTATGAAGCCTACAGCAATGTTGACACCGTTGAGTTCTATCTCAACGCATCCTTCAAGGATGAAACCATCTCCTCCGTCGTCCAAGGAGAAGAAGTTTTGATTGATGCTGACGTCATCAACAACATCTTCAATATTCAACAAGAGGAAGGCAGGGCCTCTCTACTCGATTTGGAGGATACTGACATCCCTCTGTCAGAATTCAAGAAGAAGTTCTGCAGAAAAGGGGAAGAAGTAGAGAAGGTCAACATCAAGAAGAACTTGCTCAAGAAGGAATTTGAGCTGCTCATAAACATTTTCCACAAATGTTTATGGTGCAAGTACACCTCCACAGATGATGTCACAACTGCCAATGCAAAGGCACTTTATGCAGTGCATCATGGGGTAAACATCAATTGGGGACAAGTCATGGTGAAGTCCCTGATTGAAGTGATCAAGAAGAAGAACCCAAAAACTAGCCTCTATTCTGGGAAGCTAGGACATGGACTACTCATTTCAGAAGTGCTCCTCAAACAAGGGGTACACTTGAGGAAGGCTTCAGCTTTGGATCACACCAAGGTAATTTTCTTGACTGCTTCTCCAAATAGGGAGAAAGCCATAAAGGCAGAAATGAAGAGACAGCTTCAACTTGAGGCTAAAAGACAACAAGGAGAGAAGGTACAGAAACCTCTCTCTGTAGCCCCTTCTGCTGAGAAGAAGAAGAAGAAGAAGAAGAAGAAGAAGAAGACCGAGAAGGCAGAACCTGTTGCTCCTCCAAAGGCTGGGCAGAAGAGGAAGAGGACCACAAAACCCAAGGAGAAGGTTACTAAACCTGTGGTTTCTGTGTCTGAGGGAGTGGCAGACACTCAGGGGGAACCAGAGATCCCCACCTCTGCTGCATCTCCTGAACAGAACAGGGTGTCAACTCCACCAGAGCACCCCAGCCCTGTCAAAGATGGGTATCTGTCATTGCTTGACAGACAGTTTACCCGGGTCCTTGAATGGAGAAGATGGAGAATGGGACCCCTCCACAAAATAATTCAGTTTTTTGATCACTATGAGGAAGAAGAAGAAGCCATCCTGAACTGGGTTGGGACTGTGATGTCTCAAAGTGCTTTGCCCTCAACTTTCTTCACTCTGTCCTTGAGAAGAAGAAGACAAGCTACAAGGGAAAGGCTGTTCTCATCTCCTCACCCTCAGAGGAGGCTGTCAAACCTCTAGAAGAGGAAGAAATTGAAGCCTTTGAAGAATGGCTGTTCACAAAGATGGCAACAGACTCTGTGCAACCCCACCTCAACCCAGGAGAGTCCTCTGTACTCAAATCAGAAGGACAAGCAATGATGGAGCATATCAAGGAGTGGAGGACTTCTTTGCTCGAGCAAAAACATCATTGAGGTAAACTCTCCAACCCCCTCTGTTATTATCCCAACAGAACCCCACATTCCCTCACCTCCTTCCAGCACCAGAACCCCTCCACCAGAACACCCTCAACCTAAATCTCCTAAACAGAAAACCCCCACCCCTCGTCAATCATCCAAACAAAAAATTGCATCTCCCTGCAGAGCAATTGTTCCATTCAGAAACCGTTCACCTTCACCTCCACCATCCCCCCCTCAACAGAATGCCTCACCTATTCAATCTTCACCCCAGCACCAGAACCCCTCACCCCAACAGATCTCCTCTTCATCCTCTGAATCTGAACATCAAACCCCTCCACCAGAATCACCTCCTCCACAACAACCTGCAGAGAACCTTAAACCTGTATGGTTTCTCAGAGACTCAGACCCTACAACTGTCTCTCCCATCTCTGCACCAAAAGGGTATTCTAGGGACTCTGTTGCCCCCAATCCCTCCCTAAGAAAGAAAAAGAAGGTAGTCCGCAACAGAATACCTATCTACTCTCCTTATGAAGTCTCCTCTGACATGGATGGATTCATGATCAGTAAATCCTACAAGGCCACATCAAAGAGACAGAAGACCCCTCCTCCGACTCAACTGGAACATGAACAACGTGTCCAATCTCTATCATCTGTCCAAAAACATCACCCATTGCCTAAGGGCAGAGGTCTAGAGATGCCTCAAGCTGATGGACAATAGAACAACATCCCCTTCAACAAATTTGTTGAATCTGCTGAAGAATTTGGAGGACAGATCCTCCAAGGCATGAACAAACTAATAGAGATCAATGACAAACACTATGGGCACCTTGCTCATGTGAATGACAATCTAAACTCAGGTATGCAGTTCATCTCTGATCGTTTTGAGAACCTCACAGGAACTCTCAACAACTTCATAGCCTCATCCTCTGCCAGAACGGATGCCCTGTCAACAGAAGTGGTAGGCATCCACAACACACTCTCTATCTTTCAACAGACTCTCCTGAGTCAAGGACATGCAATTCACACTATCTCAGAGCATCTTGAGGCTCTGAAGGAATCTGATGCCAGGACAGAGAGGCACTTGACCTCTATTGAGGCAATGTGCAGAGTTCATCAAGAACATGCTCAAGCACTCCTATCTACTGACAGAGACCGTTATCATAAGATGGTGCTCCTTGAAGCCAATAACAAGGACATCTTCTCTGCCATACAGAAGCAGCAAGGTCTCATTGAAGGCCTTACCTCTGTCACCCAGACTCTACCAGAGGCCCTGGAGCAGATAGCCTCCACTCAGGCCTCAGAATTCCAGAAGATCAGTCTTATGATAGAATATCTGAATGATGCCAAAAAGGGGGAAGAGGACCCTCAACAGACCAGGCCTAGGTCCCACAGAACTCCTACTGGGGCACCCTCCTCTGCTGAGCATGCAGTAGATCCGGCTCCCTACTTTGAAGCTGCCCTACAGAAGAAGAGAGGAGCAGGCATACCTAGACCCCCATCTCCAGTAAAGAAAAGCACCAAGAAGAAGAAAGTTTTCAACTTCACTGAATGGAGATTGGGTGGTTCTCAGAAAATTGACAGAGCTCAGTTTGAGGAGATGAAGGCCAAAATGACTCCTACCCAACAACATCACCTCTATTTGGACAAAGATGGTGTTGTCAGAGTTAGGTATGGGGGATCACTAGAAGAAGCAGAAGAATGGTATAAGAAGAACATTGTCCCAGGAAAGACTATACATGAAGGTGTTCTCAACTATTTGGACTGCAAGCTTTCTCCAATTTGGGCATCTTATCAAAGGTCTGGCAATCTTTTCAAAATCAGAGCTGAAATAAACGAAGAACTGTTCAGGCTTCAAAGACTAGAGGAAGAAGCTCTACAGGCAGCTAATCTGGAGAATGTGTAAGGTTTAAACTCTGTAAAACCTATCTAATAAAATCACATCTCTGCCTTCTTACTTTGAAGTGCTTTTCCTCAAATTCTTGTCTTTTTGCCTTCTGCTTGTGTTTGTCTATTTCTTTTATATTCTGCTATCTGAATGTACCGTACTCTTACTATTTTCCTATGCCAAGTTGCCCACCAATATTTTAGTGGAAGCTTTTAAACTTAATCTTTCTTTATGGTGAAGGCACTTCTCTGGAAATAGTTAAAGGGTTTTGGCATCATCAAAAAGGGGGAAATTGTAAGGAATAATTGTATTTAGATTTTGATGATGCTAGATTAATTAGGACTTTAGATTTAATGTATTAGAATTTTCCCTTGTAAAGTTCTTAGAGTAATCGACTTGACAGAATGCCTTCAGAGCAGAAGACCTTCTGAGCAGAAGGGCTCCAAGAGCAGAAGACCCTCGTAAGGCATTATTGAAACAGAGGACCTTTGGTTCTCTGCTCCAGAACAGAAGACCTCAGGGTCCCTGTTAGTCTTTACTCTGACAGAAACCCTTTTGGGTCTCTGTTGGATATTCTCCCAACAGAAGTGCTCCAGACCTCCTCTGTTCTACTCTCAGTTAAAGATACCAGAAGGTCTGACACTTAGAAGAATTTCACAGAACCGGGAAGTCAACTAAAAGATTCCTTCAACGGCTAGGAGTATGAAACGGAAAAGCTACAGTGTGCGCATTAAATGCTCATTTAATGCACCCCATGCTACGTAGAGTAATTGCAGATGATTGGCCGCATTGTCAAGAATACTTTATCCCAAAATAGTAACCCGCCAACTTTACCGGGCTCTACTAGTCAAGTCAACTGATCGCTCATTTAATGCAGTTGTCCTCCTACTCCTCCAACGGGAAGACAACCTCAGTATAAAAGATACACTACGAAGAACAACCGGATAACTTTGCAACTTTTGCTAACCATTGCTACAACTCTTCATACAAGATATTCAAACTCTGAAAAGCAAAAAGCCTCCTTGAGATTCAAACTCATTATCTTCTACAAGAGAAGGCAGAAGTTGGAAAAATACTCTTTCCAACTCAAGCAAAGTTCCAAGTGTTCTTCAACTCTTCAAGCTCATCACATACAAATCTTTTGTAACGAAGCTAGTTGGAGGAACCCCAGTTTCAACAGAAACTCTTCTTGCTACAAGAAGGACGTCCAAGTAACTGGAGTAGTGAAGTGGTGATACTTCAAGGAAACTCAGTGAAAGGACCAGTCTTAAAGGAAGCCAGGCAGTGCATCCCAGGAGACATCTAGACTTGAAGAAGACGTGGAGAGCTTCTTATGTGCTAGGACTAAGGCTTTGTAAATGGAAGTTTTTACAGCTTAGTGGAATAGTGGACTAGAGGAACAAGTTGTTCCTTGAACCACTATAAAAATCCCTGGTGTCGTTTACTTACTGCTTTAATATTTGCACTTAGATAGAACTGTCTAACTCCTTGGACTTGGTATCTGTGTTCAGCAGAACTTGTTCTACGAGTTAACAGAAGGCCTACTGCCTTTGCTTCTCTGAGGCTAAATCAACAGAACTCCCTACCAGAAGCCCATCCGCTGCCAGTCTGTTCTGTCAACAGAACAGGCTATTCTGTAAATCTGGTACTTAGTTTAAAAAGCTAAAAACCAATACAGTCTATTCACCCCCCCTCTAGACTGTATCCAGTATAACCGGGACCAACACATACATTCAAAAAAGGGCGAAGGCATACACTCAAGAGAAAACGACGGCATACATTCGAGAGGAAGTAAATTAAGGAAAGCAAGTCAAATACACAAGGCCCGAGGGCTAACAGTCATCAATCATAAAAAAGAAGAATAAATGTGATTGTTACAATGATGGCCGGGGCCGAAAGCATAAGAATGTGACCATTACAAAGTATGTTCCAATTGCTAAGTACAGAATACAAATCAAACAACATCATTCCCGGGGGCCGCCTCCTCCGATGGCTTCGAAGTGAGCTCTGCATCGGCCTCAGGTTTGTCACCCTCGGCTTCCTTCCGGAGCTCGGTGTCCTCCAGGTCTGGCCTCTCGGCATCAGAGGGGAGAGGAACACGGATGTCTGACTGCAGGGGGGAAGCCCGTATGCCGCCGGGTCGAAGTCCTTCGGCTCAATTTTCAAGTGGCGAGCCATCCTCCGATAGATGAGGGCTTGGGTGAAAAATTCGCCCCCATCATAATATCGTTTGCCCTTTCGGGCCATCCATTCCTCGCCCGGGCCCTCGCACCACTCATCGACTGAGGCCTCCACAACCGAGGACAGCCACTCCTTGTGTCCCTCGGCCTTCCACCCCCCACCCAGGAACCCGAAGATGGCCTCCTCCCGGGCTGTGACGACAGCTTTCGCTCTGGCGGCCTCGGCCTCCTCGGCGGCTTTCCTTGCGGCCTCCGCAGCAGCCTCCTCAGCTTTGGCTTTCTCCTCCCTAAGCCTTCCGGCCTCCGCTCTCGCAAGCTGGAGGTCCTCTTCAAGCTGGGCCATCAGCTTCGTGGCCTTGGAGTCCTTGAGAATTAGCTCCTTCATCTTTGCGTCTTGCCCAGCTTTGTGGAGGCGTCATTCCTCCAGCCGTCGGACCTGCTCTCCGAGGGCAATGCAGGTCTGCAAAAATAAAGGAGTTAGCAGGGCCGAACATGATTTCCTAGTTCGAAGTAAAGACGAGAAAGATAACTATCATAGACTTACCGTGAGGGAAGACCGGAGGATCCTGTCCTCGAGGGCTTGGTCATCATCAGCCCCGAGGGCTACCCTGTCAATATCGAGGGTTATACCTCTCAGAAGCGCCCTCGGGTCAGCTGTGCCATTCAACACGGCCGTGCCAGCCGGGAGGGAGAACGTAAGGACCTCGGGAGATGGCTCCTGGACACCCCCCGACACCTTCGCCACAGGCATCTCCTCGTGCACCCCGGAGGCGGGGCAATCATCCACAATCACCAACGGGGGGTCCTTCTTCGCGGCGTCCCCCTTCTTCGATCTCTTGGTGGCCTGGGGGGACTCCTTTGCCGTCGGTTTCCTTTTCGCTGCCGCAACGTCGCCCTCGGGCTTCTTGAAAAACGCACCGACGGGCTTTTGGCCGCCCGCGTCCGACGCCTTCGGATCCTTGGCCGACTTGTTCTTGAATCGGGCAAGGCCTTTGACGTTCATCTATTCACTGGGATACCTGCAAAAATAGTATGGGGTTAAAATCGAGGGGTTACTAATATGAGGCACAAGAAATAAAAGAACAAACAGATAAACTATGTGCTAAGATATGAAAATGAGGGTGCCCTCAGCCACTACCTCCGGAGGCTCACTCAAACACCAGGAACTTCTCATCTGTTTCCCCCAGGAAGCGGTACCGCCGGAACCCGAGGGTGTAGAGATCTTCCTCCTTGGTGCACTCCTTGATGGTAATATTTTTGTCCCGGACCTCCGGGATCGTGGCCAGAATCCTGCCGTCTTTCTCGAGGGCAGCGCTCCTCCTCTTCTCGTGCCTCCTGAAACGGTCACGCAACTCCCTCGGGAAGGGGCTCTCGGTCAGCTTCACGTAGCACCACCGGTCCTTCCACCCCTTGTTCGAGGAGGGCGCCTCAGTGAAGAGCTTGAACATTGCCACATGCTGCAAGTTTGCGAAGCCCTCGGCGTTCGCATGCCCCCCCCCCCCCCCCCGGCATAAATTGAAGCTCTGGAAGAAGAGGTCCAGGCTAGGTGTCACCCCCTGGGACTTGCAAAGCTGGAGGAAGCCGGTAACGTAGGAATGGCTGTTCGGGGTCAGCTGGCAGGGGACCAGGCCCACGAACCGAAGGTACTCCCGGAGGAAAGGGTGCAGGGGGAAGCGGAGCCCCATGGACACCGAGAGAACGTGCACCGCAATACAGCCCTCGGGAGCCCGGGAGAGGACGTCATCTGGACCCGGTGTTACCACGATGGCCGAGGGGCCCACGTGAAGCTGAGTGACGTAGATGTCCGCCGCATCAACCTTCGACCTTATTTCCAAGGCGGCGGTGTTCAGGTAGGAGTACCCCTCGGGCATGTCGAGGGGCTTCCCTTGATCTGCCACGCTGCCCTTCTTCTTGGGAGCAGCTACCTTGGCCTTCTTCTTCCCGGGGGCCACCCGGATGGGAACCGCGTTCAGCGGCCGAGAGGTACTGGCCTCACCGGCACCCCGGGGGGGGGGGGGGGAGCAAAGCCACGGTCACCCTCGCCCTCTCCTTTGCTTCCTCCTCCT
This sequence comes from Cuscuta europaea, assembly GCA_945859875.1. Taxonomy (NCBI): domain Eukaryota; kingdom Viridiplantae; phylum Streptophyta; class Magnoliopsida; order Solanales; family Convolvulaceae; genus Cuscuta; species Cuscuta europaea. Next base: position 1,686,309 of record CAMAPE010000019.1, on the reverse strand, counting down.
CTGCAACCTGCATGGCGAGGGCCAGCTCTTCGTCTTCCACCTCCTGCTCGAAGCCCTCGGCTTCAACTTCAGCCAACAGCTCCTTCTGCACTTCTACTGCCATCGCAACATCCTCCTGGGCCGAGGACTGTTCGTTTGAGGACTCCGCATCCGAGAGGACTTCATCCTCCATCGAGGGCGCCCCCGAGATGTCTTGAGAATCACCCTGGGACGACATTCTGGCTCTGGTTCGAAGGCTCGTAGACGCTAGTGTTTTCTAAAAACTCTCTCCCCTAGCCTAAGGGCACGAGACAGCTAACTAGAGAAATGAAGTGCGAGTGGAGAACTGACCTGGGAACAAGAGTTTGATCGAGGACTGCTGTTTCTCTCTCTAGGAAAAATTCGGCAGAGCTTCGCTAACAAGGTTTCGCACAAGGAGGAGTGCCCGGCCTTGGGGTATTTATAGGCGCTGGAATCCGTGCTTGGGCCTGGAAACCGGGCCTCCGGATGGACCGTCATCATTACACGCCGTGTCTTCGCCCAACCGGTGACGCCGCCCACGGACAGCCAACCATCACGCACCACGTGTACCCCCCAACGGCTATATCCTAACGTTACATATTCCAACGGCTATATTTCCAACGGCTATATTCTGGGAGTCCCCGTATTTTCTTACTTCACTCCACTTCATCAAGGAGAGCCTCCGGGTACACTTACCCAGAGACGCCCCCGGGTTGTGCCCCACACAGTACATAACAGTCGCCTTCGGGATTACTCCTTCAGAAGTCCAAGGCTTCATATCAGGCCACCCCTCGGGGATTCCCCCTCAGTACTGTAAGGGCCGGGTAGCCCCCGGGGAGTATGCCTCATTGACGGATAGCCTACGGCACACAGGTAATGGGAGCCCTCGGATATCCTCGTCACCAACTAATCAACAAACAGGTGACACCCCGGTAACAGTTCAACTACTGCCCTCATCCATCACGCCCTCGATCCCCAAATCGAGTGGCTCCCCTTCGGCACCTCCCAGGACATCAACAGCAAGCCTCCGGCTACTCAACACATGAGCCCTCAGAACAAGGAGAGCCTTCGGCATTACCATTATTCTCCATTTTTGACCAAGGTTTCACACTTTCGATTCATCGTTGGGGGAATTCGGTGCACTCTTTTTCCCTCATCAGGATTTTTTCCCCCAGGGTTTTTCCTAATGAGGTTTTTAACGAGGCATCCCCCCAAAATGAAACGAAAAGCGTCAGCCTTCGGCCCACAACAGCAGCGCAACTACTCTACTCCTTTTCACCACTTTACAAGTGCCTCAAGGAGTGTGGGACTGGAGGACCCCCTCGGGAGAATCATTAAATTACAAAATGGTGAAAAATTCCAACAAACGGCAAAGCAATCCCTCAAGCCCCGACATGTGGGTAACTGAGGGACTGCCTTCGGCAGGGACATGAAAGCAACGACTCCTCACCAACTTCAGAGATTACAACGGGACAACATCAAAGGGCAAACACAAATTACTCCTTTTCCCTCAGGTACCTTTCGGCAAAAGGAGTGAGGGACTCCTGATGGAGTATATGGCCCGGGAACCCCCGGCCCACAGACTCCTACTACACCAATAAAGGCCCAACCGGCCCAGGAAGCACAGCAGGCCCCAAATTACGGCGCCCCAAGCACTTAGCAGCCCACAACGCACACTGGGGAGCCTTCGGCCCCCTGGCCGAAGGCTCAAAACTCTCACAGAACGGGTTTTCAAGCAAACTAAGAAACTGGGAGAAAACGGCAGAAAACAGTAGCCCTCGGCACCTGGAGCCCTCGGCACCCAGGGGGTCCCCGGCACTCAGAGCCCTCGGCTAGTCCTCTACAGCCGAGGGCACCTCTCCCGACATAATATCCGCGCCACATACGTACAGATCACCGTACCCTGTACAAACGTCCCATCCAACCACCGCATTAAATGCGACCACATGCGGCTGCCAGCGCCAACTAGTTGAGATGACCTCTCGGCCAATGGGCGCTTGACACGTGTCCCTGTCCGACATTTATTGCTACTATAAATATCACCCCATTTCCCCATTTGTAACCAAGTCATAAACGCTGCATACTTTCTAAATACACTTTCTCTCTCTATACTTACTTGCTCTGACTTCTCTGTTGTTATTCCCTGCAATAACCCCCCGGATAAGCTACCCCCGGGTACACTATCCATCAGTTGTATAGAATACTCTAGAATTGAATTGTAGCCGTTAGATCAAGTAGATTTAAGCCGTCCATTGAGGAGGAGGACAAGTATAAATACCCCTCATGGCTGGCTCATTTGTATCATCGAAAGCTTGAGAGCAATAAAGCCTTTATACGAGTTTCTCCACAATCGGTGTCCTATTTTCTGTAAGAGTTAGGCTGACTAGCATAGTTCGAGTGAGTGTTGCTAGTGCTGCACAGGTTCGAGAATAAGTCCTTGACACCCATAGTAGGTGGGAGTCTTTGCAGCAGTGGGTAACGATGATAGATGAGCAATGTGGGCTTTATGCGGGCTAGGGAGTTGGGACTTAGCCGACTTTGTCCACTATGAGCCTCGCATATGCTCTTTAAATGATAACAACAATTTAATTGGATGCTTGCATTAGTAAGCATCTGTCCAACACTGCTCGGAATTGATTACTGGGCTTCTGCTGCAGTATCTTGAAGTTTTTCTCACAAGAGTTGATAGCTTAAGGCGGACGATGTCTTCAACAGGAGTTTAATAGGATAATCACCACTTATTATTAATTATCTGTAATTATAATTTGTACTTATCTTAGAGTGGTTTACTTGTATTAATCTTCTCAATTCTTATCTCCTGTAACAAACTCATACATGTGTGATTAATACACTATTTATAGCTGGCTCCTCTCATTCAAGAGAGTAAGTCTTGTTTGCTAATTATCCTTTATGGTATCACAGCCATCAATCAATTACGATTGAGCAAGATCCAATTTTTTTTCCCCAGCTCATCATGTCACCCTCCTCTAGTTCATCCATTGTTCCTGTTACTAGTGATGCCACACCCCAACTAGTCTCTCTTAATGCATCTTCTCAAATTCCAATCAAGCTCTCCAAAGATGGATGCAATTACTCTTCCTGGAAATCCCAACTCACAAATCTTTTCTTTGGGTATGACCTCTTGGGCTATGTCAACGGCACTTCTAAGTGTCCCGCCTCCACTGACCCCATGCATTCTCTATGGGCTCGTCAGGATCGCCTTGTTCTCTTGGCCATTCAATCTACCGTGGCAGTCAACATTTGCCCCATCATCAATTCATGTTCCACTTCTGCCGAAGCTTGGAAAAAACTTGAAAGCAGTTTTGCCAATACCTCCACGACCCGGATGTTATCTCTTCTTTCCACTCTCATGAATACCAAAAAAGCCGGCAAAACTGTTACAGAGTATATGAATACCTTGAAAACTCTCATTGATGATTTAGTGACAATCGGTCACCCTCCCAGTGATGGCCAGATTGCATCATATGTCTTATCCGGTCTGGGAACTGAGTTTAAAGACCTGGTAGGCGCTCTTCGGGTGCAACCTGTTCCACCCTCCTTTGAAGATCTTCGTCACTTTCTTCAGGATGCTGAAATTTTAGAGGGTGAATCCAGTGCTGTTTTTGACGTCCCAATTACTGCTCAGTTCAATCAACGCCGTCAAAATTCTCGTGGCCGTGGTCGCGGACGGGGTCGAAGCACGAATTTTCAATCTCACCCTGGATATGGGTCTCACGCCCCTCAATCCTACACCCCAGGTGGTCAAACACGGCCAACCTCCTCTAGTCAGCACATTCAATGCCAATTATGTGAGAAATTCGGCCATACTGCTCGTATGTGCTATACACTCAAAACTAATTCTCCAAGTGCACATGCCACGTCAAGTGGTGATCCAGGAAACAACAACACTTGGCTGCTTGACACGGGAGCAACTCATCACATTACTTCTGATCTCAACACCTTGAATCTTCACTCAGATTATCATGGCACTGATTCAGTTGCTGTTGGCAATGGTAAAACTATCCCAATCTCTCATATTGGTTCTTCGGTTATTGGTTCACCTAATTCTTCATTTAAACTCAATAATGTTTTGTGTGCACCCCATATTAGTCACGATCTCATATCTGTCAACCAGTTCTGTAAACAAAACAACACCTCTATAGAATTCTCACCCACTTCTTTTATTGTGAAGGATCTAACCACGGGGGCATCCTTGGCTCAAGGCCGGAGTGAAAATAATTTATACACTTGGTCGAGTCTCTCTCCACAAGCCTATTCTATTTCTTCTGAGCTTTGGCATCAACGTTTGGGTCATCCGTCTTCCTCTACTCAACATCGAATAACCGGGATTTCTACTTCCAAGTCTATTTGTGATTCATGTCTTAGAGCTAAAAGTCATAAATTGCCTTTCACTATATCATCAATTAATTGTACTAGTGCTTTTCAGTACATTTATTCTGATGTATGGGGACCGGCTCCCATTATTGGTTTTAATAATTCTCGATTCTATGTTATTTTCGTAGATTATTATACCAAATATTCTTGGCTCTTTCCCATTAAAAACAAATCTGATGTCTATCCTGTGTTTAATAAATTTCGTGCCTTAATTGAAAATTATTTTGGTACGAAAATAAAAACCTTATACACAGATGGTGGTGGTGAGTTTACGTCTCTTGCGCCCCTCTTAACTACACATGGCATTCAACACCTTACCTCTCCTCCTTACACACCTGAACATATTGGTTCCGCAGAAAGAAAACATCGTCATGTTGTTGAAATGGCATTAACATTGCTTTTTCATGCCTCCGTTCCAAATTCTTTTTGGCCATATGCTTTCCAGTATGCCACATATCTTATTAACCGTCTCCCCACTCCCCTACTTAATCATCAAAGTCCCTTCTCTAAATTATTTGATGAATGTCCCAAATATGAATCTTTAAAAGTGTTTGGTTGTTTGTGTTATCCCTGGCTGTGCCCTTACACTACAAATAAATTACAACCTCGCTCCCGCCCATGTGTCTATCTTGGTTTTTCCGCAACCCATCATGCCCATATATGTCTAGACACCACCCAAAATAAAGTTTACATTTCTCGTTAAATTTTTTGAACATGAACTACCATACACTAAATATAAACCCAAATCCGCTCCACCATATACTCTTATAGATTTATTTTTTCGCACATCCCCATCTGTTCCAACAACCTCTCCACACTTATCTGACTCTCCTACCTTATCTCCTCAAATGATTCCTCTGCTCCCACGTGACAATCCCTCCTCATCCCAACAAACTCCTCCTAATCCACCCACCGGTACACACTCCCCTTTTCCCTCCACGTCTCTAAACTCTACCCCACCTAATAACTCTCCTCTGACCAACAACACCCCTCCCTTATCTCCTCACAAATCCCAGTCACCAAATACTTCCATGCACTCACCCGCCTCTCCCTCCCAAACTGACACCACTTCTCATAATTCCCCACACCACCCGATTACCCGTCAACCCAGCCCCCCCGTCACACGGTCCAAAAACCATATTTTCAAACCAAATCCTAAATATGCTCTCCACACTCTTATCTCCTCCGGTCTGCCCATTGCCCCTACCACATATAAACAAGCGGCAGCAATTCCAGAATGGCGCCAGGCCATGCTGGATGAGTTTCAAGCCCTTAAAAAAAATCACACATGGTCTCTTGTCCCTTCTACCTCCACACAAAATATTATTGGGTGTAAATGGGTGTTTCGGGTGAAACAAAATCCGGATGGATCAATTGCTCGGTATAAAGCACGTTTGGTTGCAAAGGGGTTTCATCAACGTCCTGGAGTTGATTTCACAGATACGTTTAGTCCGGTGGTCAAACCGGCCACCGTGCGGGTTATTCTTACATTAGCCATTTCACAGAATTGGCATATACATCAACTGGATGTGAATAACGCATTTTTGCAGGGCACTTTGACTGACCGAGTTTATATGCAACAGCCGCAGGGGTTCACTGATCCTATGCTTCCAGATCATGTGTGCCTTCTTCATAAAGCTTTATATGGGCTACGCCAAGCTCCCCGAGCCTGGTATTGTGAGCTTCGGACCTTTCTCTTGCAATCTGGTTTTCAGAATAGCAAAAGTGATGTCTCATTATTCACCTTTACAGCTCACGGCTCTATATTATTTCTCCTCGTTTACGTTGATGATATAATCATCACGGCAAACAATGCTCCTGTGCTCCGTTCCTTTATCACCAGGCTTGCTACTCGATTCTCTCTTAAGGATCTCGGTGCATTATCCTATTTCTTGGGCCTGGAAGCTATTCGCACCTCACATGGTCTTCACCTCACTCAACATAAGTACATCCGTGATCTCCTATCACGAACTCATATGCAAGATGCCAGTCCCGTTCCTACTCCTCTTTCGCCGGATGCTCCTCTGTCACTTTCTGATGGTTCTTCTCCTCATGACGCCACAGAGTATAGAAGTGTTATTGGTGCATTACAGTATCTTTCCTTTACACGGCCAGATATCAGTTTTGTTGTTAATAAACTTTCTCAGTACATGCACCGGCCCACAACTCGTCATTGGGAAGCTATCAAACGTGTTCTTCGATACCTAAAGGGCACTCCTCATTTTGGGATTTTTATCTCTGCACATACTCCATTAACTCTTCATGCTTATGCCGACGCTGATTGGGCCGGTGATATAGACACTCGCCACTCTACTTCTGCCTATGTTGTTTTTCTCGGCCGCAATCCCATCAGTTGGAGTTCAAAGAAACAATCCACCGTCGCCCGCTCCTCTACTGAGGCTGAATACCGCGCCATCGCCTCAGCCAGTGCTGAACTCACTTGGCTACGCAATCTTCTCCATGAACTTCGTATCACACTAAAACAGTCTCCTACTATTTTTTGTGATAACATAAGTGCCACTTATGTGTGTGTTAATCCCGTTCTCCACTCTAGAATGAAGCATGTCGCTATTGACTTTCACTTTGTTCGAGAACAAATCGCTCAAGGACTCCTCCGAGTTAGTCACGTTCATACAAAAGACCAGCTAGCCGATTCCCTCACTAAACCGTTAGCTCGTTCTCTATTTCTTTCTCACAGGTCCAAGCTCGGCATCCTACCAGGGCCGCTCTCGCTTGCGGGGGCATAATAGGATAATCACCACTTATTATTAATTATCTGTAATTATAATTTGTACTTATCTTAGAGTGGTTTACTTGTATTAATCTTCTCAATTCTTATCTCCTGTAACAAACTCATACATGTGTGATTAATACACTATTTATAGCTGGCTCCTCTCATTCAAGAGAGTAAGTCTTGTTTGCTAATTATCCTTTAGAGTTGGCACTGACTTGGGTTATACAATGATACATGACACATTTCAGGTGTAATTGCTTTCTAAAACTTGTGCTTATCTGTTGCTGATGATCCACCATATTGACCTAAAGTGTTCATCATGCATCTCGCTCCCCCATAGGAAACAAGTAAATGAGTAATCGGAAGTTGATGAACTTCACTTATCCAATAAAAAGAAGAAAACAAAATCAATATGCACTTTCTTATTCTGTAATATTCTAAGGTTGGTTTATTTGTTGTATTACAGCGTGCATCAGATTATTTATCCCCACATCTGAAGAATACTGAAAAGTTAATACAGATGCATAGCTACTGGGCCCATTTAGAGGCTAACCTGGGAAAAAATTTAATTGCTGCTGGTGGTGTTTGGGAAAACTTACTTAAGTTCTGGTAAGTATATTTCATCATGCCAGTTGAAGTGTTGCTTCATTTCCTATAAGATCTGCCACCTTGCTGTGTGTTGCAGTGGATCTATGCTAGACGCCTGGAAAGCCTATATATCCATGGAAATAGAGACGGGTCAACTGAGTAAAGCTAGGTCACTGTACAAGAGATGTTATAGCAAAAAATTCCCAGGGACAGGCTCAGAGGTAAATTTCCACGCTGAACTCTTTTATAATCATTTCTCACAATATATAAATTTTAATGGGAGTGATGTTAGTTTCCTTGCAATGTTCTGCTCATCTTTAGGATGTTTTTATTTGGACTGGTTTCAGTTCCGGACCAGACTTAAACAGGCCAGATCAGATTAAACTTTGGCAGTTGTAAAATACACTTAGAACAAACGTCTACCAGACCAAACTTAAATAGACCGGGGCGGACCAGCCAGACTAGAAAATTACAGTCCAATTAAAACATACTCAATCCTTAAAAACTTAAAAATACCCATAGATTAGAAATAGACATTGAAATTCAGTTTGTTGTAGTCATATACATCGATATCAGTAGTTCTTTAATCATTTTACATGTATATCAAGTCACTTCTCACTATGTGTGATATTGTTTATGTGAGTATGGTGTATCCACTTTGTGTCATTACAATTTCTAATCATCAATAATCTGTTTACATATTTCCTTAAATTCTACTCTTTCCGTTTTGCAAAGAAGTTCCCACTTTGACTGACTCACATATTTATGTAAGATAAAGTTTATTTCAACATTCTAAATATATACTCACTTTATTTCAAATCAAGCAAAAAGTAGGGGTAGTTATGGCATTTTATATTAAAAACTTCATGTTGGGACATCCAAAAAAGGGAAGTTGGAACCTATTTTTGGGACGGAGGCAGTATAAAAAAAGGTAGAAGATCAGTTGTTTGCAGTGGTTTTTTATATTTTTTATTCTTAGATCGCCGAAGATAATGAATGAATAGAAAGATAGCTTTTCTTTTTCCTATTCTAATTTTTTATGTTTATGCTCTTGCTGATGATATAAGTTTGTCACATGATGACTTGATGAGTTGGTAATCAATATGTAAATTTGGAAATAATAACATCTAGTTCCTTTAATGTGACATGACTGTTGAAGCTGTATGTATCCAATCGCATTGTCCAAATGTCATAGTTGATTAAAATCCATGCATTAGATAAAAAACTAAATCTATTTCCATCATTTGCAATGGAGCCAAAGATTCATTATTTTTTGGCTTGAGATTATGATGTAATAAAGCAAAATGGCTCACTAAACTGTCTGCGCTTCTTTGTTATGAAGCAACAGTCAGTCCATGCAATTTTGGACTGGATTTTCACTATGGGTCATCCGGAAACAGTCTCTCCCTGCTTTAGTACAGGGGTAAGACTGCATACATCCGACCCCCCTTTACCCCACCGTAGGTGGGAGCCTTTGCGGCACCGGGGTAGATGTAAATGAAATGAAATGAATGAGATAAAAACTAAATCTGAACACTTGCATGTGCCTTATTCTTGAGCTAAAAATGGCAAAAACAATTAAAGCAATTTTTAATTCTGGATATTTTATTTATTTTTTGTGGCTAATTAGTTAAGGCTTGGATGTTGTTGATGTGGCTAACTAGTTCTATGAACACTTGCTAAGAGCCTCAACTAGTTAAGGCTAACTATTTTTTGTGGATATTTTATTTATTTTTTGTGGCTAATTTTGTTAATTGGTGAAAACAAAATTTGAACAATTGACAAGTGCCTTATTGTCATGCCTCAAAAGTCTATGATGCATTTTGTGAAATTTCTTTTTAAACTATATCAAGCACAGTGAGTCAGTGACCACGTTGGAAAATGATAAAGCTTTGGTTTTTAGAGCTTATAATAACCTATAATGAATTTATAAGCTTTATTTTTTAAATACATATGAACTTAAAGTGACAACGTAATTTTAGATGCTATCTTGTGCAAAGTGTCACAAAAAAACTTCAAACGATTTTTGTTTCCAGAGATAACCCTATTATTTTACAAAAGAAAACACATTTTATTCATTATTCATTGATTTTTTAATTTGTTTATTTTTAAATATATGGAAAGCCCATGTCACTATTAAATTACAATACATCTGCATCAATACTAGATGTTTGTACTCTGTAGCTTTTAACTTGTTATCGTTTAGCTTTTCAATTCAGCGTGCAGTTGTAGTCTAAATTGATAACGATGGCTTAATATCTAAATATGAGTTCTACCTTGCTACTGTTGGGTTCGAATTTTCTATACATGCTGTGTATATTCCTGCTTTTCACGCCATGGTTGGATGTGAATTTACAGTTCCCTGGAAGACCTTGATTTTGCTGTGCAAAAGGTAAGTGGACGTTTCAACTATTTTTTCTGCTGTCATTTGGTTCACGTATAAGGTGTTCTTTCTGCTATATCAGGTATCAAAGTATCAAATATTAAAAGAATTTGTCAAAATTCTGAAAAGCAATTTAGTATTCTTGAAATCGATTTAATTTCAGAAGCACCTCACTCAGTGCTTCTGAAAATTTGATAAATCATTTTTTAAATAATTTTTTCCGTAACTCTGTCAAAATGAGGAAAAGGGGAAAACAAAGGCTATTGACTTGCTTGGTGCAATCAAAATGGATGTGGTTGTAGAAGAAATAGAACCAGCAGGTACAAGCAAGAAAGAAAAGGAACATGTATCGTCCGGAAAGCCAAAACAGTACACTGACCAGTGCACTGCATTTGTCTCCAACCTTAGCCCCAAGGTGTGTTCTCTATTTCTTTTTTATTTTGAGTAATTTCTTTTTGGGAGGAACATGCAATCTTCTTCACTTGGTTGATTGGACAACTAATCTGTTTAAAAATAATTGATCAGGCCAAATATGATGACCTACAGAAGTTCTTCAGTGATGTTGGTGGAGTTGTTGCTATTCGAATATTGACTGACAAGTTCACTGGAAAATCAAGAGTACTTTTCTTGTTCTCTCAATTCCTCCATCTCTCTCCTTTTGAAGCAAGCTCTTGATGTTCTGTATATGTGCATCATCCGGAGGCTTTGCATTCCATAGTTTATAATTTTTCTGTCTACAATTTTGAAGGGATTAGCCTATGTGAATTTTTGTGATGATGCACACCTGGTAGCAGCTCTGGCAAAGAATAAGCAAACACTGCACGGAAAGAATCTGAGCATTCTGAAGTCAGATCCTCCGCAGAAAAGAGGAAAAGGACTGGCCCCAAAAAATGGTTGGTGAAAGTTCACACAAACTTAACTTTAAAACATAAAATTGAAGGGAAGGAAAAAGAGACAAAGCCAGTTTTTTAATTTTACCTTGGAAAATACAAAAGTATTACTTCCTCCGTCCCGAATTGTAACAAGTTACTTTACGGTTTACGATGTTTACTGACGATAAAGCAAACGGATCCTTGTTCGCACTCAAATTATTTTTAGAAAAAAAAGCATTACATATTCAGAAACTACATTAAAAGCTTTACAAAGTCGCAAAAACCAGAATCAATTTTGATAAAAATTTGATATATAAAGTAAGAGATTAAGAGTGATCTGTGTTGACCAAGTGAATAGGAAAAGTATGTTACAAAATGGGACTGCGGAGTATTAAATTTCATTAAAACTTTTCAAAATATATACACAAATATTAGTATATTCTTAGTCTTTATATGATACCGATTTTTTTGGCATAAAATCTATGTTGTAAGAACTGGACCGGTAATTGACCTGACCAAATGATTGACCTGACCAAATAATTGATCTGACAAAAACTCAAAATAGAACTTACTATGTTTTTCTTTTCAAAATAGTCCTATTTGAAACATACCTATTTTTTCATTCTATTCTTACCCTTCCTTTAAATATGAGTTAATTAAATGTTTAATACATAATAAATTCGAAAAAAATTCAAAAATTCGTAGAAAAATATTTAAAAAATTTATAAAAAATTTATAAAATACAAATTAAAAAATAATTTTTTTTTTTTTTTTAAAAAAAATAATAAAAAATAGTAAAACTCCATAAAAAAAATTAAAAAAAATATGGATGCCTTTCCCACCACCTGTACTACCTCCCTGCACCACCATCCTCGGTCGGTGAAAAAAATGCCATTTTTTCTAAAAACTGCCATTTTTTCCTGAAAATGCCAAAAACATGGCATATTTCTCTTTGAGAATGCCAACATTTTCTTTGTTTTCTGCCATAAATATGACATTCGTAATGAACTTGGCATTTTTTCCCTTGGTGGCTGGAGGTGGTGGTGCAGAGGTGACAGAGGCGGCGGTGATTTTTTTTTCTATTTTTTGAGTTTTTTTTATTGTTTTTTTTTAAAAAATAAAAAAATAAATTATTATTATCGAAATATTTATATTAATTTTTTAGTATTTTTATGAATTTTTATTATTTTTTATTATTTTATTGTGAATTAAAACATTTCAATAGCTATAAGGGTATATTTGTCCAAGACACACATAATTAGTCCTATGAAAACATAGTTTATTTTTTGGTTCTATTTGTGCAAAGTGAGTGACTTTTATTCCTATTTTGATAATTAATCCATTTGTTTATGGAAATCAACGTGGTTTTTAAGATGTAGAAGCTCAAGTCTTTGGTAAAATAGTGTTTTTGCGTGTATTGTTTGCTTGATATATTATCCGACAATGTACCTTAGGTTCAAATGTAATATTTGTTAGGAAATTGATGTAACGTACCTTGAAAGTAGAACAACGGAAGTTTAAAATTTTTCCAAACATATCTTCTCTGATTACGACAAAATAACGAATGTAACAAAATAATAGATCTGAGTTAGAACTTACAGATCTTCCAGTATAGCGCTGATAATACTTGATCTTAGATTCTCAGGTATTCACATGATTACTCCTTCTCGAAAGAACGGTTAGATCTCCCAAAGGGAAAAGATAGTAAATAAACGGGTGATACTAAATCTAGAAAATTGGTCTACAAATTATGAAGTGTGATGATGTATTTAGACTAGTTCTAAACTAATTTACCAATCCGAATGAAATTCTTTCTCATTAATGAGTTCTAGTTCTATCATGATCTACACTTCATTATTATTTAAAGGAAAAAGTAAGGAAAATGTACTTGTGGTTGAGTCTGCTTTCAGATAGGATTATGTGATTCATTTTTTTTATCGAAGTGATTCATGTCTTTAAATTCCGTTATCATAAAAGGGTCATGCCATTAAAAACGCTTGAAGAAGAAGATTAATAGTAAATTCAATTTTCAAAAGTGCTCGGAAAATTAAAAGAAAAATACAAGAATGAGCGCCTCATCAAGATGACCTCCAAACCACGTTTGCCTTTAAACCAACTTTATTTAATTACAAATACATCTTAATTATGTATAATAAGTCTAATTTATTTTACTTAATTAATTCTATCAAATAGAATAATCCTTCATGATGAATTAAATATACTAATCTAATTAATATTTAACTCATCTTATTTTCAACATTATGAATTAAATATTATTTAATCCAATTAATAATATTTAATTCCTTAACAATTCATTTGGAATGTATAATCACTTCTTGTGTGATCCATAGGGCCTTATATATTAAGCACTAATCAAACTAAGTTCTTACCAGAATTCCTAGACGATTTATCAGACAATATTAATATATAAGGACGTTTGTGAGGACTATTCAAACTCCCTATAATATAAAGATCATAGTGATACAGTCCTTTCATTCAACGAACATTCGATTAAGTTTAGAACTTGATATTGTGTCTATTCCAATAACTTAGTCTCTATCTCTCATCTTTCTAGATGATACATAACAATTATATTTGATATCCAAAATGAATATATATTTATAGTGGCCAATGACTATGATCTAGATATGAGAAGTAGAATGTTCTCTCTTAATCTATTACGAGGAATGAATCCTTTCTTGGTTCAACTACTACTCCATGTGCTTCATGATGTACCCAACACATGACGTGTCTACCCTGATTAGAGTGCAAACGTTAGTCATGATCAAAGTACATCACTTCGCACATGTAGTACGTATTGACCTCAAGTCGAAGGACTATTACATTACTTTATACGCTGATAATCTCATAGACACATGAGCAAAACTTATTAAATGGTTTCTCAGTGAGTATGCAAATATTCTCTAAAATATGTATGTGACCATCATGAATTGCAAGAACTCATAGTTGTGAGTTCAACTATACTTTCTAAAGATATGATGCAGTCCACATATCAATCTTATCACATATAATCAATATCCCTTTGTTGATGATCATTGTGGGGCTATTTTAGGACTATGTTTTATCATATAAGTTCTCACCTACTCAGTAACAACATAAGTCCAAGGGAACATAATTATGAATAAAACATTGACACTTTTTAATATTCTCCTACGTAATATGTACATGTACCAAAAATTAGTTAGTTCTCCCTAGTTGTCTAGGGTTTTGCCGCTACTTTCACTGTTCACGTGGAAAGGTTGTTGTCGAATTCTGATTTCTACCGTCGTTATGGCGGAAGACATGGAGGAGATGTATGCTCAGTTGAATCTCAACGATGATGAAGAAGACGGGGTGGATTTGGATGAAGTTTTGGGAGATGAGGTGCGGGTTGAGGCACCGCTTTGCTTGGTCGAAAGGCTATTAACGGATAGGTCGATCAAGTTTCCCTTTTTCAGAGATACAATGGCTGATGTTTGGCGTCCGGGGGGAGGAGTGAATATACGTGAATTTGGAGAACGCAGGTTCCTATTCCAATTTTTCAATATTGTTGATTTTGAAAGAGTGTGGGTTGATGGGCCTTGGTGTTTCGACAATTCTCTGCTGGTTTTACAGAAGGTGGAGACTAAGTCTAATCCGGCCTTGATTCCTTTAACTCATATGGCATTCTGGGTCCATGCATACAATATACCTTTCGAGCTTTTCACGGAGAAAGTTGCTATAATCATTGGCAATCAGGTTGGTGCTTTTATATTAGTGGATGATAACAATTTTAAAGGGGGTTTGTACGAGTACATGCGTATTAGTGTCAATTGTTGTGGACTTCCCTTGAGACGTCGTGTGAAACTCAAACGGGCCGGTGTACCTATTTGGATAGATTTGAAGTATGAAAGATTACCACACTTTTGTTTCATTTGTGGTCTTATGAGTCACACGGATCGCATGTGTCCTAAACGTTTTGCATTTGCTGAGGAAGGAAAGGAGGAGTATAGAAGTTGGTTACGTGCTAGAAATAGAAGAGGGGGTTCGGGCAGGGGCAGTAGATGGCTGACTAATGAAGCAGGCCAATTTTTGCATGGGAGTCCTTTGAGTTCTATATGTTCGGGAGGTAGCGGTAATATGCAGGTGGAGGAAGGCATCGAAATCTCACAACAGGATGAGGGGGTTTCCACCAGAAAAAGGAAGTCCTCAGTTGATGTGGGGACTGTTGCGAGGTCTTCACATGAGAAGACTTTTATTTCACAAAATACGGAAGTTTACTTTCCAAAAATGGGGTAGCGGCGGGTTTTGGTTCCCAGACCCGACGAGAATCATGAATTGTTTTAGTTGGAACTGTCGCGGGCTAGGGAACCCGGCGACAGTTCAAGTGTTAGTGGACGTGGTCCACTTGAAGCGGCCGTCGTTGATTTTTTTGGCCACTTGGACGTTGTCCTCAATATCTCTGGCCAACTCCATCGCAATCTCCAGGTTGTTTGGCCGCAACAATCGTAAGGATCCCCGAATCGGTCCCTTCAGCCCGTTCATGAAATACCCCAAATAATGATCACCGGACAGCCCAGGAACCTGACTGGCCAACTGCACAAAAAGGTTATTGTATACTTCTATGGTTCCCAACTGTTTGGCCCCGGACAGCCGTTCAAATCGATTGCCCTTGAACCGTGAATCAAAACGGGCCACCAGTGCATCTATGAATTCCTCCCAAGTCAGGCTCGGTTTCCGTGCCCTCAACCAGGTCAACCCGTACAGGGCAGCCCCTTCCATGGCTACCGTAGCTGTTGCCACTTTGCTTCCAGGTAGGGTTTGATGAATTTCAAACTGTTGCTCAGTTCTGGCCACCCATCCGATGGGATCTTCGCCGTCAAACGAGGGAAGCAGGGCCTTAGCGGTGCTGCGCAACTCCCCGTCGACTGAATGAGCAGGTGCGATGTGCGTGGCAGAGCCGCTGTTGCTGGCCGATGTCGGCGTCTTCTCTGGCGGTGTTGGCATCTTCTCCGGCGGTATGATGACCTTCGCAATCGCAGCGAGAGAAGCCGCGATCTCTGCGAGTTGGGCGCCATGCTCCTCCAATTTTCGACCTTGCTCCTCCAATTTCTGCCCTTGCGCATCGAGTTTCTGATTGATTAGGGTTTTCTTGGCCTCCAGCTCTGTCAAACGATCGTTCTGAGATCTCGTCATTTCGGCGGGACGGGATCCGGCAGGTCAGACCAAAATTGATGTGTAACAGAAAAATAAAATCAACGGGGTAAACCGTTGCCCAGATAATCAACGATAAAAATATCGTTGCCCAAAGCCAAAAGACTAAACTCTAACTTTATTCCAAGATAATCAGAATGAACCCTGGCGAGGGGTATAAATAGCCTTCTACAAGAAACCCTAATGAAGCCCAAATTAATTAAATCCTAATTAGGCCCATACTAACTCTACTAAGTACTCTACTAATAAAAGGCCCAAACCAAAAAATAACATTAACTTAATAATAATAAATAAACTATAAACACAGCCCTAACCCAGCCCACGGAAGTATGCCCAAGCCCAGTCCTGCCCCATGCTCTTCCCGCTCTCTATCAGTTCCTCATCCACCGTGGCTGGCAAGGGGTTTTCGGGAGACTGTTTGGGCATATGGGTTGAGGAATTTTGTATTCCACGGATACCAATTTACCTGGGAACGGGGTAGAGGCTCTCGGAACTGGGTCGAAGAGAAGCTAGACCGGATTTTAGTCTCGGAAAGTTGGCTTGACAGTTTTGGAGAGGCCAAGGCAGAAACATTAGAAGGCTCACCCAGTGATCATTTGGCCCTTTTTCTCAGAATTTTTCCTTCTCATAATGTTCGTCGGAGACGGAAATTCAAGTTTGAGAATGTCTGGCTTAGAGAGGTGGACTGCCGGGAGATTGTTGCTAGAAGCTGGGGGATCGGGCAGATTGCAGCTTGTGGTAAAGCAGTAGGGGCGTGGGTTTATAGTAAGGCAGGCTCCTATGGGAGGCGGATCCAGTTCTGTAAGAGGAGGCTGGAGTATGTACGCAATCGCACGGACTCATGGTGTACGGGTGAATTCCAGCGGGTTAAGTAAGAATATTTGGATTTGCTGGAAAAAGAAAATCTTTTTTTGGCGTCAACGAGCTAAAGAATTTTGGTTGCTTGGAGGAGACCTTAATACCCGTTATTTTCATGATTCCGTTACGCATAGACGGCGGAAGAATAAGATTGAAGGTTTGAGGCTTTCAAACGGACGGTGGGAGCAAGACAGGTCCGAGATAGGGAAGTTGATTGGAGACTATTTTTCTCAAATCTTCTCAGCAGGTACTGGTAGGGGAGATTTTGTGTTCAGTTGTGTCCAACGTAAGATAAATGAATCCCATAACCAGGAGCTCCTTCGGCCAATTAGTGGGGCTAAAGTCAAAGAGGCTTTATTCGCCATGTATCCAGATCAATCACCCGGACCGGATGGTATGAGCCCGGGTTTTTATCAACACTATTGGGATGTCGTGGGTCCTGATGCTATTAATTTTTGTAAGGGGATTTTTGAGACAGGTAAACTTCAATTAATCATACTAATATTGTATTGATCCCTAAAAAGATAGTCCGGAAGTTATTGGTGTTTGGAGGCCCATAACGCTGTGTAATGTTATATATAAGATTTTTTCTAAGCTTTTAGCGAACAGATTTAAACATCTGTTACACCTTTGTGTGTCAGAACAGCAGAGTGCATTCATTCCCGGTAGACATATTGTTGATAATATTATGTTAGCTTTCGAGTCTCAGCATTTTTTGAAACGAAAGCGGAATGGTAAGATGGGATTTGTAGCACTGAAACTAGATATGAGCAAAGCCTACGACCGGGTGGAATGGTCCTTTCTGGAAGGAATGATGAGGCACATGGGCTTTGACGATAGGTGGGTGCATTTGGTCCTGAAATGCGTCTCTTCAGTTTCTTATTCTATTCCGTTTGATGACTCAGAGATTGATCTGCCGCTTCCTGGGAGAGGCCTGCTCCAGGGGATCCTCTTTCTCCTTATTTATTTTTACTTGTGGCAGAGGGACTTAGTGCCTTATTCCGTAAATATGAATCTATGGGCCGACTTCACGGGGTTTCAGTGGCCCAAGGGGCTCCGAGTATTTCTCATTTACTTTTTGCAGATGATAGTCTGCTGTTTTTTCGAGCCAGTCATTCGGAAGCATCTTTAATTAAGGAGACATTGGCTGACTATGAAGAAGCGTTGGGTCAGGTAATAAATTTTAACAAATCAAAGGTTTTCTTTAGTTCTAACGTCCTAGCTGAGCTAAGAGAGGGATTGATTGATTTGTTGGGAGTGGGTTTGGCTGGTAGTGAGGGGACTTATTTGGGTCTCGCGATGTTAATTGGGAGGGGTAAACGAGCTATTTTAGGCTACATTAGACAGAGACTGGTGAAAAGAATTACTAGTTGGAATAATAATTTACGTCAGGAATTTGAAGTCCTGATGAATGGCTTCTGGTGGAAGGGGAAATCGAGGAGAGGTATAAGGTGGAAAGATTGGGCTGCCCTATGTCGGCCGAAAAAGGAAGGGGGTTTGGGGTTCAAGAGATTGCGGGAATTTAACTTAGCAATGCTAGTTAACCATAGCCCTATTACTTCACGTCTTTGTCTCCTGTGAGGTAGCGAGAGAAGCTTGGCAGGTCATATCGTGGCAATGGATGGAAAGAGGGGCCATGAACTTCATAAAACAGTTGGAGTGGGAGTTTGGCTCAAGGAGTAAGGATGATTTGCAGAAGTTGGTTTGGGGGTGTTGGGCAATCTGGTGCGAGCGCAACCAACGGGTTTGGAATGGGTCATCTCAACCGGCAGCTCATTTCACGAGGAAGGCAGAGGCTATGGTTCTGGGATGGGCTCAGGTCCAGACTTCCAGAAGTGTAGGTCACCAAAGTCAGCAAGATCGGGTGGCATCTTGGAGCAAACCAACCTTGGGGCGGTCGAAACTGAACGTGGATGCCGCGGTTCGTGTATGAGGGTGGGTCTGGGCTGGTGTCTACGGGATGAGGCAGGGAGTTTTGTGGCTGGAGGGGCTCGACCGTGGATGGGGAACTTATCCCCCTTGACAGCGGAACTAGTAGGCATCAAGGAGGCTTTGAGTTGGATACTGGATTTTGATTTGAAGTGGAGTCCGATTCAGCGAGTGCCATTGCAGAACTACATAAAGTTTCAAAGAATTTTTATTACATTTCTTTTACTCACGTGAGGCGATCAGCGAACAAGCGAACAAGGCTGCCCATGAGCTTGCAAGAGCGGCCTGTTCTTTACCTGATTTGCAAACTTGCTTTGATGTTCCTCCGGTTTTTCTTAATTGTATTTTGAACAATGATTTGATTAATACTAATTAAGTTTCTTTCCTTCAAAAAAATGAATAAAACATTGACAATCGAAATGCTTAATCATCGATGTGTAATACCGTATATATCATATATAAAACTGAATGTGATCAAGTTATATCTCTAAAAAGTGATTGTCGTCAGGTCATATATACTAACAATACCTTAGATTTCAAATCAATTCTATATTTATATTATTGAATATATAGCTTTAAGCACCATTTTCCCTACTTCTAACTCTTAGACCGATTGCAACCTTGGGGACCTTGTGGTGAAAAAACACATTTTGAGCTTTTCACCCCATAAATCACCGCAATCCAATGTATAGAGGAGTGCCAAAGTGGGTTGGAGGCACACCTCCAGTGGGAAAGGGTGGGGCCATGTTAAAAAAAAATGAATCCAATTTTTAAAAAAAGTGTTGTAACTTTTTTATTTGAGCTCCATTTTTACAAAAAATATACCAAAATTCATAACTTTTTATAATCTTTTATATGACACCAATATTACATACTTCCTCCGTCTCTTTTTAGTTGCAACAGTCAACATTTCACGTTTGCCAACGCACAACTTTGACCGTCATTATATTTAATTCTGTATTAGTAAAAATAAAATAAAAATCAGATTATAAAACTTAGTAATGAGACGAATTTAACAATATTTTTCAAAACAAATAATTCACATACATTAATAAATAAAATGTAGTCAAAGTAAAGTACATGAATAATGTATATATTCCAATGTTGCAATTAATGAGATGCGGAGGATAGTATAAAAAACTAAAAAAACAACTTAATGAGGTTTTCAGACAATTTTTTTTTAAATAGATTCAAATAATAATATTATCACTTTATTTTATTTACATCTTTCATTTTTTTTTTTAAATATGTATGAAGTAACAAAAAAATTAAGTCCATAGTTATTTATTTTTACATTGGAATGTTTGGATTTACAAGTCATAATTATTCACAACAAAATATTGGAAAAAAAATTGATGTAACATAATAAAAGTAAGACCTTTTTTAAAAAACGTTGTAGAGTGAATATATTGACGGTGTTGGGTCGCAACAAAAAATGAATTGATTGAGTGAATACATATAAAGTTGTGGAAAATTTGATTTATTAACGGAGTTGGGTTGCGGTTAGCCTTAGGTTTGAAGTGTAAATTTTGTACGAGTATAATTTTTATACGGAGTAGTTAATAACATAACTTCTAGAATATTAAAATGAAAAACGCCTTTTGGCTAATTCATATATTGATTATTACTTTTATTACAAAAATGTCTCTTAGCTTTAAGGGAGATCATTTGGTGCAATGTGTCCTACGATCCTAGCATAAACATGAATCGAAATTGACCTGTACGGCTAAAATGGGTTTTGGATTTTTTTGATCATCAAACCGAATCATATATTAAAGATGGTAGATGATGACTTCGAGACTCAAAAACCTGGTCGTCCTATAACAGTGCGCATCAATGACGAATTGGTAATTTGTTTTTACGATTCATAAACCCTTACTTCTGCCAAACGAATGGAAATATGTGAATGACTAACAATACATGTCATATTTGGAATTACATGGGAGAGAATGTGATATAAAACAAAGAAGAAACTTTGAAAATGTAGATAGCATAGCAGGAATAGAATGTTAAAAGTTACGGAAATTGCCTAAAGCAGGAGTAAAACTACACGGAAATTCATAGCAGGAATGACATGGCAGAGAATGTGATGAAGGCTGAAGAATATTCCAAATTTATGGAATAAAACGTAGACAAATATGGAATAATGAGTTACATCTCTCCTAAGTGATTGACAAATAGTACATATCACAGTTTGTGACAATTTTGGAATCAAATTGGTCATGGAAAAAAGTTGTGTACGTGTTAATGTAAATTGGAAACACAGTGGTCATTACATGTTGGCAACAACTTGCCTGGAACAGGTAGGGTAAATGAAATAACAAATATACCATATTGGAACTGAAATAGGAAGAAGGTGAGTCATTATGTGGAAGATTTGTGCATGAATTTTGAGATAACAATGTTATGGTGTAGAGAATAATGTATTGTGAAAATAGTTTTATTTGGTTAACATAATAGTAAGTAAGTTGGTCAATTCTTTTAAAGTATATGATGCATATTGTTAATTGGTGTAATAGGTCATTGGAAGAGCATTTAGGAAGAAGGAACCCAATAACTTGGATAACATGAGGATTAAATGCTATTGCAATTTAAGTGGGGTCACGAAGAGGATAAAGAAGAAATTGGAGGAAGAATTGCAGGTTTTTAGCAACATAGTTTTTGGATGGGTATTGAACATAGAAGAAATGAAAATAACAAGTGGATAGTTGCAGCTTGAATTACTATACAACTATGTGAAAATAGTGAACAAACTGAAGGAGAATGGTGTCATTCGATTTCATATTCAAAACAATGTCATAATCTTTTGTAAGATAGACCCTATGTTTGTTGTTAGGGTTGAAAATGGGTGGAGAAAAGCCTGAGGTGCAAGAGCAGCTAAGTGGACATATTTGGAAGAAATATCTTGGAAGTGCAGAAAGTGTAAGAAGAACCGATGTCGTTGATGCTTTGAAGAAGTATGACAGTAATGACCCGGAAGCAGAGAGAAGATTGTGTTAAGCTTGCACTTCTACATGTACTATCACATGGATTATTTGGAAATAAGGTGGCACGGGAGCTACCAGCAGCGTATGTGAACTTGGTGGAAGATTTGGCTGCGTTTAATGATTACCTGTGGGGTGATAATGTGTGGAACGAATTACTAAAAAACATGGTAACAAATGTGAAGAGTTTGCAGAAGTGCAAAGGGAAATGAGCAACGCTCCCAGGATGTTTAATTGCTCTTTAAGTTTGGGCATTTGAAACTTTTCGTGGTCTACAAAAAGTTGGAATTTGCAATATCAAGGAAGGTAAAGAAAGAAGAATACCAAGGGCTGTGAAGTGGTCATTTACCAAACAACCTTCTATGGTTGTATTCAGTGAAATTATTTTCTGCAATGAGAATGTAAGTTGTTTCATATTTGTATTATACATATGGTATGTGAAGAAAAATATATAACTTGTTAATATGCCATGTTTCATTGCAGTTTGAATGGTCAAACATGGTAGCTGCTGAAGAGGAAATTAATAAATTTCCTATGTTAGTAAACAATAGAAGGTTAAGGTCGCAGATTGGACAAAGTGGTAGAAATAAAGAAGATAGGGTGGATGGGAAGAGGGAGAGTGGTAGAAAGAGTACAACAGATAGCAGTGGGGGAGAAGAGAAGGAAGAACAAAATGAGCTGGATGGTGATGAGATGGGGATGGTTAGATTTGGAAAATGCTAAGATAATGGAAGCAAATGCCAAATTGGTGCCAGAACTGAAAGCAATGAAAAAGGAACAGAAGAGGCAACACCCAAAACTTGGAGAAATACAGTCACACTTCAAGAAGTTGACACAACATGAGGACACTGAAGGTGATTCTATATGGGATGAAGTGGATGGAAATGAAAATAATACACATGTTGTATTAGAATCCAAGCAACAGGAGAAGGGTGCAGGTGCAGAAGGAGGCAGTGTGGGTACTGGGAAGCAGGACGGGGTATTGGCTACACCAAATTTTAACATATTTGGGCCAGAGTCGCAAGAGAAAATGTGTTATGATAGAGTGGAGGATATGAGGGAAGGGTATGAAAACGAAAATGATGAAAGAATGGAAGATGATAATGAAGGTGAAGAAGCTAGTGAGGAAAGAGAAGGGGCAGAGGTAGAAAAGTGTGATGGGGAAGAAAAAGGAGATCAAGCAGAGATGTGCGAGCCAGAAAGGAAAAATGAGAAAACAAATTCCAAGGAAACCAAAACAGCAAACATTTGGGATGATGTCAAGACGTAGTTTATGAATGAATTGATCACAAACGTAGACAACGTGAAAAAACAAGTGTTGAGAAATGATGTAAGTAGAGGAATGAGCACAATACCACCAATGAACACAGAGGTAATAAAGGTTCATTAAATATCTTTATGTGATATAGAATGCATATGAAAAAATAAGCATGAATGTGTTCAAATGCAGGAAGGGCAGAAAATGGGGTGCGAAAAACAACCAGTTCAGGTGAGAGATGACAAAAGAAGAAGAGATTAACCAATTCGAATATGAGTAGTCGTTTTTATAAGGTTTGTAGTAATGTGATTAACTAGTTAGAATATTATTTTTTATCTTGAAAGGGACATGAAAATATAGTGGGGCTTGGAAGACCAAAGCTGCATGCACGATCACCTAATCGATACACACTAGCTGAAGAAAGTGGTAGAAGAAAGAGGAGAAAAGAAATTGCCTTCACGACTTCTTGTGAAGGCATTTGACTTCAGAAAATCATTTGACTGCCTTTCCGGTTGAATGTTTAGCTAAGATTTGGTATGGGTAAACTAGACTTAATGAAGAAGATGCTCAAACAATTTCATCAAAATATTCCACCGGGAACCTCCTCAAATGACGATGGTCGGACAGAGCCTCTATAAAAGGGGTGATTTGCACTTTTTCGGTTAGTTCGAGAGCTTATTTACACCTTTTTCCCAAATAGTTAAGAAAACATAAATAATGACAAGAAGATGGAAATTGTATGAGAGCCAATGATGAAAAAAA
This sequence comes from Cuscuta europaea, assembly GCA_945859875.1. Lineage (NCBI taxonomy): Eukaryota > Viridiplantae > Streptophyta > Magnoliopsida > Solanales > Convolvulaceae > Cuscuta > Cuscuta europaea. The sequence goes on along the minus strand of CAMAPE010000019.1, from coordinate 1,662,353 downwards.
TGTATTTGTCTGTATTAGTTGGAATACGTAATACAAAAGTATATGAAAAGGCAATTATCCCCAAAAAGACCACCTCGTCGTCCCAAAAATGATATTTCTGCATTCTTCTTCACGAAGCAACATGTTCTCGAATTTAAACCTCCTTCACTTCCGTCCATGTATTGTCGGACAAAACTTTACCCACAAAGCAATATGATCACTCACTACAGCTTCAATTGAGGATGCTTGGACCACCATAACATTGTTCCACCAATCATCATTTACAAGAATTCGATCCATTTCTCTTCCACCCAATTAATAGTTCCTTTACCACGGTCCCGAGTCCACTGGTAACCTTGGATCGGGAAATCTCGTAGGCCACTACCGATGATTGCTTCTCTAAATCCCCGCAACCTACACCCGAGATGTGGAATTCTACCTTTCTCTTCTGACTCATAAAGAATATCATTGAAGTCCTCAATCACCATCCATGGGAGATTATTGTTCTCCGTTAGTCCCCTCAACATTTCCCATGCTTCTTGGCCTCGTCGCATTTTCGTGTAGGCATAATATGTCGGATCTCCAACCATTGACCGCACTAAACAATCAATATAGTTTTGATGCACAGCAGTGATAGAAACCTCCACTTCATCGTTCCATCCTAATACCAGACCGCCGCAAACTGATGGAAATCCTGTGCACACAAGAGGTCTTTTGCTCTCTAACAACGGATCTTTGTTTCCATTAGAAATATAATTGCCGGCCGATAGGTTTGAACGAGACCCGCCACCCCTTGCACCGTAGCCATGTTTCCTAACCCTCTATAGTTCCAACTCACCAAGCTCATGATCGAACAAGTAATCGCCGAACGTCGTGATCTAAAAAATCACCTCCGGAAAAATGAGGCTAGGCTAAACCTAGAGACGACCGCTTTCAATTCAGGTTTTATGGGTTGTGGAAAATAAAAAATCCATTTACTAAGGGTGCGTTCGGTATCGTTTCTGTTTTTCGGTTTCTGTTTTTTTTTCTTAGAAAAAAAACAGAAACATGTTTGGTAAAAAGTTGTTTTTGTTTTCAAAATCATAATCTTTGTAAGTGTTTTTAGAAAACGAAAACATATTTCTGAAATCAACAAAACATAGTTTCTATAAATTTGTTATCATTTATCTTCAATATCCAACTACCGGGACACAACCGGTTACCACCGGACCACCACCGGACCACCACCGGACACCACCAGCCACCACCGGACCACCACCGACCACCAACGGCCACCAACGGACCACCACCGGACCACCACCTGACCACCACTGGCCACCACCGGACCACCACCAGCCACCACTGGACCACCACCGGACCACCACCGACCACCACCGGACCACCACCGGCCACCACCGGACCACCACCGGACACCACCAGCCACCACCGGACCACCACCGACCACCAACGGCCACCACCGGATCACCACCGGACCACCACCTGACCACCACCGGCCACCACCGGACCACCACCAGCCACCACCGGACCACCACCGACCACCACCGGACCACCACCGGACCACCATCGGCCACCATCGGACCACCATCGGACCACCACCGGACCACCACCGGCCACAACCGGACCACCATCGAACCACCACCGAACCACCACCGAACCACCATCGGACCACCACCGGACCACTACCGGCCACCACCGGACCACCAGTCCACCACCGAACCACCAGACTATCATGGACTACGAAAATAATTACTCCGTATTTATTTCTTGGAATGACAAAATTGAAAATGAATTAGCACTAAAACAAAACGATTTCAAAAAACTGAGAATAGACAACTAAAAACAGTTTTTTGTTTTTTAAAAACCAAAAATAGAAAACTCAAAACCATACCGAACGAGCCCTAACATTTATATTTTCCAGTTTTCTTTTTCTACTTTTCGTTCTCCAATTTCTATTTCCATTTTTCAGTTTTTTCATTTCAAATTTGAAAATAAGTTTACCAAATTTTTCACTCATTCCTTGGACAGTACGTTCTTGATTCGGAATTGGATATGCTATCGCCCAAAAAGGGTACGGATCCTAGGTATAGGAAAGTTGGAACCAAAAATTGGTTGGCTTCGGTTGATCCCAACAGCTAGTTTAACTAAAAAAAATCTTTTTCCTTGTTGATTGACAGCTCAAATGTCCTTTTGGAACTTCACACTTTTGAAAAATGACGTTTAAAAAGCTTAAGGTGCCACTTAGTTAATACACATGAGTGATATGCTTAGTAAACGACAATTTAAGCACATGTTTTGGTTAGTGAGCAGCTTTTTAAGCAGATTGCGTGTTTGCTTCATCAATCTTACTAATCTAAATGTGACTTTAGAAACGAAGTAAACGCGTCCTAAGAGTGCTCGTGTAAACCTAAATTATTAGCTAGGAGCCAAGTGATACCAACAGATTTTTTAGCTGTTTTGACTCATTAATGGTTTCAAGTAAAATGCATGATAATTATTAGTTGTTTACGAGTGTCTATTAAGATGTAAACTGACCGTTAAAGATATAAACTGGTCTACCTCACTAATTGTAAGAGTTTCTTGAACTACAAAAGCACCTCTAACTTATTTTTAAATTCTAATGTAATTCAAATGTTCAACTCAAAAAACTACTGCTCCGTACCATTTTTCCTGAATGGTACATTTTTCCAATCAATTCCGCCGGTTTAAGTTGCCGTTTGGAGGACCAAAAATCGGCTTATAAGCCTGAATGTACAAAATAATCACCAAACACCCCTTAAATGGGCTTATTTCTATCATCATACCACTAAACTATTAAAAGACATAGCTAACCTCGTCTTTTTATGTCGATACTTCCTTGAATCCTTCTGCCATTAATCTTTTTAAGAATTGAGTATTTGGAACACATCAAGCAAAGCAAGCACCGCCCCGCTTTTAGTTTCTCTCCTTTGGCTTTGGGGAGATTATAATTATATATTACTCCCTTCCCTTAAAGAATCGTTTGGAATTTAAAGAATAAGTAAAGCAAGTTTTGGTTTTGTAGCTCTGTAATTCCTCCCCTCTCATCTTTCACTTTCCATCCATCACTTGCTTGTTAAATTTAGGTGATCGATGAACTAAATAAAGAATGGTCATGGAAATTCCATCAAGCAATGAAGAGCATGGAGAAATGGCAGTGCCAATCCACCCCCTTCCTCCAAATCACAATGCTCAACTATTAATGCCTAGGGGTGGGCGTGGTCGGTTAACCGTGTTTTGGTTAACCAACCTTCCGGTTAACCGAGAAACCTACTACTTTGGTTAACCGAGTATCGGTTAACCAAAGCTTCGGTTAACCGAGTATCGGTTAACCAAAACTTTGGTTAACCACAAACCGGTTAACCAAAAACCATAAAACCATTGAAGAAATAATTTTCTAAACAAAAATCATAATTTTCAAAACCATAAAACATCCATAAGTAGATCAAATTTTGAAGAAGATAATAGAAATACAAGAATAGACCAGTATTAACAATTTTATCTTCCAAGTTTAATTATGTCTACTTTTTTGGAAACAAATACGAAAAAAATAATTAAGAAAATGACATTTCGAGTTTTGAAGTTAGGGAGTCTAGTAAAGCTAAAGTCATGCAAAAATTCAAGTTGATGTTGCTCAAAGAGTAGAAGCGTTATTACGGAAAATGTAAAGGATAGGATGATAAAGGCAAAAACACTAACATGCACCATTGAGCTTAACCTTTACAGCTTTACTTTCTCCATTTAAAAACACTAAGCCGTACAGGATGGATTGACGGTAAACCGATTCTAATCTATTTAAAAATGGTTAACCCACCGTGAAACATTTTTTTAATCGGTTAACCGTACCGTGATTTCGTTTTAAAAGCGGTACGGTTAACCACAAAATTAGTGGTTATACGGTTTTTTAAACGGTTACGCGGTTATGGTTTTATGTGCCCACCCCTATTAATGCCTCCACAAATCCCATCTTACATTGGGCCCACCATGGATCAGCATGGGACCCACAACAATTCCAACCAAATGGCTGTGAGCATTAGGTACAGGGAGTGCCTCAAGAACCATGCAGCTGGGATAGGAGGGAATGCCATTGATGGGTGTGGTGAGTTTATGGCCAGCGCTGAAGATGGAACCCTTGAGTCACTCACCTGCTCAACCTCCCATTGCCATCGGAACTTCCACAGGAAAGAGGTTGAAGGCGATTTCTACGGCCCACCTTCCGGGACGAAGGTCTACCTGGGCTGCCACCACCTACGAGCTTTGTATGGTGACACAAGTGGATCATCAGGCCCGCACCAAGTCATTAACATGATATCAGATCCAATCAAAGAGGGGAGGGTGATGGTGGTCATGCGGCCTCCACACCCGGGGAAGGTGGTGAAGAAGAGGTTCAGAACGAAGTTTACACAAGAGCAGAAGGAGAAAATGACGAAGTTTGCAGAGAGGGTCGGGTGGAAGGTACATAAGGAAGAAGAAGCAGCAGTGCTGCAATTCTGCCAACAAATTGGGGTGAAGAAAAGAGTTCTAAAGGTCTGGTTGCACAACAATAAGCACACCGCCCTTTCATCATCCGTCTCCGATCCTCTAATGCATGCCCAATAACTACTTTAACTTTCTTGTACGTACTTTTTTTATTGTTGTTGCTGTTGATTTAGACTTTTCTACTTTGAGAGTATGGATTAGAGGATTTTAGCTCAATACATTAAAATGATATCGAGGTACATTCGTACTAATAATGAATGGGTAAGTATGTTCCTGATTAGAGTATGTTCCTGGCTTCAATTCATGTGGTGGTGTGGTACTATGATGCCTTCTCTTTTCTTTTACCTGATTATTAATACTCCGTATTACATATTATTACCTTCGTCTCATTAAGAGTTGAGACACAATGAAGTGGTGCAGTTATTAAGAAAATCGAGTTTATGTAGTTGTTATTGATTTGATAAATTAAGAATAAAGTAAGAATGATTTAGGATCACACAAATTTTATCCAATTTGGGATGATACAATTTTGGTGACACGGGCCGAAAAGGAGAGATGGACAATCATACCGTTCCGATGGGAGTATTTATTAGGAAGAAATAAAAAATTATTACCTCTACACTCATGGAAGATAAAATATGAATACTTTCATTCTTTCAAAATGTGACTAATCTTAGTTATTGCCGCTGCCGATCATCAAAATTTCACCGGGTTCTTTCAATTTATGAATATTTGTCAGGAAAAGAACGATATAAATTTTCACCGGTAAAGTAATACCACCTGGACTTGAATGTCAAAATAACAAAAACATAGTCTCTTAAACATCCAACAATCAGACACAACAACAAAGACTAAAAAGAGTAACAAAAATTGTCCTACATGGAAAAAAATGTGATTTCTCAAAATATGGGTATTACATTTCCCCTAAATTTGAGTAACTATTGTCATGCTTGAAAAGTACTATCAATTACTACATCCGTCCCGTTGGAAGGTTCAATTCTCATAGCAAAACGGCACGGTTATTTAGGCAATAATTAAATAAAGTACTTCGAGTATATTTTGATAAACAATTTTAATAGGTATATAGTATAATGTAGTTAGTATTAATACCTGTGATGTTATAAATATATTATTTTTAATTTTTAATATTTAACTTGTCACTTAAGATTGTTAATTGTTTTCTAAAATGGAAATGACCTTTATATGGGACGTCCAAAAAAAGAAAGCGAGAACCTTCTAATGGGACGGAGGGAGTATAATATTAATAATGTTACACCAATCCATGTTAATGCCAATTTATGATTGCATTATTTTTACTCCTATGTTAGATTTGTTTATTTATTTAAACTTTTAAAGTAACATAGTTGTAATATTATATCATGAATATAAGCTAAAGCAAGTTAGGCGAGAAGAATTAGTAATTGAATAACCAAATAAGAGAACAGACTTGTCGGGATAATTATAATGTCAAATCCATGGGCGAACCTGGCCATGGGTCAGGGAGGGCCCAGGCCCACTTTAAAAAAAAATACTATTATATATATATGTATTATACGAAGTATTATAAAAGCATAATTACTTATGCCTTTAACCTATGTGTCCGGAGTTCGAAGCCCATGTAGAGCAAGTTTTTTTATCTTTTCAATGAGAGAGCAGCAATGCAGCATAGTGTGTAAAAGTTTCAATTTTTTCCCTAAAATCTCTGTCCCTAAAATCTTTTCAATGTTTTTGTCTTTGACATTTATGTTGTAACATTTTATATTATATTTGAAAATAAAATTTGTTTATTGACATACCATTTTACTACATTTTGACATTTTTTTGCAATATGCGTTATTTAATTAAAATTTGACCCCTCCTGATAGACATGGACCGGTTCCGGGCCAGGTTCTGGGCCGGGCTTCAGGCCGGGTTCCGAGCCGGTCCAAACTGGGCTTTTTTCTCGGGGGTTAAGGCCCGGAACCGGCCTGGGATTCTACCGGGCCCGGTTCAGGTACCGTTTTTTTTTTGCTTTTCTAATTAATTCTTACCCCCCACCCCACCCCAAACCCCTCCAAAAAACTCTGCCCAACCCGCCTACCACCCAAACACTTTGAAAAAAAATGGCCCGAGACAGTCCCAAAGAACCTTGCAGCCCGAGCCCGCCCCAAAAAACCCCGGGTCGGGTCATAGGCCCGGACCCTGTACCTGGCAACTGGGCCGGCCTGGTCCCGCACAGTGGCGGGCTGGGCCGGTTCCCGGGCCGGGCAGACCGGAACCGGTCCATCCCTACCTCCTGAACGACAATGCTAGATCCACCCCTCGTCAAATCACATTGTTTTTACTCTTAATTTTACAGAAATTGCTATAAAAGGGGTAAAATTAACAATTGTAGAGAATTTCAAATGTTTGAATTTCAATAAGACTATTAATATTTAATGGCATTCATCTCTTTATTTTAAATTATTTTTAAAAATATTTGTACTCTTCATTGTATGATACTGTGGGGGTAATTTGAAACTCGACCACCTAGAACCAGTCGAGAACCGCCCAAGTTCAGACATGTAACTAGTATGGCCAGTACTTTCTTGATTATAAGGTACTTTTTTTGGAACAATTACAGGGTACTTGTAAATTCAAAATAAACACCGGAATATGTGTATATTCAAAATATATACTGTATATAGATAGAAAAAAATTTATTGATGTTTTGACTTTATTGTGTACATGTTTTCTACTTATAGAAAATGTTTATATTTTTCGATCAATAATTACAGTGATCGATATTTTCTATAAGTAGAAAACATTTACACAAGAAAGTCAAAACATCAATAAATTTTTACTTAAAAGGATCTCCTGGTCAAGGGATTCTTCTTGGTGCAGATAGTAGTTTTACTCTCACCGGATGGTGTGATTCGGACTGGGCAGCCTACCCTCTCACTCGCAAGTCTATCACCGGTTGGCTCATCTTTCTTGGCGGATCTCCTGTTTCTTGGAAAACGAAGAAACAAAACACAGTGTCTAGATCTTCAGCCGAATCCGAATACAGGTCCATGACTACCGCTACATGTGAACTCAAATGGCTAAAAGCCCTTCTTCTGAGCATGGGTATTCATCATCCACATTCCATACCTCTTTATTGTGATAGTCAATCCACTATTCACATCGCCAAAAATCCGGTCTTTCATGAGCTCATGAAACACATCGAAGTTGATTGTCATTTCGTGCGTAACGCGGTTCAAGAAGGTCTCCTGCATCTCAACTATGTTCCCACTACTTCTCAGTTGGCCGATATTTTCACCAAAGCTCTTGGAAAAACTCAATTCTATTCCTTACTTCACAAGTTGGGCATTCTTAATCCACATGCTCCAACTTGAGGGGGTATTGTATGGATATATTGTTTAGAAAGTTCTAGACTTTTTATTTCTTGTAGTTGCTATTACTTTGGGATACGTATATGGTAGCTGAGATACTATAGTGTATATATATATATATATATATATATATATATATATATATATATATATATATATATATATATATATATATATATATATATATATATATATATATATATATATATATATATATATATATATATATATATATATATATATATATATATATATATATATATATATATATATATATATATATATATATATATATATATATATATATATATATATATATAGGAGTGATCACATAAAAATCATGCTTCCCGTACAAAATGCAAACTCATCTTGTACGTTGAAATTGGGCAAATCAATGGCTATCCATCTATTAACCACCGTAGCATTCAATGAGGTGAAATGCAGGGAACTAAAAACGGTTGGATAATTGAGATGCACGATTAGTAAGCAAGGACAACAAAGTAAATTAACATTTTTTAAAAAATGAGCTGCATAGTGTTTTATGGAAAGAAATCCCAAAAAATCAGGTAACCCACCATTAAAAGTTCAACCACCCATTTATGTTTAGCAAAATTAAAAACAGAAACATACGGAGTTGTATGAAACTACTAAATTTCAACCACCCATTTGTGCATAGATTAACATCTGAGTTTTTAGCCATCACGAATTAAGGTTGCAATAGCATATCCAATTATTCTTGATTTTAGGAATTATTCACTTATCACTTTTCAAGAATTGTTCAATCTTTCACAAAAAGTAAAGGGACATTTATATACTTGATTTTAGGAATTATTCACTTCCTAATTAATCTTTCGTTTTTGAAACCTAAAATATTAGGACAATGGAAGGTGCATTATATATTAATAACATGTGCATAATGTAAGTGTGCACATTGAGGTTACATGATGTGCATATTAAGGTTACGAGATATGCATTTTATATTTATAATGTCTCTATAACTTATATTAGAACTACATAGTGATAAAATATGCTGACATTCCATTTTAGTAATTCATATATTGCATTTTATTATTATGACATATGCATTTTGGAAGTTCATATATTGCACTTTAGTAAGATGATATGTGCACTTTAGAAGTTTATATTGCATCTTATCGCTATCGCATCTGCATTTTAGTATCTCATATGTTGCATTTTTATCATTATGGCGTGACATTTTAGAATATCGTATGTTGCATTTTAGTAAGTTGAGATGTGCATTGTAGAAGACAATTTGCTGCATCTTACTGTTATGAAATCTGCATCGTGCACTCAACCGACATGCATACGAAATTCAGGGTAATGTACGAGAAACATCTTCTAAATGGTAAGATTTTGCATACTAAAAAAAGGTAAAATTTTGCATACTAAAATCAAATGAACAATACATAAATACGAAATTGTTGAATTCGTATACAAACGAATACCATAAAAAAATAAAGACATCCAGCATGTACAACGAACTCCATGGCGATGCCGGAATTTTATGGCGATGCCGGAATCCATGACGTTCAAATAGAAGAAAACCAAACAGATTCTATTAAATTTGAGATGGACCGGAGATAAAGATGGAGATGGCGTTGGGCACTTGGGCATAGAGATGGAGATGAAAATTGAGATGAAGAAGAGACGTGTATGCTACAAAGAGAAGTTGGGGGAAGGAGATACGTATGTTGAAGAGAGAATATGGAAAGATCGTGAGTGTTTTTCTTCCCAAAATTAATACAAACCAAAAAGACTTTAAAGTCACTCAACTTCTCAAATTAAATTGCCGTATTATATATTCAACGCATAGGAGATCGAAGTAAATGGATGGCCCTGATTAGTTTGCACTTTGTAAATTAAGAGGAGTTTGTATATGATCCTTAATCTATATATATACACACTAAAAATATACTCATACGGCCATTGTAATACACACAATGAAATAAAATAAGATTGTTTCATTACTTATTCTGTTGATTACGTATGTCATTCTACAAGTACAAAATTTGTGATTCCGATTAATTTGAGTACACTTGCAAAACATCAATATCACAACTTTTAATCATTGTGCTAATCAAACTTTAAATTGTGAATCTCAAAATTAATTATTAAACGTTATGTTCATAAAACATATTATCATAAAAATGACTATCAACAGTCAACATGTGTCTTCATACAAATATACAATGAGCTACAAGTCTACAAGCAAGTTAAGCTACTTGAAATGAATTTTAAATTGATCTATTTGACACAAGTTGGCCAGTTGGCCTACGTAAATCTGCTTAAGCATGGATACTGCTGTTATTTGCAGTGAATCAAGAGTCATTAGGATCTAGGATACTTGAGGGCTAAGTTTACTTAGCCCATTAAGATACGAGAAGTCCAAGTCTATCGACTTCAATACTCTGCTGACTCTGCTCATAAAGTAGTAGAACATGCTTAACTAGTTTCAGATAAATTCAATCCAATTTTAAAAAATGCCAAGAGTGAAACCAAGTCTAGAATCTAGATAGGTAAGGTAGCCAGTAAATTGCAACTACATTTTACTTAAGATAGAGAGGACATCATAAAGTTCAACAATCTTAAACAAGAAAACATATCAAAATCAAAAACATTTTGAAGAGCATAACAACGTAATAATAATTATCATTACAGAGATAATTCTGTTCTGAAAATTTAATGATCAAAATACTCCTCTTCAGATCCACACCATGCTGATTATTTAACGGTACTGTAAAAACAATTAAAATAGATGACTATTATGATAAATGAAGAGAAAGTGAGTCCACAAAGAACTACAAAAAAGTCAATTTGAACTTTGAAGTTCTAATTTGCAACCCATAAAGGAATTAACAAAGAAGTGAATTCCTGGATTACCTTGATGAATCCAATCTTAGTGGCATTCTGGCTGAAGCACTGTCTGCAACAATTAATACCATACTTTCTGATAAGTCCATGACTATTACCACAAACACGGCTGCATAAACCCCTAGAAAACTAAACAGTAAATTGGACACTAGCAACAGATTTAATAAAGCACAACATGAGAATATAGGAGACCATCAAGGCTTGCGTTGTGACATTTGAGTCATTAACTCACAGATGCATACGAGGCCTGTAGGACCCCTAGAAGTAGCATATACTATCCAGACGCCCCCTGACCATTAAGTCACATAGAGGCGCAGGGCACTTAGACAATACTAGACATAAGCCTTTGTTGTTTAAATAATCTCATTTTCCAAATTAGTTTGGATGATTTCATCTAAAGCTTGGACTTTTTACTACTTTAGTTTTCCCCTCCAAAATACTACTAACACACACTATGCTAGCACACCCAATGTGCCAATTCTAGTTCACGCATCCAACCTTCTTTAAACCGTCTGTTGATAGTTCAAAAATATCTCATTATTAATATTTGAAAATAAGTTTTTTCAAAAATATTAGTGAAGTAGAACTTATTTACAAAAATATGACTAATAATATAATTATTAGCTTCATAGTAATTTAAGTGTATAAATTGAACATAAGTTATTATAACTAAATTACTAGTATAATTACTACACAAAAGATGTCACATTTTTTAATACAATCTTTATGTAGTGGGTTTTTGTAAATATATGAAAATAAATAACAAAATATGATTACAGTTACTATGAGTATAACATCATAGTGACTAAAGTGTAAAGCTTGATCATAAAAATAGCCGCTCAAAGTTACAACTATAGTCATTACACTTAAGATGTCACATATTTGTCAACCATCTTTATTTTAGTTATTATGTATCATTATTTTTATTTTAGTCATAAATATGTAATTATTTAGTTTGATTGAATATGTTTATTCTGTTGAAATTGATTAAAGTTTGGCTGAACCTGTTGAATTATGAAAAAATTACATAAGAAATATATTTTATTAATAAAATAAAGAACAACTAATATTAAATAATAAAACCAATAAGTAAAAGAATATTAAATACACTCAATTTGTACACAATTTGGATACATTTATAGAGTATTGTGTGTGTGTACAAAGATAATGTGTACACCCACTAGTTGTATGTGTATAGTGTATACATGTTGTACGTTCGTGTTGCATTACGTATTTACACGGACAATTACGTACAAATATGTGAGAAATATTAAATGTTAAATGTGGAGTAAATATTAAATGTTAAATATGGAGTAATAACAAAACTTGTGGTCCGTACAAACCAAGTGATATTTTATCAATAAATAAAGTAAATAATAACAATAACACTAAGGGAGAAAATCGAAGTTGTAAATTAAATAAAACACATTTTCGGATACCTATAATCCGAAGCTTTTGTGAGATACATCCAATTCCCGCAATCACAGAAATCCCATAAAAAAGCCCGTATTTTTGCCTTGTCGGCACCAAACTCCCATAAATCTGGAAAACACCCCAGGAGAGGCCACTTTAAAACAATCTGTTAGGTTTTCTGGGGGTATATATATACATAGATCAGATCAAATATTACATCTCTAGCATTTAGGGTTTTCTCCATTAGCCGTTGTACTGTGTCGAATAGATATATACATCTCTAGGTTTTACTGCCAGGCTGGAAGATCTGTAAGTTCTATCTCAGATATGTTATTATTGCTATATTCGTTGTTTTTTCGTAACCAGGGAGGATTTGTTTGAAAAAAAATTAAACTTCCGCTGTTGTACTTTTGAGGTACTTTCGAGGTACACAATAACACTAAGGGAGAAAATCGAAGTTGTAAATTAAATAAAACACATTGTCGGCTACATATAATCCGAAGCTTTTGTGAGATACATCCAATTCCCGCAATCACAGAAATCCCATAAAAAGCCCGTATTTTTGCCTTGTCAGAACCAAACTCCCATAAATCTGGAAAACACCCCGGGAGAGGCCACTTTAAAACAACCTGTTAGGTTTTCTGGGTTATATATACACATAGATCAGGTTGAATATTACATCTCTAGCATTTAGGGTTTTCTCCATTAGCAATCTGTTAGGTTTTCTAGGGTATATATATACATAGATCAAATCGAATATTACATCTCTAGCAATTTAGGGTTTCCTCTTCCTGCTTCTCGAGCGAAGGAGAAATCAAGAATGGGGCAATGTGGATTGTGTTTAGATCAATTGAATTTTCATGATCCTCAAAATCCCTTACACAAACTTGTATAACGGTTGAGATATTTTCAAAACTTTAATATATGAGAACTGAGTAAATATAGCTAATTTTATTGAAATGAAATGAAATGTAATGCGTTTACTTTGTTTGGATTATTGAAATGAGTTGTGTGTTAAACTACAGAGAAAGTAACATTTAATATAATTGTGCATGATGCAATGTTATAAAATAAGCACAAGTGTGTAAGTGTACAAAAACGAATTATAAAGTATTTTTCTTTAAAACAATCCTACTTTTCATGACTTAAACTACTTATAATAGAGTAACAAATTAATACTCCCTCCGTCCCGTAAAGAAGTTCTCACTTTCCTTGTTTAGCAGTTGATGGAGTATATGGCCCAGGAACCCCCGGCTCATAGACTCCTACTATTCTAATGGAGGCCTAATAGGCCCAGGAAGCACAGCAGGCCCAAAACACAGCACCCCAAGTACTGAGCAACCCACGCAGCACACTGGGAGGGCCTTCGCCCCCCGGCTGAAGGCTCCAAATTCTCACAGGACGGCCAGCTCAAGCACACAAAGTTACTGGGAGAAAACAGTGAAAATCAGTAGCCCTCGTCACCTAGAGCCCTCGGCACTAAGGGGGTCCCCGGTACTCAGAGCCTTCGGCTAATCACCTGCAGCCGAGTGCACCTTTCCCGACATAATATCCGCTCCACATGCGCCTGGATCACCGTACCAAGTACGATGTCACATCCTACAGCCGCATTAAATGCGGCCACATGCGATTGCCAGCGCCAACCAGTTGAGGTGACCCTATCTGGCATTTATTACTACTATAAATAGCACCTCATCTCCCCATTTGTAACCCAGAAGCAAATACGCTGAATACATTTCTAATATACTCTCTCTCTCTACTTACTTGCTCTGACTTCTCTCTAGTTATTCCTCGTAATAACCCCTCGGATAAGCTACCCCCCGAGTATACTATCCATCAGCAGTCTCTAAAAGAAGTTTCCATTTCCTTAAATGGGAAGTTATCTACATCAAAAAAATGCCAAACAGTACAAAACATTGTCAAACAATGTCAAAAAGTGTCAGAACAGTGTCAAAACAATAAAATTTATTCCCTGGTAAATTTATTTCCTTAATATGTGTGTAGGTCAAATCGAGAACTTTTTTGCGGGACGGAGGGAGTAATAGTTATAGTATTTGATTTGTCAAAAATATATTACGTATGTGAGTTATAGAAATGAGTTTTACATCACACTTTAAATAATTGTAAGTCTAAAAGAAAAGTGTAATAGTGATATTATAAAATGACTATTAGTATATTGCTTTAAAAACATGGCTGGTGTAAGAATTTTTGAGGAACTAAATAATGTTGATATGTCTAAAATAAGATTTCATAAATTACTGTGGTCAAATAAAAGAAATTCTTATTGCTAAATAATTGAAAAATTAAGTAAGAAATACTTACTTGTTAGGTATTTATGTGAATTATTTAAATAAAATTTGTGTCACACTACAATGAGTATGTTGTTTAAAATAAATCAAGTGTTCTAGTAATATAAAATAAGCACAATAAGATTGATAAGTCCAGAGTAAAAGAATAGAAATTACTTGAATAAAATTACTAATTTATTTAAAAGGAAAAACACATGATATAAAGTTGGTTTTGTAAATTACTAATTTACAAAAATATTTTTTTAAACCGATTATTATTGAACTACGCTGTAGTCCGAAAAACGCTACGGGCCTGTTTACTAACAGAGATATTTTCCAGTTTTTCAGAAAACTGGAAAACTAGTAAACAGAAAAAAGGAAACGTGTTTACCAAAGAAAATTGCTGGAAAACCGGAGAAAGGAAAACAGAAAAACGCGTTTACCAACTCGTTTTCCAAAACGAAAAAAAATGAGACATGTCTCTCTTTTCCTTAATGATTTGGAGAAATGACTTTTACTAGTTTTCCAAATTTGGAAAACACAGATGGTACAAGCCGCTGCAATGAATTTGCATACTTACACCTAGTGGTGGGTCCGGTCCTGCTCCGATGTCGATTTCATTCTAGTACCTCAATCCTCGTACCTTACCCCTACCCTACCCTACCCACCCACCCCCGCCTCGCATACCTATTTTCCCTACAATGACCCTACCCCCACCCCCTACCACATGCCCCTACCTCGGTCTCACCCTGATCCACCCTACCCTAACCACCACCCCCTACCACCTCAACCCCAACCCGACCCACCCTACCCTACCCCACCTCATATATTACCCCTTACCCCAACCTTACCCGTTCCCACATGCCCCTACCTCGGCCCCACCCTACCGCCATCCTACCCCCACCCTCGTATCGTCATCCTACCCCCACCTTACTACCATCCTACCTGTAACACCCCGGCACCGTAGGCCCCGATGTAGTTTCTTCTGACCTCTAGTACTGTCCTCACAAACCACCACTAGCCTTTTTCCGCGCACTTTGTCCTCACTCGTGCGCGCCCTGAGAAACTTCCCAGGGGGTCACCCATCTCAAGACTACTCTCGCGCAAGCACGCTTAACTTTGGAGTTATTGGCTAATGAGCTCCCTTAAAAGGAGATGTACCTTGTTGGTATGAGTTTAAATTAAATCTCAAGTGTTACACTACCCCCACCACCATCCTACCCCCACCCTACCCCTTCCCCTACCTCATCCCCACCCCCGCCATCCTATCCCAACTCCCTGTGTAATACCCGAGATTAATTTAACAGGATTAATAGTACTACTCATACCAACAGATGTGCATCTCCTTTTAAGGGAGCTCATCACCCAAGAGCTTCAAAGTTAAGCGTGCTTGCACGGGAGTAGTCTTAGGATGAGTGACCCACTGTGAAGTTTCTCAGGGTGCGCACGAGTGAGGACAAAGTGCGCGTTAAAGGCTCGTGGAGGTTTGTGAGGACAGTACTAGAGGTCAGAAGTAACTACCTCGGGCCCTGCGGGCCGGGTTGTTACAAGTGGTATCAGAGCAACCCCGTGACAGTGTGTTGACCCATTTGATATCGGGCGGGCACTTAGCGGGGCAAGATTCTGGGATTTGATTGAGATTGGTTTAAGGGCGCAACGAGGACGTTGCGATCCTAAGTGGGGGTGATTGTAATACCTGAGATTAATTTAACAGGATTAATAGTACTACTCATATCAACAGAGGTGCATCTCCTTTTAAGGTAGCTCATCACCCAAGAACTTCAAAGTTAAGCGTGCTTGCACGGGAGTAGTCTTGGGATGGATGGCCCCCTGGAAAGTTTCTCAGGGTGCGCACGAGTGAAGACAAAGTGCGCGTTAAAGGCTCGTGGAGGTTTGTGAGGACAGTACTAGAGGTTAGAAGTAACTACCTCGGGCCCTGCGGGACTGAGTTGTTACACCCTGCCCTACCCCTACCTTACCCCAACCTCAACCCTACTCACTACCCCCACCCTTACCCCTAACCACCACCCTAACCCACCCACTACCCAACCCAACCCCGTACCCCTAGACCTTACCACCCCACCCCCGTCCATACCCCTTACCCCACCCCACCCCACCCCCACCCATACCTTCCTACCCCGACCCCTACGAGTAGGTATGAGTGGGTATGAAGGGTTTTAGGGGAGTATGAGTAGAGTGTAAGATCGTGTCAGTCTTCTGGGATCACAAAACTGGGTGAAAAAATTGATGAACATGTTTTCGGATTTGAAAATAGAAAACTAGAAAATAAAAACAAAAAACTGGAGATAGAAAAACTGAAAAATAAAAACAAAAAATTGGAGAACGAAAAATAGAAGTAGTAAACAGGCCCGTGGCCCATAGGGAGAGGCCACTTTGAAACAACCTGTTGGTTATCGTGGGTATATATATACATATATCATTTCGAATCTTATACATTTGGCATCTAGGGTTTTCTCCGCTGTATTGCGTCTCTTTCTCTTCATCGAAGCTTCTCGAGCAGCGAAGGAGAAATCAAGAATGGGGCACGCTAACATTTGGAACTCTCACCCCAAGAACTACGGCCCTGGCTCACGCCCTTGGTATCGTCCCCACCACCCTTTACATCTAATTGCGCTATCTGTTTCATGTTCAGTTTCCGGTTTTTAGAAGGAACTATTAGCAATTTGGTTCTCCTTTTTTCGAAGTGTTTTTGATATATTGAAATTTTTTGCGTTGTATACCAAATCGTTAAAGAATCGGTTTATGTGAAATTTGTTGCGCCGTAGCTATTACGATACACCAAGCCCGGGTCTTTGTATCTGTCATCGGTTTTTTTATATTACATAATGCTTCATTAGCTGGCTGAAACTATTTGCAATTGATTTTTGTCATTCTAATTTCATCTGTATGTGTCGTTTCATGCTCTGCCTATTTAAACTTCCTTAACCCATGAGTTCTTTACTTTAAACCCTTACAGTATAATGAAATTTTATGTTTGCGTTCAAAATTTACTATAAGTATGAATGATTCATCTACATGTATTTCTTTACTATCGTTTTTTCTACTAGAACTGCAATGCTCTGCTTGATAGCTCAATGTCTCTGCTAGTTTAGTTCTGTTCTCTGCACATAGAAAACCGATCATGAGACCAATAATTAAACCAAGTATATGTTTATACTAATCATTTTAGTATATCAACCTTAGTATCCTGTATCCCGTTGGCCAGAAAATTATACTGGGACTAAAACAACAAAAAGAACGGGGAACAGGAACTTGATCATCAAATCAAAGAAATATAGGAAAACGATTAGAGGTTAATTTCAATACAAGATATATGAAGAGGCATGGTCACTTGGCCGCTGATAAGTTGTTACAACTAAACACTTCAAGAGACATGGTGTAAAGAAGGTTGGACGTGTGAACTAGAATTGGCATATTGGGTGAGCTAGCATAGTGTGTGTTTTTGGTATTTTGGAGGGAAAAACTAAAGTAGTAAAAAGTCCAAGCTTCAATCCCCAGTAGCTTTAGATGAAATCATCCAAACTAACATGGAAAAATGAGATTATTTAAACAACAAAGGCTTATGTCTAGCATTGTCTAAGTGCCCTGTGCCTCTATGTGACTTCATGGCCTGGGGATGTCTGCATAGCATATGCTACTTCTAGGGGTCCATAGGCCTTGTATGTGTTTCTGAAATGCATCTGCGACTTAATGCCTCAGATGTCACAGTGCAAGCCTCGATGGTCTCCTATATTCTCATGTTCTTTTTATTAAATCTGTTGCTAGTGTCCAATCAACTGATTAGTTTTCTTTGGTATATGCAGCCGTGTTTGTGGTAATAGTCATGGTCTTATCAGAAAGTATGGTCTCAATTGCTGTAGACAGTGCTTCAGCCAGAATGCCACTAAGATTGGATTCATCAAGGTAATCCAGGAATTCACTTCTTTGTTAATTCCTTTATGGGCTGCAAATTAGAACTTCAAAGTTCCCACTGACTTTTTTGTAGTTCTTTGTAGACCCACTTTCTCTTCATTTGTCATATTAGTCATCTATTTTAATGATTTTTGCAGTACCGTTAAAAAGATCAGCATGGTGTGGATCTGAACAGGAGGATTTTGATCATTGAACTTTCAGAATGATAATTATGATTACGTGGTTATTCTCTTCAAAACGTTTTTTATTTTGATATGTTTTCTTGTTTAAGATTGTTGAACTTAATGATGTCCTCTCTATCTTAAGTAAAATGTAGTTGCAATTTACTGGCTACCATACATATCTAGACTTGGTTTCACCCTTGGCATTTTTTTATTTGGATTGAATTTCTCTGAAACTAGTCAAGCATGTTCTACAACTTGATGGGCCAATTAAACTAGTCAGCAGACTCCATTGAAGTCGATAGACTTGGACATCTGGGTATCATAATGGGCCAATTAAACTTAGCACTCAAGTATCCTAGATCCTAACGTCTCTTGAATCTTGATTTACTGCAAATAACAGCAGTAACCATATTTAAGCAGATTTATGTAAGTCAACTTATGTCAAATAGATCAATTAAAAATTCCGCATTAAAATTCTTTTCAAGTAGCTTAACTTGATTGTAGTGCATTGTATATTTGTATGGGGGACACATGTTGACTGGTGAATGGTGATAGTCATTTACTCATTTTTATGATAATGTGTTTTATGAATATCACGTATTCACGTTTGATAATTAATGATAATTAATGTTCACGTTCACAATCTTAAGTTTGACTAGCGCAAGGATTTAAAAAAGTAAAAGTTGTGTACTTCAAGAGTTCAAGTTCTGGCTGAGGAGAAAATTAATAGGAAATTTGGAATTACAAATTCTGTACTTGAGAAGAAAAATTGCCTTTATGTGACAAAAAAAAACAAAATTTGAAGGAGCGACGGAGTAAAATCGTTACTTGAAAGCGGAGAATTACAAATTCTGTACTTGGCGTTTATGTGACAAAAACAAAATTTTAAGGAGTGACGGATTAAAAGCGTTACTTGAAAGCGGAGATTATTAATACGTAGTAGTCCTTCATTTGCTTTCCTGAATGTCTTATTAGAAGTTTCTCATTTTCATTTTAGGAAACAATTAACAATTTTAAGCGATAAATTAATCATTAAATATTAAAAATAATATATTTATAACATCACAGTTATCAATTCTAAATAAATTATATTATATATCTATTAAAATTATTTCTCAAAATATACTCGAAGTACTTTATTTAATTATTGTCTAAATAATCGTGTCGTTTTGCTATGAGAATCTTCTAACGGGACAGATGGAGTACTATATACATAGTATGTAGTATTTAAGTTGAAATACTGAATGTGGTATGCACGACTGCGTATCATTTAGCAATTAACCTTATTAACGCATAAAAATAATACTGCCTACGTTCCTTAAAACTTTGTCATCTTTCCTTTTTGAGACGTCCCAAAAAACTTTGACACTTTCCATTTTAATCAATTATTATGTGGTTCTAATTATTTTTCTCTCCTTTGCACAAACATCAACCACACAGTTTTTACTTTTTTATTCTCCGTGCCGGTCAAACATGACAAAATTTTAAGGGACAGAGGTAGTATCAAACTTATAAATATTTGATTAACAAACAAATAAAATTTAACAACCAATAACATGAAATGAAAACATTTAGTGAGAAGATTTTTACATATATTGACTAGTTGCATTGACAAGTAAAATTAATGAAAATACATGGATGCATGATTCAATAACTTTAATTTATGTTTTCATTTAAAATTGAAGGTTAAGTGATTTGTTTAATTGGAGTTCTTAGTGAAGTTCATAATCGTGTATGGTTGGTTTTAAACTCAATCCAATAGACGATAAATCAACAGATTGGTAATTAACCTAGCTAATCAAAGACTTTTGGATCTTACAGAAAAAAATGTTTGAAATGTAAAGTAAGAATGAATTCCATTGCAACTTCCTTTTTTGGGTTAAAAATGTAATCCCGAAATACCACAAGGTCATGAAATTGAAATAATATAAAATCATCCGGGAGATAAGGATTGAACAATCTCTTTATCATCTTGATGCTTTCCATCTATGATACTATTTATGGTAAAATAAAGGAGAAATCGATCTTGTCATCTATGACACTACACATTCTTTCGCCCTACATGTAAGATTTCATAGTTTAAAATCCCTTCTCAAACCATTTATTTTTCATTATGTCAAGGATGGTAAACCTTGTTTTGGATTCATATGGAGTTTGAGAAAGGAACCTTGTTAATTCAGAAAGGGACCCATCTAAGGCATCCTTTATAGATTTTCTTATTCATAACCTTGGTGTTTTGGCCACAAAAGAGAAGATAGCTCGCCAACATGACAAACAGATCCACTGCACGGAGACCATGTTTCTATCTTGAATTGGCGGCATCATGTCTGATGAGTTTATATACTCAATCATACATCATGGGCTAATATGTTTTCATGCTCGAAGAAACTGAATAAGCACATAACCCAACAAAGAAGATTAAAGATTCATCTCTCTTAAGCATCCTTAGTCAACCATGGTCACTAGGCCACGAGCGAGACTGACCTAACTTAAAATCAAACATAACAACTAGACACCTGTCATGACATATCTTTAGGAATCACACAAGGGTCAACCCCAAATCCCCAATGTGGCTGACCAAACATCTTCTTTATGAATGGGCGACCAATGTGTTCCCTCAGACTCCCCTTCTATGATTGAATACAATTAGGGATCTACAGATGTAGTCTAGGTCACATGCCTACATAAAGCTATGTTGGATCATATGTAGAAGAGACAACTCTACGTACACACCTTTAAAGCTAGCCATACAATGTGGTACCTATATGTGTACACATACTTCATCATTGCCATTCGAACTAACACACCACATTATGTTATTATTATTACTCCGTCTTTTTCTCTAACGCCTCTTTACTTTGATTAATATTTGGAATTCTTGTCACTCCTATTCACTCGCAAATTGTATATTATAATGTGCAACCTTTACTGGCCAATACATTCAATGCAGCATAAGGGGAGTACATCAAGCTGTGTTAAACAAATCATATATTTGTCCTTCTTTGATGCTCAGTCAGAAACTGGAATCCGGGAACCTTCACGTTCCCATTTCAATCCTCTTTTGAGTTAGAAAAGAATCTACTCTTAGAGTTTTGATTTGTACTTTGTTTACTAGTTCAACTATTACTAGAGATTACATAACATTATGAACTACTAGGGTTTTGTTTTTTATGTATTCAAATTTAAGATGAGATTGACATTTACTAGTTTACAATGTGGATTGTATTTAGATCAATTAAATTTTCATGATCCCCAAAATCCCTTACACAAACTTGTACTCCGTATAACGGTTGAGATATTTTCAAAACTTTGTTGTAAGAGAAATGAGTAAATATAGCTAATTTTATTGAAATGAAATGTAATGAGTTTACTGTGTTTGGATTATTAACATGAGTGGCGTGTTAAACTAAAGAGAAAGTAACGTTTAATAGAATTGTGCATGATTTAACGTTATAAAATAAGCACAAGTGTGTAAGTGTACAAAAACAAATTATAATTTGTTTTTCTTAAAAACAATCATACTTTTCATGACTAAAACTACTTATAATAGAGTAACAAATTAAAGATAGTTATAGTATTTGTTTTGTCAAAAATATATTACGTAATGTGAGTTATAGAAATGAGTTTTACGTCATACTTAAGTGATGCTAAGTCTAAAAGAAAAGTGCAATGATGATATTATAAAATGATCATTAGCATATTGCTTTAAAAACACTAGTAGCTCATTCGTGTGATGCACAATCAAATATTTTATTCAAATATTAATCACAATAAATAGATCAAAAAACGCTACCCATTTACAAAAATGTTTTTTTAAACCAATTATTATTGAACTACGCCGTAGATCGAAAAACGCTACCCGTTTAATAATTGGACCGTAATAACGAAAGCCCAACAATGTAACCAAGATGGTCAGGAGAGGGAGGAAAGGATGAATAAGCGGGACTTTCCCGTACCCATTCCCAAATTTTGAAGATGCTCTTTTGTGGATGAAAATACGGGAATATAAAGTTTTTCAATCTTCTCTCTCCATAGATAGTGGGTTACAGTTACTATGAGTATAACATCATAGTACCTAAAGTGTAAAACTTGATCATAAAAATAGTCGCCGAAAGTTACAACTATAGTCACTACACTTAAGATGTCACATATTTGTCAACCATCTTTATTTTAGTTATTATGTATCATTATTTTTATTTTAGTCATAAATATGTAATTATTTAGTTTGATTGAATATGTTTATTCTGTTGAAATTGATTAAAGTTTGACTGAACCTGTTGAATTATGAAAAACTTACATAAGAAATATATTTTATTAATAAAATAAAGATTAACTAATATTAAATAATAAAACCAATAAGTAAAAATCTACTAAATACACTTAATTTGTACACAATTTGGATACATTTATAGAGTATTGTCTGTGTGTACAAAGATAATGTGTACACTCACTAGTTGTATGCGTATATTGTACACATGTTGTACGTTCGTGTTGCATTACGTATTTACACGGACAATTACGTACAAATATGTGAGATATATTAAATGTTAAATGTGGTGTAAATATTAAATGTTAAATGTGGAGTAATAACAAAACTTGTGGTCCAAACAAACCAAGTGATTTTTTATCAATAAATAAAGTAAGTAATAACAATAACACTAAGGGAGAAAATCGAAGTTGCAAATTAAATAAAACACATTGTCGGATACCTATAATCCGAAACTTTTGTGAGATACATCCAATTCCCGTAATCTCAGAAATCCCATAAAAATGCACGTATTTTTGCCTTTTCTGGGGTATATATATATATATACTAGCGGGCTACGCACTACGTGCGAATAATGCCCAACATTTTATTATTAATTGTCTAAATTAGTGTCTTAATTTTTCTGCAATGACTCTATAATATATACACATGCCTCGTAAGTTTTATAATTTTTAGTTTTTGACTTTTTGCATGTAGGTTATTGTATGGAACTTTTGGAATAAAGCTTCTTTTATAATACTTGTTGACATATTTCGAGTCATTGTTTAATTTAATTTACATTTAATGTAATTTGGTTAGTGTGTAGTCTATCTGTATAGGAATACTCCTAATTTAGTGAGACGTAATTTTATATGTATATATTAAATGTATAAAGTCAATAATTAGAGAGTATTGGAGTTTCCGTAGTTATTGTGAATAATTCATAGTAAAAAAGTTAAGTAAAAGTTGAAATATGGTAGTGGCACAAATAAGTATAATATTATGTATGTGACACAAGAAAAAAAAATCATAAGATTAAAGATATTGTTTTATTGTGATATTAAATTCAAACATTGGCATATTTTTAATAAGAGTGTATGTAACTTTTTTACCATAATTTAGTAGTTGAAGATTGATGTAATGTGTTTGGAGTACAATGTTGTAATGTGTTGTGGGGTATGTACTACATGCGGATATGCTTAACATTTTTAAATTACATGCATAAATTATTAATGTTATTGGTATGTAAAAAAGACACTCCTAATCACACTTTGAATACATGTAGAATTGATATTTAAAAGACACATAATATGCATGGATGTTTCCATATATTTTGAAAGGGATTATAATTTTCATAAAATTTGCATGAATGATTTGCATTAGAAATGCTACTAATTTAATGACACAAAATTTAATATTTTTTCCTAAATGTGCAAAGTCAACAAATTATAATGAAGGTACTTCCTGTAGGAAATGTGAAGAATTGATGGTAATGAAGTCTAGAAATAAATTGAGTTTATGAAAATGGCACCACACACAATAATAGTACATGATACAAGGAAAAAATCAAATTTAAGACCACAGAAATTATATTAATAGGATAATTAAATTAATATAATAGTGCTTCTAACTTTATCATAGTGTATAAGTTGTAGTAAGTTTACATTGCAGTACATTATATCGGCTTACATCCAAAGGTCATACCTAGGATACACCTAATTATTAGTAATCAACTATTAAAGTATTTAATATGCATCAAAGTTATAAGTTTCAAATACATAGATAATCATTAGTAAGATCCCATAGTTAAATTAGCTTGATCTAACATTTTTGGTGCTTCTTGCCTTTGTTTTTGGCTGAAGTTGTTGCAATTGTTGGGAGTTCAGACAAGTTTGCTTCTTTGTATTGTGAGTCATAGTTCTCGCCTCCTATTAGCTTCCTTTTGCCTTCTGGGGAATTTGGTAGCACATTGTCATGCACAACTGTGGACTGAGCATCACTGCATGTACGAATATCTGTTGGAAAGGAAAGAGAAAGCACAGAGAAATTCTTTTTTGCCTTTGAATGTATATTAGGACGCACTATTTTAAGTGCAACAATGAAAGTGAGAGCCTTGACTTTATCATTCAAGTCAGCACTGTTTATGCAATCGGGATTGATGTTAATTTCCAGCATCCGTAGCAACTTGTACACTTCATTGGTGAATAGATTTGTTTGCAGTTCCCCAGTTGCATCAGATACCTCAACACTCAATCGAAATCTGCAATTGTTAGTTATAGTGATTTTTGTGCTTAATCAATAAAAGATGAGAAATTTAAACTTCTCAGATTTACCTCTTTGTGCTAACTCCATTAATGTTACCACAATTCAAACATTGAAAATGAACACCTTCAACCGTGTAGTTAATTCCTTTATTGCAGCTATTGCAACCGATGTAAAACGGAATGAAACCGTTTTCCAGAAATCGTAAGGTGCTCAAAATCCAAAACACCCTAGCCTATTATATCAAAAATTAATTAAGTTTCTCTATCACAAATTATAGTCAACAAATTAAATAAGGGCAATTTCTTCATTGGGAGTATAGGTTACCTCGTCAACACTGTTCTTGACATCAATGACATGAGATTTAGATTGCATTTCCGGTAGTGCAAACCTAACAAGTGAGTCCATGTACGCTTGTTCGGTGTTCATATTCTGAATAGCTTGAGCATTAGTACATCTCCTGTTAAGTGAGATTTTACAATTAGTTGTCTTTTTAAAAATTCTATTTTTATACCTCAAAATAGTGTACATAAGTTAGTTAAAGTGGATTCAGTATAAATTACCATTGTTTTAGTGCAATAGCATGTGGGGTATCAGGATATAGTTCTATACATGTGTCATATCTTGTTGATAAAGATAGTCCTGCACATATGTTTAATGTATTGAAGTAATAAAGTAAATCAAACAACAAACAAATTCATGTAAGACAAAATATATACATTAAGATGCACACAGAAAGGAAGAAGGAGTTTTGTGTTGCTTAATTTGTGAAATTTTTAATGCTATGTTTTATAGAATGTGCAAATATATGTTTTCTAGAAGGCAAGAGAAACTAAAAACCTGTAAAAAAATCGGGTGTCAATGCTTATCAATAGTTACTAATAGATTACTTGTACGTTTAATTAAAATTGAACATGTATACTTCTTTATTTTTCCATCATTTGCAATGGAGCCAAAGATTCATTATTTTTTGGCTTGAGATTATGATGGAATAAAGTAAAATGACTCACTAAACTGTCTGCGCTTCTTTGTTATGAAGCATCAGTCAGTCATGCAATATTGGACGCGATTTTCACTATGGGTCATCCGGAAATAGTCTCTGTGTGCTTTAGTACAGGGGTAAGACTGCGTACATCCGACCCCCCTTACCCCACTGTAGGTGGGAGCCTTTGCGGCAATGAGGTAAATGAAAATGATGAAATGAAAATGATGTATACTTCTTTATCACCAACATTGAAGTCAGATTTGTGTAATGATGAAATGAAAATGATGAAATGAAAATGAAGTGAGAAAATATAAAAAAACAAAATATTCACTTTTTAATTGTTAGGCTTGTATGTAAAATGAATAATAGATAACTATAAGAAACAATATTGATTTAGTGTTTTTGGAAATGTGTAATTTTGTAAATAACTACATCAGTTTAACTAAATATCACCTTGATATGTAGTCACAGCAACACGCTTAGCAAGAACAATTGGATATATTCCGACATCCAGTAATTTCTGAATCTCAACACCTTGAATGGTAGCACATTCATCCCACATTGTGAAAATGATTGGTTGCGATCTAAAAACATATTACTTTAGTTAGTATATTTGAGTGGATACGAATAATTGAAAACAATGTACTTTTTGTGTGTACTTACTGCTCATCAACAAAGATAAAGTCCTTTGCTTGTTTTTTCTTCTTCTCTGTGACAACAAACTCGCGTGGGAGTTTATAGATAATGGCACCGAGCACATCTGCAAAGGGTTGAAAATATTATAATATAGGGAATTTTTTTAAGTATGTATTTATTATGAGTACAAAGACCTTTGGTTTGAGAACTATAAACTTACTTATAGTCTCTCTCTTAGTCATGGAGTTATAGAAGAGAGAAAATGGTGTTGTAACTATGTCAGCATTTTCTTGCACTTCTATTTTATCCTCTTCATCCACATCTTGAATCAATGTCCTTCTATTGATGGACCAAAGAAATTTGTAATGTTCATCAGGAACATTGAAATTTGGGTAGACCGCAGTGACCAATGCATTAGATATGTTGTAGGTCTTGTACAGTTCTAATCTTTGGTCCACAACATAAATATCTTGCCCATATGCCATGGCCTTAACCTTGTTTCCCTATATAGAATGTATTGACATTAGGTTTATATATTGTGCATTAATGTCGTATTTCTTAACTTTTATTACTTACTACAATATCTTGAAGCACAAACGGCTTGTACAATTTTCCTGGACTTTTTGATGATTCACGTATGTTGAGCTTTTCCACAATTGAAACCTTGCAAGTCCAAGAAGCTAATTGAGGAGTGATGTCACTTATTAAAAGTGAATCAGCCATGTTTTTTATTTTCCTGAAAGAAAAAATAAAGGAACTTTATACATTGAATTTAGCAAACAAAAAAAAATGGACAAATTTTCTAACATAATTACATAAATAAAACTTACAATTCTATTGGTAGGTAATGTCATAATTAATAAGTATCAAGTGTATATCAATTTGGTGTAATGTATTGGAGTATTTCTTGTTACACTATATTCTCTGTTTCATTTGTTGGCTCTCCATTGTTGTTTTTTATTAAGGATAAGCATTTTTATGGATGATGCATTTTTTGCTCTTGACATGGCAACATATAATTGTCCATGACTAAACACTGATTCCTTTAAATAAATTCCAACAAAATCTAAAGTTTGACCTTGTGATTTGTTAATTGTCATTGCAAAGCACAGCTTCACTGGAAATTGATTCCTTTTGAAGGGGATAGAACATTTTTCATCTTTAGATGTCTCTAGTGGAATTCGGGGAATGAATACGTGTTTTCCTTTGTGTTCACCAATTGCAATGTAACAGCTGATTATATGATCACCAAAAGAATCACATATTAATCGTGTTCCATTACACAATCCTTCAGTTGGATTTATGTTTCTCAATAGAATGATTGGGCAATGTTTCTTGAGTGTTAAAGAGTGTGGTGGCATTCCAACGAATGTTAATGTATGTAAGTAGTCTTGGAAATTTAGGTATCTTGAATCTATTGGTTCATCATAACTCAAAAAAGTTTTGGACTCTCCTTGGAAGCGTGAAATGATATTTGTGTTGATCTCGTCTACAAATTCATTTTTTGTTGTTAAAATTGCCCTTCCCATCAACAAATATGGATCTTGGTGAAATACAAATAGGTTGGGATAAACTGAATCAATTAAACACATTAATGGATCTTGATTTTTGGAACATGAAACAATGAAATGTGATGGTATTTTTATTGTGTTGTTTAAGCTTGGTTGTAGTGATCCATTTCCTACCTTCATTAAATAGTCACAAAATTGTGGATCCGTTAGAGCCCTCATATTTTGCACAAGTGATAATCGAATAATTTGAGGCCACACGGTCAACGATTTCACTAAGCATGCATCAATGAAGTCCTCCTTTTTTCCAGAGCGAACTACCGGAAGAGTTTGTCTTAAATCTCCCCCAAATACAATTACTTTTCAACCAAATATGTTGTCAGAACCCATTAGATCTCTAAGGGTTATGTCAAGCGCTTCGATAAGTTTCCGGTGAGCCATGGAGACCTCATCCCATATAATTAATTTTGCTTGTTTAAGTAGATGAGCTTCCGCACTTTGTTTTCCAACATTGCAAACACACTTATTTTCTCCATCTATAGGCAATTTGAATCTGGAGTGTGCAGTACGACCACCTGGAAGAATGGAAGCTGCAATGCCAGAAGTTGCTGTTGCAAGTGCGATCCATTGTTTAGATCTTACAGTCGCGAGCAATGTTCTATAGAGATAGGTTTTTCCTGTGCCACCTGGACCATCCACAAAGTAAACTGCTCCTAATTGATTCAATATGCTCTCCATGATTGTTTCAAATGCATATTTTTGTTCTACATTGAATTTAGTGATACTTTGAAGATCAGTGTCTGTTACCTTAATACAACACTCAGTTCGTAATTCTCGACTATACTTTTCCATCGATGATGAAGATAATTCGAAATCGACCAATTGATATTCATCCAAAGATTTTCCGAATTTCTCTAAGATCTCACCTATTAAACGTAATACAATTGATTCAATCTCTTGCTGGTTGTATAAACCCGTTCTATTGAAGTCGTCACATAAGTAAGCCTTAAATTTCTGCCACAAATCTCTCGGATCCGGAACTGTACAGAAAATCAATATGGTTGCAAACAAATTACGCAGACTTTGTGGTAGTTGATAGGTAATTGCCTCACTTAAGCCAGCTTCAATTGATGAATTTCCAGTTAAAAGCCCTAACTTTTCTGCTGCTTCTCTAAAAGTAGATGTTCTAAAACCATCAACTACTTTTAGATCATCAAATGAGGTTGGTGCTCTTACATTTTGAAGCAAAATTCGCAAGTAATAACGCTCACTGTCTGCGGGATTTACATTTACAACTCTGCCAATGACATGTTTGCTTTTACGTTGTGTCCAAGATCTGGTAGTGGTGGACCAAACAAAATATTCCGGAAATTGTATATATAAAAGATTGAGTGTCTTCGCAACCACATTTGTAGAATTCATTTTAAAGTACTCTGTTAACATGGTTCTTGATTGAGTATCATCTTTTAGTATGGTTGTAATTTTTTGACCGCCACAGAAGTTTATGTATTGAAAATTTTCCAAGTGCACTTGCAATTGGAAAACGGAGGGATTCATCTCTGCTATTTGAAACGAAAATATTCTCCAAGCGGCTTCTGGCGCTGAAACCCATCGGGCTTTTTGAAAATCTTGTATTTCATCTATCTCGCCCCCACCATCACAATCCGTTAAGCTCAGACTCACCCTGTCATGTCCCTTGTACACGTACTTATATAAGTACTTCACAGACTTTATAGTAGCACATAGCTCTACATTAATATGACAATCATATTTGAGTAGTAATTGTGGGTTATAGGGTACTACCCATGAGTTGTCAAGTGAAATTCCTTTGATGTCAACTACCATATCATTTTGGCGTCTGCGATAGATTGGGAATGAATCTTTGTCAAACATAGTTTTGGTACAGTAAGGACGAGGGTAATTGTTTTTGCAAGATAGAGGAAGGTGTTTTTGTTTTTGGATCATACAAGGACATTTTAGGTTTAGGGAACCACAGGGTCCATGAATCATGTGTTTTTTAACGAGATCGTACAATCGTGGTTGATTTTCTTTGGAAGGTATCTCAGCAGAAATGAAGTCATCACAAAGTTTCGGTTGAGATATTTTAGAATTAGGTGTTAATATGATGAGAAAATGTGCATGTGGTAAACCACGCTTTTGGAACTCAATGACGTATATATATGCGGCAACCTCACCAAAAAACTTTTTCTTGACAATATCATTCTTTAACTCTTGTAATCTAGCGTGAAATATTCGAGCAACTATGTCTGGTCTATTTTGTGCCTCATCAACATGTTGAAGTACTTCTTTTATTTCTGGCCAATTTGGATTGCAAGTCATTGTTAAGAATATATCAGGTTTTCCAAATTGTTGAACTATAGCCATAGCATCGAGATATCGTTTTCGCATGTCTCGAGGTCCACCTATAAAAGAAGCTGGTAAAATGATTCTTCGTCCAACATCTTTACCATATACCATTCCGATATTCATACTATCAACAATTCCGTGGTATGTCTCTGATCTCAACTCATGTTGGCGAAGCCTATAGTAATCTAGTCTTTGCGTTTCTATTTTTACGTAGATATCAACAATAAATTGTTGCAGTAATCTTCCAGTGTGTAACAACATACCCCTATCGCTAGGGCGTATTTGAAGCTTGTAGGAATAATATTCTCTACAAGAATCTGTCTTTCTTTTTCGACTTTGTTGAAAGTTCCTTTCCTCTTCTTGGATAAGATCATCAGGATTGTTTATTAAATTGATACTTGTTGTTACGGATTGTAGACTTGTTGTGTTGTGGTTTATAATTCCACCTTTTTGAGTAACTTTTTCGATGCCTTCATGCCAACCAATGTCACCTTTGGGAAACAATAGAGGATATTGTAAAGGATCGTAACATCCATAATAATATTGGATGTTTTTAGATTGACCACTATGAGCATAAACTCTAATGTGTCTCTTCCTTGGTATATCCTCATAAGAGTCATCAATCCAAAGTGCAGCTACTTGAGAAACAGAAGGGGTGTTATAGACTCTCTGATCTAAATTAGCATCTGAATTTAAGGTGATGCTAAATTCAGTTTCACAAGATACATCACCTAGGCTTTTGAAGAACTGGGCATATGGATTAGATGTTAGAATTTGGACTATAGTGCTCACAGTTTCTTTATCTAACCTATCGCAGCTTGCCAGACGGTTTGAAATTTGGTGATCTGTGTCAAAAAAGTACATTTGGAGATTGTGGGGTTGGGAAGAATCTGGGATTAAGTCATCGATGTAATGATAGATTTGTCCTTGGACTTTGAATGTATATATCCCTTTGTTTCTACGGCACAAATCTCTAGCGTAGTTATAAATACCTATAGAAGTGAACGCAAATGTATTGTTATACGTCCTAACAGAGGCTTGAAATTGTCTGGCTTGAGTATTTTTGCCAATAAAAAGATCCCTTAGGGCAGAAGGCATTTCATTGGATGCAAGAACAACTTGACCTTGACAACAACAAAACCCTAATGATTCAAACTGTATACGTCTGGCGTCACAGAAGGAACAATTACGGATTTTGTTTAAGGAAAAAGGTAGGTCACAATATTTATATACGATTGATGTATCTGTGATATACAATATCATATAGTGATCATGTTTTGTTGTATTTGATATGTGGGTATATGTGATATTAGTAACATCAAGTATATTTGGAGCAATAGAATTGATATAGATTTAATTGTTTTTATTGTTGGGTGTATGATTATAAGAGAATGAAGAAGTTAGTTAGGGTTAAAAATTAGTAATTTATCAAAGGTTTGAATTAATACTAGGAAGAGGTAAATAACCTGTATGATCTGCATTATTATTGTTTTTTGTTTTTTGGTGCAAGTTCTTTTCAAAATTTCGTAGCCTTCGCCTAAAGTTTCGGTTTTGGCGGCGTTCCTGTATTTTGGTGTTATTCGATGAACACTCCCCAATTTCCATTGTTGTATGGTGTTATTTATCTAAAACAATTGGGAGGTCTAGGGACCAAGGTCCAGATTTTGGTGGTTTTATCTTATGGTTTATGGTATGAATACGGTGTCCTGGTTGTAAAAATTAGGATTATTAGGAAGCAATGCTGCAAACAATATTCACATATTGAATTTAAATGTGTATGTAGGGTTGTATTTGTAAAGATAAGGAAAGAAACTGACCTTTATATCGAACTTGTAACTCTTCGTTGTAGGTACCTATTGAAAATGACAATGTCAAAATGTTTAGTTTCTTCATGTGTAAATGTCGTTGATTGAATGGTAGAGTGATTGAGCTATATTGAAAGATGTGGGTCTTTTTATCCTTATAGTTGTTGTTTTGATATTATCATATTGATAGAAAAGTACAAACTTAAGTAAAATCTAAAAAATATTTTAAAGGAATTGACTTTTGTATCAAAAATCATATTGAAGAAGATTAGAATTCTAAAAGAGCATGTTGGTATATTGGTGAAGACATCCTACCCTAGCGGGCTATGCACTACGTGGAATAATGCACTAATTTTCTTATTAGTTGTGTAATTAGTATCTTAATTTTTGTGCAATCACTCTGATATATACATGCTTTGTAACTTTTATAATTTTTAGTGTTTGAATTTTTGTTTGTAGGTTATCGTATGGACCTTTTGGAATAAGGTTCTTTTCTTACACTTTTTTGACATTTTTTTCGTTATTGTTTAGTTTTCATAAAATATGCAGTGTAACATAACTACTGCAAGCATTTGTTAACTGAAGTGGCATTTTGACAAACACTTTGTTGGTGTAAGACTTTAAGTAGTGTATTCTTTTTGAAATGAAATTTGAAATTGTTAAGTTGAGTTTACACATACGGACTCTCTTCTGAAATTTACAGGTGTATAGGTGGCAATCTATAAAACTTTTTTTGAAGGGGTTGAGAAATTTATCATGAAGTAAGAAATATTGAAATTAGTTATAAATACACACTTTAGCATCCTCCTGAGGAAAAAGCATCAGAGAAGAACTATAGAACAAAAACACCTAAGTTCAGGTGCATTACTTTTTTTAAGTGGTAAATTTGTATATGTCTTTATCAATGTAAGCTATTTTAACATATGTGAAAAAAATCAAATGAAGCCCTCGAACAATTATTAAAGTTGTTATAATTATTAAGAATTAGTAGATAGTATGTTTATTGGAGAGAAAGAGAATTTACTTTACAAAGTAATTAGTTATTTTCTTTGTCATAGTAGTAATTTTGCTAGATTAAATGCATTCTAATGCTTAAAAGAAAGAGAATGAGTGTAACATATCGACTGCAAGCATTCCTTAACTGAAGTGGCTTTTAAAGTTGATTAACTAATTTTTATCTTTTCATTTTAAATCCCCTTGTTTTGTATATCTCAAATTTCTTGACATTTTCTCTAATTCCTACAACTAAACCCCAACTCTTGCGGTTGTAAAGATGTATATTTTGATTATGTTAAATTAAGATATTGCAGGGAGTTTTAAGGTCTGCTCGTCTATCTGATATACATATATACGAAAAAACCTATTTATTATCATGAATTCTGATGTATTAAGTATTTTGCATGGCTTCTTGTGTAGTGAAAAAGCAGTTATCAAAATATCAAAATGAATATGGTGAATCTGGACCTTGGTAAACAGGCCACTTGTAAGAAAGTAAGGTCATGTTGGCTACAGTGACTGAATATATGTTGATTTTCTGAAAGCAAAAGTGCTTAGTGACATACATATTCCTCTAAGGAACAAATCAAAAGCCTCTAAGGATAAATAAAATAAAAAATAAGGCCACCAAAAAGACCTTGATTGTTTCAAATTTTGTTTTTGAATTCTATTTCATCTTTTGTGTTTCAGTAAGAAGGTTGCGTCAGCAAATTTCTTTGCATGTGTCTGTGATCTGATAGTGTTCCTTGCTATTACTCAATTTTTTCATGAATAGGTCATAATATTTGTTATATTAACAGAAGTTAGTGGTGAATGGCAATGAGGTGAATCCCTCATGTTTTCAAATTCTAGGATTATTTGAAAAGGCTAGAGGGGACCTGTCCTACCTCAAATTCTGTTTAGAAAAGTACCTTTAATGTAAAAGATTAAATCCCTAACAGTAACATGGAGTATATCCTCTTCCAATAGAACACCTTAAAATACTTGCTTGACACTAATAAAAACTAAACAATCATTACACGTCACTTTCATTTTTGGGGGGATTACTTCATCTCTAAATCAAACAGATGTTATAATTATAAACTCCCTCGTTCATAACTGATATTTCAGTTTAGAAATTAAGAAGTTGTTTATGTTTGTTGGCTGCAATTCCTTATCACTCTCTTTTTCATCTAATTTAAATTACCATCATACGCTTCATTTATTAAACTAATCTGCACACTATATATCTATGCCCACCAAATGTTTGTCAAAATGCCACTTCAATTAACAAATGCTTGTTGTCAATATGTTACAGAGCCTTTTTTTATAACAGTAGTGGCTGCTGCTAGGCTAAGGTGTTTGTTTAAAACTCCACTCACTCACCACCCAAGAAATGCTAAATAAAACAATCACAGACCCTAATGCAAAGTGTCTGCAATTTTTTAAGAGCAATTGACTGTTTTCCCTCCAAATGTTTTGTAGGGGACCATAATAGGACACCCTGTCCATAATCAAATAACATGCACCAGATTCCCGTTTCATTAATGCAGTTTGAATTAAGGGTATCACACACCAATGTGAGAAGAACCATCTTAGAAAAAGTTGAATTGTTTAACATTTCATTGGCCTAAATTTAAAAATGTAAGTGCATCAAAGACCAAAATGAATTGAGAGTTTATAATTATAACATCCGTTTGATTTGGAGATGAAGAAATCCCGCAAAATATGAAAGTAACGTGTAATGATTGTTTAGTTTTTCATTATAGTGTTAAGCAAGCATATTAAGGTATTCTATTGGAAGAGGATATACTAAGCAAGTGTCTAATGTTACTGTAAAGTGTTTAGTGAAACTGTTAACCATATTTAATATAATAAACATTAGTTCTTTCTTAAAGGTTTGAGTGTGATAGAAATCCAAGAGATAATTATCCTAAATCATAAAAACGGTTAAGGGCTTAAGGCATTTTGTAAAAGAACTGAATTATTTGTTTGAAACAGTGGTTTAAGCATTTTGTCGAACATATTATGAGCGAAGATTAAACTGTTGTTAAGAATTTTTGTGTAGGAAAGGAATGCTGTGAATTGGGCTATTGCAGTTAAGTTTTGTTGTTTCCCAACTCCATTTGAAGTAGCAGTTCGAAGTATTTACAAATTAACAAGGAAGAGGAGTAGATAACAGAGATGATTTGATGCTAACGATTTAAGAGATCCAAGGATGCAGAATGAGTACCTTGGCGAATCTGTAAGAAAGCACGGCAGAAGACTAACAGATGCATTTCGTAGATGGAATATATATGTATTCTTCATCTGGTAACTGATTGCGGTTGAAGAGACGCTTGAATGGTCGCTCGGAAACGGTAAGTATAAACTGCCAGACGGAGATTTTTATAAACGGAAAAGGCTACGGTGACTTTGTACGGAATGTATATCTAGGGGAAATAGTTGACGGAAAAAGGACCTAGTAACTATAGTTGGCGCTTATAATATAAGCAAGATATATATATATATATATATATATATATATATATATATATATATAGCATTTAGGGTTCTTCCGCTTAAGCTTCTGGAGCGAAGGAGAAATCAAGAATGGGGCACGCTAACATTTGGAACTCTCACCCCAAGAACTACGGCCCTAGCTCAAGCCTTTGGTATCGTCCGCACCACCCTTTACATCTAATTGCGCTATCTGTTTTATCAGTATTGTTCAGTTTCCGATTTTTAGAAGGAACTATTAGCAATTTGGTTCTCCTTTTTTAGAAGTGATTTTGATATATTGAAATTTGTTGCGCCGTATACCAAATCATTAAAGAATCGGTTTATGTGAAATTTAAAACTCCGAATCGTGCGATTTATTATGTAACGCGTAGCGATTACGATACACCAATACGGAGTATTACATAATGCTTCATTAGCCGGCGGAAACTATTTGTAATTGATTTTTGTCATTCCAATTTCATCTGGATGTGTCGTTTCATGCTCTGCCTGTTTAAACTTCCTTAACCCATGAGTTCTGTACTTTCAACCCTTACAGTATAATGAAATTATATGTTTGCGTTCGAAATTTACTATTAAGTATGAATCGATTCATCTACATGTGTTTCTTTACTAGCGTTTTTTCTACTAGAACTGCAATGCTCTGCTCGACAGCTCAATGTCTCTGCTAATCTAGTTCTGTTCTCTGTACATAGAAAACTGATCATGGGACTAATTATTAAACCAAGTATACGTTTATACTAATCATTTTAGTATGTAAACTTTAGCATCTAGTTAGTCAAAAAAATAGACTGGGACTAAAACAACAAAAAGAACTGGGAACAGAAACTTGATGATCAAATCAAAGTAAAGAAGGAAAAAGATTAGAGATTAATTTCAATACCGGCTATATAAAGAGGCATGGTCACTTGGCCGCTGATAAATTATCACCACTGAACACTTCAACAGACAGTTTAAAGAAGGTTGGACGCGTGAACTAGAATTGACATATTGGGTGTGCTAGCATAGTGTGTGTCTTTAGTATTTTGGAGGGGGAAACTAAAGTAGTAAAATGTCCAAGTATCAATCCCCAGTAGCTTTAGATGAAATCATCCAAACTAACTTGGAAAATGAGATTATTTAAACAACCAAGGCTTACATCTAGTATTGTCTAAGTGCCCTGCGCCTCTATGTGACTTAATGGTTTGGGGGCGTCTAGGTAGTATATGCTACTTCTAGGGGTCCTGCAGGCCTTGTATGCATCTGCGAGTTAATGACTCAGATATCACAGCACAAGCCTCGATGGTCTCCTATATTCTCACGTTGTGCTTTATTAAATCTATTGCTAGTGTCCACTTTACTGATTAGGTTTCTTGGGTTTTATGCAGCCGTGTTTGTGGTAATAGTCATGGACTTATAAGAAAGTATGGTATTACTTGCTGCAGACAGTGCTTCAGCCAGAATGCCACTAAGATTGGATTCATCAAGGTAATCCAGGAATTCACTTCTTTGTTAATTCCTTTATGGGCTGCAAATTAGAACTTCAAAGTTCAAACTGACTTTTTTGTAGTTCTTTGTGGACTCACTTTCTCTTCATTTGTCATATTAGTCATCTATTTTAATTGTTTTTGCAGTACCGTTAAATAATCAGCATGGTATGGATCTGAAAAGGAGTATGTTGATCATTAAATTTTCAGAATAGAATTATCTCTGTAATGATAATTATTATTACGTTGTTATGCTCTTCAAAATGTTTTTGATTTTGATATGTTTTCTTGTTTAAGATTGTTGAACTTTATGATGTCCTCTCTATCTTAAGTAAAATGTAGTTGCAATTTACTCGCTACCTTACCTATCTAGATTCTAGACTTGGTTTCACTCTTGGCATTTTTTTAAATTGGATTGAATTTATCTGAAACTAGTTAAGCATGTTCTACTACTTTATGAGCAGAGTCAGCAGACTCTATTGAAGTCGATAGACTTGGACTTCCGGTGTCTTAATGGGCTATGTAAACTTAGCCCTCAAGTATCCTAGATCCTAGCGACTCTTTATTCACTGCAAATAACAGCAGTATCCATACTTAAGCAGATTTACGTAGACCAACTGCCCAACTTGTGTCAAATAGATCAATTTAAAATTCATTTCAAGTAGCTTAACTTAGGGGTGGACCGGTTCCGGTTCGGGCCTAGGCCCGGCCGGGCCTCGGTTCATGAAAGGGTAGGCCCGGAACCGGCCCGGGTAACCCCGGGTCCGGGCCGGGCCGGGCCTCAGTTCTTGTATTTTTTTTGGCTTTTCCTAATTAACCCCCAACCCTCCCCCTCACCCCCAAACCACCTCAAACCACCTCTGTAACACTTGAGATTTAATTTAAATAGATTAATAGTACTACTCATACCAACAGAGGTGCATCTCCTTTTAAGGGAGCTCATCACCCAAGAACTCCAAAGTTAAGCGTGCTTGCACGTGAGTAGTCTTGGGATGGGTGACCCCCTGGGAAGTTTCTCAGGGCGCGCATGAGTGAGGACAAAGTGCGCGGTAAAGGCTCGTGGTGGTTTGTGGGGACAGTACTAGAGGTCTGGAGTAACTAACTCGGGGCCTACGGGGCCGGGGTGTTACAACCTCAAATGATCCATCATACCCAGCCCAACCCAAAAACTTAAAAAAAAATTCAAAAAAAAAAAGAAAAAAAATGGCCCGGACCAGACCCGAACCGGCCGGGCCGGTTCACGATTTAGGAGGTCCGGGCCCAGCCCGCTTACCTCACCGGGTGGCCCGAACCAGGCACCAACCGGTTCACCGGGCCGGTCTGGGCCCGCACAGTAGCGGCCGGTTCGATTCCTAGCTTAACTTGCTTGTAGACTTGTAGCGCATTGTATATTTGTATGAAGACACATGTTGACCGTTTATAGTCATTTTTATGATAATATGTTTTATGAACATAACGTTTAATAATTAATTTTGATATTCACAATCTAAAGTTTGATTAGCACAATGATTAAAAGTTGTGATATTGATGTTTTTGCAAAGTGTACTCAAATTAATTGGAATCACAAATTTTGTACTTGTAGAATGACATACGTACGCAGCAGAATAAGTAAGGAAACAATTTTCTTTTATTTCATCGTGTGTATTACAATGGCCGTATGAGTGTGTGTGTGTGTGTGTATATATATGGTCCTAAATTGATAGTTTTTCATCATTCGGGTCCTATATCGATGCATTTCATCTTTCAAGTTCCAGATTGATAATTCATCTATCTTTCGTGTCCTGAATTGATAAAATTCTTTAAAATAAAAGATATAGAATTATCAAAAAACAAAAAAATAATTAAGAATTGAAAACAAAAAGTAACAAAAAAAGTTTAAATGCAAAAAAGTAGCCAATGTACGGGCAACTAAAAGTATGGAGTATTAAAAGTCTAAAATCTAACTAACATTTGATAATTAAGATACTAAAATGTTACGGTTATATAAAAATAAGGAATTTTATCAATTCACGACCTGAAAGATAGATTAATTATCAATTCAGGATCCGAAAGATGAAACGTATCGGTATAGGACCCGAATGATGAAAAACTATCAATTTAGAACCTAACATTTCATATGTTTTGATTTGTTTAATTTTGTATTAATTCCATTACTAATTTTTGATAATTTTATCTTCACAAAAGTTTATAAGTTTAATAAAACTTAATAATATTTTAAAAAATTAAAATTAAAAAACTAATAAAATTTATGACAACTTAGGTCATAGATTGATAGTTTTTAATCATTCAGGTCCTAAATTGATAGTTTTTCATCATTCGGGTCCTATATCGATGCATTTCATCTTTCAAGTTCCAGATTGATAATTCATCTATCTTTCGTGTCCTGAATTGATAAAATTCTTTAATCAATAAAAACATCATCAATAAGTTTAATCAGCTAAATAAGGTCAAACCAGCTAGAATGGCTAATAAGTCATTTGTTAAACATATTTATGGGGTAATCGATAATAATTATGATGTTATATATTATTATTAATTATTAATAAAAATTATGTTTTATTAATTTGTCATATAAGAGTGTTATTTATTTTCTAACATACAAATGAGAACATTTAAATAAAACGTAAAAAAAAGACAAATGAGAGCTATTACCTTAAACCGATGGGTGTCTTACTATCTTTTTTCTTTTACAACTTCACCCTACTCGTCAATAAGAGACAAAACGCCCATAGGGGCATTAATTACTCCTCTTATAAATATGATTGAGCTATATTGTAACTAGATGGATTCCCTTTTGAATAATGCATTGAATTTCACTCTTAGTTTTGAGACCTATTTGCTTACTTGTCGTTTTTCCTATTGTTCTTGTATGAATCCTGATCAATATACAATTTTCATTTTTGTTAGTTTTAGCTTAAGAAAAATTCTTTAACAATTTGGTGTCGTCCGTGGGAAATCGTGCAAGAGATCTATTCTTAATGGAAAGAACAAGTAACAACATGATGGAAGAATTTCATAGACAATTGGAAGCCGCAAAAGAGGAGATACGACGTGAGATGGCCCAGAGGACTTCATGCTTCTAAAGGGAGAATGACCTGTTGAGATCTCAAGTCCCGTCAGTAGCATCCATAACTTCAAACTCCAGAATAAGTAGAAGATGTGATGTAATGATTGCATCAACAAGGCTGGAACATGGTTTCTTCCCTGCCATGACAGAACCTCCGACTAGTACCACTAAGCCTATCTCCTTGACTTTGGGCTTATCATCGATCAATCACTTAGAATCCCTGGTAATCTCTCAGGTCATACCATACACTCCATTTTTCCTAGTCTCGACACCCGCTCCCGCCATTTTGGCACGTTACTTTCCAGAATCGTTGCAAGTTGGGCCCAAACCGATATGTTTATCATCCATGACACAAACTCTGACAATGCTAACTGCAACGTCAAATCAGTCGAAACTTTTCATCCCTCAAACCAACACTCAAATCTACGTGAACCTAGATCCTTTCAACCCTTCTTCCTCTAGTCGTAATCCTAGACATCATGTGTTAGGTAACTTATTTCTTGATGCTTAGGGGTGACGAGTCTAGACACATGTCAACTTGAACGTTCTAGTTCAGAATCGACAAGAGCTAGAGGTGATCATTATTCCAACACCCACGCGACCACATACACGGCCCCGACGGATCTAGCGCATCCTATGGCTATGATATATTGATATTTGCCAAGCTATGTCAAATGAAGGATAAGATCAATGCAATCCTGGGAGTGTCGTCACTGTCGGACTTAACCTCCCAAACATGCTACACGGATTCACCATTTAATCGTCAAATCATTGATGTCAATATCCCTCGTAAATTTGATGTCCGTCAATGAAGATGTTTGATAGGACTTCCGATCCAGGTGAACATGTCGTGCAATATAAGCAAAGAGTGTTGGTCGCATCAATCAGGACACAGCAGAGGGAGGCATATATGTGTAGAGCCTTCGAAGCGGCCTTGACGGGACCCGCATTGACGTGGCTCGTCGACTTACCCAACGGATGAATCGACTTGTTTGATGAACTCATCAACCTCTTCAACCAACAATTCGCAAGCAGTAGGATTCTTAAGAAGCGGACTAGTGATTTATACAGGGTCATCTAGCGACGAGGCAATCACTTAGGGAATATTTGCATCGGTTCAATAAAGAGAATGTGTCAATTTCATGATGTGACACCCCTACAGCAGTTGAGACCTTTAGAAGGGGATTACTCGAGGATTTACAACTTCATCGGGAACAAAGTATCCTTGTTGGACCTTTGAAGATGTCCTAGCCAAGACGATGGCCTTTATCCGTCTTGAGGAGGATCTCTAGTTTTTACACCTTCATGAAGACTATGATGGAGGCAATGGGAAGTAGACTCGTCAAGGAAGTATGACTATTGGACCGGAATACCATACGCCAAAACCAAAGGTTGATCTATCACAACTGTGATGAGTTGGTTGTACGATCCAGACTTTCCACCAGTCATGTAGGAGTATTTGCTTCAACGTAAATACATCAGGTCTCATCAATTCATTAGAGAAACTTGAAGAAAAGGATCGATGGCCTAATAAAACAGACAAGAACCCCAGGAGATGAGATCCAAGCAAGATCATAGATGTGAATTCCACAATGACATTAGACATAACACGGAGGACTGTGTCGCTTTGAGTAAAGAGATTGCTTGAATTATCTGTTAATGAATGGTATGGTTACCTAACTGAGATCATGTTGGGGCGCACAAAGTCAATATTGAAACAAGCGCAATGATTGACTCCAATCGAAGCGCGACCTCCGTCCCCTTCAACACCCTATAAAGTAATCAATTTTATTAATGGTGGATCTAATTTATGTGGACTAACATATTTTGCAGTCAAGAGGCACGCCCGTGAGTACTCCTAGAACAAGCCATTTTAAGTTTGCATGATTGAATCTAGGCAAAATGCTTGGATGAATACCCCATCTCTTTTGACGAGTGAGACATGGCCGACTCGTCAGACGTGGAGGAATCTAGTTTTTTTCTTGATTAACAAATATCATTCTATCTTCTGACTTTTAGTATATATATGTAATAATTTTAAATTTTAGTTTTAGAATATTGACTTGAGGAAAAAGTAGCATTTCATATATATTTGAGTTAACTTTTTGTTAAAATAATATTTAATATATTAACTTTTTGTTAAAAATGTTAGGTTTTTACGACTTGTTCCATAAGTTGAAATATTTAAATACTTTTAATCTCATTACTTTAATAATTTGTTTCTATTTACAATATTAATGTAGTGAACTATAAGGAGTCCTAGCGGGTCTATTTATAAAAAAGTGTTTAATGTAAAAATACATAAATATCTCTAGATTATTACACCACCTAAAGCTGTGCGGGAGAAATTATGCCCAAGTTGTCTTTCAAAAAATGAAAATGTTGACTAGGGAGACTCTTATTAAAAATACCTGCCAGTTGTAAATGAGTATGAACGTATTTTGATGTGCTTACTCCGAGCATGGTGGATTGGATTAGCAGTCAGGTACGAGGCAGAGACATGTCACATAATAAATGTACAAGTACTGTGATGGGGACATCAAGCTCAAATAGCACAAAACGAATAAGGAGAGTGTCTTGAACAGTATAAGCAATAGCCCGATACACAGCCTCTGTCAAAGAT
This sequence comes from Cuscuta europaea, assembly GCA_945859875.1. NCBI lineage: Eukaryota > Viridiplantae > Streptophyta > Magnoliopsida > Solanales > Convolvulaceae > Cuscuta > Cuscuta europaea. The sequence continues at coordinate 1,619,398 of CAMAPE010000019.1, read as the reverse complement.
TTAGACACAATGGGCTGTTTTTTAGATTTTTAGGATACAAGATTAGGACCTAAAAATAAAGCAAAACCAATAATAGACCTTGAGCTTCCTGCACAGCCAGCCCAGTTCGAGAGTAGGCCAAAACACATGTGGGTTGATAAGAAGTTTGAAGGTGTAGCCCATGATCTCGTGTACCCTGTAAATACCTGAAAATTCTCTTGACTGCGAGCAAAAAAATGAGTAGTACAAGAAGTATGAATAAATTGAGATACCAAGTGTACTGCATAAGTAATATCAACTCGGGTCAAAGTTAAATATTGTAACACACCTACCATCCTGCAATAATCAGTGAATCCTGACAGTAACTCCCCATCAGTGAGGGACAGAGTAGTGCGAGAAGCAAGAGGAGTGTGAACAGATGCCATGGTATGTAAATGAAATTGGGCAAGGAGATCAGAAACATATTTTTGTTGAGATATAAATAAGCCTTTAGAGCTGCGAATAGCCTCAATGCCCGAAAAGTAATGCAAATTCTCAAGATCTTTCATGGCAAAATGGTGAGAAATAAGACTAATAAAGTGCTTAATCATAGACGCAGAACTACCAGTAACAATAATATCATCTACATAAAATAATAAATAAATGATAAAATTATTATGACGACAAATAAATAAATAAGGAATTGTCTGACTTGCCGCAAGAAAAAATATGTAGAAGTAACAAACTACTAAACTTATGAAACCACGCATGCGGTGCTTGCTTAAGACCATATTTGGTCTTGAAGAAGTTAATTCCTTTGGTTGTGTGGTGCATCAACTTGGTGTTAAAATGCTTTTCTTCGTGGTCATCTTACAGAGGAAGAGTATATGTGTCAACCCCACCGGTTTTGTTCATCACCCCCATTTTCCTAATCATATACTTTTCACACCAAACCGAATGATCATACGGTTTTGTAGCAAAAAGATATCGTCACTGCTTTTACTTTGACGTGTGCTCCATTATGCTCCTTCTTGATCCATTTGACCACACTCCGAAGTGTTGTCATTTGTCTCGTGATGCCTAGCCAATGTTGACCGTCTTCCAAATATGCTCTGTAATATAACAGTCAAAATATAGGTGTGGCACCGTCTCTGGACCACCCTTACAAAACAGACATATGTTAACCAAATTAAGAAATCCCATGTAAATCCATGCTAACCTATTTTGAAAAGAAAGCCATGTAGTAAAACAAAACTTGGGAGGTATGTATGACTTCCAAATGAAGGACATCCAAGAGTGGGTTGTCGCTTTGATCTTCAACAAATCATATATACCTTGAGGATAGCTTCACATTATAGGAACACTTTTCAAGGCATTCCAAGGCTTCATATAAAGAAGGAAATTTTGAAACAATTGAGTCATTTTTTTAGATGAAGATGATGAGTAGTCAGAAGGAAATAAATAAGAGTGTAAAGTTGATTTCAGAGTAAAAACTTGCCAACAATTGCACATACAGGTACAAACCAACACTTTTTCTACTACTTGATGTTCTCTCTCTATCTTGCTAGTTCATCGACTGGAAACGCTTAACAATCAAACCAGACATATCAATATAGCGTTGGGCACAGTTGGATAGGGGATAGGCAATTTGTTTCGCTAGAGCTGAACTTGCTTCCTGGACTGCTGGTAATGCATTTGTCCCAACACGAACTTGTGACCTTAGCATTCAACTCATTCACCATTGCCTTTTGCTTTTCCTCTTGGAGTGATTTCAGAACAGCAGGATCAACGGTGGAAGGGTCCATGACATAATCGGCAGGCTGAGGGACTACAACTTGTGGAACAAAAGTGATGCAGGTGGCCTAAAAGATGTTGTGAAGCCAGAGAATGATGCATCAAAGGAAGCGGTTGCCAGTTGCGTGACCATGGAAGAGGTGGCGCTAACAGAGAAAGGCAGCGCTGGAACTGTGGTCGTCGTCCGAGTCGTGAAAGGAGACTGCCCATGGGAGACAGGGAGCAGACGGAGGCCAGTGAAGACGTGAAGGTGGCCGAAGTCATGGACGACAAGAGAGAGGGTACATGATGGCACAACAATGGATGGGAGATGAGAAGAACAAAAAAAATTAGGTTTTCACTTGTGTATTGATACCATGTGAAATAATGAAACAAGATGTCCTTTAAAGAGCACTGTCAGGTCTATTTATAATGAAGAGTTTACCGTAAGAAAAATACATAAATATTCCTAGATTATTATAAGTTACAATAGACAAAGCAACTAGCTTAGTAGGTTGTGGAGTCACCCGGTTATCCTGGAGGTCATGAGTTCAATTTCTCCCCCTCCCCCAACCCCCACCCCCCCCCCCCCCCCCAAAAAAAATTATAAGTTACAATAAATGTATAGATATTTGAATATTTTTATAAATCTATATAGATTTGTTGTGATCAAAATAATTTGAATACAACCCCTCAACCAAAAGTTTCTATGAATTTTTTCGTGGTGTGACAGTTCAATATTTTTTAAAGATAAATTACAACCTATTTGAATTGTAAATAAAACCCCTATGTAAACAAAAGAAAACAATAATAGCACTCCTCAAATATACATTTTGACTCATTTAATAGATGGAATGAAATTTAACATGTACTAATTTACATTGCATCACATTAAGTTTTATGATACTCAATTAATAATTTCAACAAATGAATGAAAAATAGAAAAGTAATCACCAATATATGACGACGACATCATTTTCATGAAGAACATATTAATGACATTCTGTTCTTTTTAGACGGCATAATTTTATGCATTTTTAGTATAAAATAATGGTAGTGTTTTTTCTGCATGTACTTGGTATATACTTTCTTACTATTCACTATAATTACATGCATGGATTTTTTATGAAGTGTTTTGATGAGTTTATTTTATATTCCATACATTTTAATGGTTTAATCTATATGTCAAAGAGTATTACATATAATGTAATGTATCTGACAATCTTTTTAATCTTTCATTCAAAAATGCATTTTACAACAAAGTTGATATAAAGTCAAACATTTGCCATCAAATGCAATGTATATGGCTTCTATTTGTCATTTCATAATTTTGAACTAATATTCACTACGTAAAAAATAACAATGTTGTTTACAAAAACCCGTTCAACACGTATAATTTTCTCTTAAAGTCTATGAATAATACGTAGCACATTAATATTTTCATTCCCCCTCCACTATTATTATTGTGCTTGATATGAAATATTTTTCAATTGACATGTGCATGTACATTAGTCATATCTCGCATTAATGTTGTGAGATATGACTAATAAGATTGCTATGTTTTTTGTCCCCAAATAGAAGTAACATAATAATATTTACTGTCATCTTGTAGTCATTACTTCCAAATAGTTGCAATACTATGCATTAAACATGACATCATTTACTATCATTAATGGCAATATTTTTAAATCATGGCAGTACACACTCCTATTTGAGAAAGAAAAACATAGAAGTCTTATTTTAGAATTCTCAAACTTAGTTACTCATATTTAGTGAATTTCCGATGTTGGCATAGTTTAAAAATTATTTATATATATTATATTGTGCGGAAAAGACAACGAATATGATACTTTTACTCGGTTTGAGCAGGTCACCTTTTCAAGAAATGTGAATCTAAATATAGAGAATAGTAAAATGAGATGAGAGTATTCCTCAAATAGGAGTAAAACATAGGCAAATTGCAAAAATAGGAGTACCATGTTTTGAATAGGAGTAACTTTGGTGTTTGGACAAGTATACCCCTACCCAAGCCCCAACAACTTTCATTAATAATTAAAACATAAAATAAATACTCCCTAAGATTAATTAATTTATAATAAAATTGTAAAAAACACAAAAAAAATATCAAATAAAATATACTCCGTATTAAATAAAATAAAAAAATTATTAAAATAAAAAATAAAAAAATAAAATAAATAAATATGAAAAAATAATAAAAAATGAAAAAAAATTATAAAAAAAATGTAGGCATCTGCTGCCGCCTCAACAACCTCCCAGCACCACCAGCTCCGATCATCGGAAAAAATGCCAATATTTTCCCGAAATGCCATCAAGATGGCGGATTTTGAGAAAATTTGGCATTTGCAAAGAGTAAAACTGCCATATTTATGACATTTTTTGAAGAAAATGGCAATTTTTACATAAAATGGCATTTTTTTCGCCGATAGGAGGTGACATTGCTGGGTGATGAACGAAGCTGCAGGAAAGGCCTGCATAATTTTCATATATTATTTAATACAGTTTATCTATTTTTTATTTATTTTTATAGTTTTTTATTTTTACAAAAATAATTTTTTTAATATTTAATATTTTAATATTGTTGGGATGAACTTATATTATTTTTGAAATTAAATGGCCTCCATAAATGTATCATTTCCAGTGAATGAACTTAGATTTTTTTAATAGGATCAAATAAGTGATATTTTAGAATTAACTAGGTTAGGGATATTAAGGGTACAAAATTAATGTTTACTCCTATTGAAGGAAGTTTTAAGTTTTACTCCTCTTTGTGCAATTATGTTTATATTTACTCCTAATCTCCTATATTGGACAATTTCTATAGTAAAATAGACAAATAACCAAGTAAAATATAAAAATTACAAAAATAAAAATGTAAAAATATACAAACAAATTGTAAACAAATTTAAAAATGTAGAATATACAAATAATGTCAAAGGTCACAAAACAATTATAGATTTTGACATCTTTTTTCGTTTTTTCAATTTTCTCAAATTTCAAAATGTAGCACCCCACAGGAGACTAAAATTTGGTAAAACTCCTAGATTGAACATTTTTTAAAATAAATGCGCTTATATGATACCTTTGTTTGTTAGTATATGATTTAGACGATGAATTTAAGAGCATTCATTAAAGATTCAAACTACATTAGGCCACATTAATGCCACATTACATAGATCGATGATGTTTTTACTTGAACCATAATTTACTGGTCTGGTTTGGTCTAATCTGTTTAAGTCTAGTCTGGTCTGATTTGGTCTGTTTAAGTTTGAATGGTTTGGTCTGATCTGGTTTGGTAAACGTCTGATTTTTGTGTATTTAATAACTATGAGAATCAAGTCTGGTCTGGTATGATCTATTTAAGTCTGATCTGGTCCGGTTTATTTAAAGGAAAAATTGACAAGAATAATCTCACCTTTCATCGGTCTTCTCAAAATAATCTCACCTTTACGTAATTCCAGAATAATCGCACATTTGCACCTCATCTTCTTTCGTTGGACCCTGACCTGTTGATGACTTACTATACCAGGTTTTTAACCCTTTCTTTGAAAACCTCATATAAATAATCTCAATTTTTCTTTTTCAAATTTCACAAATCTGCTCAAAACGGTCTCATGTTTCATTTTTTCTTTTTTTCCCTAAAACTTTTCTTTCTTTATTTTCATCCCTAGACATTTTTTTATCTTTTTCTATCATTTTGTTCTTATTTCTTTTCAATTTTTATTATTTTTATTTCTCACTCTATTAGGAGAGATTTTTTTTTGTAAAATTTCTCTTCAAAATAGCTCTTTTTTGTTGGTTTCTTTTTCTTTCCGTATTTTTATTTCATTTCCCTTTTTATGTTTTTCTTCTTAATCATTCTCTTCTTATTAAAGATCTTATTTCAAAAAGTGGAAAAGTGAAAATAAAAAAAATAACAAAAAGTAAAGTGAGAAAAGATCTTCAATAAGAAGAGAATGATTAAGAAGAAAAACATAAAAAGGGAAATGAAATGAAATATGGAAAGAAAAAGAAAACGAAAAAAAAGTTACTTTGAAGAGAAATTTTACAAAAAAAATCTCCTAATAGAGTAACAAATAGAATAATAAAAATGGAAAAGAAATAAGAACAAAAGGATAGATAAAGGAGTTAAAAGTGTCTAGGGATGAACATGAATTAAAGAAAGAAAAATTTTAGGGAGAAAAAAGAAAAAAATAAAAGATGGGACCGTTTTGAACAGATTTGTGAAATGTGATATTATTTATAAAATGTTTTCAAAAAAGGGTTAAAAAACCTGGTATAGTAGGTCATCAACATGTGAGGGTCCAATGAAAGAAGATGAGATGCAAAAAATGGGATTATTCTGCGATTACGTAAAGGTGGGTGATGGAGTATATGGACCTGGACCCTAGGGCCCACATACTCAGGAGAACAGAAGGTACCACGATCACCTGGTGGGACCCTCGTCGGCCAGATGACCGCCTATCGGCCAGGAAGAAGTCTACTCAGAATATGACCCAGAAGCCAGGAGAGTCGGGTGACCTCGTCGGCCGGGTCTTCGTCGGCCATGCCCTCTTCGGCCATGCCCTCGTCGGCCTTAAATAGCCTCGAGAACAGGATTTTGTACTTAATCATTTCTATACACTTTGTATCCGGCCCAATAGTGGCCCTATTGTAAATGGGCTTCCCAAGCTTGTAGGTCCCAACGGCCAACTCCTTTCCGCCCCTCTTCTTTCGGGAGTCCTGGCCGATAGGGGGCGGCTGGGACATAGCAGTCGACGAGGGGACAGAGACCATGTCGACAACAACAATCGCATTAGAGCCCCTAGCATCATCGGCCGGCACAGTTGCAACTTCGGCATCAGCCTCAGCCGAAGGAGAAGCCCTCTTCGACTTCTTCGAAGGTTGCATGCCAGCCTCGGTCAATTTCTTCTGACCGTCATCCACAGGCCGCTTTTTCTTCGGCTGGGTGGGCGGTTTCTTTGCCGCATCCGAACTCGGCTGCACGCCACTCGCAGCGGCCAGCTTCGCGGCCTCCTTGGCGGCCATCTCCTCCTTCACCTTCGCCTTGGCAAGGGCCATGACGGATCTGCGGTCCATCACAAAATCTGCATAACAAAAGAGGACAGTTAGCAAAAAGAAAAACAAAGGTAGACAAAGACACCAAAGAGGGTATTACCATCAGCTTCGGCGGGCACGCCTAAATCCGGGCCATCGGCCTCCTCAAAAGTGGTGGTCATCCTCGGCCATATTTCTGTGTCACTCTCCTTGTCACCATAGACGAAATACTTGAAGAAGCCGAGAGCGGTCATCTTATACTCTGTTTTATACTCTTTCACACTCCTCGGCCCTCCTTTCAAGAATGCCGTCACCTGGGCATCCAAGATGCTACTCTTCGACACATCATGGAGGTTGAATCTCCCGTCATGGCCGACGGAGGGAAATTCCGTGCAACCCTCGCCCAACAACACAAAAACGATTTTGCTTTTCCAACCATGCATAGACGAAGGGAGGTCAGTAAAGCTCCTCTTCTTCGGCAGCTGTTGAAGGTTGGCATAGCCGGCACAATTCTTGTGACTCCCTCGGCCGATCTGGTACAGGTTCATGAACAGAGCCGTCGTCGGCCTAAATTCCAACTCATCACAGCGAATGAGGAAGCCAACGATGAGTGAATAGCTGTTCGGGGTCAACAAGGCCGGAGGGAGACCCACCATGTCCAAATACTCCGTGATGAACGGATGAAGGGGAAATCTAAGCCCCTTGGCAAAACTCATGGGCTATACTCCAAAGTACCCCGGAGGTGGATTCAGCACGTGGTCCGTCGGCTTGGGGGCCCTGACCCTTCCATACGGCCCCACATACATCTGGGCCACCAGGTAATCAGCCGCGCTGCTCTCCGGCTTGATCAAGTAGATGTTCATGAGGTCCAGATAGGAGTAACCTGGACCCTTCTTCGGCCGACGCCTTCTCGTCGGGGCGGTCCCCTTAAAGGCAGAAACCGGCTTCGGGCAGGGAATTGCAACTAAGGTAGATGCTCCGTCCACCGCACGGGAGACCACTACGTCCTCACCTTCAGAAGATGAGCCGGCCTCATCGTCTTCACCTTCACTACCCTCCTGCTCCCCTAATTTGAAGGTGCTCAGATCCTCTATCACCTCGCAACACTCCTCCACTACCCGGTAATCAAGGGATTTAACGAAGGCCTCATCGTCATAAGGGTAGTATTCGTCATCCAAAGGTTTCATCGTAACAACTAGCTAAAGCCTAGAGGGGATCACTTTGGATCTAAGGGTGATTCTCCACTAACACTGATGGAGTATATGGCCCGGGAACCCCCGGCCCACAGACTCCTACTACTCCAATAAAGGCCCAACAGGCCCAGAGAGCACAACAGGCCCAAATCACAGCGACCTGAGTACCAAGCAGCCCACAATGCGCACCAGGGGTGCCTTCGGCCCCCTGGCCGAAGGCTCTAACTCTCACAAGAGGGCCAAGACAGGAAAACAAAGTTACTGGGAAAAATGGCGAAAATCAGTAGCCCTCGGCAGTGGGAGCCCTCGGCACTAAGGGGGTCCCCGGTACTCAGAGCCCTCGGCTAGTCCTCTACAGCCGAGGGCACCTTTTCCAACATGATATCCGCACCACATGCGTACAGATCACCGTACCCTGTACAACGCCCCATCCAACAGCCGCATTAAATGCGGCCACATGCGGTTGCCAGTGCCAACTAGATGAGGTGACCTCTCGTCCAATGGACGCTTGACACGTGTCCCTGTCCGGCATTTATTGCTACTATAAATAGCACCCCATTTCCCCATTTGTAACCACGCTGAAAACGTTGAACACTCTCCAATATACTTTCTCTCTCTATACTTACTTGCTCTGACTTCTCTCTTGTTATTCCCCGTAATAACCCCTCGGATAAGCTACCCCCCGGGTACACTATCCATCATTTGGTGCTTTCATTGAGAGCTCGAACAATCAAGTAAGAAACCCTCCCCCTCGACCAAACACAAAAACACCTATCTAAAATGGTGAGAACAACTCGTGCCAACTCCAAGAATGTAGAGGACAGGAACCTGGCCCTCGGCGAGGTCGACGTCCCCGAGGCCTCTAACAGGGCTCCCGAGGGCGGCGTCATCGCCGGGTTGGACCAGACGGCTGTCGACCTACGCCAGCAGATTCAACAAAACGCCCCCGATGCCCGCCTCGGCATCGAGGCCAAGGAAAAGGACCGGAGCGAAAATCAAATTAGCCCTCCGGTCATCACCATCGACGTTCAATCGGCGCTCTCCGCCTTCATCCAGACGCTCACCCAGAACCTGGGTGCCTTCAGCACTTTGGTTCCCCTCCAACCTCAGGTGGGGGAGATTATTATGCCTCCCCCTCATCCACGACCCCTCGGTAACCCGGTCCTCCGGATGGGGAACTCCGAGGGGGTCGTGGCCCAAGACACGGCCTCCCAGGAAGTCCAGTCCCGGGACCGCCACAACGTGAACAAGGAGCAGCTCCGGACCTCCGCCCTCGAGAGACTCGGAGGGGCGCAAGACCGCCGAGGGGTCCAAGATCGCCTCGGGGGGAAGGCGTTCCAAAGGCCTCAGGAAAGTGGCGAGTCCGTCTCCAGGGCCAATGAAAGACGTCCCCCTCAGGACAAGGGCAAGGCACCTCTCCATGCTGACGACGCACGCCATCAAATCAATCAAGCCCACTCGGTCCGGGTCCATTCGCAGGGGGCGGAGGCCCTCCCGAAGGACCCCCGGGATGAAATCATCGCGGCCCTCCAGCGCCGGCTTGACGAGATGGAGGCCACCAAAGCCCACGCCACCACTTCTACCCCTCATACAGACCTCAAGTATGAGGCGATGATGGCCAAGATGGAAGAAATGCAGAGGAAGATAGCCGAGGGCTCCGGGGAACCCACCATACAGCTCCGGACCCGGACGCCATTTACCCCAAGGGTGTTGGCGGCCCGGATCCCGGAGAAATACCGAGGGCAGCTCATCAAGCCCTATGACGGAAAGACTGACCCCCAAGAGCACTGCAGCATGTATCAAAACAGCATGATGATGGTGGGGGCATCGGATGAATATTTGTGCCGTTGGTTCCTCTCCACCCTAGAGGGGCCAGCTTACGAATGGTTCAATCGATTGCCCGAGGGCTGCATTGACTCGTGGCAAGAACTCGCCCAGCGAATCTTGACGCAATTTGCGGGAAGGCGCCGCACGAGAAAACACTTCTCCCACTTGCTAACTGTGAGGCAGAAGAAGGAGGAGACCCTTCGGGACATCCTGGAGCGCTGGAGGACGGAGGCTGATAAAGTTGACGGCGCTGACGACGGGACCCTCCTGGCCCTCCTACAAACAGTACTCCGCCCCGGGAACTTCTCCAGAAGCCTCATCATCGAACCCCCCCCCCCCCCCCCCCCGCGATTATATAAGGGCCCTACAGCGGGGGGACCGGTACGCCGAGGCCGAGGAGGTGGAGAAATACCACCATGTCCCAGATCAGCAACGCCCTCGGCCAGAAGACAAAGGTAACCGAGGGCCGGGGGCTCCCCGCAATCATCCCAGGGATCCTGCCCCCTCCGGTGATCGCCCCCGGCATGGCCAAGCCAAGCCCGGGGGAGGCTACAAGGGGAACCCGAGGGCTTGGGCACAGCCTGTCCTCCTGGAGCACCCTCGGACACCATTGACGCACCCCGTCAGCGTCATCCTGGATTTTGCTGAGGAGAGGGGCCTCGTGGAACAAGATTCACGCGCGCCCTCGGAAGTATTTGCCATCAATCCAAACTACCCCTACTGTCGTTTCCACCGACACCAGGGGCACAGGACCGATGATTGCCACCAGCTGAAGACGGCCATCGAGAGATTGATACAAGTCGGCCATCTGTCCCAGTTTGTCCAGGGCCCTCAGCAGCAAGGCCCCCCTCATCAGGGGCCACCCCGAGGGCAAACTGCGAGAGCGAATGCATGGGTCAACCCCAACACCATCCCCCTCGGCAAGAAGAGGGAGATTGGAAATCTGGAGGAAGAGGAAGAGGAGTACCCCCGGTACCAAGAAAAGAAACGCCACATCCTCATGATCACAGGGGGAAATACCGGGGGTGACTCTACAAGTCAACGAAAGAAGTGGGCTCAATCACTTTACGTGGAGGAAGTCACTCATATGCCCCCAGTAAAGCGGCTGAGGGAGGAACCCATTGTCTTCACTAACGCTGATCTCCCCCCAGTATCCTCCCCACGCAGGGATGCCCTCGTCATCCGCACAGAGATCAACGACACCATTATTCACAGAACTTACATTGACACGGGCAGCTCCGTCAATGTAATGTACCTCAGCACCTTCAGAGAGCTGCATCTGGAGAGGGGGTCCCTTCGGCCCATCAAGACCCCTCTTGCCGGCTTCACCGGCGACACCATTGATTCCGAGGGGGTCATAACCCTCCCGGTAATCTTCGGCGACGGCCTCCATAGAGCCAAGCTCGAAGTGGAGTTCGTCGTCGTCAACATCGATTGCGCCCACAACATCATCCTCGGCCGGCCAGCCCTCGAGGACCTCGAAGCCGTCATCTCCATGAGGCACCTCTGCCTCAAGTTCCCAGCCGAGGGGGGAATCGGTTACTCAAGGGGGGAACCAAAAGCTTTCCCGCGCTTGCTACCTTCAAGTTACGAAGAAGGTTAGCAAGACGGAGTTCGGCGTTGACACCATCACCGGAACTGTGGAAGCGGAAGAAAAGAGGCCGAGGGCTGAACCAGCCGAGGAGGTAGAAGACTTCGCGCTCGATCCGGCCAAGCCGGAGAGAGTCGTGAAGATTGGAGCCAAGCTCCCCGAAGATTTGAAGACCGGCATCATCAGCGCCCTCCGCGCCTACTCCATTGTTTTTGCATGGGGGCCGGAGGACATGCCGGGGATCAGCCGAAGGGTCATCACCCACCGCCTCTCGGTGGACCCTTCGGCCAAGCCAGTACAGCAGCGGAGGAGACCCCTCTCGGCCGAGAGGAGGGAATTCGTGAAGAAGGAGGTCGCCATGCTCCTTTCTATCAAACACATCAAGGAGGTCAAGTACCCCTCATGGCTGGCAAACGTAGTCCTTGCACAAAAACCGCCCTCATTCCGAATGTGCGTGGACTACACGGATCTCAATAAGGCGTGTCCCATGGACCCCTTTCCTCTGCCCAATATTGATCAACTGGTGTATGAAATCGCGGGGTGTGAAATCATGTCATTCCTCGATGCATTCCGCGGATATCATCAAATATACATGCATGAGGAAGACGCTGAAAAAACAGCCTTCATGACTCCCGAGGGCATCTTCTGCTACCTTGTCATGGCCTTCGGCCTGAAGAACTCAGGTGCCACCTACACTCGGATGGTGGCTAGGGTATTCCAAGCTGTCCTAGGGCGCACCATGGAGGCATATGTTGACGATATGATCGTCAAAAGCAAGCAGTCAGCAAACCATGTTGACGACCTGAGGGAGATCTTCGCCATCATGCAGAAGTTTAGCCTTCGGCTGAACCCGAAGAAGTGTACCTTCGGCGTCCAAGAGGGAAAATACCTGGGTTACATGGTTAGCCGAAGGGGTATTGAGGCTAACCCCGAGAAAATCCAGGCCATCATCAACATGGAGCCCCCACGCAACGTGAAGGAGGTCCAACGGTTGACGGGCCGCCTGGCAGCCCTCAACCGCTTCTTATCAAAATCGGCGGAGAAGTCCTTACCCTTCTTCCAGATCATGAGGAAAATCGCCGGTTTCCAGTGGACTTCAGAATGTCAGGGGGCATTCGAGGAGCTGAAACGATACTTATCTTCACCCCCTGTGCTCTCTAAACCCAAGGTAGGGGAAATCCTGTACCTTTACTTGGGTGTTAGCCCGACCGCCATCAGCTCTGTACTCATCCGGGAAGAGGATGGCATCCAACATGTCATCTTCTATGTTAGCAAGACCCTCAGGGAAGCGGAGCTCCGGTACTCCCCAGTGGGAAAAACGGTGTTGGCTATCGTGTGGACCGTCAAGAAGTTGGGCCATTACTTCCAGGCTCACCCGGTCCAGGTCCTCACTCACCAACCCCTCGGCGCCTTGATGAGGAGCCCCACTAGCTCCTCCCGAATGGTAAAATGGGCTGTCTTCTTGAGCCAATACAACATCGACATCCGTCCTAGGCCCGCCATCAAGGGCCAAGCCCTAGTGGACTTCGTGACGGAGTGTACGGCAAGGGCAGCCACGGACGAGGAGCCCTCGGCCCCTTCGGATGATTGGTGGACCCTCTACACCGATGGCTCCTCCGCCATCAAGGCATGTGGAGGAGGGGTGGTTCTCATCTCACCCTAGGGCTTCCGGGCCTATTATGCAGTCCGTTTCTCCTTCAAAGTCTCCAACAATGAAGCCGAATACGAAGCCCTCCTCTGTGGCCTTCGGCTGGCAGCTAACATGAAGGCCCGACAAATCCACGTCAAGTGCGACTCCAAGTTAGTCGTCGGCCAAATCTCCGGAGAGTACGAAGCCAAGGAAGGGAGAATGAAGCAGTACAAGGAGGCGGCCAAGGAGCTGCTCAAGGTATTTGAGGCACACTCTCTTACTCAAATACCGAGGGCTCAAAACTCCGAGGCCGACATTTTATCAAAGCTCTCGGCAGAATCCCCCGAGCATATCTCGAAGATTGCCAAAGTGGAAGAACTCAGCCTCTCCAGCATATATGCTAGCCCCGTCATGAACATACAACAAAGACAGGAGGACCGGATCTCAGACATTGTTGCCTTCATCACCACAGGGCAACTTCCCGAGGAGGAGGCCCGCGCCAGAATGACAAAACTGAGGGCTCCCAGCTACGTTATCGAGGACGGAAGGCTTTACAAAAGATCCTACAATGGGACATTACTTCGGTGCCTTCATCAAGATGAAGCCGAAGTAGCAATGGAGGAAGTGCACAGTGGGACTTGCTCAGCTCACCAGGGACCCTTCTCCATGTCCCGAAGGCTGATAATCTAGGACTACTTCTGGCCTACAATGGCCCGGGACTGTGCAGATCTTGCCCAGAGGTGTCCCGCATGCCAACACTTCCAGAAAGCCCCCCGGCAGGCCAGCGGTCAACTATGCCCCCATCAGCACATCCATACCTATCGCTCGATGGGGCATAGACCTTGTGGGCCCTCTGCCGAGGGGTACCTCCAACAACAGATACATCATCGTCGCCATCGATTACTTCACCAAATGGGTGGAGGCTGAGCCCCTCGCCAGCATCACTGAGGCCAGGTGCCGCCATTTTGTTCTCAAAAACATCCTCACCAGGTTTGGCGTCCCTCAGCAAATCATCTCCGACAACGGGACTCAATTCTAGGCAGCCCCCTTCTGTGCCTTCCTAGAGGCATGGGGCATCAAACACACCTTCTCGTCCGTTGCCTACACTCAGGGCAACGGACAGGTGGAGAACGCCAACAGAACCTTGCTCGAGGGCCTAAAGAAGAAGCTGGAGGCCGAAGGGGGTGGTTGGGTAGAAGAGCTCCACAACATCTTATGGGCCTACCGTACCACCCCTCGGCGGGCAACTGGCGAGATACCCTTCTCCCTTTGCGACGGATTTGAAGCCAAAGCCCCCACTGAGGTAACTCTCCCAACCCGAAGGGTCACACAGTATGATCCGGAGGCCAACGACATCAATATGGCCCTCGATCTCCACCTTATTTCGGAACGCCGGGAGCAAGCCTTCATACGCGCAGAGAACTACCGAAGGCAGGTGAAGAGCTACATCGACGCCAAGGTTCGCTCCCGGGAATTCCAAGTGGGGGACTATGTCCTCCGAAGCAGGGAAGCTAACCAACCAACCGAGGGCGGAAAGATGGCACCAAAGTTCGAAGGCCCCTACATCGTGGCAGCCATCATCAAATCGGGAACTTACAAACTAAAACGCCCTAATGGGACCGAGGTCCCTAGGCACTGGAATGTACATCACTTAGTTAAATTTTATCAATAACATCAGAGCGGCCAAGCCCTCATAACTAGTGAATGTATTATTTTCCGGCCCAAGGCCTAAAAATTCTGAAGAATGAAGACATTTCGAAGAAACCGAGAACATGGAACAAGATTATTACAAGGGCCAAGCCCTCATACCGCCCCCAGGCCCAAGGCCTCACCACAATAGAAGAACCCTCGGCACCAAGTGCCGAGGGCAGACAATACTATCACCTACAACAAATACCACCTGTCCTCAAAAAAAGACCCCTCGGCACCTAGTACCGGGGGGACACGCCACTAGCAGCTGTCAACAAATGAGAAAAAAACACCAAGTGTTTCCACAGAAGACCCTTCGGTACCAAGTACCGAGGGTAGACACCACGGTCCCCTACGACAAGTGAAGGAAAAACACCAACTACTTTTACAGAAGACCCCTCGGTACCAAGTGCCAGGGGCCGTACATCGGAACAAACACCAAGTGTTGTTTCTAAGTCGTACCCCTCGAGGACGCCTATACCGAAGGCGCCACCTCTCGGTGCCGGCAGCACGTAGTGCACCCGGCCATTTGCAACCAGTGTGCAAATGAAAACCTTTCCCAGAAACGCTTTCCGCGTCATCACCCCAAGGGTATGACAGGCATGAGAAATGCCCAGGATTCGACTTTCAAAAATGGAACGCTTTCCACGTCATCACCCCAAGGGTATGACAGGCACGAGAAATGCCCAGGATTCGACTTCCAAACCGAAACGCTCCCCGCGCCACCACCCCAAGGGTGTGGCAGGCCACGGACTATACCTAGCGCCGAGGGGACGACTTTCAAAACTGAGGCGCTTTCCGCGCCATCCTCCAAGGGGAGGCAGGCTCCAGACCACCATATCTTGTGCCCAGGAAACGACCCTCGATCCCCTCGGAACTCGGAAGGTTAACCCGAGGGGGGAGCTAATGGTGTATTCTGTTACCTCCCGATAGGCCAAGCCTTACCAAGAAACCAAGTTTCTTGAAGCCTTCCCTTCACTACTCAAAATAATAATAATAATAATAATAGGGTGGTGAAGGGGAGTAGACTCGGCGAGAAATCAATGAGTACATCACTCCCACAATTCACAAAAACATACCGAGGGCTCCCCACGGGAACACCTTCGGTACCTGGAAGTTCACAAGTACAAAGGATACCATTCACAACAGACATCATCAACGAATGGCTAAGTCCACTCAAGGATTGCCTCCGGCTATACCTAAAACCGAAGGCTCAAACAACTCAAAACGTCCCCGAAGGGCACTATATGACAAACAACCGAAGGATTTTGTTACCATAGCCCAACATTGCAAAGCAAAGGAAACTATCCTAAACCTACAACGCCTACAACCGAAGGGTTCCCCCCCGAAGGACAGCAGCAGGAAATACTTAAAGAAACAATCTAAGTCCTAAATGCTTTGCCCCTTGTGGAGCCACCAGCCAGCCGAGGGCATACCTCAAACAAGGTCCTCACAGTCATCCGAGGGCTCCTACTTCACACATACTACACTTAGAAAAATGTTCTCAGTCCTATATATTTTGGCCCTCGGTCAAATCTCCATGTTGCCCGAGGGGCCACGCGGTTGAAAATTTGGTGAAGCTACACTCAGAAAATTTTTCTAAGTCCTACATACTTTGACCCTCGGTCAAATCTCCATGCTGCCCGAGGGCTCCTACTTCATACATGCTACACTTAGAAAAATTTCTAAGTCCCAAAAGTTCTTACCCTCGGTGACAAGTTTCTAAGTCTCGAATCTCCCTGCAACCCGAGGGGTCACACGATTGAAGGCTTGGTGAGACTACACTTAGAAATATTTTCTAAGTCCTAACTATTGTTGGGCCCTCGGTCATACATCCAGCGAAGGGTGCCCAACTACCGAAGGCTAAAACTGTATTCAAACACTTAGAAGAATTTTCTAAGTCCTAAGCACCTCACCTTCGGTCATCTCATGAAGGCTACATAGAACCGGGGGGAAGGATCAGCCGGGGGCCAACAGATGAACAAACACTTAGAAATATTTCTAAGTCCTGAACATTGTGCCCTCGGTGAAAGGTTCAACTGACTAAAGATTACTAATAGCCGAGGGCTACAAGAAGCACTACACTTGGAAGAATATATTCTAAGTCCTAAACATACATTCAAAGAAGCGAAGGCATACATTCAGGAAAGGCGAAAGCATACATTTCAAGAGAACACAATGAAAGGGAGACACATTATATACCAAAAGCCCGGAGGCATGTATTCATTCATCGAAGGAAAGAAATTCAAATGTACAAATTACAATGTGGCCGAGGCCGAAAGTATACAGATATCCATTACATACAGAGAAGACATTCAAAACACTACTAAATACATATCATATATTGTCAGCTCCGGGGGCAGCCTCTTCCGCGGGCTTTGAGATGACCTCCGTATCAGCCTCTGCCTCATCACCCTCGGCCTCTTTCAGGAGTTCGGAATCCTCCAGTTCTGGCCTCTCGACGCCCTCGAGAAGGGGGACTCTGATATCAGGTTGGAGGGGGGGAGACCATATGCCGCCGGGTCGAAAGCCGTTGGCTCGATTTTCAGGTGCCGTGCAAGCCTCCTGTAGATCAAGGCCTGGGTGAAGAACTCCCCCCGGCGTAGTAATCTTCACCCTTTCGGGCTAGCCACATCGCCCCGGGGCCCTTCACCCACCCGTCGGAAGAACTCTCCACGACCGAGGCCACCTAGTCTTTATGGCCTTCGGCCTTCCAACCCTCGGTCATGAAGGCGACAACTGCACCAGCGGCGGCCTCTGCTTTTGCGGCCTCGGCGTCTTCAAGGGCCCTTTTTGCAGCCTCGGCAGCAGCCTTCTCCGCCTCCGCCTTCTCCTTGGCCGCCTTCTCAGCTTCCGCCCTCGCCTGCTGGAGGTCCCTCTCCAGCTGAGCCATCTGCCTCATGGCCTCGGCATTGTCATGAACAAGCTTCTTGAGGGACTCCTCCTGTTGCGCCTTCTGGAGGCGCCACTCGTTGAACCTCCTGGCGTGTTCGTCGAGGGCTATGCAGGCCTGTTTAAACAAACAACAAAGAAAGGGGTTAAACTATGATCACGCAACAGATAAAATCATAGGCCACTATGCAAAGGAAAAGGAAAGAAGAAGAAAAGAAGGAGAAGGACTTACGGTAAGGGAGGACCGGAGGATTTTGGACTCGAGGGCTTCGTCGTCGAGCTTCCCGAGGGCCCGCCTATCCAGGGCGGGCGTAGCCCCGCCCAAAAATTCCCGAGGGTCTACTGTGCCATGCGTAATGGCTGCCCCCTTCGGCAGGGAGAACTGTATGTCCTCCTGGGGCAGGCCTGCCTCACCCGAGGGCGGGCGAGGAGCAGTTGCTGTCATTGGAGCACTAGGCTCGGAGGCGGAGTGCTCGTCCACCACCACCACCAGGGAGCCTTCCTCCCGGCATCCCCCTTCTTCTGTTTCTCCCCCTCGGGGATTGGCGACTTGCCGGCGGCTTTTCGCTTTGCGACCTCCCCCGAGGGCTCACCGCCCTTCCTCAGCTCCCCGAGGGGCTTCTGCTTGGGAGGCTCCTTCTCGCCCGGGGCCTTGACTTTTTGTTTCTTCATGTTGGCGAAGGCATTGAGGTCCATGTTGATACCTGAAAAAAATCATAACGGTTAAAACCGAAGGAGAAAAGATACAACAAAAAGCATATCTACACCTAAATATACATAAGTCTAAAGGATTCCCTCAGCCACTACCTCCGGAGGCTCTCTCAAAAGCTGGGAACCTTTCGTCCGTTTCCCTCAGGAAGCTATACCGCCGGAACCCGAGGGTGTAGAGGTCCTCCTCTTGGGTGCACTCCTTGATGGTTATGTTTTTGTCCCGGCCCTCCGGGATCTTGGCCAGGATGCTGCCGTCTTTCTCGAGGGCGGCGCTCCTCCTCTTCTCATGCCTCCTAAACCGGTCACGCAGTTCCCTCGGGAAGGGGCTCTCGGCCAGCTTCACGTAGCACCACCGGTCTTTCCACCCTTTGTTCGAGGACGACGCCTCAGTGAAAAGCTTGAATAGCGCCACTTGCTGCAAGTTTGCGAAGCCCTCGGCATTCGCATGCCCCCCCCCCCCCCCGGCACAGGTTGAAGCTCTGGAAGAAGAGATCCAGGCTAGGTGTTACCCCCCGGGACTTGCAGAGCTGGAGGAACCCCGTGATGTAGGAATGGCTGTTCGGGGTCACCTGGCAGGGGACCAAACCCACGAACCGGAGGTACTCTCGGAGGAAGGGGTGTAGGGGGAACCAGAGCCCCATCGACACAGACAGGACATGCACCGCAACGCAGCCCTCGGGAGCCCGGGAGAGGACGTCATCGGGACCCGGTGTCACCACAATGGCCGAGGGGCCCACGTGTAATTGGGTGACATAGAGATCCGCCGCATCAGCCTTCAACCTTATCTCTAAGGCGGCGGTATTCAGGTAAGAATACCCCTCGGGCATGTCGAGGGGCTTCCCTTGGTCTGCGACGCGGCCCTTCTTCTTGGAAGCGACATCCTTTGCCTTCTTTTTTCCGAGGGCCATCCGGATGGGAACCGCGTTCAGCGGCCGAGAAGTGCTGGCCTCGCCAGTGCCCCGAGGGGGGAGAACAGCAACAGTGACCCTCGCGCCCTCTTTCTGCGCCTCTTCCTCAACTACTTGCCAGGCGAGGGCCAGCTCTTCATCTTCACACTCCTGTTCGAAGCCCTCGGCTTCTGCCTCAGCGACGAGGGCTTTCTGCAGCTCCATGGCGACGACGGCATCTTGTCCCACCGAGGACTGTTCGCTTGTGGACTCCACGTCCGAAATGACTTCATCCTCCATCGAGGGCGCCCCCGAGATGCCCTGGGAATCACTCTGGGAAGACATCTTGACACTAGTTCGAAGGCTCGAAAACACTAGAGTTTTCTAAAAGTTCTATCTCCTAGCCTAAAGGCACAGGGCACAGCTAACTAGAAGGAGAAGAGCAGGGGGGAACTGACCTTAAGGCAAGGATTGATCGAAGGCGGCTGTTTCTCTCTCTAGAAATTTTGGCAGAGCTTCGCTACAATGATTTCGCACAAAGGAAAGTGAAGCCGGCCATGGGGTATTTATAGGCGTTGGGATCCGGGCTTGGGCCTGGAAACCGGGCCTCCGGTTGGACTGCCATCATTACCAACCGTGGTTTCACCCAATCGGTGACGCCCGCCCACGGGCAGCCAACAAGCACGCACCACGTGGCAACCCCCCCAACGGCTATATCCTGACGTTACATGTTCCAACGGCTATATTTCCGACGGCTATATTCTGGGAGCCCCGGGGCTTTTTACTTCACTCCACTTCATCAAGGAGAGCCTCCGGGTACACTTAACCAGAGACGCTCCCGGGTTGTGCCCCACACAGTACATAACGAATTCCTTCGGGATCACTCCTTCAGAAGCCCAAGGCTTCATATCAGGCCACCCCTCGGGGATCCCCCCTCAGCACTTTGAGGGCCGGGTAGCCCCCAGGGAGTATCCGGGTAGCCCCCGGGGAGTATGCCTCATTGACGGATAGCCTACGGCACACAGGTAACGGGACCCCTCGGATATCCTCATCACCAACTAATCAACAAACAGGGGACCCCCCGGTAACAATTCAACTACTACCCACATTCATTACGTCCTCGATCCCCAGATTGAGGGACTCCCCTTCGGCGCCTCCCAGGGAATCAAAAGCAAGCCTCCGGCTAATCAACAAATGAGCCCTCAGAACGGGAAAAGCCTTCGGCATCATCATTATTCTCCATTTCGAACCAAGGTTTCACATTTTCGATTCATCGTTGGGGGAATTCGGTGCACTCTTTTTCCCTCATTAGGATTTTTTCCTACAGGATTTTTTCCTAATGAGGTTTTTAACGAGGCATCCCCCCAAAATGAAACGAAAAACGTCAGCCTTCAGCCCACAACAGCAACGCAACTACTCTACTCCTTTTCACCACTTGGCAAGTGCCTCAAGGAGTGGGGGACTAGAGGCCCCCCTCGGGAAAAATCACAAAAATCACAAACATGACCCCTCAAGTCCCGACATGTGGGTAACTGAGGGACTGCCCTCGGCAGAATAAACAAACAACAAACTACCCATAACTCTACAAACTACAAACGGAACAACGGCAGAGGGCAAACACAATTACTCCTTTTCCCTCAAGTACCTTTCGGCAAAAGGAGTGAGGGACTCCTGATGGAGTATATGGCCCGGGAACCCCCGGCCCACAGACTCCTACTACTCCAATAAAGGCCCAACAGGCCCAGATAGCACAACAGGCCCAAATCACAGCGTCCAGAGTACCAAGCAGTCCACAATGCGCACCAGGGGTACCTTCGCCCCCCTGGCCGAAGGCTCTAACTCTCACAAGAGGGCCAAGACAGGAAAACAAAGTTACTGGGAAAAACGGCGAAAATCAGTAGCCCTCGGCAGTGGGAGCCCTCGGCACTAAGGGGGTCCCCGGTACTCAGAGCCCTCGGCTAGTCCTCTACAGCCGAGGGCACCTTTTCCGACATGATATCCGCACCACATGCGTACAGATCACCGTACCCTGTACAACGTCCCATCCAACAGCCGCTTTAAATGCGGCCACATGCGGTTGCCAGCGCCAACCAGATGAGGTGACCTCTCGGCCAATGGACGCTTGACACGTGTCCCTGTCCGGCATTTATTGCTACTATAAATAGCACCCCATTTCCCCATTTGTAACCACGCTGAAAACGCTGAACACTCTCCAATATACTTTCTCTCTCTATACTTACTTGCTCTGACTTCTCTCTTGTTATTCCCCGTAATAACCCCTCGGATAAGCTACCCCCCGGGTACACTATCCATCAAACACTATATCAAGGTCCTAAAGCAAAGTATGCAATAAATCGGAAGAAAGTGTGATGAACTGACCTTTGAAGATATGAAGTTTTGAAGAACACTCGAACAACCTTTATCTCTCTAGAATTGGGCGACACTTTGTTATCTCAAGAATGCAATGGGGAGTCTCTTCGGAGGGGGTATTTATAGACCTCCCCCCAACGGTCACTACACGTGGCAACCTTCCATTGGCCGCATGAACGGCCACCACCCCCAGGGCCCATTGGGCTGGTACCGGTTCAAAAGGCGGGTCAGGCCCACTTCCACCAGTACCAGTCCATCGCCAACGTGCCAGTAATCAGCGTCCGCGACGGCCAACCATTCAACGGCCACACTAAGAAAGCACACCTACATCGGCCCTAACGGCCAACAGTAATTTCAAAAGGGTAGGTCACACAATATTGTGCCCATATAGGCCCAAGCAGAATACCAATGGCATGGCCCTACAACGGCCACATCAGCAAAGCAAAAGGCAAACCCAGCCATCGGCCTTGTATAAAACCCTGATCATAATTTCTTGAAAGTGGCCTGCGTCCAAGGGTTCTCCCACAGGGTTACCTTGGTCACCACCAAGGGATTGGATTCAGGGGAATACAAGAATCTCGCTTCGGCCTAGGGGAATCCTTTACTCCTTCACCCCTCGCTCACTCTTCGGCCTGAAGCAGTGGGGGACTGGGGGACTACATCGGCCTTTGGAAATCAAGAGGACAAAATCAAAGAAATAAAAAAATATACTAAGTCCACAACTACAACATCAGATCATATATGCACCACAACGTCCATAACCTTGTGGTGCACCATCGGCCGCAGCTAAGTCAGCAAACAAAGAATTCCCTCCAAAGATGCAACACCTAAGATCACAGCGCACTCAACGGCTTTGAGACCGCATACTCCACTCTCGGCCAGGAATTAAAACAGGAACTCAACGTTCTCAGATCATCATCGTCCACGAGACTAGGATATGCGCTACTCCTTCCGGATCAGTGTCGCTATCGTCCTCAAGAACATGGGCACCAAGCTACAGATACCACCACTCCTCGGCCAAAAGCACAGAATGAGAGCCACAACGGCCAAATAAAGCAAACAACACCCTCACCGGCTACCCGAAGGCAGAAGGACACTCATCGTCCTCAAACAAGAGATGACCACAACGGTCCCCTCGGTCATGAGTACGAAATTCAACCATCAACGGTCAGGAGTAGGGAAGCACCGTCTTCATCGGCCACTCACGCAAGAGAATGCTCATCGTCTCCACCAAGCAAAGGCATTCGTCATCCTCAATAGGAAACAACATCATCCGCATGGCTAGGGCCCTCTTCGTCCGTAGCGAGGGCCACACAACGGCCAGAACGTAGAGCACGCGTATCAACGAAAAATCAAGGACCAAAGCAAAGGGTGCCCGTAACGGCCAAAACTCCATAGCGGCCCCACAATGGCCAGGAAACGTCAACGCCAGGGAATCTACTCTCCTTCACTTCGTCTACATCTCAGCTCAGAGAGTGGGGCACTCTTGATGGAGTATATGGGCCTGAACCCCAGGGCCCACATACTCAGGAGAACAGAAGGTACCACGATCACCTGGTGGGACCCTCGTCGGCCAGATGAACCCCATCGACCAGGAAGAAGTCTACTCAGAATATGACCCAGAAGCCAGGAGAGCCGGGTGACCTCGTCGGCCGGGTCTTCGTCGGCCATGCCCTCGTCGGTCATGCCCTCGTCGGCCTTAAATAGCCTCAAGAACAGGATTTTGTACTTAATCATTTCTATACACTTTGTATCCGGTCCAATAGTGGCCCTATTGTAAATGGGCTTCCCAAGCCCAAGACTTGGGAGCCCAGCTCTAACTTTCTCTATAAATACTCCCCTTGGGAGTAGTTATAGAGGTTGACAAATCATTTATTGCAAAGAGTTATTGCTTTTTTCTCTCTAGCTCTCCCTTCTCTCTAGATATATAATCTATTAGTGGGATTATTTTAAGAAGATCAGTGAAATGTGAGATTATTCTTGTCAATTTTCTCTTATTTAAATAGGTCTGATCTATTTAAGTCTAGTGTGATCTGGGACTGAAAACATGCCAAGTAAAAACATTTTGAGACAAGACTATGTCTTTGAAAACTTGTTCACAACTCACATTTTTCCACATGAGGAGAAGTAAAGAATCACTTGGAACAAAATGGAACACAATGAGATTAGGGTGAACATAGGGATGGACTGGTTCGGATCGCCACTGTGCTGGACCGGACCGACCCGATTGTCCGGTGCCGGGACCGGTCAGTTGGTCCCGAACTGGGGTGGGTTACGGGCCCTACATAGTGGTGACTGGCCCGGCCGGTCCGGACCAACATTCTAATTTAAAAAAAAAAAATCTTTTTGAAACTTTAAAGCTTTGTGGGGTGTAGTTTTCCACAAAGACTCCAAAGGGCTCTATAGTTTTCCACACCCACTCACAAGAAGGGACGGGTGGGTGTGGGTATTGGGAAGGCTAAAGAAGTGGTTGGAGCTGTTCAGAAATCTGCTTTGAATGCTAGGAGGAATATCGTCACCGTGCCTTTGACTAAATATTTGACTTTCCCTCACAGGTAATGGCTCCGCTTGTTTTTCTCTTTTGCAATTTTTTGTTGTTGGAAATCTTGCACTTTGAGGGGTGTTGGCTTCTATTGTTGATAAGGGACCTTTATTCTTGAAGCATGCTTTGTACGGTATGGAGTTGTGAATTAGATCCATATTCTTGGACAAGCCTTAGAATTAGAAGCTATACACAAGGATAAAGGGAGAAGAGTTTGAAATCATTAAAAGGGTATGAAAAGAACAGCACTGGAAATGGTTTCCCCATCTCATGATGTTTATACGCGTGTTCAAAGTGAGTTTGGAGTTAGACCTAATACTGAAGTGGACTTTTAGAGCGCCTTTGGTGGGAGTACATCTGACATCTGACTGAAAAGTCCAAACAAGATGAATTTGTTGTTGGAACATTGTATGAAATGATTGAATAGGTTAATTGTGTTGAATTATCCAAATATGTAATTGATTCTTTAAATTTGTTTGATGAAATAAAATCTAAAAGACTAGGCTAGAACCATAGAAGTGTCTTATATCATCACTCCAGAATTACTTTTTAAATATTCTAATCACACAAGTTTGCTTTTTGTTAGAAAATTTGGCTTATAAATGTGATAAGCTAAAAATGGATTATAAAGCTTGGCCTTGGTGTTTGATTTTCAACACGTTGTGTTTGAGGCATAGATGTGTATTGCCTCACATTCCTTTTTCTGGTTTATGAATTCGAAAATTGAATGCTGTTGCATTTGTTGCTCAATGACCTCATAAGCCTCCTGTTGTTTGCCTCATAATTCAAAATCACCCCCTTCTTTAGGCAGTTCTGCAATGGGTGTTGCCAATGATCCATTACTTGCTACTTTGCTAGGCTATATCACGGTGAATGAGGGTGATAGTATGATTGCTAAGAAGTTATTATAGTTTAAGTTAAAGTTAAGTTGAACTTTAATTTTGGATGCTCAAGTGGGCACCGCCTCACTTCAAGAGAAGTTCAGGTGAATTTCAAAGTGCTCTGAAAGTTTAAGTTTGTTTAACAAGCTTAGAGCATGTCATGCTCCACCTTGAGGGGAGCTTTAAAGTGGTAATATATTTATTATAGTTTTAGTAGTATTGTAGTTTACTAATCCTATTAGGCTTCCTATTCCTACCAAGTTTAGGTCCATTGTTTCTCTAAATCGTAGTAGCCTATATGTATCATTAAGTTGTAACTTCAAAAGTTCAAGTCATACCAATAAAAGTAGTACCTCATAGTGTTTATTCTACAATGATTTTTGAAGTAGGCCTCAAAGTCTTTGCTTGCAGTGCATTAGATCTAGGCGATGTTTGCTATTGCTTTTGAAAAGCACTTCTCAGCCTTTTAATTAATAAACGCTAAAATTAGTGTTTTCAAACACAAACTTCTACTTAATTCTAAGCAAGTTTAAGCCAAAAGTTGAAAGCAGCCATATGCATGCTTTTATCTGCTTCTTGGTTCTTTTGTAAATAAATACAACTTTGAGGAAAATTCTATTCTTATTTGTGCGGTGTATATACGAGCCTACCCTTCCGGATATCAATACATCAGTCATCCGACTTATCTAATAATAATTGTGTTTTATGCCGATCAACTGTTCCAGGCTTCAGTTCTTCACGTCTTTCTTCTTCAGTCTCTTAGACGAAGCAAATTCCAATTGGGTAGCTGTCATTTGAAGTCCAAGATTAAAGTCCAATGTAAGAAGACATGAAAATGGAAGTTACCTTTTCATTTCCCTGAGTTTTCGGCTTTGCTCTCTTCTACCCTTTCTTATTAAGTTCTTCTCAAGTAAAGAAGTCGCATAAATGGTTTCAGATTAGACTCCTGCTGCTAATTCTCTTCCTCTCTTATTTATTCTATTCACTCCCATTTTCTGCTCTCAGTCTGATGCAACGATAGCCAAACTTTGTTAATAGGTACTCCATAATATATAATTTGTACAAGGGCACTTTTGTACTTTTATAAAATATTACATAAAATTCACTTTTTTATTAAACACTCCAGCTTTTACTTTTTTTATTAAAATCACTTCTACTTCCATACACTACCTACTTTTACTATAAACAACTTTTTCAATAATCTCTTTCACATATCACTTTTGAGAAGCACAAGCAAACACATACACTCCCTTAATATTATGTGATTATTTGAGATATAGGGAAGTAAAGTAATCATTCCTGTTTTAACCTACCCTGTGAATTTGGTCAATGGTTATCATCTACTACTACTGTCCCTAAAGAAAGTGGGTTCGGTCAAGGTACACCTTTTAAATTTTGGTAAAGTACAAGTGTACAACTATTGGAAATCAACAATTCTAGCTATGTTTTTAAATTTATTTGTTGGTTCTACAAAGTTTAGCTGAACTCTTGTAAGACACTTATTTGAAAAGGGGAAGAGTTCCTTTCTTGGGACAAAAATGAGTTCTCACATAGGACTTTTTTGGGACAGATGGAATAATACACAGTAACAATTGATTTTGGCAGATCTGAAGCAAAGTATGGCGCAGCAAAGGTCATGCTTCGACCAGCATCACCTGGAACTGGTGTGATTGCAGGTGGGGCCGTGAGGACCATCTTAGAAATGGCGGGGGTTGAGAACGCCTTGGGAAAACAGCTTGGGAGTAGCAACACACTGAATAATGCAAGAGCAACCGTTGAAGCCGTGCTGAGGATGAGACAGTTCAGTGAGGTTGCACTCCAGCGCGGCATTCCCATGGAGGAACTGTGGAAGTGAATATAATGCATATACATTTGTACTAGCAATCTTCATGGTTTCTATAGTTATCTATGGCCTTTGTGGGAACTGCAAAGCATTTTCTCAACACAGGCATCATTGCCACTGTTTTCTTTTGTGTCTCAATTCTCAACTAGTGTTGTTATCAAGTGTTAGTTTTATTGATCAGTATGTACAATTTCGTTGGTGAAGGAAAATATGTTCAAAAGAATTAGTGAAGAATTTGCACAGGTCTCCGTGGTTGCATTTAGAATCTACTATTCATGGCTTCATTTCCCTCCAAGCACATCCAAACAATTGTTGAGAGATAATTCCCTAAATAAGACTAAAAGAAGGTATAATTTCAAAAACAAGACTACTATGTTTTATTGGGCAAAAATAGGATTAAAAAGACCTAATTTGACAAATATACCCTTAGTCGTGTGTTGATGCAGGGGTCTGTGTTGCGCAGATGGAGTTCCCCTTTGATTAGTGGTGGATTCGGTTCGGGCCACCCGGCCCGTGACCCGGCCCGGCCCGGTACTGTGTGGGCCCGGGACCGGCCCGGTCGGGCTGTCCGGGACCGGGTGTGGACCCGAACCGGTTGGAATGGACGGGGTGGGCACGGTGCCGGATAAATGTGACCCGGCCCGGCCGGGTCAGGCCCAGGCCCGGGCCCGGTCTGATTTTTAAAAAAAAAATTAAATTGGGCTACTAGCCGTTGGGGGTGGGGTGGGGTGCAGGGGGGTCCAGGGGGGTTGGGTGGTGGGGGGGGGGGTGGGGGTAAAAAAACCTATAAATACTCCTAATCTTAAACATTTTTTCATATCTCTTCTCCAATTCTTCCTAAATCCTATTCTTAACTCTTTACTCTCTAATTCTCTTATTCTCCAATATATTATATTTATTATTTATATATCTACTTTATAGTTTATACTTAAGAAGTTAAGATGGAAAATCAAGATGCCATTATACGGTATAATTTTGATAAGCAGAAGGACCCGAAGACCGGGATGTGGTACGCAATTTGCAAATGGTGCGAGAAAAATGTAGCATGGGGGTTTCAGGCGGATACGGGATGACAATCAAGCATATGAAGTCATGTGACAAAGCCAAAGGATCGGGAGGTGCGGGAAGTTCCGATTGATTACAATTTTCAAAATGTTTGTCTCTTAAAGTTTGTTTTAATTTTCAAATGTAGTTCCTATTTCATTTCAAATAAATGCACTTGAAGTTTGTTTTTAATACTCGTATAAAACTATAAAGTATAAACTATAAAATATAAATTATATAAAAATAAACTTTAACCGGCCCGGCCCGAACCGGACCCGACCCGTGACCCGGGCGGGTGGCCTGGCCCGAACCGGACCCGTCCAACCCTCGGGCCGGTCCCGGGCCCATATGATATGAACCGGCGGCCCGACCGGGCCTAGGCCCAGCCCGGGCCCGACCCGGCCCGAGTTCATGACTACCTTTGATGGTGCAGGTTTTCGTGTGCCTTTGTGCAGGCGGCCTCCAAGAGGTCGACGTAGGGATGGACCGGTTTCGGTTCGGAGTCGGTTCGGGCCTGGGCCCGGCCGGGCCTCGGTTCATGAATGGGAGGCCCGGAACCGGCCCGGGTAACCCCCGCGGGTCCGGGTCGGGCCGGTCCTCGGTTCTAATTTTTTTTTTTTGGCTTTTCCTAGTTAACCCCCAACCCTCCCCCTCACCCCCAAACCAACCCTAACCACCTCAAATGGCCCAAAATACCCAGCCCAACCCAAAAACTTAAAAAAAATTCAAAAAAAAAAAATATAGCCCGGACCACCATCCCACCGGGATGGGTAGCCCGAACCGGCCAACCAACCGGTTCACCGGGCCGGTCCGGGCCCGCACAGTAGCGGGCCGGTCCGGTTCCGGGCCGGTTGGCCCGGCCCGAGTCCACCCCTAGGTCGACGCCTCCACCAATGGTGTCTTTGCCACCATCCATCAAGTTTTACACCATCGCCACCCCTCAGCAAGTACACTGTCATCATTCTCCAAGACTCCAACAAAGATCTGCCCTCCAGTGAGTCTGTGCAGACCTCCATGAGGAATGTCACTTCATATGCGAGAATGCCACTTAATATGTATAATGACACAAGAATGACATTTTCGTATAGAAACATGACATTCTCAATATGGCATTTTCAAATATTGTAATGACATAAAAGTGACATATTTTAAAAATACCCAATAATTATGACATTCTCTTATTCAAAAAGTGGCATTTTCAGGAATCAAAGGTCAAGGCATTTTGAGATTCAAATTTATCAAAATTGATAACAAGAAATTCAAGTTGAGATATATCTTCATTTGAAAACATTCAAAATTCATAATTTTATTTAAATTTGTTGATAAAAACTAAAAAAAAGCAGAGAACTAGGATGAAGAAGAAGAAGAGAAAAACAGAGCATTAGAAGAAGAAGAAGAAGAAGAGTATATACCTGTCGTCGACGGCAGAGTTAGGGTGCTGTGAGGCTACGATCGATGGGGGAGTGCGGCCATGGTAGAATAAAGATGAATTCCAGCGATGATATGAATGGCGGAGTGCGGCCATAGTAGAAGGCAGAGGATATGAGTTGGTTAGGTCAATGAGGGGTAAAAATGTAATCTTTAGTATTATTTAGGGAATAATAAACTTGAAGTCCTATTGTGGAATTTAGACAATGTTTTAGTCTCTTTTAGGGCAATTTTTTCAATTGTTAATCGTTAAAACCCGGAGTTCCATCCTAAAAGTTCTAGCCCAAAACCTTATATAGTGTTTTATTGTTTTTATAGCTTTCCGATGTGCAACAAATGCTGTTAACACGTCCCTCAGCCCGAACCGGGCTGGACAATATCGGGGTGTATACATGGGCCAAACAAGCCCTTAACAAGCGACCTTAGTCACGAGTGCTAAACAAACTGTCAAATCACAACCGGAGTTGTCTCTGATACCATGTTAAGACTCAAGGTTCCACTCTAAAAGGACAACCTTAATAGGAGGAACAGCCCAAAGACTTGTATAATGTTTTGTTGTTTTTATAGCTTTCCGATGTGAGACAAATACTTTAACACTAATGCTCTTGATTGTATAGTTCTTGTACATCTAGGGTTGGACCGATACTGGTTCCGTCTGGTACCCGGGATCGGCCCGGCCGTTACCAATTTTTAGGGAGTAAGGTCCGGTACCGGCTCGGGAAGCCACCGGAACCGGTCCGGTTTGGTCTACCCGCCCGGGTCTCGGGTTGGGCCAGGTCGAGCTGTTTTTTTTGTGAATGTTGTTAATAAAATTAATTCAAGAAGTAAAAAAAAAAATCAATGCATATATATTGAAATATGAAGTACAATTGATAATATAGTTAATACTTAATAGTCTATTTTAAAAAAGCGAGAAAAAATACTTCGCGTCCCTTTGGCTTTTACTTTTGCATACTCCTTGGGGTGGTTTGTCCTCAAATGCCTATCCGCGCCTACGTATCCATGCGAAATTCCCAAGCAAACTTTTTCGTTACAATGGTAACAAGTTGCCCACCACATTTTATTTGTCGTTTCTTTCCATTCTGTGTAATTGTTTTTCATAATGAGATATCGACATTGCTTATCGTTTTCGTCCTCGTCGGGTGTTTCCTCGTCAGGGCTTTTACTGATGGCCTTGTACCTCGTTGGGGGTTTCCTTGTAAATCGCATCTCTCGGGTCATAATTTGTGTCAAAATCATCTCAGTTTTGAGAAAAAGACCCGATATGTCCTTTACCTTTGCGTTGAAGGTTACCCATATCTACCATGTTCCATCTTAAAATGTACTACGTAATATATTAAGTAGATATTAATATAGATAATAAGTATATATTAAGTAGATAATAAATATAAGTAGATGTAATATATGTATTTATAAGTAGATATTATGTAGATAATAAATATAAGTTGATATAATATATGTATTTATAAGTAGATAAATATATAAGTAGATATAATAATTGTATAACTAATTTAGATAGATAAGAATAATATGATATATTAATAGGTGTATAGATTAATGAGAGAATTGGAGAAGATGAAGATGAAGAATTGGAGATCATTAAATAGTATTGGAGAGTAGATAGAATTGGAGAATAGGTATAAAAAATATTTAGAAATTAGGAGTATCTATAGGAATTTTTTACCCCCACCCGTAGGAGTCTCCAACGGCTATAGAGCCGTTTGAGTCCTTGGACACCCCACAAAGCTTTAAAAGTTCAAAAAGGTTTTTTTTTAAATTTCGAATGTTGGTCCGGACCGGCCGGGCCGGTCACCACTTTGTAGGGCCCGTATCCCGCCCCCCGATTCGGGACCAACTGACCGGTCCCGACATCGGACAATCGGGCCGGTCCGGTCCCGCACAGTGGCGATCCGGGCAGGTTTCTGGGCCGGTTAGAATCGGACCGGTCCATCCCTATGTTCACCCTAATCTCTTTGTGTTCCATTTTGTTCCAAGCTATTCTTTACTTCTCCTCATGTGGAAAAATGTGATTTGTGAACAAGGTTTCAAAGACATAGTCTTGTCTTAGAATGTTTTTACTTGGCCTGTTTTCAGTCCCATATCACACTAGACTTAAATAGATCAGACCTATTTAAATAAGAGAAAATTGACAAGAATAATCTCACCTTTCACTGATCTTCTTATAATAATCCCACCTTTACGTAATCGCAGAATAATCCCATTTTTGCATCTCATCTTTTTCATTGGACCCTGACATGTTGATGACCTACTATACCAGTTTTTTTACCCTTCTTTGAAAACATTTTATAAATAATCTCACTTTTTACAAATCTGTTCAAAACGATCCCATCTTTTATTTTTTTCTTTTTTTCCCTAAATTTTTTTTTCTTTAATTTATGTTCATCCCTAGACACTTTTAACTCCTTTATCTATCCTTTTGTTCTTATTTCTTTTCCATTTTTATTATTCTATTTGTTACTCTATTAGGAGATTTTTTTTTTGTAAAATTTCTCTTCAAAGTAACTTTTTTTGTCATTTTCTTTTTCTTTCCATATTTTATTTCATTTCCCTTTTTATGTTTTTCTTCTTAATCATTCTCTTCTTATTGAAGATCTTTTTCTCACTTTACTTTTTTTTTTCACTTTTCCACTTTTATATTTTCACTTTTGAAATAAGATCTTTAATAAGAAGAGAATGATTAAGAAGAAAAACATAAAAAGGGAAATGAAATAAAAATACGGAGAGAAAAAGAAACCGACAAAAAAGAGCTATTTTGAAGAGAAATTTTACAAAAAAAAAATCTCTCCTAATAGAGTGAGAAATAAAAATAATATAAATTGAAAAGAAATAAGAACAAAATGACAGAAAAAGATAAAAAAATGTCTAGGGATGAAAATAAAGAAAGAAAAGTTTAAGGGAAAAAAAGAAAAAATGAAACATGAGACCGTTTTGAACAGATTTGTGAAAGTGAAATTATTTATATGAGGTTTTTAAAGAAAGGGTAAAAAACCTGGTATAGTAGGTCATCAACAGGTCAGGGTCCAACGAAAGAAGATGAGGTGCAAATGTGAGATTATTCTGGGATTAAATCACTCATTTTTGTTTTATATTTTGAAATCTATTGTCAAATAAAATTAATAAAATGTTTTATATTTTAAAATCTATTTTCAAATAAAATTAATAAAAAGTACAAACCGCAAATAAAATTAATAAAAATCACAAATATTAGTCTCCAATATCACCAAGAATTCAAATCCAAAGAAGACAATTATCATAATATTTTGTTTAAGATGCATAAAAATAAGTAATTTAGGTGTTCTAAAAATGTTATGAAATAAATATTATGGATAAAAATGTGACTAAAGTTACTATAAATATGTTTTCATGGTCATTACGGTAAATAAATTGAACATATTTGTAGTCACTAAAAGTTATTAAGTCAATTTTTCATCTATCATGATTATAATCATATATTATGAATTAATTTATAAATTATATTGGTATATTATATTGATTTTATATTAAGGCTAATTGTTTCGTGTTTTATCGGTCCGGGTCGAGTTATAGATTTTAGAGCCCGTTAAAAAGCCCGAAATTTCGGGTTCGGTCCGGGCTTTTTTTATTCGGGCCGGTCAAAAAGAAAAAACGCGGACCTATATATAATTCTGGCCGGGCCAGGCCCGTTTCCGGGGTTTCTGTTGGGGTTTTCCCACCTAAGTTCGCAAAACCCCCAAGGCCAAAAACCAATTCCCGACCTAGAAATCTAGCACGCAGCAGCCCTCGTCCATCTTCGGTCTCTGCCGGACGGCCAGGACGGCGCACGGTGGCTCAGGCGCTCAGCACTCGGAGTCTCGGACGACGCACCGGCGACTGCTGCTCTAATTTCTCTTTGGTAGACGGCGCACTCGGTCATTGTTGACTTCTATTCGCCAGGTTGTGGTGGTTGCAAGGCTTTGCATAATTGCATCCTAAGGTATGTCTCTCACACCCCATTGAAACTGTACATTTTTACCCTTTCTTTCTTCCTTGCTTCTCAGAAAATTATTTGTAAGGTTGCTTTAGTAGTTGCCTTCCTAACTAACCCTTGGTCTTGTCATGTAATCAATTGCTAGTAATAATAATAATACTACTTTAAAAAATTATGTAAAAAATCAACCATCTTTTTTTTAGTAATTCTTTTTTTATTGTAAATTTTGTCAACAAATATACAATGGCAGATTCAATTGGCTGAAGCAAATCAGAGTGCAATTTTTCTGAAGGTCAACTAAGAAGAAAACAAGGCTATGTGCCTGATTCATGAGAAGTGAGAAGGCTGCCTAAGTCCTAAATTCAAGGTATTTTTTAAAATCTTTTAATTTTATTGTGTTTTAAATTCAAGTTAAAGACTAAATTACAGGTTTGCTTGATATGAATTCGATTATTATTTGTAAACTTTTAAATTGTAATTATCATTTATAGTCTGAATTTGCTTGTGGCCTGTTCTTATTATTCTAATTATTAAGTTAATTAATATTAGTGTAGTAATTAGTCATCCCATTATTTTCAATAAAGGTAATGAAGAGATACTATAACCATGTTGAAGAAAAAGCTAATGGACTTAACTATAATTCATGAAATCTCAACAACAAATGACGAACAAAACAACGTAGAAATATAGGTTGAGCAACCGGATGAGTGATGACTGACTCAATAATAGACTTATTGTTTATGTAGAAAAAGAATCTTCTTGAAAATTGATAATGATGTCATTATCAAACAATATCAATCAATGAAAACCCGTAGAGAACAGTTTTAAAATTATGGTGTTTTTGTATTTGACTTTAATGAAAACTCTTATTCCTATAATCTTTTGTTTTTGTCTTTGATTTTGTTGCTAGAATAAATGTTTTTTTGAATATTCGTTTTTAATTAAATTTTGGCCCCACCTGGATGCCAAAGCTAGATCCGCCCCTGCTTAAGCATACTAACTGAAACATACTAACTGAAACATAGTTAAGCATACTAACTGAAACATACTATGCTTTCATGTTTAAAGTAAAACATGTTAAGCATACTATACTTAAGCATACTAACTGAAACATACAAACTGCAAATATTAAGCATATGTTTTTTCATGAGTTACAAGAAGTATATTTACTTATTAACTAAAACATACTAACTGTAAAACTTAAGCATATATAACACAATAAGATAGAATATACAGACTACAAGTAGACTCTTATTCTGTCTACTCTGTTCATGTTTTACATGTGTACATGCTTAAACATGCTTAAAAATGTGTACTTCTTACATGTGAAAAGAAAATGGAAGATGGAGAAGAAAACTTACTTTGATAGTTGAGTGCTGGACTGCTGCAAGCTTCTGCGGTGCGGTTGATGTGGAGGGAAAGGAGGATGTAGCGAACAGGTACAGTAGAGCAGAGCAGAGTGCCAGAGCGGGAGGATGTTTACGTTATGTGTTTAGCTTAGGTTAAGTTGTTTTGACCTTATTTACCTGGGCTTTGATAAAACTATGGGCTTCTTAAGGTTTTGGTCTTGCGTACGTGTTGGTTTTGTTCTTGCGCACATGTGAAAGTTAGTGAAATTAACAGGAAAAAAAATCCCCTCAGGCGCGTTATGCGAGCGCTTAACAGCGCTACTGCACTTCTGCGCTTCTTGCGCCAAACCTGCCCTTGAGAGGTAACGGTGTGACTGCACTTGTTTAGGGCGATGGGAGCATCCTGCGCTGCGCCTGGTGCGCTTAAGCGCTCAGGCGCACGACTTTGACAACATTGGTCTTAACATTCTTAAATCCTAAATTACTTAGAAATACTCTTTAGTTTCATGAGCAAAACATGAGATGCTATTAATGATTAAAACATCTTAAGTCCAAACATTGAATCAAAAACAAGATTGTAGTTTAAGAGTTTAAACTGTTCCATTTCCAAGCTGGGTCAAGCTGGTCTCATGTGGGCTTAAACATGGCAGTAGACTCCATACGAGATAATAAAGAACTTTGTTGTACAAGATGAATAATGAGAAGAAGAAAAGAAGACTGCAGCAAAGGTTGATCTTCTTGTAGAAGATGTTGCAGCAGAAGTAGAAGAATTAAAGAAGATGAAGCAACAGATTCTACCAGTGGAAAGAAACGAAGAGGAGTGCAAAGGTTGGCGTTCTTGAAGGAAATGTCATCGCTCAGCAGAAAGAATGAGATACGGAGTATTTCAAAAGAAGGGGCCATTTGTAAGCGTTTGCACTTCTACGCACGTGTAGAAGGGTTTTAAGTTGTTAACCTAGCAGGACTTCGATTCCAAAAGTGCGCCGCTATAGCGTCCACCTTCATCAGAATAGCGTGCCCGCTATTGCGTCCGCCTTCTCTGCTACACCCAAACACCACGCTACAGGTCTTCTGGTAGCGCAAACCTTGTCCTCCGCTCCGCACCTCCGCTATAGCGCGCAATAGCGCCGCTATTAACATCACTGGTTTAAAGAATGCTCATTGACTAACTTTCATCAATGTTTCTAGTGTACATGTTGTCTTTATTTTAAAATCTAATTCTTTGTAATAAAAGACTCCTCTGTAGCTGATACAAATTTTTAGTTAGCATATTATATTCTGTTCAATACTTCTACTTTTGAGGCTCTTATCTTGTGGACTCGCGTTCTTCTCTATATCATGGGAATGTTTGGGCAGGAATATTGTTCACAAAACATTTTGCTTTTATATAATGATGATGGTGATAGGTAATGGGGCAATTGATGATAATTGTGATATTACTTTTACATTATTTTAAATATTTGATGGTTAAATTGTCATTAGAAAATGTCAATTATTTCCTAAAATAGAAATTAGAAAGAGTCGTGAGCACATTGGGGACATTTTTTTCTTTGGAATATGGTCTGGTAGGATATTTCGTTGTGATTACGTGGTATTTTAGTTAAGTTAAGTTAACAACTTTTGGACTGTAAATATTATTACAATTGTATGTTTCCTCCTAATTTTCTTTTCTTAGATTATTCTTTTTAAAACAAGAATGCTGTTTGCCTTACCTTGTTGGGGGTTGAAAGATGAAAACTTATTTATCATTTTGGACAGATTTCTTAGGTTACATTATATTGTTAAGGCTTTCAATAAACTTTATATATTACTCCGTATTATACAAAGTATTTAATTACACATCTTCGAATGAAGGGGTGGGGGGGGGGGGGGGGGGGAGGGA
Organism: Cuscuta europaea; assembly: GCA_945859875.1. Lineage (NCBI taxonomy): Eukaryota > Viridiplantae > Streptophyta > Magnoliopsida > Solanales > Convolvulaceae > Cuscuta > Cuscuta europaea. The sequence continues at coordinate 1,582,886 of CAMAPE010000019.1, read as the reverse complement.
GCAGTAGCAATTAAAGATGCCGCTTTATGACTGCATGCTTTTGTTTGAATGAAGGGGGAGGGAAGAGCAGTAGCAATTAAAGATGCCGCTTTATGACTGCATGCTTTTGTTTAAACCACATATGAATGTTGAGGCGTTGATGGATTTGGTCATTAAGGTGGGGAAGCATGTCTATGGTAGAAATGGAGTCCTCACAGAAATAAAATCTCTCGGAACTGTCCAGCTCGGCTATGGCATTAAGAAGCTTGATGGGAGGTATTATCAGGTCTGTTTATTCATTTGTTAGTAAAACAACTTGAGCAGTTTCCGTTCACATTTAGTTACAGTTAATCAAATAATGAAAGATGGAGAATCTGTCTGTCACTGAAATAATGTAGGGGAAGATGATGCAAATGACGATGATGACACCGCCTAATTTCAACAATGAGTTGCATTACCTGAACAAGGAAGATCGTTTACTTCGGTGGCTGTTGGTTAAGAATCGTGGGGACCTTCAGCTTGATTCTTACGATCAATATGTACCTTTGAGAACTCAGGTGCACCAAGAGTTTAGGGGTGATGAGAAAGAAGACGGTAGTGATGAAGACTGAGAATAATAAAACCGTCAATACTCCATTTTAAATTGTTGAACTAAAAAAAAGTAGCTTTGTGGCTGGTCATAGCTGCATTTAAGTTAAACTGGCTGAGGTTGAGGTATCTGCCCCCTTTTTGTTATTTATGTTCTGAAATGTGAAATGGATAGTCCCCCCATGTTAGAACTTTGAACCAAGGAAACTCTCTGATTTATCTAGTGTACAACAATTGCTTTGATCATCTACGATGGTACATCGGTACCCCCCCCCCCCCCCCCCCCTCCCCCTTACTGGCCCACTCACCGCTGATTAAAATTCAGTATGATGTTTATAATTTTTCAAAAGTAATTTAGGGGGTGTATTCATTCAAGATACTTTAAGACATTTTAGGATTTGTCAAATTTGGGTGTATTTAATTAAGACATTTTATTAACCTCAAACTGTCCAGGTGTATTCATGTCGAGACTTTACACACCAAATACAAGGATAAATCCCATTTTCAAATCTCATCCCTTCAGGTGAGATTTGAAATCCATCGACGAGGAGAAAGGTTGCCGCCATGTGTGCCCTCAGTTGAAAACTGGTGTTGCAGCAAGTCGTTGAAAAAAGGTCGTCGGATAAATTTGCCCTTGCCTCGATTTCTTCCCCAACCGGACGAATCCCCGACTCCACCGGAAAAAGGTCATTGGAAACTTCACTGTTGTGGTTTGCAAAACTCGATAACCCCTTGAAATAAAGCTCCTGAGCGGCAAATTATACCGTGGGATCGGTACACCATGCGCATGGTGTGCCGATCCCAAAACTATGTAGTATTGTTAATTAAAAATGCAAAAAACCCTTGCTCTGTAAAATTTGCTGTCGACTTCGGTGACCAGAGGCCGATCCGCTGATGTGATGCTGTAGAGTTTCCTTCGCCCATGCTTATTATGTTCGTCGAGGATTACGGGAAAGAGTTGGAGTACTTTTCTCTTGGTGCTGCAGTGACTTGGGAGATTAATGATTCTGAAATTTTTACTAGGTCTTCCATCTAATTTTCTTTGCTCCCTCTTTTCTTCAACGACCTCGAACTGAGGCTTGAACCTTCTCCTTTGGTTTTATAGTAGCGCGTGCAAACATATATATCTATATGTGTGTCAGTGTGTGTATGCATGGCTTCATGCCCAGGCAGCTTACATATTCTTTTGCACAAGTTACATCTAAATGTACACGAGTTACATCTTAATATACGCGAGTTACTTCTTAATATATGCGAGTTACACCACAAATAAACTCCATTCATATCATTTTTATTGCGCTAATATTAAAAATAAAACATATTCACTATTTATAAAAAAGTAATTAAGCTATTAGGATCAATTTTTCACGGTTTACATTGAAGTCAATGTTTATAATATCTCAAACACAAAAAAAAATCATTGTTCAATTTTCGAACAAGTTACATTATGTATACACAAAGTTACATTTACCATCAACGTGAGTTACATTTGTAATAACACGAGTTACATTAAAAATCAACCCCTGCTATTGAAACAAAAAATTGATTTTTTAAAAAAAATATTTTTTATGGTCATTGATGGAGTATATGGGTCTGAGCCCCCGGACCCACATACTCGGAAGAACAGAAAGCACAAGACACAGAGTGGCGCCCTCGTCGGTCAAGGAACCCCCGTCGGTTGAAAAGGTGCCAACTCAGATTATGATTCTGAAGCCAAGGAACCCGGGTGCCCTCGTCGGCCGTACCCTCGTTGGCCGTACCCTCGTCGGCCACGCCCTCGTCGGCCACGAAGACTCCACAGAACTGGATTCTACACTTACTTATTCGTACAACCCATTAGTGGCTTTGTATTCGGCCCAGTAGCGGTCCAGTTGTAATTGGGCCTCCCAAGCCCAAGGCTTGGGAGCCCAGCCCGTATTTTCTCTATAAATACTCCCCTTGGGAGTAGTTATAGGGGTTACAAATTCATTCTATTGAAGCATATTATTGCACTTCTCTCTCTAGCTCTCACTTCTCTCTAGATATAAATTTGCACTCCACAGTAAAGTCAAATTTATTTTCTTAATATGTGAAGTCAAACCGGAAATTTAATTGGGGGACGGAGGGAGTATATATGTAATACGTAATTGGAGGTTTAAAAACAGTAACATCTAAAATAATTTACTTAACTTAAATGGATAAAAAATAGCACAACTCATTGTTTAAGACATATGATACTCTATCACTTCTACATCAGCAAAACGCTCAGGGAGGCCGAGCTCAGGTACTCCCCCATTGAGAAGACGGTGCTGGCCATCGTCCATACGGTAAAGAAGCTGGGGCACTACTTCCAGGCCCATGCCGTCCATGTGCTAACCCAGCAGCCTCTTGGCGCACTCATGAGGAGCCCCACCAGCTCCTCTAGGATGGTGAAATGGGCGATCTTCCTCAGCCAGTTTCAAATTGAGATCAAGCCAAGGCCGTCTATCAAAGGGCAAACCTTGGCCGACTTCGTCACTGAATGCACAGCAAGGGAGACGGTCGTCGCCAACCCCGGGCCGGAGTCGGACGATACATGGATCCTATTCACTGACAGCTCGTCGGCCGCGAAATCATGCGGTGGTGGCGTCGTCCTCATATCCCCTGAAGGATTCAGAGCTTACTATGCCATCCGCTTCAACTTCAGGGTATCCAACAACGAAGCCGAGTATGAGGCCCTCCTCAGCGGTCTCAGACTCGCCGCCGGCCTCAAGGCCAAGCACCTCAAAATCAAGTGCGACTCCAAACTGGTAGTGGGCCAGGTGGAGGGATCGTACGAAGCAAAGGAGGGACGGATGCGACAGTACAGACAAGCAGCAGAGGAGCTGCTGAAGGCATTCGAAACCCACGAGATCACACAGATCCCAAGGGCCGAGAACGCCGAGGCCGACATCCTCTCCAAACTCAGCTCGGACACCCCGGAGCACATCTCCCAGCTAGCCAAGATCGAGGAGTTGAGCATGTCCAGCATCCATGCCAGCCCCGTCTTATGCGTCCAACAGCGACCAGCGGACTGGATCTCTGACATCGTCACCTTCATCGCAACGGGAGAGCTGCCCCCGGACGAGGAGAGGGCCAAACTTGCCAAACTCAGGGCCCCAAGCTACACCATCGAAGATGGCAAACTCTACAAACGGTCCTATAATGGCACTCTCCTCCGATGCCTGCACCAGGACGAGGCCGACATGGCCATGGAAGAAGTTCATTGCGGCGTCTTCTCCTCGCACCAGGGCCCTTTCAGCATGTCCCGACGTCTCGTCGTCCAGGGTTTCTTCTGGCCGACGATGGCGCGAGACTGCGCGGATCTGGCCAGGAAGTGTACCACGTGCCAGGTGCTCCAGAAGGCCCCTGGTCGGCCAGTCGTCAACTACGCCCCCGTCAGCACCGCAATTCCATTCTCTAGATGGGGGATTGACCTGGTCGGCCCCCTGCCCAGAGCCGCCGGGAATAACCGCTACATCATCGTCGCCGTCGACTACTTCACCAAGTGGGTCGAGGCGGAACCCCTGGCCAGCATCACGGGGGCCAGATGCCAAAAATTTGTTTACAAGAACATCATCACACGCTTCGGCGTCCCCCAGGAGGTTATATCAGACAACGGCACCCAATTCGAGGCAGCCCCTTTCCAGGAGCTCCTCCGGGAGTTTGGGGTGAAGCATCGTTTCTCCTCCGTTGCCTACCCTCAGGGTAACGGGCAGGTCGAGAACGCCAACAGAACAATCATGGAGGGGCTGAAGAAGAAGCTCCAGGCCGCAGGAGGTAGTTGGGTCGACGAGCTCGCCAACATCCTGTGGTGCTACAGAACCACGCCAAGGAGGGCGACGGGTGAAACGCCTTTCGCCCTATGCTACGGCTTCGAGGCAAAGGCGCCCACGGAAGTTGCCATCCCCAGCCGACGGGTGGAACAATATGAGCCTGACGCCAACGAAGAGAACATGAAGATTGACCTGCACCTGGTCGATGAGAGGCGTGAGCAAGCTTACGTCCGAGCCGTGGTCAAAGGTGGCACCTACAAGCTTAAACGCCCGAATGGTTCCAATGTACCACGAACGTGGAATGTACACCATCTGGTGAAGTTTTATCAGTAATCTGAAGGAGGTGCAGACGGCGAAGCCCTCACCCCTTGACGGGTTACTGATTGAACGCCACCCTCGGCCTCGAGCCACTTATGAATAAAATCATGTTCCTGATTTTTTCTCTGGAATTTAAAGTAAAAAACGTTAGCAGGTGCCCTCATCGGCCACCTCAGAGCAAAAGGCTCAGGCATGGCCGACGGGGCCCCTTGCACTTGCAGCCTACGATCGACAAGATCAGGCGTCCCATTGTATTTTGTATCAGCGAAGGGCTCAGGCCTAGCTGAGAGAGCACATCGTCCTGGCCCCGTAAGCCTAGAAGTGAAACGCTCAGGTATGGCCGACGATGTCCCCAGGACGAGGGGCCCGCAAACGGCCCACATCTTGAAACGGGAAGCTCACCGCGTCGTCCACGCGCCAGATCGCAGGACGACAGGCCTGAAATCATGGCCGAGGTGACAAAATCCCAAAACTCAGGGATGGGCAACGACAGCCATTGGAAACCGACCAAAAGTCTAGCCCGCGTCATAAATAGGCGACGGGACCCGCCCTGAGATCACGGACGTTATAAACGAAGTCCGAACCGACCGAAGGACGAGCACACCCTTCGGCCGAAGCCTGAAAGAAGGATACTCCCCGAAAACAAAAACAAAATATATATATATATAAGGGAAAAAGAGGGAAGCCGACGGCCGTGCACACTAGCCGGCCTCGAGCAATGAAAAAATAAAATCCCCACAACTCAGGCCCAACTAGGCCAAGTACATATCAGTTGAACACAAGTGTAGTACCACTGACAGATAACATGGACGACACGTCCACACACCACAAGGGAATGGTCAAGGCCGAAACATACGCCTATAAAACCCTAACCGAATCAGTTGGGTGACACGCGAGAGGTAACCTTCATCGGCCACAGTCCTTTGAAGCACCAACGCTTGGTATAAAACAAAGAATCACAATCCTGAGGATGACCAGGACGAAGCGGGCATTTATCACACCCACGGAAGAATCAAGCAATCAAGAAACAATCCCTACCCACCACAGCATCCCGGATAGCCGACACAGGCGCTGAAACCCGGGCTGTTGGTCAGGCGAAGGTTTCTTTAGGGATTTGTCCAAGTGTTTACTAAACACTTAGAAACAATTCTGAGGAAAAAGGTTCCTCAAGAAGGAGCTATGTCTTAGCCGATGAAGGTAGGACCATCTCCTTGGGAAAGCAAGGGGCACCCTCATCGGCAACAAGCCAAACCTTGGCTGATGAGGGTAGGGCCACCCCTTCGCCGACAACGGTACCACGAAGAAGGAACTATGTCTCGCATTTATACTTAGAAAAATCTCCAAGCACTCAAATGGAGAAACTCTGGACGAAGCGGGTACCTGCATACTCCAAGGCCGTTAGCTACCCACGCCTTGCATATATACTTAGAAAAAATTCTAAGTTCAAAAAGGCAAGTCCAAGGTGCCCTTATCGGCCACAACACAAGGATCCAGGCCGACCTTCCTGATCATATCAGAAGCAAGTGAACACGACGGCCACGAAAAAATACTGGGCCGACAACGACACTGGTCCAACACTTGGGAAATCTCCCAAAGCATTTGTCAACAATGAGAAATCCAATACCAGGACGATGCGAACACCCATCCACTTGAAGTTAGACACTTAGGAAAATTATAACAACAAAGAAGAATGGGACAACGCCAGGACGGAACGGACACCACGGTCAAGGCCGGAAAGGAAGCACTTAAGTGGACCCAAAACACTTAGGAAATTTTTGAATAAATCCTAAGTGTTATGATAGTGAAGAGACACCGGACAGGCCGACCAAGCCACCAGACCGGAAAGGAAGCAACTAAGTGGATCAAAAACACTTAGGAAATTTTTGAATAAATCCTAAGTGTTATGATAGTAAAGAAAAGACGGCCAGGCCGACCAGGCCACCGGACAGGATGGACTAACTCAAGGACGTAGCAGACACTCGCGGGTGACCCAAGTTGTAACTTTTACACTTAGACAAATTTCAGAATTGAAATGACAAAAGGCAATAAGCATACAAGGAATTCAAAGCCGAGCAGGACAGCAAAAATTTTCATTTATATTCAATTCAGTACAAAGGGGGGCGCTTCGGCCATTACATCAATTCGGCAAAAAAGCGAAACTAATTACAAGGGAGCGGGGAATAGCCGATCAAGCCTCCTGAGCACCTCCATCCTCGGCTGGCTCTTCGACGTCGTCGGCTCCCTCCTCGGCCTCAGTCTCCTGGCCAGCGGCCGGAACTCTCAATGGGGGACTCCCGCTCCGACAGAGGAAGTTTGGCCTGCTCTTCGGGATCTTTCATCAGCTTGGGAAGCTTCAAGTTCCGTCTAGCCCACCCGGACGTATAGTTCATGGCCTTCAGAGCACGAGGCAGCTTTGGCATCCTCCCGGAGCCTATCCAAGCAAGCGACCGCCTCATCGGCCGAGGCAGCTTTCTGCTCCAGCTCTTTCAGACGAGCTATCTCCCGGTACTGCCTCTTATGGCTCTCCATGAGCATAAAGGCACCCTGCATAAAAAAGGAAAACAAAACTCAGGCAAATGACTCTACACGGACGACGAGAAAAACGGCAAGCAAAAGGAAAGGAACTTACTTGGACGAGGAGGTCCATCCCGCCCTCGTACACCTTCACGTCCCCGAGCCTCTTCAGGTAGGCCCTATCTTTGGCCGGCATGGCCTGGGCCAGCACATCGTGGCCGAGGACAACGTCATCAAAAACACCCCCGCCAACGGGGTATTCCACCATCTTCTGGTAGGTGGCACCGGCAATCTCCTTGCCGGCCCTCATCGTCCGTGGCTCCTGGACGAGAGGAAGCGATTGAGCAGCATCACTAGGAGCAGCAGTGAGGTCTACAACAGGACCACTATCGTCCACACTAGGGACGGTAAGAGTGCCGGCCTCAGTAGCCTGTGAAGGAGACGGTGCCCTCTTCGTCATCTTGGTAATGTTCAGGCCGGCCTTAGTCAACTTCTTCTTGCCGTCAGTGGGAGGCCTCTTCTTCTTCGACTGGGCAGGCTTTGGGGCCGCACCAGCAGTAGCCCCGCCCCCCTCGGCCGCGGCACGTCTGGCCGCCTCGGCCGCCTTTGCAGCCAACTCCTCGGCCGCCTTGGCCTTGGCTATAGCCATGATGGAACGACGATCCATGACAAAATCTACACAAAGGAAAAACAACAGATTAGCAAGGCAAAAGAAAAAATCATAAAGGAAGAAAGCCGAAGAAATAATTACCATCGGCCTCAGCAGGAATGCCCAAATCCGGGCCGTCGGCCTCTTCGAAGGTGGTGGTCATCCTCGGCCAGAGTTGGAGATCGTCCTCCTTATCGCCATACACATGGTATCTTAAGAAGCCGAGGGCGGTCATCTTGTATTCGGTGATATAATCCTTCACGCTCCTCGGCCCCCCTTCCAAGAAAGCCTCCACCTGAGCGTCCAAGATAGAACTCTTCGGCGGGTCATGCAGATTGAACCTCCCGGTATGGCCGAAGGAGGGAAACTCGGTGCCACTCTCACCAAGGGATACAAAAACAAACTTGCTCTTCCACCCATGAATGGACGTAGGCAAGTCCGTGAAGCTCCTCTTCTTCGGCAGCTGTTGAAGAGTAGCATAGGCCGCACAGTTTTTGTGGCTTCCTCAGCCTATCTGATACAGATTCATGAACAGGGCCGTCGTCGGCCTGTAGCCCAGCTCCTCAAAGCGGAGCAAGAACCCCACCATCAGCGAGTAGCTGTTCGGCGTCAGCAAGGCCGGAGGGAGCCCCACCATGTCAAGGTATTCGGTGATGAAGGGATGAAGGGGAAAGCTCAGCCCCTTGGCAAAACTCATCGGGTATACTCCAAAGTATCCCGGTGGCGGAAGAAGAACATGGTCCGTCGGCCTGGGTGCCCTAACCCGCCCGAACGGCCCCACGTACATCTGGGCAACCAGGTAGTCGGCCGCGCTGCTCTCCGGCTTGATCAGGAAGATGTTTGTGAGATCCAGGTAGGAGATGCCCGGCCCACTCTTCAGCCTCCTCACTCTCTTCGGCTTATCTGCTCCCTTCACGGCAGACACCGGTCTCGGGCATGGAATGACAGCGGAAGTGGACGCCCCGTCCACCACTCGGGACGCACCTGCGTCCTCACCTTTTGAAGACGAGGCGGACTCCTCGTCCTCGACTTCGTCGTCCACCGGCTCTCTGGACTTGTAAGGACTTAAGTGTTGTATCTCCTCCTCGAACTCCTCGAGCACCTCATGGGCGAGTGACCTAGTGGAGGGCTGGTCGTCGTACGGATAGTAGTCCTCGTTCAAGCTCTTCATCATAACAACTACTACGAGCCTAAGGAGAATAACTTAGGATCTAAGGGTGTTCAAACGCCTAACACTAGATCACTAGCCTAGGAAGCAAAGTATGCAAAGTACAGGAGATGGAGATGAACACTAACCTTGAACACGAAGAACACGAAGAACAAGCTTGGGAGTTTATCTCTCTAGAAAATTGGCCAGCACTTCGACAACTCAGAATGCAAATGAGATTTCTGGTCGGAGGGGGAGAGGTATTTATAGAACCCCCCACCCAACGGTCACTACACGTGGCACCCTCCCAATGGCCACATCAACGGCCACCAATGGGAGGCCACCACGTCACCAACGGGCCAAGCTACATATCAAGAGCCCAATAGCGAATCAGACTCTACGGCCTACACACTGGCCGGCTCCACAAGTGCCAGCAAACGCCCACAACGGCCTGATCACTTGCCAAGTTCACAAATGCCAACAATAAGGAGATGACAACGGCCAGGAATGTCATGAACGCCCATCGGCTCCCCGTAACGACCCTTGATGATAACTCTCTACAAGCGATCTGCGCACAAGGGTTCTCCCACAGGGTTACCTTGGCCAGAAAATCGCCATGAGGGTTGGATTCAGGGGGACTACGGAGAGGCCACTTCGGCCAGGGACTCACGCAACTCCTTCACCCCTCACTCTCTTCGGCCTGAAGCAGTGGGGGACTGGGGGACTACACCGGCCTCAACAAAACAAAAAGGAACAATACAAAGAACATGAATGTAACCACAAAGCATGGCCACATCGTCCATGCATCACAACGGCGCCTCATCGGCCAAAGGCCCATAACGTCATCAGCAACGGCCAACTGGCCACCTAAGGCAAGGGCACTCATCGTCCTCCGCCAACAGTTAATCATGATGGGCTCTTCGGCCAAGAACACGGAAGCCAATCAGCGACGGCCAAAAGGAGCGCGCAAACACCCTCATCGGCCACCCAAAGGAAAGGACGCCATCGTCCTCAAAGCAAGGCTCAACCTCAGTGACCTCATCGGCCTAAACGTAAACTTTAACCATCAACGTCCAAGAAAGGGAAAGCGTGCCTTGAACGGCCACCATTGAAGCAGGACACTTATCATCCCCAAACGAACACATCAAGGAAACAACGGCATCCCCCGCCCACAGCAAGGAGCAGGTAACGGCCAAAGCACAGAGCAGGATCACCAAAATGGAAACAGCGCCAACGCCGCAACAGCTGACGGCCTGGGAATGCCCGCATCGGCCGAAAGCGACAAAGCACGGGAATCTACTTTCCTTCACTTCGTCTGCATCTCAGCTTAGAGAGTGGGGGACTCCTGATGGAGTATATGGGTCTGAGCCCCCGGACCCACATACTCGGAAGAACAGAAAGCACAAGACACAGAGTGGCGCCCTCGTCGGCCAAGGGACCCCCGTCGGCTGAAAAGGTGCCAACTCAGATTATGGTCCTGAAGCCAAGGAACCCGGGTGCCCTCGTCGGCCGTACCCTCGTCGGCCGTACCCTCGTCGGCCACGCCCTCGTCGGCCACGAAGACTCCACAGAACCGGATTCTACACTTACTTATTCGTACAGCCCATTAGTGGCTTTGAATTCGGCCCAGTAGCGGTCCAGTTGTAAATGGGCCTCCCAAGCCCAAGGCTTGGGAGCCCAGCCCGTATTTTCTCTATAAATACTCCCCTTGGGAGTAGTTATAGGGGTTACAATTTCATTCTATTGAAGCATATTATTGCACTTCTCTCTCTAGCTCTCACTTCTCTCTAGATATACTCTATCAGTCATCATAATGAAAACAAAGTATATTTACAATTTACCTAAAACAATTGTGCAATTAGACTCATTAAGGACCATTGAATGAAAACAAAGTATATTTTTTATGGTCATCATTCAAAGACCATTGAATGAAGATGGGGTGCAAAGGTGAAAAGATTGGATTATTCTCGAATAATCAAAATGTGGGATCATTGTAAGAAAACCACTAAAAGGTTAGATTATTAGTTTCCATTTTCCCTTGTTTAAATTGTTTATTTTCACAACCATATACATTCATTTATCTTATCCAACATACACTTTTCTTAACATGTCCTCATTTAGTTATAAGCTATGCTTGGCACATCAAGCCTAACATACACTTTTCTTAACACTTTTCTGAACATGGAATGTCACGGGACTCAAATCGTTTACCAGCACAAGAAAATTCCAACTTTGAAGTATGATAAACAACATTAGTTTCAGAATCAAGATCACAATACTTCGTCAATCGAAATATAAGTTCATCCCCATTAACCACTCGCTCCTTAACTGTGACATCCTGAAAATTTAAATAATACGGAGTATAAAATAAATTGATATTATTAATCTTAATCAAATAAAATTCTAAGAGTATAAAACCTAAAATAAAAGTATGTTACAACGAAAATGCAAAATATGTACACAAATATTAATAATAAATATTAAAAATATATGTATTAAATAAATTAGTTTGACTATTCAAACTTTACTACCTAGAACTATTACACACATACATAGTAATTATACACACATGTACTTCATATGGACATATAATTCACATATATATAATACACATATTACTATACGACACATATACATAGGGATGGACCCGGGCCGGTCCGGTTCCGGTTCCAGGCCGAGCCCGGGCGGGCTTTTTTTGCAAATCTTTGGGCCCAGAACCAGCCCGGGTTGATACCGGGTCCGGGCCTAACCGGGTCGGGCCCGGTTCAATGTGTAATTTTTTTTTTGCTTTCTTGTTATCCCCCGAGCCCCCCCCACCCCCACCCCAAACCTCCCCAAAACACCCAGCCCTACCCTAGGAAAAGAAAAAAAATTGAAAAAAAAAATTGACCCGGGCCGGTTCGCCCAAAACTGGGCCCGAGCCCGGCCCCCACGACCCGCCCATACGGGCTAAAAGCCCGGAACCGGCCAACCGGTCCCGGTCCGGTCCGGGCCCGCACAGTAGCGGGCCGGGCCAATCCCGGACCGGACCGGCCCGGTTTAGTCCATCCCTACATATACATATGTATACAGAGCAAACATATAATACTACAATACCACAAATTTAATAATATACTTTTCAAAAATATATATTAATACATCAATAAATAAAATGTTGTCAAACTAGAACATGTGAATAGTGTAAAATTTCACACGTTGCACTTATTTAATTTAAGAACGGAGGTAGTATTAGCTTTGTATATAAATAATATAAAAATATGCAGACACTCATATACTAGCTTTGTATATAAATAATAAAAAAATATGCAGAATATGACACTCACAACCATAGTTTCGGATGATTCAGCACAACTTCAGATTATTCAGCCAATACTCGTTAAAAATGCTACGAAGCAGTCAAAATAACCAGCATGACTAAGCCTTGGCCGGACAGAATATTTACATATATAAATAGGCTTCATCTCTTGGCTCTCGGCTAAAAAAAACTATGGAACAACAAACTGAACATATATACGTGGGGAAAGACGAGGGAGAGAAAAGACCGTTTCACCCTGCCGGGAAATTGCTGGCCGCTGCAGCTGGAGATGGAAGAAAATCGGCCAGAAGGTTTACTGGACTTTATTTCTTCACTGGGGCGGATCCCTGTTTGTCTTCTGAAGTAGAAGCATCCATCGTCTTCGCCGGAAGAAGTTGCTGCATCCTTGGTCGCCGGTGGTTCCTGGGCAAGGGAGTATTTACGTTCCTCCTTGTTTTAATATATATAAATGAATGAGCTGGAGTTATTTTAATAAATGGTTTAGCCCAGACACTTAAATATTAAACATGCATGAGTTGCCTGAAAATATAAAATCATTAGTTAATGTAAGTTCCATTCAACCAAAACTATATTTTTACCTCGTAAATCTATGCGTGAATGTTACTTGTATTTATTTGAGTATTTGGTATCAAATTAAATTATGAGTATTTGGGTTTGAACTTTGAACTATTTATGTTGTATTTCGTATTTTGAGTTATTTACATAGTATTTCATATTTTGAGCTATTTTGAGAAATCAGGTTTTAAGGACAAAATATCCTTATTCTTGGATTGTTGGAATTTTATATATCTATAATAGATATTGAGTTTTGGAAAGTATTAAAGATAAAAATTATTTTTCATAATTGTGGGCATCACGAGAGAAACCCGTGGTGTCGGTCTTCTTCACGACCGTTAATTGTGAAGGGGGTGGTTAGGGGCTACTACTGCTTTTTGGTGGATTCGGTACTATTGTGAATTATTTAAATATTAATACCCGGTAGACATTCTCGTATTTTTGTGAGGGCTTTAAAAGTCCTTTGGTGGTCGCAGTAGTAGTTTTCTAGTCACCCAGGGAGTATATCCCTTTGAGGAGTAGCTGGTATAAACTACCCGGGCTACTTGGGCTTCTTACTACCCGGAGGGTTTGGAATCCCTTTTAGGGGGTGTGCACACTTAAGGTAGAAGTTCAGCTTCCAACAGGTGGTCGGTGGGAGCCGGAATCCGGGATGAGTTGTAAATAACAACAACTCATTGGGCTCAAGGAATCTTGAGTTTCGCCCATCTTTAAAAGAAACTTTCGAATTTGTGGAGAAAACCCAAATTTAGAGTTCTTACCATTTTTCTAATGTATACATATGATATGAGATATTGGATTATATTTGAATGCTCTATTTGTTACTATGACAATTACTTGAGTTATAATATTCAAAATTTATAATATTTCAATCTATAGTTGTATATATTCAAATTATATTTTTTTCTCCAAATTATATTATTTTACGGGGTTGGGTGGAATCTTACTTAGCGAAAGCTAATTTTAGTTTCTTTTTGTTTTCTCTTTTCTCTTTGGATATGTATAGGTGATTGTTATGACGAATGATGAACTTCGAGAGCGCTGTCTAGAAAACCTAGAAATAAAAGTAATGTATGATGATATTTTAAATATTTAGAAACTCTTTACTTTTATTAAACTTATATTTTAATGGTGGATAGCCTTAGCATTCAGTCAATTGAGGACTGGATGTGGCAGTGACACACCCATATTCCAAGTTGTTGTATTCTGCTGCATAACTTTTGAATGTTTATTTCTTATAAACAATTTATAATCAAAGAACTATTTTGGGAAGGGAATTTGGGGGTGTTACATTAACAATTAATGCACAACCCAAAATAATTTGATCTTCGACTTCTTGAAAAATCTCATCAGTAAATATTTGTGCAGCTTCCTCCTCTATCTTTTTAAGTGATGTAGTGAGGACAGGTGTAGTAAAACGAGACTTAAAATCAGCAACAAACTCATTATTCCTAAACTCTCTCAATGCTCGCTCAAAGTTATGCATAAACTCAAAAAACCTGCACTTCTTAAAATATGTCTTTATGATTGCATTAATAGATTCACACTGTGATGTAGTTCGAAAACGACCAAAGAATTGATCACGCAAATATGCTGTGGCCCACAAGTACCTATTGTTGTAGGTTTTGAGAACCCAACCGTTTCCATGAAGACCATGTTGCACAACCATATCTTTCCAAAACGTCTCAAATCTATCACGTGTAAAATTGGCATACATAACAGTCTTGAAATCCTTCAGAAAAAGAGGGATCTTCACATTTTGACATGCATTCTTATGCAGATGCCATGCACATAGCCTATGAAGTGCAGCTAGAAAATCCTGTTTTATAGCCTCCCTCATAGCTCCATCACTATCTGTCACTACTGCGTTGGGATGCTTATTGCCCATTGCTTCCAAAAAAGATTCTAGCACCCACTTATAAGTTTCAGTTGTTTCATCTGAAATCAAAGCACAACCAAATATAGAAGTTTGTAAATGGTGATTGCATCCTGAGAAAATAACAAGAGGATAATTGTACTTGTTCTTCTTGTACGTTGTGTCAAAAGCAAGCACATCACCAAAGCATGCAAAATCAGATCTGCTCTTACCATCTGCCCAAAAAACCCGTCTAAGTCTACCATCATCAGTAGTAGAGAATTTGGCATATAACATGGGATCGTTGTCAGCTTTTCCATGGAGATAGCTTAATGCGGCAATAACATCTCCATCTTTAATATCATCATGCATTTTGGAGTCAAAATAGTTGTTTAGCTCTTTTTTTGTAAAGCCAACACTATTGTATCCACCTTTTTGTGCCACCATGTACCCCATGATATGACAAGTTCTAATTCCCTATGAATGGAGGCTATCAACCTGTGCTTTATCTGCATCAGTCATTCCACGGTAAACAGATAGTAAATGCACATATTTTGAAGGGGTCAATTCATGGTTATGAGCCTCTTGACAACATGTCACTATCCAACATGAAAGCAGATAGTAAATGCACATATTTTGAAGGGGTCAATTCATGGTTATGAGCCTCTTGAAAACATGTCACTATCCAACATGAATCTTTTGCCTGATAACGTATATGAAACTTTGCATCACAATTAGTTCGGGTTAATGGTCTATGACCTCTTTTCCTCTCAGACCTTGTCAAATGTTTTGGGTTTCTTAATCCCTATCTATTGCATACAAAGTGACGTGTAACCAATTTGTTACCTTTGTTACGACGTACACTGTGTTTCCTTACCACAAAACCATGACATTAGGCATACTTCGAGTAAAACTCATAAGCTTCATCTTCACTTCCAAATTGTAGTGCACGTATCTCATCGGGCGTCAGACCTGAAATCCTTTTAAACTCACCATCTTTAAGATTCATGTCAGCACCATGTTCATCACCAGATTTTTCACTTTCACCACTTGATAGAGAATCGCCTTCCTCATCTTCATCATCATATGATGAACTGCCACATATATTAAAGTGAGAGCATATTAAAGTATATTTTAATTAGTACATATTAAAAAATGAGAGCATATTAAAGTATATTTTAATTAGTACAAATTCAAACTAATTGAATTCTAAAAAGTGATAAAAAGATGGAAAAGATCAAAACCCACGCATCACATCCAAAACTGCTATTTCCCTCTAGAACATAAAATACAAGAATGCTTTCTTTTTAAACACTTTACCGAAAAAAATTAAGCACATGTTTTTTTAATTTTTTGAAAAAAACAAGAGGTAGTCCATTTTTGCGCATATATGTAGAATAAAATAATGATTTTCAGCATCAGATAGTGACAATATTTTGCAACAATTTCATTCCGATGGTAATACCTACCTCAGAAATACATTTACTGTGGTCTATTCATAGTCAATCAAGATTTACTGCAAAAAGATATCCACACTTCATTTCTAAAGGGCAATAAAAAATGTAGTTTGTAAAACAAATAAATTATAAATTTAAAAACAAATACTCAAACAAGAGTACTGCTTTTGACGTGGAAATACTAAAATTAGGATGCTCATCTCTCGTAGAATCATCTATTATCTGATTGGTTTAGAAGTGAATGTACTAAAACATGAGATCATATAATTAGTAACTATTCCGAAGAATTCAATTCTAAAAAATGTCAAAACACATACATTACAAATAAAGGGAAGGATATCAAGTAGGCTCTTCAACTATTTGAAATATATCATTTAAACTCCTTTAATTTACTAAAAAGTATATCATATAAACACACTTATTTTGAAAAAGAAAAGTTAATTCTCAGCTTTTACAAGTTTTCTACCTTCTATAAGAGGCCACTTTATGTTTTTTAGACAATTCATAAAACTATAAATGTTTTCAAAATACCTAGGCAACTAAGAAAATGTTAAAATAAAAAATCAAATAACAAAATTAAAATGTAAAAAATGTAGAATTAGAATGTAAAAATATGCAAGAGATGTAGAATATACACCATAATTCCATAAATCGCAAAAAGTTTGTATTTTTGACATTTTTAATTTTTTCCATGTCTCTGGATTTTTTCCCAAGAGTGACATGCTTTTGGAGGTTAAAAACTTGTAAAACAGCTAGATTGAATGTTTTTTCAAAGTAAGCGTGGTTATGTGGTACTTTTACTACTATAGGGGTTTAAGCAACAGATTTTAAATATTAGGACCACTTAGACTTTTTCTGAAAATTAAAATAGTATATATAGCCAGGATGAAAAAATAGGGACTAAAACCACACATAAGCTTTTCATCAAACTAATTAGAATTTTCTGAAAACAATCTAGGAACCTAAAATGAAAGCATAGGGACTAAAACACACATAAGCTTTTCAAGAAACTATGCTAATTTGGCCTTCTTATACTCTTTTGTAGGGGAATGTAGTATTGACAGACTTTAACATTGTGGAAGAAGCAAAGGGTCCTAGGATTGGCATATATAAAGATTTTGACGATGTTCTTGTCAATGGTAGCAGTCTAGAGATACACTTATATTGGACTGGAAAGGGAACTAATGCTATTCCTATGAGAAGTGTATATGGATCTTTGCTTTCTGCCATTAGAGTCACTCCAAGTTAGTATCATCTCTATATCCTTAAGCTTTATGCTTTCCTCAGCCCAATTATGTAAAACATTTTTTGCATATACTAACAATATCTTATAGGGGTTTGTCCTCAAATAATACTAATTAAAACCCTTTGCACAAAAAAAGAGACTTTTCTTTTAAGTTGCAAAAATAAGACTGAATAATACTTAAGGGACTGTTACACCCTTACTCAGCCGAAACCCACTGGCCTGCTACAGTGACCCGTCACAGTGACCAAATATGCAGTGACCAATGTTACAGTTACCAATGGCATAGTTACAAAATTCATCCAGTGACCAAAAATTAATACGTCACACCAATGACCCGCATCACAGTGACCAAATGTGCAGTGACTTACCCGACTCATTCAGTTACAGTTACACGAACCACAATTACAGTTACTTGACCCCGTCCCCAGTTGCAATTACCCGACCCGTCCAATTACAGTTACTCGACCCGTCCAATTATGGTTACCCGACCCGTAAAATTACACTTACCCAACCCAATAGTGACCAACGCTACCACCATCTTCGGCCACCATCGGCACGCCGCCGCCGCCATCCTCAGCCCCATGAGTTACCCAACCCCAGCCACCAGCTCACCCGCCCCCCCGCCCCCCCCCCCCCCCCTCCTACGTGACCTAACCAGGAACCCCTGGGTCACCCTGTGTCACCCAACCCCATGCCTCACCCATCTGCATCCCCTGCCCCACCTCAGCCTTGCCCTCCCCCGCCACCCCGACGCCGCAATTTTTGCACCACTTCGCCTGCCGCCGGCCTACTAGCCTCACCACTGCCCAATCCAAATAGATCTTAGCTAGAACCCTAACCATCCAGATCAGATCTGGAGTGTAGCCGTCACAACTAAGCCCAAGCCGTCGTTGTTTAATCATCCCCGATCGTACGAGCAGAGGAGAAGAAGGCTAAGAGGAGACGAAGCAGAACGGCGCAGCACGATCGACGGCGACAGTGACAGCGACAGAGAGGGCAACAGAGACGACGAAGGTAATAGAAACCGTGAAGGCAACAGAGACGGCGAAGGCGAAGGCAAGAGCGGCAGTGATGATCCTCCTTTTGCTGGTGGTGAAGTCTCCAAGTCAAAGCAGGGAAGAAGATAAAGAAGAAGGCGCAGCTCCTGGTCCAGAAAATGGCAAGCGGATGGTTTGTTAAAGCTAAGGGGCATTTAAGTCCATTCATCTCCTTTTTAGTCTCTTTTTAGTCCATACGGTATTTGCTCCTATATTTTCGTCATTCTTTATTTTATATATGGAGTAAGATATAAATAAGGACATTGACAGTAGCCTCTGGATTACTTTAATTAGAATATGTTGGTGAATTACTATCAACATCCACAGTAGCCATGTATGTAATCTGGCTTCTACCACCCTGTTCCTGTAATGATGAATGAACCAACACAAAATTTTCAGCATATATGTGTGTAAGATAAATTCAAGATTGGATTGTTAAGGACATAAGGCACTTGGGCTACTCCAAAGGACACACGTGCCACCGGGGTGTGTTAAGATCCATAGAAAATATTCGTCTAGTCAGATCGGGGTAAACAAACATCAGATTCCACTTGCAGGGAAAATGGGCCGGAAGTGCTTTAACACTAAAAGAAAGAATTCAATCTATTGGCTAGTTCAACCCAATTATTTATCTCTTCATTTGTTTGATGTGGGACTCTACAATGTGTGTGCAGTATGCGTCTATTACAATTCTCAAAAGCCTCCACTATAGTATACACTAACAACTTATATGATGCGACCAATGGAAGTATTTTTGGGTCGATTTGAGGTTTATAGTACATTTATTTTTTGCATGTTCTCATCGATATATATAGAGAGAGAAGTGCTCATGTTCGGCACTTCTCCGTCCGAACACCGTCGTTTGGGACGTTTCGGATATAATTTTTTGATGATTTTTTTGAGCATGTTCCTCATAAGTCTAATTTATCCTCATAAGTTAATTGCGTCAAATTATACATAGATAAGCGCATTTAACTTCAACAAATTATTTGATTGTCTTACTGGTTCAATTTTGAACTGAAATTTGGTATGGATAAACTAGACTTGATGAGGAACATGTTCAAAAAATTTCATCAAAACAATCCACCGGGAATCATCCAAAACAGCCGTGTTCAGACGGAGAAGTGTTGGACAGGAACACTTCTCTCTCTATAACCATTAATCCCATTATTACATTCGTTACATATATAGGCAATTGGAAGGTGTTGGACAAGGAATAGGATTATAGGAATGAAGTATATCATTATATCGTTGTACTTGAAAACTTTAGTACTTTATCCATACAAAGAAAAGAGTTCGAACGTTGGTCCATATCAAATACGGAGTACCAATTAGTTACAATATTTAACTTTGACCCGAGCTGATATTACTTATGCAGTACACTTGGTGTCTCAGTTTATTCATACTTCTTGTACTACTCATCTATTTGCTCGCAGTCAAGAGAATTTTCAGGTATTTACAGGGTACACGAGATCACGGGCTACACCTTCAAATTTCTTATCAACCAACATGTGTTTTGGCCTACTCTCGAACTGGGCTGGCTGTGCAGGAAGCTCTCGGTCTATTATGGGTTTTGCTCTCTTTTTAGGTCCTAATCTTGTATCCTGAAAATCTAAAAAACAGCCCATTGTGTCTAAATCTTTGACAGAGACTGTGTATCGGGCTATTGCTTATACTGTTCAAGACACTCTCCTTATTCGTTTTGTGCTATTTGAGCTTGACATCCCAATCACAGTACTTGTACATTTATTATGTGACATGTCTCTGCCTCGTACCTGACTGCTAATCCAATTCACCATGCTCGGAGTAAGCACATCGAAATACGTTCATACTCATTTACAACTGGCATGTATTTTTAATAAGAGTCTCCCTAGTCAACATTTTCATTTTTTGAAAGACAACATGCACATAATTTCTCCCGCACAGCTTTAGGTGGTGTAATAATCTAGAGATATTTATGTATTTTTACATTAAACGCTTTTTTATAAATAGACCCGTTAGGACTCCTTATAGTTCACTACATTAATATTGTAAATAGAAACAAATCATTAAACTAATGAGATTAAAAGTATTTAAATATTTCAACTTATGGAACAAGTCGTAAAAATCTAACATTTTTAACAAAAAGTTAATATATGAAGTATTATTTTAACAAAAAGTTAACTCACATATATATATGAAATGCTACTTTTTCCTTAAGTCAATATTCTAAAACTAAAATTTAAAATTATTACAAATATATACTAAAAGTCAGAAGATAGAATGATATTTGTTAATCAAGAAAAAAACTAGATTCCTCCACATCTGACGAGTCGGCCATGTCTCACCCGTCAAAAGAGATGAGGTATTCATCCAAGCATTCTGCCTAGATTCAATCATGCAAACTTAAAATGGCTTGTTCTAGGAGTACTCACGGGCGTGCCTCTTGACCGCAGAATATGTTAGTCCACATAAATTAGATCCATCATTAATAAAATTGATTACTTTACAGGGTGTTGAAGGGGACGGAGGTCGCGCTTCGATTGGAGTCAATCATCGCGCTTGTTTCAATATTGACTTTGTGCGCCCCAACATGATCTCAGTTAGGTAACCATACCATTCATTAACAGACAATTCAAGCAACCTCTTTCCTCAAAGAGACACAGTCCTCCGTGTTATGTCCAATGTCATTGTGGAATTCACATCTCTGATCTTGCTTGGATCTCATCTCCTGGGGTTCTTGTCTGTTTTATTAGGCCATCGATCCTTTTCTTCAAGTTTCTCTAATGAATTGATGAGACCTGATGTATTTACGTTGAAGCAAATACTCTTACATGACTGGTGGAAAGTCTAGATCATACCCAACTCATCACAGTTGAACATGTCGACGTTTGGTTTTGGCGTATGGTATTCCGGTCCAATAGTCATACTTCCTTGACGAGTCTACTTCCCATTGCCTCCATCATAGTCTTCATGAAGGTGTAAAAACTAGAGATCCTCCTCAAGACGGATAAAGGTCCAACAAGGATACTTTGTCAAGATCCCGATGAAGTAGTAAATCCTCGAGTAATCCCCTTCAACTACTGTAGTTGTGTTTTATTAGGGTAGCCTAAGTGTTTTTTAGAGTTTGGTTGTTTAACTCTTTTATAGGTGGTTAAATCATAGAACTATATTGTCTACACTTCATATTTACATTTTTTTAAAGAAATTACCTAAAAATCTAAAATAGGATTGAAACGTAAGCAAAGTGCAAAAATAGGAGTTCATGCTTTAATTTCCCTAAATTGGAGTAATATATTGTGTGTGGAGGAAAATACTCTAGTGTTTAGTGTTACAGGATAGGGTGGTGGCTGCCAGCGGCGATAGCTGTCACCGTTGGTTATAAAGAACATTTCCATATAATTTTTATATTATTAATAATTTCCAATAAAATGAAATAATTGGTTAAAGTTTTGAAAATGACAAAGTTTTTTGTTACGGAGATGGTATTAGTTAATGGCACAAATGGCTATCACCATTGGCTTCTTAAGTGTCTATCACCACAAAAGTAGTCTGCGGTGTCCTTTATACATTTGGCATGATTTGTACGCCTTTCCCATTTGTGCTACAAATTGGCCAATATTTGAAAAGCTAGGCCCATATTAATTAGAGCCTTGTCTGTAATTAATAAATGGTCAGTCTGTTAAGAGTGTTGGGAGTAAGTTCACAATATAGAATTAGAAAAACCTAATAATCAACCAAGCAAAATCTAATTAACAGAAACCAAGGCATATGTAAGAGGAGCTGCACACCAGAACAACAAACAGCTAGTAAGGTCCGTAGAAAAGGTGTGTACAACCTTACAACCATTAGAGAGGCTGTGAACGAGGAGTGTGATGAATCATAATGAATAGATCATAATGATTGAACTATAGATTCACATTAATGGAAGACATTAACTTTTTATGGGTTATTAAGTTAGTCACTTAGTTGTGTTTTATTAGGGTAGCTTTTGTATACTATTTTTGACTTGTCTAAATGTTTTTTAGAGTTTGGTTGTTTAACTCTTTTATAGGTGGTTAAATCATAGAACTACATTGTCTGCACTTCATATTTACATTTTTTAAAGAAATTACCTAAAAAAGGATTGAAACGTAAGCAAAGTGCAAAAATAGGAGTACATGCTTTAATTTCCCTAATACTCTAGTGTTTAGTGTTACAGGATAGGGTGGTGGCTGCCAGCGGCGACAGCTGTCTGGTGGCAGAGGGTAATAGCTTCAAACCTTAGAAGAATGGTGGTTTTGTCCAACCACAAATTATTAATCCCATTTAGGTAGTTTAAATATTAAGTCCTACTTTCCATTTTCGTCATGTTTTGCTCCTAACCTGAGAAGTATCTCTTGTTTTTTTTTTGTTTAAGTGATGATGCCATAAATGCACCATCACCATAACAACCATGAGATGAATAGACACTGTTAAAATGTAGGGATATCCAATTATTTCTTCTTTTTCTGCAGACAAAAAGGAGCAGCTTGGCACTATATTTTACTATTCTAGATTGCATCATTATTTTTTATTTCTGAAAGATCAAAAGAATTTCACTGTTTGACCTTAGGAGAGGTGCACATTAATTTTGGCATCATCCATCACATTGAATCGCCGAAGATGGTTCTATTGAAGGTCTTAAAGTGTTTGTATAAGTGGTTTATCATCACTCATAGATCAATGTCATCTTTCCTTAAATGGTTTCTTTTTCTTTTCAGTTCTTACAATGCCCCCGGTTCTGTCATCACTGTTTTACTGATGAATTTATATGGTAAAATTCTCAGGTAAAATCTCTCAAAAATGATGTTTGTACACACTCTTATACACACTTTTGTACACACCTATGTCTGTGAAAGCTTTTTTTTGTCTGTGAACCGGATTCACAGACAATATTTTGTTTGTGCAAAACATTGTCTGTGAATCGATGTTCACAGACAAAAAAAAAGCTTTCACAGACATAGGTGTGTACAAAAGTGTGTACAAAAGTGTGTACAACAAGAATGATTGAAAATCTCTTGTGCTATGTACTTTAAATAGGGCAAGATTTACTGTTGCAGTGGAGTCTTACTTGAAGACAGGTTAGTTCACTGTTCTTCTGGTCCCTTTTTTTTTTCTGGGGCTGCTTTGCTTCACAAACACGCACGCACACAACCACATGTATGTCTGTTTGGAGCATCTGTACTATAACTCTCTGATCATGACTACATCTTTATAAATAATCCCTACCTTTTATTGTTACGTGACATTATGGTTATTATGTTATAGTATTGCACAAAAGTCCCCAATCCCCCATTTTAGTTTAGGATAAATACTAGAAATTATGGTTATTATGTTATAGTATTGCACAAAACCACCTTCTATATATGTGGTAGCCATTGATTACAAAAATGAGAGATGTTAGTTTAAAACTTCTCATAATAGAATATTAGAATGTGCTCATGATAAGAGGTAATCTCTTAGGACACTTCCATAGTTCCATATATACGTATACTGATACACACATGCATATATGCGCGCACACACATCTATGGATTTGTGTATATGTGTGTATATATATTTATACATAGGGAAAACCGGAAAACTAATAAAAATACTCTAAACTTTGATGGGGTGTGAAGTAAACCCATAAATTTACTTTTTTGAAAGATTGGGGGTGTTATAACCGGACCAGCCGGTCCGACCCGTAACTCACTAAAACCAGCCTTTAATCCAGCCCGGTAGTTATCAAACCATCAATATGGTTAAAAATTGGAAATAACCGGACCCGGATCAGACCATGACTGCTGCATACCCGCAAGATCGGCTAAACCCAGAAAATTTTGGAAAGATACCGCCGGGGCTTGAACTCTTGACTATGTTCAGTTGGTTAGTTGGATGGCTTGGGAATTATTATAGCTTCTTACCAACAAGATTTTTATTATATTTATTTTATGCATACATACTAATGATATTATACAGTTCCCAATTATGTATATCATCTTCCAAATATAAGTGTAGATATATTCGTGTACTATTTCTAAGATTTTGTAATTGATTTCATTTTCATATTTACTGTCCATCTAAGGCCTAATGTATTTAAAATTTTGTTAAAATCATTATACTTTAATATAATACGCAGTATTTTTTTAACTTTACTTATAGAAATAGTTACATAAATATGGTTAAAAGAAATGTTGTTTACAAAATTTCGAGCTCCTCACTATAGTAGGAACTTAGTCACAGTAACTTGTGTTTAATTCTTACACTTATGTGGCTATGAGACAATACTTTATTAACTATTATTTATATTTTTGTAAATAAGTTTCACTTAAATTTTTTCATTATTTTCAATGGAGCCAAAGACTAACTATTTTTTGCTTGGGAATATGATGGAATAAAGCAAAATGGCTCACTAAACTGTCTGCGCTTTTTTGTTATGAAGTAACAGTCGGTCTATGAAATTTTCGACGCGATTTTCACTATGGATCATTCGGAAATAATATCTATGTGCTTTAGTACAGGGGTAAGACTGCGTACATCCGACCCCCCTTACCCCACCGTAGGTGGGAGCCTTTGCGGCACCGGGGTAATGATGATGATGATGATGATGAAGTTTCATTTGAATAATATTTTTAAAAAATCTCGTACTTATATTGTATTATCATTATTAAATTAAAAATCAACAAAAATTGTTCTATTTACGAATTTAATCATGTATATATGATTACATGTCTTTGGTGTTGAGTGTTGACCGGTCTTACCCGTCAGGTCCGGGTTAACCCTTGACCCGGTAATCTGTTGGGTCACTTCCGGTCCGTTTTTTATATAGAGGGCATATCGTATCAGGCCAGGCCGATGGAAACCGCCGTCAGGCCGAGGCCATAATGCAGGCTCATGTCATTCTGCAATTCATCCAGTCATCCGATTGCCAGTCTTCCAGGAATCGATCGCAAGACTATCGCTCGTTTTCTTCGATGCCCAGTGCTAATCTTAATGCTCAGGTTGCAGAATCTTATAAAATGGTCTCAGCTCTGTATGCATCTTTCAAGAATAAAGCTAAAGATCAGGTCGGGAAAATTGAAATCCATATCTGTTTGGCATTGATTTATTTTTCTTCTCTGAACCTTGATAAATAATTTTTAAGTAGTAAGTGAGCTAGGGATAATTTAGTCAGAGTTGTGCCAGATTTGTATTTGACACTTCCAGGCTTGTCCTCTGTGTGTAAGATTATATAGAGAGGGAATTTAAGATTGAAGGATTGTAAGATTACCTCGAGCCCTTGTGTATCACGGATTATGATACTTCTTCCGTCCAAAAAAGTATTGTTTCAGGAAAGGGTATTTTAAAAGAACTTCATTTTTTAAGTAAAACCACTGTAATGCCCTTGTATGGGCATTCTTATTTGTATTTCTGAGTATTTCTGACTATTTTTTACTTGTAAACACTCTTACCTTGATTGAATTGACTAAAGACAAAAACAGTACCCTACTCAAACTAGTCCCTTTTGTTATAGGAGGAAGTATAATTTATGTCGTCAACTTACCACATAAAATGTAGTTACCCATTCCCCAATTTACTTGAAGTTTCAAACATGACTGTAATGTTATGTTGCCATGGTATCCGCATTACACCATCTAGGTAGTGTCACTTTACGTGAACCAAATGGCCTCAAAATGTTGTCCAGGTGCGGAACCATGATGTAACTGTAGCATTACTCGATTTATTATACAAGATGCATCTAATCTACAAGTGATATATGACTGCTATGCCTGGTAGTGCAAATAATCATGCAAATGAACACTGATATACTCACTATCATATCCTAAGGGAAGTAGGGAACACTAATTCTTTCAAGTTGACATGCAACTTTAGATTCTTGATAGTTGCTCATAGTGCATTTTTCTTGCAGGGGTGGGTAATGTCAGAATCATTGCTCATTCCTGGTCGAGCTCGCTTATGCAATATTGTCGAATAAGATGTCGTTCACCCACTAAATATTGACAAAACGCTTATGTGACCAGGTGTGGCCAATTGGCCTACGTAAATCTGCTTAAGTATGGATACTGCTGTTATTTGCAGTGAATCAAGAGTCGTTAGGATCTAGGATACTTGAGGGCTAAGTTTACTTAGCCCATTAAGATACCGGAAGTCCAAGTCTATCGACTTCAATAGAGTCTGCTGACTCTCCTCATAAAGTAGTAGAACATGCTTAACTAGTTTCAGATAAATTCAATCCAATTTAAAAAAATGCCAAGAGTGAAACCAAGTCTAGAATCTAGATAGGTAAGGTAGCCCGTAATTTGGCCCGTCATACCCAGCCCAACCCAAAAACTTAAAAAAAATTCAAAAAAAAATAATAATAATTTGGCCCGGACCGGGCCCGAACCGGTCGGGCCGGTTCACGATTTAGGAGGCCCGGGCCCAACTCGTCTACCTCACCGAGCCGGGTGGCCAGAACCGGGTGGCCTAAACCGGGCACCAACCGGTTCACCGGGCCGGTCCGGGCCCGCACAGTAGCGGGCCGGTCTGGTTCCGGGCCGGTTGGCCCGACCCGAGTCCACCCCTAGTTATGAATAAGAAAATCTATACAGGATGCCTTAGATGAGTCCCTTTATGAATTAACAAGGTTCCTTTCTCAAACTCCATATGAATCCAAAACAAGATTTACCATCCTTGACATAATGAAAAATAGATGGTTTGAGAAGGGGTTTTAAACTATGAAATCTTACATGTAGGACGAAAGAATGTGTAATGTCATAGATGACAAGATCGATTTCTCCTTTATTTTACCATAAATAGTATCATAGATGGAAAGCATCAAGATGATAAAAAGATTGTTCGATCCTTATCTCCCGAATGATTTTATTTCAATTTCATGACCTTTGTGGTATTTCGGGATTACATTTTTAACACAAAAAAGGACGTTGCAGAAATATTTTTCGTCTCCCGTAGATGGAATTCATTCTTACTTTACATTTCAAACATTTTTTTCTGTAAGATCCAAAAGTCTTTGATTATCTAGATTAATTACCAATCTATTGATTTATCGTCTATTGGATTGAGTTTAAAACCAACCATACACGATTATGAACTTCAGTAACTCCAAATAAACAAATCACTTAACCTTCCATTTTAAATGAAAACATAAATTGAAGTTATTGAATCATGCATCCATGTGTTTTCATTAATTTTACTTGTCAATGCAACTAGTCAATATATGTAAAAAACTTTTCAGTAAATGTTTTCATTTCATGTTATTGGTTGTTAAATTGGTTGTTAAATTTTATTGGTTTGTTAATCAAATATTTATAAGTTTGATATTATTTTTATGTGTTAATTGCTAAATGATACGCAGTCATGCATACCACATTCAGTATTTCAACTTAAATCCTACGTATATAGTACTCCCTCCGTCCCATTAGAAGGTTCTCATAGTAAAACGACACAATTATTTAGACAACAATTAAATAAAATACTTCGAGTATATTTTGAGAAATAATTTTAATAGGTATAAAATATAATTTAATTAGTATTGATAATGTAATGTTATAAATATATTATTTTTAATATTTAATGATTAATTTGTCACTTAATATTGTTAATTGTTTCCTAAAATGAAAATGGGAACCTTATACCGGGACATTCAGAAAAGGAAAATGGGGACCTCCGCGGGAGGTAAGGATTCCTACGTATTAATAATCTCCGTTTTAAAGTACGGAATTTGTAATTCCAATTAGTTTTCTCCTCAGCCAAAACTTGAAGAACACAACTTTTACTTTTTTAAATCCTTGCGCTACTCAAACTTTAGATTGTGAACGTGAACATTAATTAGCATTAATTATCAAACGTGAATACGTGATGTTCATAAAACACATTATCATAAATATGACCATCACCAGTCGACATGTGTCCACATACAAATATACAATGCACTACAATCAAGTTAAGCTACTTGAAAAGAATTTTAATGCGGAATTTTAAATTGATCTATTTAACATAAGTTGGCTTACATAAATCTGCTTAAATATGGATACTGCTGTTAGGATCTAGGATACTTGAGTGCTAAGTTTAATTGGCCCATTATGATACCAGATGTCCAAGTCTATCGACTTCAATAGAGTCTGCTGACTAGTTTAATAGGCACATCAAGTTGTAGAACATGCTTGACTAGTTTAAGAGAAATTCAATCCAAATAAAAAAATGCCAAGAGTGAAACCAAGTCTAGATAAGTATGGTAGCCAGTAAATTGCAACTACATTTTACTTAAGATAGAGAGGACATCATTAAGTTCAACAATCTTAAACAAGAAAACATATCAAAATAAAAAACGTTTTGAAGAGCATAACCACGTAATCATAATTATCATTCTGAAAGTTTAATGATCAAAATCCTCCTGTTCAGATCCACACCATGCTGACATTTTTAACGGTACTGCAAAAACCATTAAAATAGATGACTAATATGACAAATGAAGAGAAAGTGGGTCTACAAAGAACTACAAAAAAGTCAGTGGGAACTTTGAAGTTCTAATTTGCAGCCCATAAAGGAATTAACAAAGAAGTGAATTCC
The DNA here is from genome assembly GCA_945859875.1 of Cuscuta europaea. Taxonomy (NCBI): domain Eukaryota; kingdom Viridiplantae; phylum Streptophyta; class Magnoliopsida; order Solanales; family Convolvulaceae; genus Cuscuta; species Cuscuta europaea. The sequence continues at coordinate 1,553,901 of CAMAPE010000019.1, read as the reverse complement.
TGGATTACCTTGATGAATCCAATCTTAGTGGCATTCTGGCTGAAGCACTGTCTGCAGCAATTGAGACCATACTTTCTGATAAGTCCATGACTATTACCACAAACACGGCTGCATATACCAAAGAAAACTAATCAGTTGATTGGACACTAGCAACAGATTTAATAAAAAGAACATGAGAATATAGGAGACCATCAAGGCTTGCACTGTGACATCTGAGGCATTAAGTCGCAGATGCATTTCAGAAACACATACAAGGCCTATGGACCCCTAGAAGTAGCATATGCTATGCAGACGTCCCCAGACCATTAAGTCACATAGAGGCGCAGGGCACCTAGACAATGCTAGGCATAAGCCTTTGTTGTTTAAATAATCTCATTTTTCCAAGTTAGTTTGGATGATTTCATCTAAAGCTACTGGGGATTGAAGCTTGGACTTTTTACTACTTTAGTTTTTCCCTCCAAAATACCAAAAACACACACTATGCTAGCTCACCCAATATGCCAATTCTAGTTCACGCGTCCAACCTTCTTGACACCATGTCTCTTGAAGTGTTTAGTGGTAACAACTTATTAGCGGCCAAGTGACCATGCCTCTTCATATATCTTGTATTGAAATTAACCTCTAATCGTTTTCCTTCATTTCTTTGATTTGATGATCAAGTTCCTGTTCCCAGTTCTTTTTGTTGTTTTAGTCCCAGTATAATTTTCTGACTAACGGGATACTGGATACTAAGGTTGATATACTTAAATGATTAGTATAATCATATACTTTGTTTAATTATTGGTCTCATGATCAGTTTTCTATGTGCAGAGAACAGAACTAAACTAGCAGAGACATGGAGCTATCAAGCAGAGCATTGCAGTTCTAGTAGAAAAAACGCTAGTAAAGAAACACATGTAGATGAATCATTCATACTTATAGTAAATTTTGAACGCAAACATAAAATTTCATTATACTGTAAGGGTTTAAAGTACAGAACTCATGGGTTAAGGAAGTTTAAATAGGCAGAGCATGAAACGACACATACAGATGAAATTAGAATGACAAAAATCAATTACAAATAGTTTCAGCCAGCTAATGAAGCATTATGTAATATAAAAAAACCAATCACAGATACAAAGACCCGGGCTTGGTGTATCGTAATCGCTACGGCGCAACAAATTTCACATAAACCGATTCTTTAACGATTTGGTATACAACGCAACAAATTTCAATATATCAAAAACACTTCGAAAAAAGGAGAACCAAATTGCTAATAGTTCCTTCTAAAAATCGGAAACTGAACATAAAACAGATAGAGCAATTAGATGTAAAGGGTGGTGGGGACGATACCATGGGCGTGACCCAGGGCCGTAGTTCTTGGGGTGAGAGTTCCAAATGTTAGCGTGCCCCATCTTGATTTCTCCTTCGCTGCTCGAGAAGATCGATGAAGAGAAAGAGACGCAGTACAGCGGAGAAAACCCTAGATGCCAGATGTATAAGATTCGAAGTGATATATGTATATATATATACCCACGATAACCAACAGGTTGTTTTGAAGTGAACAAATGCTAAAGTACCCTAAATGTACCCATTTTTACTAGGAGTGGGCAAAAATACCGGAAAATCGGTATACCGCACTAACCGTACCGAAAAATACCGAAAAATATCGGAATATTGGTATACCGTCATTTTCGGTACGGTATCATACCGTACCGATTTATTTCGGTACGGTAACGGTAAATGTTTCCAAATACCGCGGTATACCGGTATATTACCGTACCGTCTCCATACTTAACAATTATTTTATATTTTTTAAAATATTGTAGAAGTTCACTAAAATTTTCAAGCCCAATATTAATACTCAAGTTGGAAATAAATATCAAAATACAAAAATTAAAGCCCACTTTTCCAAACCCAAATCCCACTAAGCTTCTACTATGTGTCTACTAGACTACTACTCTACGTAACATTCCATTAAGGCATTAACGGATAACCCTAACTCCCTAAGCGGCTAAGCTCTAACATTCAGATCGAAACCGGTCATCTCCAGCTTGCGATGTTGAGCGAAGATTGAAGAGGGATAACGCGAGAGCACAACGGTCTGTTTCTGGCTTCTTCCACTTTGAAGGAATCTGTCTGCTTTTGAAGGTAATATATTGTATTCTTTGTTGGCTCTCAAACCTCAAGTGAAATGGAATGTTACTCTCTTATAACGAATGCAACACTTATATTTTATTTCATATTATTCTTTGTAAAAAAGTGTGTGAGTTTGTCATTAAGCTATTGTTGAAGGTTAGATTTTCTGATGAAAATCAATTAAGAAGTACGTCTAGATGTCATGAGGTGCTGAATTTAAATATTCTTTTAACTTTGGCTCTTTGCATCGATGCAATTAGATAGTTCCAAGAGATGGATTATCCATTCAAAGTGCTCTGTTCTTGTGCCTTCATATATTTTCATACAAAATTACGGCTACTGAAAGTTAAAACTATAGAAGCCAAAATAATATTTTAGTATTTTAGATATTTCAGTCCACCGTGAGTCTGTGATTTATATTTTTGAATTTTTCTAACCTTACTGGTTAGCACTTGGCACCATGTAAAAAGGGATGCAATGTATAATTCTTATTATACTTAATGGAATTGACAGGTTTAATTGGCATAGTATATCAATTGTGTGATAAAAAGCCTAAGATATCATAAGTTGGCCAGCAACATAACATTTTACATTTGAATTCAAAACATTGTTGTCTCTATTTTTGTTCACTAAATCTGCTTGTGTAATGGTTTGAATTAGGAATGGGATCTGAATCGTCACATTCCTTGCAATGTCCATCGGAATCACCAAATACGACTGAATGTGAATCCCATGAAGATTCTACAAGACAAAAAAGAACACGAGTTGATTCAACACCAAAGCCACCTATTGGTCAGGCTAGGAGTATATTCTGGTCGGAGTGTATTAAAGGGACAAGGACCTTAAAAGATGGACGCATTCAGCAAATAGGAATATGTAAGCATTGTCAAGCTGAGATTCCTACAGTTGGTGGAAGTACAAGCGGGTTAAAAAATCATTTGACCAAGAGGTGCAAGTCCAGTCCAATGTATGATGGGAATCAGAGTGATAAAAGTCAATCAATATTAACTAATGAGACTATGGGGCAGGTTAGTGCTTTGACTTCTCATACTTTTAATCAAAAAAGGTGTGAGTTAAAGATCATTGAGTTTGTGATTATAGATGAAATGTCTTTTCGGTGTGTTGAAGGAAAGGGTTTTGTGAGTTTACTTTATGAACTGCAACCACGATTTAGAATCCCTGATCGAAAGAAAGTTGCTAGGATGGTTTATGATTTATTTTTAGTTGAAAAAGCTAAAATAAAGAGTGTGCTTAGTGGCCAGAGAGTAAGTATCACAACTGATACATGGACATCCATACATAATATTAATTACATGGTCGTTACTGCACATTTTTTGGATACCGATTGGAAGTTACATAAACGAATAATTAACTTCACCAAAATCACTAGTCATGCAGGGGAAGAAATTGAAAAAAAGGTTGAGGTTTGTATGCGAGAATGGGGGATAGAAAAAGTATTTTCGATAGTGGTTGATAATGCATCTTCAAATGATACTGCCATTGATTACTTGAAAAAAGGATGAAAAGTGAGAAGTCATTATTGTTTGAAGGAAAATACTTACACTTGAGGTGTGCTTGTCATATACTAAACTTAATTGTTAAAGATGGCCTGAAAGAGCTTTGTGATTCAATTAAAGCTATAAGGAATTCTGTTGTGTTTATTCATTCTTCCTCGGCTAGGTTGAGTAAGTTTAGAGAGTATGCCGTGCTAGCTAATTTTTCTAGTACCTCGACAGTACCTATGGATGTTAAGACAAGGTGGAACGCAACTTATAAGATGCTTGAAGTTGCGTTGAAGTTTAGGAGAGTGTTTGAGAGGATGGGTGAAGAGTCTTTACCTTTCATGAATTTTTTTACTGAAAAAACTGAAAAGGGTAAAGTCAGGGTTGGACCTCCAAGTTCTGAAAATTGGGAGCGTGCAAAAGCATTTGTGCACTTTCTGAAAAAATTCTACGATGCTACTTTAGAATTAAGTGCAACAAAAACACCAACTTCCCAGTTAATCTATCAGTCAATGATAACACTTCAAATTGAGATTGAGAAAAAGAAAAATGGTGATTCTGACCCAATACTTAAAGAGGTTGCAAGTGCAATGATGCTGAAATTTAAGAAGTATTGGGGAACATGGGACAAAATGAATCATTTGATTTTTATTAGTAATGTCTTAGATCCAAGAAATAAGTTTCAAATGATCAAAGTTAGCCTTAAAAAAATTGAAACAACTTTTACAACTGTCCAAGACTCTTCTACAATTGTCCAAGGCTTGGTTGATAAGATTAAGAATGATTTGGTGAGTTTGTGGATGGAATACAAAGGAATGCATGACTTCTTGAATGTTGAGAGGCAGAATATGCAAGGAACGCGAGAGAATGGGTGTGGTACCTTAAACAGTGGAGATGGTCTTTGGGATGAACTATTTAATGAGGTTGAAGCTCAAAATGAAGAAGAAAAATTACAAAAGATTTCCAATGAGGTGGATAAATACCTAGCGGATGACATTGATAAAAGATCTAACACGTTTTTTAATCTTTTGGAGTGGTGGAAAGGGAGTGAAACTAGGTACCCAATGCTTGCTCTTATTGCCAAGGATATTTTTGCGATTCCAAGCTCAACGGTGGCTAGTGAATCTGCCTTTAGTCTGGGTAAAAGGGTCGTGGATCCTTTTAGAAGCAGTTTGAGTCCAAAGATGGTTGAAGCATTAGTATGCACAAATGATTGGCTTAGAGCGGAGGAGTTCTCTTTTTATAAGGATCCAACCGATGATGAACTTGATTTATATAAATAAATTGAATAAATTGAAAAGAGTAAGAGCTTTTCTTATTAAGTTGAATTTAGTGAAGTATCATTTGATGATAATATAATGTCTACTGATTATTATTTTACTGTTTTATAGTTGCAGAGAGTACTCAAGGTTGCTCTCAATCTTTATGTGCCATCTAGAATTGGTGAGCTCTTAACTTAAAAAAAATGTATAAGTATACATTAATAATATAATGTCTACTGATTATGACTTTATTTGCTTGTTCATTAATATCTGTGAGCATATTAACTCAAGATTCTACTTTTCTATTTTCTGCCAGGGGAAGTGGTGAGCAATGTATTTATAAACCATTGCAGCTTATTTTTATAAATATTAGAAAAGATTATAAACCATTGCAATGTATTAGAAAAGATTCTACTTTTCTATTTTCATATTTTTGCATCCAGTTCGACAGCTCCCTTATCTGGAAGAGGTGAACTTCCCTTTGCAGCTTCTGAAGCAGCCTGCTGAACTTGGTCAGATGAAGCATCATCTTTAGAAGGCTTGGCATCAGGTCCTGCAGACGCCTCTTCTTCCCAAAACTCAGTTTTCTTTCCAGTTTTTGAAATAGTTTTTTAAGTCGTCTGCTGTCACACTTTCATTCACTTTCACGGTCACTTTTTGCAGTTTTGGTGGTAGTACGCGTTGAGCTTCATCATTTATAAACCAAAATCATTCTTGTGTGTAAGTGTGTAACGACACACTTTCAAATGAATCTAATTATATACCCCTTTGTAATATGTTTTCTTTAATATAATACTATCATATAGGTTAAGAGTAATATTCAATGTTTTCTATGTTCTTATGAAACGGATGAGTTTGATGCTGCTAAGTGTATGGACTCATATTGGCATTGTCTAGTTTGATAAACAATTGTTTCAATGATGCCATCAGGTCCTGACATTCTATTTAGTCATTTGTTGTTTACTATGCTTAGTAAACAATTACTTGCTAATATAAAATGACATTTGTTACAGATGCATATTCCACAGTGATGCCTCTTAGGATCCGCTGATCGGCTAGCTAGGGGGATCACCCAAGCTGATAGAGAACCAGATCCTTGCCATATTAGCTGTTGCAGATGCTTATGTACACTCAGTTTTTTGTATGAGGAGATTAGATGCATCATTTGTAGGCTAAGGAGTGGATGATGGTGCATGACTATGAGTGTTTATGATATTTAAACATTAACTTTTGTCTTTTGTTATTCTGAAAAATTGTTTATGTATGGTGCATGAAAACTTGTTTTTGTGTAATGGGATTATGAGAACTTATTATGGTCTTTTTAAATGAATGTGACCTTACTCTTGTGTTGAAATTCATTATGAAGTATCTCATTCGGTATGGTACGGTAATACCGAAAATTTCGGTATACCGATTTTTCGGTATGGTAAGGTATGTGCCTTTTGTCAAACCGATATTTCGGTATACCGAAACACGGTATACCGAAGGTTCCGGTTCGGTATCGGTATAAAAATTAGCCATACCGGATTTTCGGTACGGTATACGGTATTGGGTGAAATTTTCGGTATATACCATACCGAACCAGCCCTAATTTTTACCCCACCACCTAATGCGTGGTCATAAATGGGGCAATTCATTTAAGTGAGACATCACTTAAATGAATTGGTCCATTTATGACCACAAATTAGGAGTTGGGGTAAAAATGGGGTACATTTTGGGGTACTCCTAGTAAAACTCTTTAAAGTGGCCTCTCCCTACCAGCTTGGTTGCATTGTTGGGCTTTCGTTATTACGATCCAATTAAAGTGGCCTCTCCCTATGGGCCTGTTTACCGAGAGATATATTTTCCTGTTTTCTACTTCTATTTTTCGTTCTCCAATTTTCTGTTTTTATTTTTCAGTTTTTCTATCTCCAGTTTTCTGTTTCTATTTTCTAGTTTTCCATTTTCAAATCTGAAAACATGTTCATCAATTTTTTCACCCAGTTTTATGATCATCCAGAAGACTGACACGATCTTACACTTTACCCATACTCCCCTAAAACCCTTCATACCCACCCATACCTACTCGTAGGGGTCGGGGTAAGAAGGTGTGGGTGGGGGTGGGGTGGGGTGGGGTAAGGGGTATGGTCGGGGGTGGCGTGGTAAGGTCTAGGGGTACGGGGTTGGGTTGGGTAGTGGGTGGGTTAGGGTTGTGGTTAGGGGTAAGGGTGGGGGTAGTGAGTAGGGTTGAGGTTGGGGTAAGGTAGGGGTAGGACAGGGGGTTGGGATAGGATGGCGGTAGGGTGGGGCCGGGATCAGGGTGGGGACGAGGTAGGGGAAGGGGTAGGGTGGGGGTAGGATGGCGATACGAGGGTGGGGGTAGGATGCCAGTAGGGTGGGGCCGAGGTAGGGGGCATGTGGGAAGGGGTAAGGTTGGGGTAAGGGGTAATATACGAGGTGGGGGTAGGGTAGGGTGGGTCGGGGTTGAGGTGGTAGGGGTGGCGGTTAGGGTAGGGTGGATCGGGGTGGGACCGAGGTAGGGGCATGTGGTAGGGGGTGGGGGTAGGGTCATTGTAGGGAAAAGAGGTATGCGAGGTGGGGGTTGGGTGGGTAGGGTAGGGTAGGAGGTACTAGAATGAAATCGACATCGGAGCGGGACCAGACACACCACTAGGTGTAAGTATGCAAATTCATTGCAGAGGCTTGTAGCATCTGCGTTTTCCAAATTTAAAAAACTAGTAAAAGTCACTTCTCCAAATCATTAAGGAAAAGACAGACATGTCTCATTTTTTTCATTTTGGAAAACGGTTAGGTAAACGCGTTTTTCTGGTTTCCTTTCTCAAGTTTTCCAGCAATTTTCTTTGGTAAACACGTTTCATGTTTCCTGTTTTCTAGTTTTCCAGTTTTATGAAAAACTGGAAAATATCTTTGTTATTAAACAGGCCCGTAGCGTTTTTCGAACTACAGCGTAGTTCAATAATAATTGGTTTAAAAAAACAAATTTTATATTATGTGTTTTCCCTTTTAAATAAATTAGTAAATTTATTCAAGTAATTTCTATTCTTTTACTCTAGACTTATCAATCTTATTGTGCTTATTTTATAATACTACAACACTTGATTTATTTTAAACAACATACTGATTGTAGTGTGACACAAATTTTATTTACTAACAAGTAAGTATTTCTTACATAATTTTTCAATTATTTAGCAATAAGAATTTCTTTTATTTGACCACAGTAATTTATGAAATCTTATTTTAGACATATCAACATTATTTAGTTCATCAAAAAATTGTTACACCAGCCATGTTTTTAAAGCAATATACTAATAATCATTTTATAATATCACTATTACAATTTTCTTTTAGACTTACAATTATTTAAAACTCATTTCTATAACTCACATACGTAATATATTTTTGACAAATCAAATACTATAACTATTACTCCCTCCGTCCCGCAAAAAAAATTCTCGATTTGACCTACACACATATTAAGGAAATAAATTTACCAGGGAATAAATTTACCAGGGAATAAATTTTATTGTTTTGACACTGTTCCGACACTTTTTGACACTGTTTGACAATGTTTTGCACTATAACTATTACTCCCTCCGTCCCGCAAAAAAGTTCTCGGTTTGATCAATCATATTTTTAATTCGATTGATCTTAGCCCAGACCAGAATGAATCTGATCTGATGATTATAAAAAATAGTTAGTCCAATAAAAAGAACATCCAAATGTCCCATTCCATTTTTCCTTTTAAAAAACATGGAATCGCAATTTGATTAGTTTAGTTTATTTTGACTCAATTAAAATTTGGTCTTTTGTTTTTATTAAAGTATATTGTTATTTGATTAAAATATAAAACCGTACCATAACGGCAAAACAAATTTAATTTGCAATGTACATAAAAAAAAGAGGTTGTTTCAATAATATTATTAAAATGAAACTTATTTACAAAAATGAATCGCTTCTGCTAAATCTCATCTAGGTTCAGCCAAGTTTGGATGATATCAAATGGATTGTCGATCTAATTTGGGAATGATTAGTTGAAATGAAAACATTAATATTCACTTTGAAGAAAACGGTGATAGTGATTCTTTGCAATAAAATGTATCTACTTGAAAAATCTGATAAACGTTTTTTACAGTAAAGAATCTCATAAGTTAGCTTCACTTGAATTTGAATTTCCCCTTATGCTACCGAATACTCAACTGAAGCATTCGATATGCTTTGTCATCGTTAGACACCGGGGAGGATAACATTGAACACTCCCCCTAAATTGTTCCATCCGTTGAGAGATTCCTTATTTTGTCGGTGTAAGGTGCCAGGAGGAGAAAACTGAAACCCCCCCTCAGAATGTGCAAGGGTTGATTGCTCACAGCTCATCATACCCGCCATGTGTGTGCAGCAATCTGAACAGGTACCACACATGACGGTTTCCCTAATCTCATCATTTGGAATTTCAGCATGTTTGAGGATCACACAATGTTGATGAGTTAGGAGAGACTTCAGTGGTTGATTGTTGATTGTTGTAAGATGACCGTTGACGCGAGGTTGATTGAATTATCTACGATTTTTGGACCTCTACAGTGGAGCTTAGACCTTAGGTTTGACTTTGGAAGAATTTGAACAGATTTGCCTAAGTTTTGACCTGGACATCGGTGATTTACAAAGTTTGTCAGAAAACTAACATTTTAACCCTCAAGGACTGCGCGTGAGGGCGCGTGAGAATGGGTTCTGGGGCATATCCCGAGAATAAATGTAGATCTTTTCGTTAGTTTTGCAACAAAAAAAGTTTGCTAAAATCGGATCACCGAGTCAAAAGTTATGGTCAAAACAGTGCGGTGTCGCAGAAAATCTCGAATTTTGAGTTTTTGAGGAAATTCTTCGAGGTTGAGGTTCTCGATGTTGAATTTCGAGAGCAGGTGAAATTAAACAAAATTCTAAAGCAAAAACTCGAAATCCTAATCTCGAGATTTTAATTTCGAGTTTGCCTTGAAGAGTAATGGCGAAATCCATCTGCAAAACAAATCTCGGAATAACGAAATCTTCAGAATTTCAAAATGTTTGGAACATCGAAAACTTTGGAGTTTCGAAAACTTCATAATATCGAAAACTTGTTTTTTGAAAAACATCAGAACATCGAAAACTTCTAAAAACTTTGATAAATAGGGAATCATTTGAATTATGAGTTCCAAGAAACTGCAAATTTTGAAAGATTTAAAACATCGAGAAATTCCAAAAATTCTGAAATTTTGAGAATGTCGAAATCCTAAACATCGAGTTCCTAAAACTCGAAATTCCAACTCACAATTCCAAAACTCTCAATTTTAAAACTCGAGTTTTAAAACTCTCGAGCTTAAAACTCTCGAGTTTAAAACTCTCGAGTTTTAAAAAATGTCGAGTTTAGGAATTCAAAACCCAAAATGTAGAGTTCCTGCAAAATGAAAACTTCGAATTTTGAGAATCTGAAAACTTTTCTGAATAGACCTGAAGGTCGAGATTCCTCCTGTATCTGTTTCAAGTCAAAAACATTTCTGCAGCAGTGTAAAAGCATAAACTCTACATTTCATGTAGAGTTCTTCAAAATTTAAAATTTGCAGAAATCGAAAAACAGGATATGCTGTAGAATCGGTTTTGAAAGGCGATTCCAACAATATAGTTTTTACAGATTTTCGTTCACAAACAAGATAACAGGAACAAAACTCTATATTGAAGAAAAAGAGAAGAAAAGCATAGCAGTTCTTCGTTAGATCCAAAAAAATCGCAGATAGATTCAACCTGTTTCACGTCTCGGCTCTGATACCAATTGATAAACCCACAACTTAACAATCGAACAATCATAACAGGTATAAAGAAGCAGATAGAAAGATATGGAGATAAGCAACGCTTTTGGTAAACCGTGTAAACTGGCCGCTGCTCTCCCTGGAGAAGGAGAGCAGCGACAAACCCTCATCTCTCTATCTCTGCGTCTCTATTCTCTAAAGCCTCGATTCATTTTGGGTTCCCGTAAGTTAGCCTTCTTTTATAGGAGAAATTGACTAACTTACGGGTTACAAGGAAGCTAACGGGCTGATACACATTTGTGGCATGTATTACACGTTTAAGTAATAACTACACAAATACAAAGATATTTAATTAGATTGGACACCACAAAATATTCCTAACAATTTAAATATTTTATGATATTGATGCTCCAACACGTTGGTCACATCATGATAGTCTTTTATCTACTATAAATTTAATAGTTGTTAAACTATTTGCTCAAACTTTAAGATCAAGAGCTCATTTTTCGGATCATTTTATAAAAAAAATCAGACTGGATAATGTAATGTCAAACTTGTCACACAATTAAGTAGACCTCTTTTGCTTGTTATAAAAAACAAATCAAATAGACCCTATTAACAATAAAAACATCGGGATGTGTAACAGCTCAAAATTGTGGTTTGGCGTTCTTATGTGTGTATATGGTTCAATTTCTAATGTTAATTCTAAACAATTATTTTGTTGGATCAGCAATGCGAATCATCACAGGATGCTATACTAGATTTCAATTGCTATAAAAATCGGCAAGTCCGATGGCACCTGTAAGAGCATTGTTTGACAAGACATTGTTGACCCATTTTAACTTTATTTGTTTATCATTTTTATTTTTATTTTTCAGTTTCTCTCATTAATGTGCTCTTCATTATTCCTTGTTCATCCGTTTTATTCGTGGTAGAACTGTAGAAGGATTTATTTGGTGATTTCAATATATGTAAATTCCATTAAGAATAATAATCATAGATTTTGAAAGTAACTCATCATCAAATTGAAGGAAATGCTGTCAGTAGAGCATGATAACATCATTTGATTTAGGGGTGGACTCGGGCCGGGCCAACCGGCCCGGAACCGGACCGGCCCGCCACTGTGCGGGCCCAGACCGGCCCGGGAACCGGTTCGTTGGGCGGTTCGGGCCACCCGGCCCGGTGGATTCTCGGTTCGGGCTCGGGCCCTTCAAAAGGTGAACCGGCCCGGCCGGTTCGGGCCCGGGCCGGGCCAATTTTAATTTTTTTTTTGAATTTTTTTTGAGTTTTTGGGTTGGGCTGGTTATTTTGGGCCATTTGAGGTGGTTAGGGTTGGTTTGGGGGTGAGGGGGAGGGGTGGGGGTTAACTAGGAAAAGCCCCCCCAAAAAAAAAAATACCCGAGGCCCGGCCCGGCCCGGCCCGGACCCAAGGTTTACCCGGGCCGGTTCCGGGCCTCCCCTTCTTGAACCGAGGCCCAGTCGGGCCCGAACCGGCCCGAGTCCACTCCTAATTTGATTATCTTATACGATAGTAAATTGGTTAACACCATGCACACACAAAACAGTGAGAATTAGGCTCTGCTGTCCTTTATGAATAATGAGATGAAATTCCAACAGGCATCATCATGAATATAGTCATATACATTAGTACATGAAAAAATGCCATTCATTTGCACATAACTGCATAAGCAATCACGGAAATGTAGAATTTAACCAAATAGATTCAATCAGTAGCCTGAGCAATTATTCGTTGTGATTTTGTTGCCCGCATATAAATGAGTTTTTTTCACAACACCAAAGTTGTGAAAGGAAAATATTACACAGACCCCACACTTGACCACTACTATCATCAGTATTTCAATTGCCAGTCAGTTCTTTGAATTTAACAATGCACGCCAGAGCACGATCGAACTCACAATCTTCCAAAGCAAAGGCAAAACGGCAGAAACCTGGGAGCCCAGTCCATGAAGAACTATTGATGCATAAACCAGTGCTCCTGAACATGGATTCCCTTATATTCGAGTCATCAATATTGGCTTCCCAGGAATTTAAATCTTTATTTATTTTGATAGTCTTGCCAATGTATGAGGTGGGCTTTGCCACCAAAGAAACACCAGAGTGGGCTTCAAGCACATCCCACCCACAACGTTCAAGGGTCTTGCAAAAAAACATAAACGCATACAAAATTGTAAGCCATGATAGCTCATAAGTCATGACCATGGTGATTTTAAGTACACGTGACCAAGGGTTACAAGGAGCTTGCATATCAAGATATGGACCATCACAAGGCAAAATAACTTTTTCTTCACTCAAGCCCAATCTTATACTACCTCCGTCCCAAAATGAAGTTTCCATTCACTATTCACATGGTCAACTTAAATCATTCTTAATCTTTTGCTTTATATATCAATTTTTTATCCAATTTACTAAAAATAATCTCAGTGTGAACAGAGATTAAGTTGTTTTATCGTCAGTCAAGCATCATAAACCGAAACGGGGACTTCTTTATGGGACGAAAGGAGTTTAAAAGTAGTGTATACGAAGTATGTGAAACTTGTGCAAATGTAATATATTTTTGTATAAGCAATACTAAAAGCCAAACATATTGTGACCCCCCCCCCCCCCCCACAAAGGCATGTCTGAAATGCTATGTTAAGTATGAGAAAAAAGACCTTTTAAAATTGGTGACGGAGGTTGTATTGAAGAACTGGTAGACATTTAGTCTGGGTTTGGACAGTTTATTTTGGTGGTTATCAACCAGATTGTTAGTACCAAACACAGTTTTTTATTAAGTTGAAAATAAATAATGATTCACACACTATTTGGATGCAGTAGGTTAAATGCAAACAAATTCATTTTTTATTAATCTTTTTTTATTGAAATAAAAAATTTATTGATAAAAAAGGAAGAGTACAAAATGAGATTAAAAAACATTACAGAAAATGAAAAACACAACAATACAAAGAAAAAAGAAATAAAATAAAACTAAGCCCAGGGGAATTCAAAGAAAAACACAACAATACAAAGAAAAACACAATTCATTTTTTATGAATCTATTACTAAGAAAACATAGCTTATTTAATTTTTGAAAATTATGCAAGTTCAAACATTACATTATAAATAAAAGCATTCGAGTTAGAGCACAAACATACCTCCTTTAGGCGCTGATATTTATTAGACAGAATCTTTTGCTGACCTTCCATCACGTCGAGAAGCCCTCCTGTTTTTAGCTCTCTAAGATCCAACAGCTTCTTCACTGTGTACCTTATTGTGCTGTGGGGTTTGCTTAAACCAGATAAGCTATGGAACCCATCAACTAAAACGGGATGATTTAGAAGCAGAAATCCGAATGCAAGCCCTCCAGTAAGCATCTTCATAAACAATCCCCCAAGCAGAGAGACACAAAATGACGGATTTGTAGGCCTTAATTTCAACAATGTGTCCTCCAGGTCCCACCCACCCCAGCTATTGGGGTTGAATTCCACTCCAGAGAATGAAATATCAAGTACAACCCTCGCTCCAAATTTCGCACACAAGGATAATATAGATTTTATCTCATCACTGCTGTACAGGTGGCCAGTGGGACTCACGGTGGGCCCTGAAATATAGATCCACGGTTTACTGACCGTCTCCAGTACTCCGCCAAGTATCTTCTCAGTCAACTTAAATCCTTGACAATAATTGGTGGGAATGTTTACAACATTTGCCTTGAGAAACTTTGCAGCAGAGACATAATTTCCATTTGAGCCAGATGGGAAGCATATAGTTCCACCTTCCTGGATACAACATAGGACCAACTTATTGAAAAGGGCCAAAGTGCTATCTGAATAAACAAATTCCGTAGTTTGGTTTGTTGGAAAACCATAACTGCTCTTAAGAAGCTGCCTGATGTTGTTCGTCACATCAATTTCTGATTCGGCAACATTTTGTCTCACAAAACTCTCAAAAATAGCAGCCTTCACAGGAGTTGCAATTGGCAAAAAGCTCTGATCTAAATCCATGTGAATAGGGACATAACTGTCAGCTTCATTTACAGCCAACTCAGAATGATCAAGGACTGAGACAACAAAACTAGGAAAGCCAATCATGTTGCACGCTTTTTCCTTTTCACCTCGTCTCTGAATAAAGCAAAGGCCTAAAGTGATTTAGCACTAACTTTTCCATAGAAGCTTGGAGAAGCTCCAACTAGGGAAAAGAGGAAGTTGAATAATAAATTGCACGCTAAGAAATATTCACTTGGTTCCAAAAATGAAGCTACTTTTTCAATTTTCCATTTTTCTTTGTCATATATTAGTTGCCAATTTGCCATTTGATATATTCAAAGCTAAGCTCATTACACTTTTAAACTCTACTCTTCGATATTAAATGAAAAAAAACACATTTTCCCATATTCTTAGTCTCAGATAACTACATTACATAGAGGCATATTAGTTTTGCCTCCAGTTAATTGTCACACATATGTTTCTGAATACTACAGAATAATGCTTCCAAATAAGTACCTATTTATCTAACCAAAGGCTGGCTATACCAGACACTAAAAAGTTTGTTGTCTTGAGGCTTTGAGCCACTATGTCTTAACGACTTAACCATACCCACAATATTATAGTATATGCATACACACACAAAGACACACTAACACACACATGCATACATATATAGTGAATGAGTGAATCCTATTAGATACACTGAAGGGTGAATGTCAATAAGCATAACAGGGTTACTAACCTCTAAGGGAGGATGTCGGTCAGCAAGCTGAAAGGCTAAAAGTTCATGGAAAAGACAGCCATAATAGTATTGGCTAATTAATGATGTACCCCCTTGCAACAGTTCCACAACCTTCGACAATGCTTTATACATTTTTTCTTCTTCTGATATCACAAAAGCTACCTCAAGATCTGAATAAACCTGAACCAGAAATGAATAAAGATAATTTACGGATTAAACCATAATTGAAGACATAAAGCAGTAAGGTAGAGGTAAGGCACACAAATGTTGATTCAAGGAAACTTTTATAAAATCAACAACAACCACGCCTTAGTCCTAAAGGAGTTTGGGGTCGGCTAACATGAATCGAAATATGAAATTGAATCTAAAAAGAAACCCTTATACAATATGACATAAAAATTCCTAAATAATCCCTTCAAGGGAAAAAGGGATACCTTATTTTTTAATAAGCCACAAACAATTGCTGCATGCGAAGGAAGAGGAGTCTCAGCAAGATATTTCAGGACACCGTTGGCACTAGGCAGACTAGATAGCTCAAACTGGTCAGATATATCTATAAACAGACGGCACCCAATTTCTTTTGTAGTGTTTAAAAGGAGCTCAAAAGCTGAGCTAGTAACTGATTCAAAATGAGCCATCCCAGTAACTACTAGTTGCGGCTTCAGTTTCTTTATCAGTTCAACCATAGAATCTGATTGGCGTGGAGCTTCAATGACAGTTATTTTATTTTCTGAAGAACCTTCCGCTTCTTTCTTCTGCAACTCAAACCAGATTACAAAAAAATGGCATTTAACTCTTTGATAGAAAACGACATGTTAATGAATGGGACAAAGTAGAGTTTAAAGTGGACAGGAATAGCTATACCAAATTCGCCAAATGGATACACACACACACATAGGGGAGGGTTCAAATACAGAAGAGACCTTCACGGCTTCACATGCAAAGTGAGAATACATCTTGTGCATTCAATTCAACATCTAGTGGCTCAAAATAAGCCAACAATATACTAGATTTGATCAAAAACACGGTGACAATTTCATAAATAAACCAAAGTATTTGCCACTGCGAAATAGTGCAATAGAAACATGCAATAGTGCATCTCAAAGAGCAAAAAGTGCATCCATTCGCACTTTTCACGGGAAATTGTCTATTTATTTGATATCTCCCCTATATATATGGGGGTGAGTTCTAATACAAAGAGGTCTATTTATTTAATCTAAGCCCTTGATAACTTAAACATGAATGGAGTAGATCAAAAATCACGTTGTGAAATACTAAACTCAAATGTGCAATACTTAATAGTAAAGTGCGTATACAATATGTAAATGTGAACAATTACCTCACTAAAAAGGTTAAAAATCAATTTTTATACTTCTTATTTTATATTTTTTGGATAAAATGTAAATATATATATCCAGAAAATAGCATAGTACAATGCATCAAAACTATCAAGCTATACTAAGTAAAATAGTATCTAACCATTCAAACGGCACGGGACAGGCCCCGGCTCATATCTCAAAAATCAAGCGTGATGCACTTTTACTTCTTATTTTATTTTAAAGCGTGATGCACTTTTACTATCTGGTATTGCACTTTTTCAACACAATGATGCACTTTTACTTTAGCGGATCCAATAATAGTTGTACATATTTACCATATTGCCATCGCGTTTTTGCATTAAAATTTGATCCGATCCTTCCATTTTATCAATTTAAAGGCCTAGATTAGTTCTTATTTTTCACCCAGGGATCACTTTTTATTTGAACCAATCCCTATATATATGTGTGTGTATTACATCATTGAATAAATCACGAGCGAAATAACATCCACTGAGCATGGATTTAAATTTACCACATGGTCTCTCATGCCTAGTGATGTAGTCAAAGAAGTTTTTTTTTGACAAATAGTCAAAGAAGTTAAGATGCGCACTTTAGGCATTGAGATAACATAGAACACATTGATACAGAAGCAAATTGCCGTATATTATACCTCAAGGTTCAGTGATGTTAACCATTGTCTGGGCAGCTGTCGCGACAACTGTTCGTCAACAATGGCAAGACTTGGCAAAAACAATCTAAAAACATTCTCAATTGCAGCTGCTCTTGAAGGAAACACAACAACATTCTAACAAAAAAAAGAAACCCAATTACGAATGGAGTCAATGGTTGCAAAATCAATTTATGCTTACTTTCATGTTTTGTCACAAATTTTGGACAGCAGTCAAAGCACAACCATCTGCCAATGATATTGGAAGGCTGATCTAGAGAAGGTAAGTAGATTGACGGATTATAGAGAAAATGTGCAGTGGAACCTTCCAGTCACAGGTGACTGTTTTAACAAGAATGGGGAAGAAATAAAGATTATCATCCATATAGAAATATAGAATAGGCAGGAATGATTAGGAAATAAATACTTTGACTTCTTTGGTGATGTAAAGTTGGCATCTGACTCTTAATGTATAAACGATTTCCACATGAAAACAGATTGGCACATAGATTTGACCTCATAGCATTTGTCAAAAGACAAGTTAATAAATAAGGGAAATCATCGAGGAAATTGTCAACTTGTTTATATATTGTAATTTGTAACAAGGGACAAGACATTCATCTGCATAATATAATAAAACATTATAATTCTTACATCAGCAGTTAGTGGGATGTGATGATATGTCTTCATAAAGCGCGCAATGAGATTTCGAAATCGCTTACTCCCTGCAGGCGGCTCATATGCAAAAAATGCACTCTCCTTTAGAACACTGGCAAGATAAGCTAGGAATGGTATCTTCTCATCTGCAACAGCGTCATCTTCAAATGATAAATCTAAGGAATTGCTAATATCACGGAACCCATTCTTGACAAACTCGAATATCTTTTTGACCTGGAAGTACAGTTGGATCACCATCACCACCATATTCATCGTGATAAGGTTGTATATTCATTCGAAAAAAGTCGCCATTTATAGAGTACACAATTGCAAGGCTTACTTAGTACCTGATTTGGTTGGCGTAGTTGACAACTGTATACAGACAAAGCATGAGAAATCCGACCACCAGATTTACCATAGGCCCATGCCGTTCGAGCACATATTGGTTGATCACCAACTAGTCCCATGAAAAATTCAAAGCGGTGAGGACTATTCTTTTCGATCTCA
Organism: Cuscuta europaea; assembly: GCA_945859875.1. Classification (NCBI taxonomy): domain Eukaryota; kingdom Viridiplantae; phylum Streptophyta; class Magnoliopsida; order Solanales; family Convolvulaceae; genus Cuscuta; species Cuscuta europaea. The sequence continues at coordinate 1,535,373 of CAMAPE010000019.1, read as the reverse complement.
ACTAGAGCTGAAATATCTGTGTCAGCAGCCTGCAATACTGCATATCAAAAGGCTGTATATATTTTATAAGCACGCATATTCACTAGTATAGAACTTGTGTACCTGAAGAATTTTAGTCTGCCAAAGCTTTGTAACATGGAGACCACGGCGCTCAAATAAGCGTTTACAGACACCCTGCCCTGGACGACCTCCCATATTAAAGATCATAATTCCCATTGGTTTTATGACAGAAATTCCTTCTTCAACAGCTCTTGCGATGAGCCCTAAGCCAAATTGGTCCTCGACAAAGCCCTAAATGTACCATGAATTTAAGTAGCCTCATTAATTTATTATGTAGTACTTATTGATTCTACAACACTTAACAGAGACCTCTATGCGCTGGAAAGTGACCATAGTCAGAAAACTTAATAATGCTCAAGTATGTGTCACAAATGTGGCACAAAATGCTGTTTCCATTTTTCTAGCATATTACTCTGGAATAATATCAAGCATGTTATGGAAAATTGGAAAACATTACATGACAAACTAGTCAAGTACATTTAGTAGTGTCTCTATGATTCGTGGTTTTTTTACAGAGAAAAATAAATTAATATTATTATCAATAAACTATAAATGGGAGAAGATGATGAGGATGTTGTTGGAGCAACAAACATGATCAGAGTTATGCTCCACATCAGCTTCAATCATATTTCTCTGTTTCTCAAAACTTGTGAAAAAACATACATATAAACAAAGCACATGAACAACTATCAGCCCGAAGAAGCTCAAAGCTCTGCCTCAAGACTTCTGAATAATACCAAACCAATAAAGCAACCAGTAAGGAAGTAGTAACAACACGATGTTCTCTTTTTTAAAACCCACCTGGAGTACACAGTAGTTGCTCAGAGAAAACAAAAATTCTTCACTGGCATTTTCTGTGATCATTTTTGACATTGCATCTGGATTTGGGTTAAGAATCTGTGTTTAGAAAACAAGAGAGATTTAGTTAGATGCTAAATAACTACAAAACAAATGAAAATCAGTATTTATTCTCTAGCGAGTATCAAATTAAACAATCAATACCTGTGGTATGCATCCAACAATTCTCTCCAGTTCTATGTTATTATCTATGCAGTAACCTAGAAGATCAGATTCATGAAATTCAACCCTGTCCAGTAACGTCTTCTTTTCCGCATCATAGATGGGTTCACCATTGTCATCCAAAGCATTCAAGTACAGATTTATCCAGGATATCTTTATTGCTCTGGGATTTATATCAAGCCCATAGACCTTGGATTGCATAACAATTTCAGTTATACCAAGAAAGGAATCATGCTACAGATTGTTTTTTAACAACACTATGAAAACAGTGGAACAAGCAGAACGCACACCTTCAGAGGTGACCATTTCTCTGCAATCGCAATGGATATCCATCCATTTCCACACCCAAGCTCTGCAACTGTTTTGTCCTCGAATATTGAATCAGGGTGCCGATTTAGCCCTTCGTAAAAGGTAAAGGACCAGTCTTCCGGAATAAATATACTAGGAATCAACAACATTGTCAACTTCGTTCTCTTCTGGAAGCCTTCAAGCAGAAATAAAAAAAAGCATTCATCTCCGAAACGCAATAAAATCAAGGAGGCAGCTAATCAAGTAGGATCGCCAGTACACATATTTCGTATGATCTAATGCAAAAAAACAAAGTTGAAAAAGATCCAATGAGACAGAAGAAGAACCTTCGTACTGCTCAAGGAATATGTCTTGAATTTGGAAATGGTACGATTTGAGGCATTGCTCGGAGTTATCACCAGAGTCGAAGCGTTTCTGGAGAAGAGAGAGGAAGATCCGAGCCTCCTTTCTGGTAGTCGGATCCTCGAGCCGCTCCAGCAGTGATCGGAGCGCACCGTACGCGGCATCGCCGGAATGTTCACACTGCTTCAGGAACTGATCGACCGATGCGCATAACCCCTTCACCGCCATTTCGGGTAGATTTCTTTGACTCTGCATACAGTAGCGCGAGAGGAAGAAGGAGTCTGGAGTTTCCCGTTATATAGCCATCTAAAGATTCGATTTATGGAAAGAGGCTTGTGGTGGTTTATAGCTGCCCGATTCGAGTTCTCGCATTCCCCACGTAGCCCTTTCCTTGAGTCGTTATTATTTGTATACGACAAAAGGTTAGACAGACAACTTTATTAGTGTGTAATACGAGAAAATAAGTGCTCGAAATAGTAATGGGAATTTCCAAATATTTTTGTGGAAGAGTAGTTGTTGGGTGGACTTGGGAAGGTCTAGAACACCTTTAAATAACTTACTAATTTAAGAAGATAATGAATAATGATTGTTTACATCTAGTTAAAGAACTAAAAATAAAAATGACACTAGTATTTCCGTCCCATAAAATTCTTCTCACTTTCCGTTTTGAACCGTCCCAAAAAATTCTTCCCACTTACCATTTTTGGATAATTTGTGTGGTTCACATTCATTTCAAATTTTTCTTACACAACCACAATCATACTGATGGAGTATATGGGTCTGAGCCCTCGGACCCACATACTCGGAAGAACAGAAAGCATAAGACAACAAAGTGGCGCCCTCGTCGGCCATGACGCCCCCGTCGGCCGGAAAGGGGCCAACACAGATTATGGTCCTGAGCCCAAGGAACCCGGTGCCCTCGTCGGCCGTGCCCTCTTCGGCCACGCCCTCGTCGGCCACGAGGACCTCCCAGAACCGGATTTTACACTTACTCATTTGTACAGCCCATTAGTGGCTTTGTATTCGGCCCAGTAGTGGTCCAGTTGTAAATGGGCCTCCCAAGCCCAAGACTTGGAAGCCCAACCCTAATTTTCTCTATAAATACTCCCCTTGGGAGTAGTTATAGGGGTTACAAAATCATTCTATTGAAGCATATTATTGCACTTCTCTCTCTAACTCTCACTTCTCTCTAGATATACTCTATCATTTGGTGCTTTCATTGAGAGCTAGAACAATCAAGTTAGCACCCTTCGTCGCTACCAAGCACAGCTAACCACTGATCATGGGGAGAACTCAGTCAAACCGCAATCTCGTCAGCAAAGCCATCCCTGAGGACCAAGAGCCCAGGGAGCACGATGAGGACGCCACGGCCGACCAGGTCGGCGGAGGGGACCTCTTCCAGGAGGCCTTCAACCTCACAACGGACCTCCGCAACCAACTCAACGGCGGAGTCCCCGATGCCCGCCTCGGCTTGGACAAGAAGCGAGCTGAGAAGACGGATCACGCCCCGGCCCAGCCTATGGCCGCGGCCTCTCCGTCCGTGGATCCGCAGGTCCAGGCCGCGTTGTCGGTCATCATCGCCAACCTAGCTCAGAACCCCACCGTCCTCAGCGCACTCTTGCCAAGGACCGGGGGGAACGTCACTTAACCCCCTCATCCCCAACCGTTGGCCATCCAGATAGGCAACGATGAGGGGGTGGTGCCCCAGGACACGGCGTCGTCCCACTCCCACCCTGCTTCCCCTCTTCGGCCTGGGCAGACCCCAACGCGTGGAAAAGCCTCTGCCTTCAATAGGCTAGGTGACACGCGCCGTCGTCCGGTTTCGGAGAGGATGGCGGGACGGATTGGTAATCCTCGTCCTGGCTCGCCGAGGGAAAGCTTGGGGTCTGTGCCCCGGACAGCGGACCAGCCCCGCCCGGACAAGGGCAAGGGAAAGTTTCACGAGGATGACGTGCATCACCAGATCAACGCGGCTCACAACGAGCGCATGAGGAACCAGCCGGGCGGCGCTACGGCCGCCAGGGACCCCCGGGACGAGGTCATCGCGCAGCTGGAAAGGAGGCTAGCTCAGATGGAGGCCAAGCAGTCGGCCAACATCCCTACGGCCGGCGCCTCCAACGACCCCGGCCTCAACGCACTCATGAACAAGGTTAGTGCCCTGGAGAGGGAGCTGGCCGAGGGGAGAGGAGACCCCATCATCCAGGTCAGGACCAAGACCCCCTTCACCAACAGGGTCCTCTCGGCCCCCATCCCGGAGAAGTACAGGGGAAACGCCATCAAGTCCTACGATGGCCGATCAGACCCCCAGGAGCACTTCAGCCGTTACCAGAACAACATGCTGATGGTGAACGCGTCCGACGAATACCTCTGCCGTTGGTTCCTCTCTACTCTCGAGGGGCCAGCGTACGAGTGGTTCAACGGGCTCCCAGAAGGAAGCATCGACTCATGGCAGGATCTCGCCTAGCGCTTCCTCACTCACTTCGTCGGGAGGAAGCGCGCGAAGAAGTATTTCACCCACCTCCTCTCCGTCAAGCAGCAACACGAGGAGTCCCTCCGGTCTTTCATTGATCGGTGGACGAGGGAAACCGAGGAGGTCGAGGGGGCCGATGAGAGCACCCTCCTCGCCTTGTACCAGGGAGCCCTCCGCAGCTCCCCGTACGCTAGAAGCCTGATCACCGACCCTCCGAGGTCGTACGCCAAGGCGCTCCAGCGCGGAGGCTTGTATGCCGACGCCGACGAGCTCCACAACCACAAGAGAGAGGGGGGCCATCCCCCCAAGAAGACAAATCCTTCGCCGGCTCTGGGTCCGTCCCCGGCCGGCCAGGGTGCCCAGGGCCGCCACGGCTCTGGTGGACAGAGTAAGAAAGACCGCCATTGGCGGCCGAGGTTGGAACGGCCGGGGGTAACCCTCACCCACCCGGTCGGCACCATCCTCGATTATGCCGAGAAGCACGGTCTCATCGAGCAAGCTCCTCGGCCGGCCGAGGAGATCCTTGCCATCCAGCAGGGTGGCACATACTGCCGGTTCCACAAGAACTCGTCGCACAACACCGACGATTGCATCACACTGAAGAAGGCCATCGAGCGCCTTATTCGCCAGGGGGAACTCTCCCAGTTTGTCAAAGGTGGCCCACGCAAGAACACTTGGGTAAACACCGGCAAACATGGGGGTGAACCCTCTGCGAAGAAGCGGGAGATTGGTAGGCTCAGCGACGACGAGGACTTCGAAGAGCCCCCGCCGAAGAAGAATCACATCCACCTCATCGTAGGTGGGAACACTAGGGGGGACTCCGCCACTCAGAGAAAGAAATGGGCCCAATCCCTTTACATTGGGGAGGTGTCCCACGTCCCCCCCCCCCCCCAGCCGAAGAGGCAGCGAACGGAGGCGATCACCTTCACCGACAAGGATCTGCCTCCGGGTACGGAATCACACAGGGACGCCCTCGTCATCCGATGTGAGATCGGTGACTCCATCATCCACCGTACTTACATCGATACGGGGAGCTCCGTCAACGTGATGTACCTGGACACCTTCAAGCAGCTGAAGCTGGACAGAGCTCTGCTGAAGCCGATCAAGACCCAGTTATCCGGCTTCACCGGGGACTCTATCGACGCCGAGGGCACGATAGTCCTCCCCGTGGAAGTCGGTGACGGCCCCCACCGCGCCAGAATTAACATGGAGTTCATGGTGGTCAACCTCCAGTGCGCCCACAACCTGATCTTGGGGCGGCCAGCACTGGAGGACCTGGAGGCCATCATCTCCATGAAGCACTTGTGCCTGAAGTTCCCCACCAACGACGGCATCGGCTACGCCAGAGGAAACCAGAGGATAGCCAGGGCATGCTACCTCAAACTGACAAGGCCGGCCGAGAGGGAGGGCCAGAGGATAGACACCATCACGGCCGCCGTCGCCATGGACGAGGAAAGGCCACATGCTGAGCCGGCCGAGGAGGTCGGGGAAATCCCTCTGGATACCTCCCGGCCGGAGCGGGTTCTCCGGGTCGGAAAGCAACTCCCCCAGGACCAACGAGACGCCATCCTCCTCATCCTACGGTCATACGCCGTTGTCTTCGCGTGGGGCCCGGACGATATGCCAGGCATCAGCCGCCAGGTGATCACTCACCGGCTGACCGTCGATCCGGCCTCCGCGCCTGTCAAACAGAAGCGGCGCTACTTGTCCGCCGACAGGCGGGACTTCGTCAAAGGGGAGGTCACCATGCTCCTCTCAATCAAACACATCAAAGAGGTGAAGTACCCGACATGGTTGGCCAACGTCGTCCTCGCACAGAAACCGCCGACGTTCAGAATGTGTGTTGATTACACTGACCTGAACAAGGCATGCCCCATGGACCCGTTCCCTCTCCCCAACATTGATCAGTTGGTGGACGAGGCGGCGGGGTGCGAGTTGATGTCGTTCCTCGACGCTTTCAGAGGGTACCACCAAATCTCCATGCATGAAGATGACGCTGAGAAGACGACATTCATGACCCCAGAGGGGATCTTTTGCTACCTCGTCATGGCCTTCGGACTCAAAAACTCCGGCGCCACCTATACTAGGATGGTGGCCAAGATCTTCAGAGCGGTCCTTGGCCGGACGATGGAGGCGTACGTCGACGACATGATCGTCAAGAGCAGGCAGGCCACCTCCCACGCCGACGACCTCCGGGAAATCTTTGAAATAATGAAGGAGTTCAGACTCCGTCTCAACCCCAAGAAGTGCGCCTTCGGCGTCCAGGGCGGCAAGTTCCTCGGCTACATGGTCAGCCGGAGAGGCATCGAGATAAACCCGGAGAAGACGCAGGCTATCATCAATATGGAGCCGCCCCGCAACGTCAAGGAAGTACAGCGACTGACGGGGCGCCTGGCGGCCTTAAACCGGTTCCTCTCCAGGTCAGCCGAGAGGGCACTCCCCTTCTTCCAGATCATGCGTAAAGCCAACAGCTTCAAGTGGACGACGGAGTGCCAGGAGGCATTCGACGAATTGAAAAGGTACTTGTCGTCCCCACCCGTGCTCTCCAAGCCCAGAGCTGGCGAAACCCTCTTCTTGTACTTAGGGGTGAGCACGTCGGCCATCAGCTCCGTGCTCATCCGTGAGGACGAAGGGGTGCAGAAGGCCATCTTCTACATCAGCAAGACACTCAGGGAGGCCGAGCTCAGGTACTCCCCCATTGAGAAGACGGTGTTGGCCATCATCCACACGGTGAAGAAGCTGCGGCACTACTTCCAGGGCCACGCCGTCCACGTACTGACCCAGAAGCCTCTCGGCGCACTCATGAGGAGCCCCACCAGCTCCTCTAGGATGGTGAAATGGGCAATTTTCCTCAGCCAATTTCAAATTGAGATCAAGCCAAGGCCATCCATCAAAGGGCAAGCCTTGGCCGACTTCGTCATCGAATGCACAGCAAGGGAGACGGCCGTCGCCAACCCCGGGCCGGAGCAGGACGATACATGGACCCTGTTCACTGACGGCTCGTCGGCCGCGAAATCATGCGGCGGCGGCGTCGTCCTCATATCTCCTGAAGGATTCAGAGCTTACTATGCCATCCGCTTCAACTTCAGGGTATCCAACAATGAAGCCGAGTATGAGGCCCTCCTCAGCGGTCTCAGACTCGCCGCCGGCCTCAAGGCCAAGCACCTCAAAATCAAGTGCGACTCCAAACTGGTAGTGGGCCAGGTGGAGGGTTTGTACGAAGCAAAGGAAGGCCGGATGAAGCAGTACAAACAAGCGGCGGAGGAGTTGCTGAAAGCATTTGAAACCCACGAGATCACTCAGATCCCCAGGGCCGAGAACGCCGAAGCCGACATCCTCTCCAAGCTCAGCTCGGACACCCCGGAGCACATCTCCCAGTTGGCCAAGATCGAGGAGTTGAGCATGTCCAGCATCCTTGCCAGCCCCGTCCTGTGCGTCCAACAGCGACCTGAGGACTGGATCTCCGACATCGCCACCTTCATCACAACGGGGGAGCTGCCCCAGGACGAGGAGAGGGCCAAACTTGCCAAACTCAGGGCCCCAAGCTACACCATCGAAGATGGCAAACTCTACAAACGGTCCTATAATGGAACTCTCCTCCGATGCCTGCACCAGGACGAGGCTGACACAGCCATGGAAGAAGTTCATTGTGGCGTCTGCTCCTCACACCAGGGCCCTTTCAGCATGTCCCGGCGTCTCGTCGTCCAGGGCTTCTTCTGGCCGACGATGACACGCGACTGCGCTGACCTGGCCAGGAAGTGCACCACATGCCAGGTACTCCAGAAGGCCCCTGGTCGGCCAGCTGTCAACTACGCCCCCGTCAGCACCGCAATCCCATTCTCCAGATGGGGGATTGACCTGGTCGGCCCCTGCCCAGAGCCGCCGGGAATAACCGCTACATCATCGTCGCCGTCGACTACTTCACCAAGTGGGTCGAGGCGGAGCCCTTGGCCAGCATCACAGGGGCCAGATGCCAAAAATTTGTTTACAAGAACATCATCACACGCTTTGGCGTCCCCCAGGAGATTATATCAGACAACGGCACCCAATTCGAGGCAGCCCCTTTTCAGGAGCTCCTCCGGGAGTTTGGGGTGAGGCATCGTTTCTCCTCCGTTGCCTATCCTCAGGGCAACGGGCAGGTTGAGAACGCCAACAGAACAATCATGGAAGGGTTGAAGAAGAAACTCTAGGCCGCAGGAAGTAGTTGGGTCGACGAGCTCCCCAACATCCTGTGGTGCTACAGAACCACGCCGAGGAGGGCGACAGGCGAAACGCCTTTCGCCCTGTGCTACGGCTTTGAAGCAAAGGCACCCACGGAAGTTACCATCCCCAGCCGGCGGGTGGAACAATACGAGCCTGATGCCAATGAGGAAAGCATGAAGATTGACCTGCACCTGGTCGATGAGAGGCGTGAGCAAGCTTACGTCCGAGCAGAGAACTACCGGCGTCAAGTAAAATCATACTATGACGCCAAGGTACGTTCCCGGGAATTTCAGGTGGGGGACTACGTCCTCCGCCGAAGGGAAGCAAGCCAGCCGACAGAGGGTGGCAAGCTAGCATTGAAGTACGAAGGGCCCTACATCGTCAGTGCCGTGGTCAAACCCGGCACCTACAAGCTTAAACGCCCGAATGGGTCCAATGTACCACGAACATGGAATGTACACCATCTGGTGAAGTTTTATCAGTAATCCGAAGGAGGTGTAGACGGCGAAGCCCTCACCCCTTAACGGGTTACTGATTGAATGCCACCCTCGGCCTCGAGCCACTTATGAATAAAATCATGTTCTGATTTTTTCTCTGGAAATTCAAAGTAAAACATTAGCAGGTGCCCCCGTCGGCCACCTTAGAGCGAAAGGCTCAGGCATGGCCGACATGGCCCCTTGCATTTGCAGCCTACGAGCGACAAGCTCAGGCACTCCATTGTATTTTGTATCAGCGAAGGGCTCAGGCCTAGCTGAGAGAGCACATCGTCCTGGCCCCGTAAGCCTAGAAGTGAAATGCTCAGGTATGGCTGACGATGTCCCCAGGACGAGGGGCCCGCAAACGGCCCACGTCTTGAAACGGGAAGCTCACCGCGTCGTCCACGCGCCAGAACGCAGGACGACAGGCCTGAAATCATGGCCGAGGTGACAAAATCCCAAAACTCAGGGATGGGCAACGACAGCCGTTGGAAACCGACCAAAAGTCTAGCCCGCGTCATAAATAGGCGACGGGACCCGCCCTGAGATCACGGACGTTATAAACGAAGTCCGAACCGGCCGAAGGACGAGCACACCCTTCGGCCGAAGCCTGAAAGAAGAATACTCCCCGGAAATTAAAAAAAAAATAATAATATATATATAAGGGAAAAAGAGGGAAGCCGACGGCCGCGCACACTAGCCGGCCTCGAGCAATGAAAAAATAAAATCCCCACAAACTCAGGCCCAACTAGGCCAAGTACATATCAGTTGAATACAAGTATAGTACCACTGACAGGTAACATGGACGACACGTCCACGCACTACAAGGGAATGATCAAGGCTGACACACACGCCTATAAAACCCTAACCGCATCGGTTGGGTGACACGCGAGAGGTGACCTTCATCGGCCCTAGTCCTTTGAGGCACCAACGCTTGGTATGAGACAAAGAACCACAATCCTGAGGATGACCAGGACGACGCGGGCACTTATCACACCCACGGAGGAATCAAGCAATCAAAAACAATCCCCACTTACTACAGCACCCCGGATAGCCGATGTAGGCACCGGAACCTAGGCTGTTGCTGAAGCGAAATATCTTTGGGAATGTGTCCAAGTATCTACTAAACACTTAGAGAAAATTTTGAGAGAAAAGGTTCCTCAAAAAGGAACTATGGCCAGCCGACGAAGGTAGAGCCATCTCGGGAAAGCAAGGGGCCCCCTCATTGGCCACAAGGCCAGACCTTGGCTGATGAGGGTAGGGCCACCTCCAAGCCAACAGCGGTACCACAAGGAAGCAACTATGCCTTACATCTGTACTTAGAAAATCCTCTAAGTACTTAAATGAAGGAACTCTAGACGAAGCGGGTACCTTTATACCCCAAGGCCGTTAGCTACCTACACCCCTGCATGTGTACTTAGAAGAATTCTAAGTTCAAAAGATCAGGGTGAAGGTGCCCTTCTCGGCCACAACACAAAGGATACAAGCCGACAACGACACTGGCTCAAACACTTGGGAAATCTCCCAGAGCATTTGTCAAAAATGATGAATCCAAGGCCAGGACGATGAGAACGCTCAGCCACTCGAAGTTAGAAACTTGGGAAAATTCCAAAAGATAAGAAAGCCAACGCCTGGACGGAGCGGACACCACGGTCAAGGCTGAAAGGGGAAGCACCTAAAGGGATCCAAAAACACTTAGGAAATTTTTTGAAAAAATCCTAAGTGTTATGATAGCAAAGGAACACCGGTCAGGCCGACAAAGCCATCAGGCCGGAAAGAAAGCAACTTCGTGGATCCAAAACACTTAGGAAATTTTTGAAAAAAATCCTAAGTGTTATGGTAGCCAAGAACCATCGGTCAAGCCGACAAGGCCACCAGGCCACAAGGAAGCAACTGTAAGAACCCAAAAACACTTAGGAAATTTTTCGAAAGAATCCTAAGTGTTGTGATACTACATCAACACGGTCAGGCCGACCAAGCCACCAGACCGGGAAGAAGGCATCCTAGTGAACCCAAAACACTTAGGAAATTTTCTGAAAAAATCCTAAGTGTGAAGCAAAGACGAATAGGCCGACCAGGCCACCGGACGGGAAGGCCGACCTCACGGACGTAGCGGACACTCGCGTGTGAACCAAGTTATGACCTTGACACTTAGACAAATTCTACAATTGAAATGACACACGGAAAACAAGCATACAAGGAATTCAAAGCCGATCAGGACAGCAAAAATTTTCATTTATATTCAGTTCAGTACAAAGGTGGGCTCTTCGGCCGTTACATCATTTGGCAAAAATAAAAACTAACTACAAATGGGTAGCCGATCAAGCCTCAGGGGCACCTCCATCTGCGATTGGCTCTTCGGCCTCATCAGCTCCCTCATCGGCCTCAGTCTCCTGGCCGGAAGCGGCTGCAGCGCTGGTGGCATCGTCCAAGAAATCAAATTCAGTATAATCCGGCTCGCCAAGGCCGGAGCTTTCAATGGGGGACTCGCGCTCCGACAGCGGAAGTTGGGCCTGCTCTTCAGGATCCTTCATCAGCTTCGGAAGCTTCAGGTTCCGTCTAGCCCACCCAGACGTGTAGTTCATAGCCTTCAAAGCACGAGATAGCCGCCGACACAGGAGCCTTTGCATCCGCTCCTGGCCCATGTTATAATACACAGCCATCTCTCTGCTGAAGTACTCCTGGCCGGCGGGGGAGTTCATCCCCCAACTCTCAAGCCTGGCGGCCACCACCTCGTAGCCCCGCTCCCATCGGCCGTGGCACGTCTGGCCGCCTCGGCCGCCTTAGCAGCCAACTCCTCGGCCGCTTTGGCCTTGGCAATAGCCATTATGGAACGACGATCCATCGCAAAATCTACAAAGGAAAAACACAACAGATTAGTAAGGCAAAGGAACAAAACATAAAGACAGAAAGCCGAAGAAGTAATTACCATCGGCCTCAGCAGGAATGCCCAATTCCGGGCCGTCGGCCTCTTCAAAGGTGGTGGTCATCTTCGGCCAGAGTTAGAGGTCATCCTCCTTGTCACCATAGACATGGTACCTCAGGAAGCCGAGGGCGGCCATCTTGTATTCAGTAATGTAATCCTTCACGCTCCTCGGCCCCCCTTCCAAGAAAGCCTCCACCTGAGCGTCCAAAATAGAGCTCTTCGGCGGGTCGTGCAGGTTAAACCTCCCGATGTGGCCGAGGGAGGGAAACTCGGTGCCACTCTCACCAATGGACACAAACACGAACTTGCTCTTCCACCCATGAATGGACGTAGGCAAATCCGTGAAGCTCCTCTTCTTCGGCAGCTGTTGAAGAGTAGCATAGGCCGCACAGTTCTTGTGGCTTCCTCGTCCGATCTGGTACAGATTCATGAATAGTGCCGTTGTCGGCCTGTAGCCCAACTCCTCACACCGGAGCAAAAACCCCACCATCAAGGAGTAGTTGTTCGGTGTCAGCAGGGCCAGAGGAAGCCCTACCATGTCCAGGTACTCAGTGATGAAAGGGTGAAGGGGGAACCTCAACCCCTTAGCAAAACTCATCGGGTATACTCCAAAGTATCCCGGTGGCGGAAGAAGAACATGGTCCGTCGGCCTGGGTGCCCTAACCCGCCCGAACGGCCCCACGTACATCTGGGCAATGAGATAGTCGGCCGCACTGCTCTCCGGCTTGATCAGGAAGATGTTGGTGAGATCCAAGTAGGAGATGCCCGGCCCACTCTTCGGCCTCCTCACTCTCTTCGGCTTAGCGGCTCCCTTAACGGCAGACACCGGCCTCGGGCAGGGAATGACAGCAGAAGTGGACGCCCCGTCCACCACTCGGGACGCACCTACGTCCTCACCTCTTGAAGAGGAGGCAGACTCCTCGTCCTCGCCTTCCTCGTCCACCGGCTCTGCGGATTTGTAGGGACTTAGATGCTCTATCTCCTCCTCGAACTCCTCGAGCACCTCGTAGTCAAGTGACCTTGTGGAGGGCTGGTCGTCGTAGGGGTAGTAGTCTTCGTTCAAGCTCTTCATAACTACTACTACGGGCCTAAGGAGACTAACTTAAGATCTAAGGGTGTTCAAACGCCTAACACTAGATCAATAGTCTAGGAAGCAAAATATGAAAAGTGAGGAAGATCGCGATGAACACTAACCTTGAACAACGAAGAACACGAAGAACAAGCTTGGGAGTTTATCTCTCTAGAAAAATGGCCAGCACTTCGAAAATTCAGAATGCAAATGTGGTTTCTCGTCGAAGGGGGAGGGGTATTTATAGAACCCCCCACCCAACGGTCACTACACGTGGCACCCTCCCAATGGCCACACCAACGGCCACCAATGGGGGGCCACCACGTCACCAACGGGCCAATCTACATATCAAGAGCCCAACCCCGGATCAGACTCTACGGCCTACACGCTTACTGGCTTTACAAATGCCAGCAAGCGCCCACAACGTCCCACTTGCTCGCCAAGATCACAACTGCCAAACAATAAGGAGGCGGCAACGGCCAGGAACGTAACGGCCACAGGACCAAAGGAAACAAGAGCCCACAAGCCATCGGCTCCTCGTCATGACCCTTGATGATAACTCTCTACAAGCGATCTTCGCACAAGGGTTCTCCCACAGGGTTACCTTGGCCAGAAAATCGCCATGAGGGTTGGATTCAGGGGGACTACGGAGAGGGCGCTTCGGTCAGGGACTCAAGCAACTCCTTCACCCCTCACACTCTTTGGCCTGAAGCAGTGGGGGACTGGGGGACTACACCGGCCTCAACAAAACAAAGGGAAAATGCAAGGTAACCACAAAGCATGGCCACATCGGCCTGTATCACACAACGTCATCAACAACGGCCAACGAGCCACCTAAAGCAAGAACACTCACCGTCCTCCGCCAACAGTGCGCGAGCACCCTCTTCGGCCAATAACATGAAAGCCAATCAACGACGGGCAAAAGGAGTGCGCGAGCACCCTCATCGGCCACCCAAAGGAAAGGACGCCATCGTCCTCAAAGCAAGGAACAACTTCAGTGGCCTCATCGGCCCAAACACAAACTTCAACCATCAACGCCCAAGCAAAACGTGCCTTTCAACGGCCACCATTGAAAGAAGGACACTCATCGTCCCAAAACGAAGACATCACGTAAAACAACGGCCTCCCTTTCCACAACAAGGAACAGGTAACGGCCAAGGGCAACAAAGCATAGGAATCTACTCTCCTTCACTTCGTCTACGTCTCAGCTTAGAGAGTGGGGGACTCCTGATGGAGTATATGGGTCTGAGCCCCGGACCCACATACTCGGAAGAACAGAAAGCATAAGACAACAAAGTGGCGCCCTCGTCGGCCATGACGCCCCCATCGGCCGGAAAGGGGCCAACACAGATTATGGTCCTGAGCCCAAGGAACCCGGGTGCCCTCGTCGGCCGTGCCCTCGTCGGCCGTGCCCTCTTCGGCCACGCCCTCGTCGGCCACGAGGACCTCCCAGAACCGGATTTTACACTTACTCATTTGTACAGCCCATTAGTGGCTTTGTATTCGGCCCAGTAGTGGTCCAGTTGTAAATGGGCCTCCCAAGCCCAAGACTTGGGAGCCCAACCCTAATTTTCTCTATAAATACTCCCCTTGGGAGTAGTTATAGGGGTTACAAAATCATTCTATTGAAGCATATTATTGCACTTCTCTCTCTAGCTCTCACTTCTCTCTAGATATACTCTATCACATACATTTCCACTTTCTTAATCTTCGTGTGAAGTCAAAGTGAGAAGAATTTTATGGAACAGAGATAGTATTAATTAATACTCCGTAAGTAATAACATACGGAGTAATAAACAGCGAAAACATAAAATCATAACAATGGAACCGTATAATGAAAACAAGTGAATCGGGGAAGGTGGAGAGGTCAACCTTTAGGGGTTTAGAATATATGTTCAAGAACGATATGGTACACCCATATTAATGGGGTGTCCTCAATGTGCATTTTGATGGATTTTAAAGGATTTTATAATTCAATCACAATCTAAGTGTTCTCAATTTGGAGTCTAATGTATTTCATCAAAATGAGGGTGTTCTCAATCTTTCCATGAATTCCAATTAGTGAATTGTGAGGGTGCCCCCACAGGAATATATCTTGACTTGGTTAGTATAGAGTAAATGTTAGAAAGAGTGTATTCACCTCCTTATCACCAATTAGTTTTGAAAATGATAAGTTTACTGTTTAATTATATAATAATGTAGTTAAGCAAGCTTAGGGGCAGGAAAGCCGAAGACTGAGTGACACACTTAGGAAGGAGATTGAAGTTCAAAGTGCATGGTTGTAGCAAGACTATTGGTGCATAAAGAGGTTATGTCTTTATTATTTAAAATGATACGGAGTAACAGACATTTATAGGTTATATAATTGCAATGTATTACACCTTGACTATGACTAAAGAAACATATAAAATTGATATCCAATATTTAACAGTGACAAATTACACATTACAGAGTTCTTTTTTGATCGCACACATTACAAGGTTATTAAGCCCTAATAAATATGGACACTCAAATTATTACATATTACAAATTAAGTTATTTAACTCCAAACGCATATGAACATCAATTTTTCTATAGTGATAAGTTTAGAACTAATTAGAATAATGATAAAAGTTCACAAAAACTTTCTTTATTTTCATTTCCCTCTACTTTTATTAGGACTTAGTAAAAAAGCACATGAACCTTTTAATATCTTTTAAAGCACATGAATGATATATACTTCACACATTAAAATTTATTAGGACTAATGCACTCATAAGCAAAAAAGAAAAGAAAAAATAGTAATAAGTCTAAGATCAAAATAATAATAAATCATATATACACAACTCTATAAAATAATGTTTCTCATTTATCAACAAAATATCAATCAACATAATCCTTTTTTTCAATATTCAAAATGCTATTAACAAGTTCTGTAAATAATTCATAACCTCTATTAATTTATATTAACATGACACTATAGTTTGGTACTACCGAGGCATGACCCGAGTGTTACATGTACAGTCCAGTTTTTAGAAGTCCTCCCCTTTGACCATTATCTTAGACTAGACGAGTTTCAAAGTCGTTGTGTGATTGTCTTCAATTTTATATTTTATCATTAAACTTTCTCCATGTTTATTTTGCTACCATGAAATTTATGATTTTCCACCATTCTCTGTCTTTATATTTTATGCTAGTTTTTTGCATGCGTGATGCGCGACTAAGTAAATGTCCAATGTGACTATAGTAAAGTTTTTTAAAGTACATGGTGTTGTTATTTGATATGTTTACTTTCTTTCTTCGGGTGTTGTTTAAATGTATTTGATGATGAATATACTTGAGTTGTGATTATTGAATTTTCGTAAAGGATGATTTTTTTTTTAATTTACGCTACATTGATTTGTAGTAAATATTTTACATTCGTAGGATGTCGTAGGTTGGCTGTCAAATAGTTTATAATAATAACAAGGGACAATAACTTTAGAATGAATTAAAAATTTTAATTCATTTTTGCTCTTGACTCTTGATATAACAACACAAAACTAGTTGTGCATGAAGACATTTTTCTCGATATAAGTTTTTAGAAAATTCTCCTTCAATGGCAAGTGTACATACATATTTATTGATGACTAACAATTGCCTATTTAAGCCCTCCTTTGTTTGATTTTTTTTTACAACCCCGAGTCGCTATTGACAAAGACCTCGTGCCAATTTGATGAGTTATCCAAGGAAGATGGACAATGGACATATGAACTTGAAATGTAAAAATATGTTATTCATTTGAAAAAATTCAATTGTATATTTTTACTTCATTTTATTTGAGTCAAGTTGTATACGTGTGTACTATATATTGTAATACATTTTTCCCTCTTATTTTTATTACTCCTGAAGTAGTATATTCCCATATCCCCAGAGGTCAAGATAATAATGAACGAACCTCCACAATCGACTAAGGCAACATCAACAGGGCGGGCCCGAGCTCGCTAGCCAAGCAAGGGCCTAGCTCAAACTTGGTTCTTTGATTAACAAAAGAATTCCAAAACTGCAGACGAAGTTGAGCCCTCAACTAAGGTCGAGGGCGAGGTCGAACATGGTTCTCAGCGTTGTAACAAAACCCTGAAATTACAGTCTAGACTGGATTTGTTACACCTGAGTTGGACACCATCGTGCATCCAATCTAAGCTCATTATACCCGATTTGAGAATCAGTGCAACTGAGCTGAACAATGTTACATTTGAGTAGAGCACCATCATGCATCCGAGCAGAGCAACCCCGCTACCCTAGCCTTGCAGAGTCGAGCTTGAGAAACGACACAAATATATGTACTTAGATATTTTGGCACAAATACTCCAAACAAATTAAAGATGGTATCATCATGGAACAATCGACTCTAACGCTGGCACATGCAAATTAGTTGTCATGTTGTACATGTGTGGTCACCCAGACATTCCGTTACAAAAGGAAAATCATCCATGACATGCAATCACTTAAGCAATGAATCAACAAATTCTCTCACCAATCAGTCTAGATGTTTCTATACACGTGTCAAACTCTAAATAGGTTAGCTATTTCTACTTGAACTTTTTTTTGTCTAGTAAGGTATGGTCTGTTTAAGTACGGTCTCGTCTGTTCTGAGTTGATATGGTCTCTATGTATTTTATACTTGCATAATCTGACTTGGTCTGGTCAGTATACTTCTGGTGTGATCTAAGACTAAAATAAGTCCAAGTAAAGCATTCTTACAATGCGTAAGCTCTACTTCTTTTGTTTTTCAATCGGACTTAGATTAGGGAAATCTGAAACACTGAACTTTTTTTTTCTTCTATTTTAATGAAATAATCAGTGGAAATATTTTTTTACGTAATTAAGTAACATAAGGCATATTTTTCAATGATGAGTTTTCATTGATTTGTCAACATATTTAGATTCAATCTGAAACCAATCTATGTCTATGTGTCTTCTTCGCCCATTTTATAAGCGGGGTGGTTTGTGTTATTATATTTGTATTTTAACTTGTGAACTTTTGAGTATGTTGCAATTTCTGCATCTATTTTCAGGTATAACACTTTTGAATATACTCATCATCATCATTCATTTTTATAGTGCTATCACTCCCCCCCCATAAAAATGTACGGTGTTTGATGAGACAAAATGAGCTATATAGCTTCACATGAGAGCCTTATAGGACTCCATAAATCTACTCCATTAGAATACACTACAACATACTTGAGGAGATTTTTAATGAACATAAACATGTCTTTTTTGAAGGGTTTGTTTTGGTGTGAATGAATATCTATTTTATTGTGGGTTGATGTCCATGTTTGTTTAACACATAAATTATTTTTTACACTTGTACTCTAGTTTTCACTTCCAGATTGGAATGTCTCTTGTCTATGGGCACAAAACAGGGTCATATCTCGGATAATTTGTTAAGTTCTTTCAATGGCCGAAGAAAATTTTTTGTTCTAGGTTCGATCTCTATAAAAATCATAATTGCATTATATGTTCATAAATTGACACTATTTATCTTGACAAGTAAGTATTTTAATTTATCAAGTATTAGTGTAGATAGTAATAGCCAAATATGATAATGAGGATATTAGATAGTTCGTTATTCGACTTTTACTTAATATCTCGACATATAGTATCTTTAACTTATGATGCCCTACAACAACTTCAGTCAATTTAGTCACAAAAGTAACTTCAATCTTACTCCTTTTCATTATTACAAAATTCAGCGCGCGAAGTAAAAAACTAATCAATTTATTAACAACCCTGATGAAAAAATCCCTCATAGTCCCGATAATATGTATGACAATTATATTTTAATTAGAATTTAATATCACTTTTTAATTAATTAATTAGTTGTAATGACAATACGCCTTTTTATTTAATTCAATTCGTAATGCTAAATTCTATTTTTAATTCTTGCTTTAATTATTAGAAAAAACCTGCAATTTTAAATGCAAAATATTTTTATAAGAATTTTTCACATTGCAGGATTTCAAAAAATTCAATTTTTTTGGTGGATAATATATTTGTCACGGATGACTTCCGTGACTAAATTTCAAAAAATTCAATTTTTTTTGGCGGATAATATAATTCGTGACAAATATTTGAAAATTTGATATTTTGGGTGTGGTTAGATGTTGTCACGGATATCTTCCGTGACTAATTGTCAGGGATGTGTGCAAAAGAAATTTTGACCGGCCAGCGAGAGCATTTGTCAGAGAGTTGTGCCTGTGACAACGTCGTGACAAAAGGTTGTCAAGGGCAAAATTCCATGACAAAAATTTGTCAGGGCTGTGGCGTCAGGGATCTTGTCACGAACGAGATCCGTGACAAAATATTTTGTCAGAGATTTTTTCAAAAGGGATCCGTGACAAAATTCGTGACAAATACACTGTTTTTTGTAGTGTAATCTAGGTTTCATCTATTTAGTGTGTGGGCCAAACATTTATAAATTGACAAGGTCTATTCATATTTAACTTCAATGCAAGGATTGGAGAGAGATATTTAAAAAGAAAAAGAAATACCGATTATAAATAAAAGGGTAAGCCCCACAACAGTTACTTAAATTTTTAGAGAGGGTGTCACTCAAGGTCTCTATTGAGAACTTAAAGAGGACATTGTCCATTTTTGTATTTTTGCCAACTCAGCTAGATTAAACTAAATATTTTTACATCGGAGAGGGTCTATTGAATGACGTGGAAATGCAATAGACCATTGCACTGGCAACTTTGCTTGGTGTACACCAAATGTGTACACCAAACATTTTTCTGGCACCGGAGATGCCTAAGGATTTAATCAAGTGATTATCCACTCAAAATATGTACACATAGTGAATAAGTGTGAGTAGTTGTGGTTTATTTCTAAAATAAGACTTACCGTTTCTATGAAAAACATAAAACTATCACAATTAGGAGTGAGTGAATTGTATTTAAAGAAGATAAAAATGATGGTCATATTTTACATTTTATCTATGTATACCTCCTATAAGAAAAATATTTCCACTCATGTATGAAACATGATACATCCTGCAAAAATTGGAACCTACAATACTTGCAACTTTTCTCAATTGATGCTTTAACTCTCGGCCAAAGAGCACATTAACTGAGCAGATTTCTCCTATACTTTAAAAGGATTTTCCTCTTATCATGTTGTTTAACAAAATATAGGGGTGCGATGCTTACTAAACACTATAAAACATAAAATCTATCTACGAGTAAATACTTATCATAAAAAAATTATTTACTTGATGTGTATTAATTAATAAGAGAATGGTGAAAATTAAGTAAAGTAAACGTGCTGTTAGTAAAACTAAAGGTGTTATACTAAAAATGACCCAGCTTATGAGACTACATATTTATGCATTCAACAAACCTTGTATATTTAAATGAGAAAACTCTCAAATAGGCCCTCGTACTTTGACCAAATCCTCAATTAAGCCCTCGCACTTATCAATCACCCAATGGAGTCCCTCAACTAACCAAAACCACCCAATCAGGCTTTTTTAGTCGGTGGACTGCCGGTTAGCCGGGTACACGCTGAGCTGGACTCCCTCATACGCACTAGGAACTACAAAGGTGTCTTCCACTTCTCGTGACTTTCACTATGGTACACAAATATAAGATCTGCAGCCATACATGACTCCAGTTAACTCCGCATGAGAAAGGCTACCGACAGTGAGAAGACCGGCTCCGAGACGAAGAGTGACCTCAGACGAGATGAATACAAGATGTCCAGACCGAAGGAGTTAGCGACGCTGGCTTGGGGGCGATTCGACTGGCCTGTAGCCTCGAAGTCTGCCCCTGAAGAGCGACCGACGAGGTTCGAGTTAACGTGCACACGAGTCACGACCTTTGCTTCCTTCACGCAAACAAAGCCACCACATGGAGAAAGATGATAGCTTTATGTATTATTACTTACGGCAGAGCAAAACTGCAGTATGTTGCAAAACCGCGGTTTTCTTTTTATTTAGACTAAAGAAAA
Organism: Cuscuta europaea; assembly: GCA_945859875.1. NCBI lineage: Eukaryota > Viridiplantae > Streptophyta > Magnoliopsida > Solanales > Convolvulaceae > Cuscuta > Cuscuta europaea. Next base: position 1,514,527 of record CAMAPE010000019.1, on the reverse strand, counting down.
ATTAACAGTGGAAAAATTAGGAGGTCGTCTTCAATGGCTAAAGTAACATGTGAAATCGGATAGAGATAGTTAGCGGCATCAGCATGGGTGAATTGACTGGCCTGGAGATGAGAGTACCGCGACAGTGAAGCTGTGAAGGCCGATGTAAAAACATAATGCAGGGAAGAAGCAGTGCATTCAGAAATCAAAACCAGATACATTTTCTTATCTGTCAACTTTTTTAAGGCAGAGTTTGACTCCCCGCTTCTTACTTGATTTTTAAGGCAGAGTTTGATTTTTTGGAAGTGAAACAACGATGAAGACCAGAAAGCTTGACCACGTAAAGGGAGTCCGACTCAGGTGTAACCGGCTAATCGACAGTCCACCGGCTAAAAAACCTGATTGGGTGATTTTGATTAGTTCAAGGACTCCATTGGGTGATTAATAAGTACGAGAGCTTAATTGCGGAATTGAACAAAGTATGAGGACCTATTTGAGAGTTTTCTCTATTTAAATATTTAATCAAAGAGGATAGAGTGATAGACTATCATTAAATAGCAAAACACGTAATAACGCCTTTAAAATATTACGAAAAGACCATCATAGAATAACCATTTTCATCAAAAGCATGAAAATCAACAAGTGCGGGCCGGGGAAAGAAGAAAACTAAATACATGATGTAAAATAACTTCATGTAAAGAGCGCTATTTCTGAAATATCGGAATTGTTGTTCTTCCTCCTCTTGTAGCCTCTAATCCTTAGCATGATGAGTCCTACAATGACTAGGATAACAACAAATGCGATGACTAAAATCACTGCAAGAATCCACGGTCGCAAGCTCTTAGAATGGTGGGTTTGGACGGCATTGCAGTGAGGCAACTCCGAGTTGTAGGCGCACAGATTCGGGTTGTTCAAGAAACTGTTTCTGAAGGCCATATTATTATACGGATTCGGGATTTTACCGGAAAGTTTATTCGAAGAAAGGTTAAAGTTAGTGAGCTTCAAAAGACCAAATTCGGGTGGGATTGAACCTGAGATTTGATTTTGTGACAAGTCCAGAACCACAAGATTGGGCAAAGAGATAATGGCTAATGGAATATTGCCAGAAAGATTGTTTCTAGCAAGGTTCAAGGTAGTCAACGATCTCCATGAACGGATCTTCTTCGGAAGTTCACCGGAAAGTGAATTCCCATCCAGTTTTAACTCAGTGAGCCTAGAAAGGCCAGTGATTTCCTCCGGGACCTGACCCGAGATTAGATTGTCACTCGCACGAAACACAACAATACTCTTCATTGATGATATTCCACCGGTCGGGATTTCCCCGGAAAACCGGTTGTTGCTGATCTCTAACCGTGTGAAATTCACAGCTACCTCACTCGGAAGCTTCCCGGAGAATGAGTTGTTGGTCAACATCACGCTGATCATGCTCTTCAATGTCCAAACCCATGGCGGAACTTCCCCTGAAAACGAATTGTCATAAAGCTGAATAGTCTTCAAAGTGTCACAACTCTCAAGCGTCCGAGGGATTTCTCCGGTCAGATTGTTTTGAAATGCTACTACGCCTAACAAGGTCTTGCCGGCACATAGGTTCTCCGGTAACTTCCCGGTGAACCTGTTCCCGCAAACTTCAAAGTATTGCAGTTGGGAATGCAGCCCCATTTCAGGGGGCAAAATTCCACTCAAATTGTTCGTGAAAACCCTAAAAATTTTCAGAGTGCGTATCTGGCCGATCTTTGGGGGAATTTCACCAGACAGCTGATTCATGTAGAGATATAAACCCTCGAGCCCCTCCAACTCTCCAAAATCGCCGGGGATTTTTCCGGTTAATTTGTTCATGGACAAATCCACCTCAACCAGCCTTGACGGCTTCGCGAATTGGGAAGGAATTGAACCTGAGAGCATGTTTGAGTACAGGTAAACCTTGCTGATATTTTTGAGCGACAACAATCCTTGCGGAACTTCACCTTCTAAATCATTATCAGCCAAATCCAGTTGCTCCAGGCTCGACAAATTCTCGAAGCTTTTTGGAATTTCTCCGACTAGATTTGTTGACGATAGCCACATGAAACTGAGTCTCTTAAGGTTCCCGAACTCCGGGGGGATCGCCGCCGGTGTAAAGTTGTTGTAGGCCATGGTCAGGGTTTCGAGACTTGACAAATTGGAGATTTCGACGGGGAAAGTACCATTGAATAAATTGTTCTCCAGCCTCAGCTGCCGGAGCTCCGTCAAGTCCCCGACGGCGCGCGGGATATCACCACTGAAGTTGTTGGCGCTGAGGTCCAGGTGCCGGAGGTGCCGGAGCCGGCCGATTTCGGGAGGAATGGGGCCCACGAAGTAGTTCTGAGAGAGGTCCAGGTACTCCAGCTTCGAACAGTTGTATATGATGGTCATTGGGAAGCCGTTGGGGATATAGTTGTAAGAAACGTCGAGGGAGGTGAGGTTTTTGAGATCGCATATTTTCGCCGGGATGTTTGAGACGATGTTATAGTCCTTAACGGATACGCCGGTGACCGCTCCGTCGTCTGAGCACGTAATCTCCGGCCACCGGCACTCTGGAGCGGTAGTGTTCCACCCTTGAAGAGATGATGGGCTGCCCCATTCCCGTTTCACTTCCAATAATATATCACGATCCGTAACTGGACTTTGTGAATTTACTAGATGGAAGAAGTATATAATAATAACATAAAATGACAGTTTGGAATAAGGCAGCGGGTAATTTGTCATTTTCATGGAATCCGCCATTTTTACCTCGTTGAAAACTTCAGGCTATGATGAGCGGAAGGGTTACCCGCAACTTATTATTTACGGAGTATATTACATGGTATTTAAATCGTTTTCTTGTAACTTTTGGGAGTCAAATTCACATTGTTTACTTTAACTTAGAGCATTTTCGATGCTAGAGTATGTATGATGTGCATCTAGCATAACAGATACTTATCAAAATTAACAAACAAATTATCTCTCTTTTTATTTAAATGATATTATACAATTTTGATAAAGTTTTTCTTCACAATGTCGAAAAAATCGTTTAGATATTGACATTACAAAGAAAAACTTATCAAAATTATACAAAGTCATTCAAATGAGAAGAGAGATATCTTATTTGCTAATAATTATTTCGATATCTTTCATGCCACATAAACATTGTGCACCCCAAATCATTGAAGATGCTCTTATACTTTCTCTATGACTGTATCCAAATCTTTTTCCTCAACCTGGAGGGGCGGCCCCACATGTTTGATGGCTTGGAGGCGGGCCCACATGTTTGATGACTTACTACGCGCACCCCATTTTTTCCCATGGACAGACTTACCCTCGCGTAGCCACATTAACAGCTAGGCGCACCCTTAGTTAAATTAATGAGTAAAGCGATGGTCCTTTTGCCGTGAGACATCTCCAACTTTGTGACACCATGCTTTTTTAAAATAAAAATGGTGCAAGTTAAAAATGGATCTAATGTTTCCAAAATTTTGTGTGACATGTTTCCAAATACACTTAAATTTCTAATACTATCAAGATTACACTTTCTAACTATCATCAAACAACTACTGTATAAATATTTGGAACACATTATTAATGCTTCTATAATTCATTTACAATCTTCTTCTACCATGGAGAATGAATCTGAAAATTATCTAAAAAATAATACTCTTGATTTTCACACTTATGAGGTATTCATCTGCCCCACTATATGTATCTCACTTCTTTTTTGTGATGTGATTTATTAAGTTTCTCGTATACAATATTTGTAAATATTTTGATGGTCATATATATACTTTTTCATTCATCTTTATAATTATATAACTACGATAAGACAGTATCTAGGATGTTTTTAATTGAGATGTTTTTTTATCCCAATTTAAACCAAATCAAATTTTAATAGTTGTATAAAACAGATAGAAAAAAACCAAATAAATATGTTTCTGTTTGTACATTTAATGAGTTATGAAGTATTAAATATGTGTAATATTATGCATTTTTAAGTAAATTTAATAAATTATTAATTTAAGAACTTGGTAAGCATATTTTGAGCAACTTTGAAAAATAAATCAGGTATAAAAAGTCTAAATATAAATGTATTTTTCTTGTAATACACATATCTAATATTTTCTTTTATAAAAATATGATATATGCAAGATGAATGGTATTTAGCACCATGCTGATTTCACATTACGGTCATATATGTTACATGACTAGATTTATGATGTGAATGGTATTTAGGATTTTTTAATTGAACTGAATTCAAACCAGATAGATTCAAACAAATAGAATCAGGTTTGACTAGACTAAATTTAAATAATAGTAAATATACATTTATCGACCGTTCACAATACTTGACCAGATTTTTTTTTTAAAATTACATATATGATATTGGTGTCATATGAAACATCATAAAAATATATTTAATTTGTTATAATTTTTATAAAAATTGGAGCAAAAATGAAAAAGTTATGACATTTTATAAAAAATGAAATTACTTGCCACATGGCAGCATTTTATTGGATGTATATTTAATGTAAATTTGATATGGACAAGATGATCGAGTGTGGAGCTTGGGATGTGCGCAAAGCAATTGTAAATAACGTTTTAATTATACTAAATGTTAATTAATAATTAAGAAGGCTAAATTTGTCCACGCATGCATGGTTACGTTAAGCAATTGTTGGGTGCGCGAAGCAACCCCCCATGCATAATAATAATAATAATAATAATAATAATAATAATAATAATAATAATAATAATTTAATATAGGGAGCGAAGTTTCTCCCCTAGCACAACTTATGGCCCGTTTGGATTGAGTGTTAGGGAGTGTTAATAATGGAAGTGTTAGTAAGTGTTGATACTAACACTTATTTGGGAGAAAAATTAAGAGGTGAAAAGAAGTGTTAGTAAAGGTTAGGAAGTGTTAATAATAACCTTCCCAACACCTCAATTGTCCACTTTTTTAACACCCCGATTTGGAGTGTTTTGAGGTGTTGGACAATTATTACACCTGTCATTTACCCTAAAAACATAAAATGTTTCGACATCTCACTTCGAATCTCTTTGACGCAGGTATGATGGTCTGCCTTTTTCATCTCTTCTCCTTACTCGTTTCTTATGGCTCAAGGTAAAATTATTAACACTTTCATTATTAACTCTCCCAAACAAGGTAAAATTATGTCTAACACTTACACTTCACTTCCCTTTTGGGCACTTACTAACACTTCCATTACTAACTGATGGAGTATATGGGTCTGAGCCCCAGGACCCACATACTCGGAAGAACAGAGCACAGGACAACAGAGTGGCGCCCTCGTCGGCCAAGACGCCCCCGTCGGCCGAGAAGAAGCCAACCCGGATTATGATCCTGAGTCCAAGGAACCCGGCTGCCCTCGTCGGCCGTGCCCTCGTCGGCCACGCCCTCGTCGGCCAGAAGATGACCTCCCAGAATCGGATCCTATACTTACTCATTTGTACAGCCCATTAGTGGCTTTGTATTCGGCCCAGTAGCGGTCCAGTTGTAAATGGGCCTCCCAAGCCCAAGGCTTGGGAGCCCAACCCTAATTTTCTCTATAAATACTCCCCTTGGGAGTAGTTATAGGTGAGACAAATTCATTCTATTGAAACATATTATTGCACTTCTCTCTCTAGCTCTCACTTCTCTCTAGAATCTAAGAGGTATACTCTATCACTAACACTTCCAAAAACTCCATCCAAACTACATATGAGTTTTGAGGGCTCTTTAGCCCATGGGTGCTCCACCGATATATATATATATATACATATATATATATATACATATATATATATATACATATATATATATATATACACATATACATATATATATATACATATACATATATACATATACATATATATATATACATATACATATATATATAGATATATATATATATATATATATATATATATATATATATATATATATATATATATATATTCCAGAATGTCCTTAGGACTCTTTAGTCATTGGGTCCTCCACCATATGTATTCCGAGTTTTGAGGATAGTACCGTCGTCCTTGGATTCTCTACCATTTATACATATGAGTTTTGAGGACTCTTTAGTCCTTGGGTTCTCCACCATATACGTATAAGTTTTGTGGACTCTTTATTCAATGTATGAGGTTTACCTCTTGATAATGGAAAACCAATTTTAGTAATCAAATATTTGTTCTCCCTTAATGTGTGCTGGAATAATGAAATCTAGGAGCAAAGGGGTTATTTAGAAATAATGAAATCTACAGAGTTTTCTATACTTATCTAGATACCACGGCTCTCTGTCAAAGATTTGATTTTTCACACAAATGCTAAGGGGTTAAAAGAAGCTAATGAGGGAATTTCTTTCAAATGTTTCAAGCCAATTTATGTTGCTTGGGCTCAAGGTTTAGTTTTGGCTAGTAAATATTTAACTGCATGTTTATTCTGAAATGGAACTGGAATGTAAATGAAAAAAGAAAAATAAGATGAAATGTGCAATTCATATTCTGAATAAAAAAAAGAAGCTTAAATGTTTTTCAAAAACAGTTTATTGTTTTTCAAAAAATAGTGTATTTCTAATTTTTCTAATCTACTTTTATTTTCATTTCCTGAAGGTTTTCAGTGTCTGATTGCATCGAAGAACAGAGTATAAATATGAATCCAGTGCAAGAAATGATTCGTTCTGAAAGTGAGTCCATATTTTTTGTCTGCATGTTGATAATGAGGCAATGGTCGTATATCAATCTCACTTGTAAATCATAATTTCTTTTGTCTGCAGGTGGAATTTTGCTGGCCCTTCTGCATGTGGAATTTTGTTGGCCCTTCTGCATGAGCACTTGGAGCGTTTAGAGTACAACTCTAATGTCATGTAGAGATGCTCATTGTTTGAATGTTACAGAATTCTATAAAAATTTTACTTATTTCTAATCTCGGACACTCGTTTTTTTGGGACAATGGGTGTATTGATTGCTACAGTGATATCTTCTTGGACCTATGCAGCTATTTTTGTTTTCATTTGGCATGGTTGTTTGTTCAAATAGTTGTATGTGAGCTAATGATGCAAGTAGAATATACATACATAAATGCGCAATTATTTTAAATAATCAATTTAATCGACTTCCCGACTGGAAAATTTTAATATTTTTATGAACTAACAATGGAAGTAATAGTTCATACCAACGAATAAAAAAATTGAATTGTAAAATCATTTTCAGTAAAAAAAAATAAAGTTGGTTGAACGGGGTTTCTGTCAGGCTTCCCTAATTTGAATGCTATTGTATACGCAGTATGTTATTCATAATATCCCTCTTAGGGGATAATATGAATACTCTATCTTATTGGGTAAATAATAATTATTTTATTATTATATTGAAAATATAGTAAATTTTATTGATGTTGTATTAAGCAAAGAAGTTAATAAGTATATAATAAAACAATAGAGTAACAACTAATTGCATTGGTAGAGTGGGTGACATGCAAAATTAAGCAAGGAGGGCTGGATTTCGAATCCCCTTAGCTGCATTTTTTTTTATATTTAAAAAACATATGAATGAGATGACATGGAGGCATGATGTGGCGAGCGGGTGACATGGAATCACAAATAAGCGGGTATCGTTGACATGGTCCGTCCAACCGGATGACAAGGCAAAAACTCCCTCTGTTTGGGAAATAAGTTTAAAACTACCCTAATTTGTGAAATAAGATTTGAAAGTACTCCTCCGAAAAAACTCCGAAAAACTCGTTTGGTAAGAGAGTAATTGATGCCCATACCATTATTAGTGGTTACATTTTCTAATGCTCACACAAGGAAACATTAATTCAACAACAAAGACATGACATTCAACACACAAAAGCTCAAACACTTAATTATTTTTTGTGCATTAATTCCTACTTGAGTTGTAAGTTTTAGAGGACCAGGGTGTCCTTTTTTGGAGCAATGCATACTATTATGTCAAACAAGAATTAACCCGCACGGTCGCACGGGTAGCTGAGTTGGTTTAGTTGTGGAAATTTGAAAAAATGACAAGGTTCGAAACGCGCAACAGTCGTGTGAGGGTTACAACTCATGCATGTTGGGCTGAAACTTTGATGCGCACGAATATAAAGTCTAACATCATTGAGTCGACTGAGTTATCGTGACTTACGTACTCCCAAAATTCTTGTCGGATCGAGGGTACGGGGTTCCTAGGGTAAGAGATTACACCTTTTGGGACAATGTGAAACAAGAACTTCGGTAGCGAGGGGAATGGCTATCACGACTAACACAGTAACACCTAATCCCATTGACCGTATTGGTACAAAAGCAAATGAAATTTAGTGATATTTAAATTAGAGCCCGTTTGCTAACACAAAAAATGGTTGAATTAGCTGATTCTGCTGAATTTTATGAAGTTCTGGCTGAAGTGGTTGTATTACTGATTCTGCTGATTCATGAAAAAATTATATTTAAAATATTTGTTATTAATAAATTAAATAAAAAATTATATGAAAAATAGCTAAAATGATCTGCTACAGTAACATCAACCAAAACAGTCAGAAAAGTAACTCCAACCTTATTTTTTCTGCTTATTACAAACTTCAACGCGCGAAAAAAATTTACGTATTTGGTGAAAAAGCTGACTGATAAGCGCCGAAAAAGGGGATCACCAAATATGCTCTTAAAGTTAATTGTTCAAGTGATATTCGTTGTTGATAAGGATCATCAAGAAAAAATGTCTACCATACAACTGTTTTTGTAAACACCAGATCATCTCGAGTTCATTTGACTAATCCTGGAAGTCAAAGAATTCACCTAACCCATTGAGAGTAGAAAAATCGATTCGCAAAGTGAAATTGAAATTCATCAAATAAATGGAAACTTTAAATTTACTTTTCGTTTCATACTCCGTATATATTATTTTCTATGTGCCATTGACCATTAACCAAATACATTTTAAGTTTTTATAATTCAACGGGGTTCAGCTACTACATCTGTATTGTATACAATGTCAACTATTTAAACCAAATTCATCATGCAACAAGTTATCTCTAATCTAACTAGAATAAAGTACTTTAAATGATTATTTTATTTCCTATATATCTTCCTGGCCTAACACGTCATTGACTAACATACGCGTATTTGCATTAAATGAAGGTTTTGATTCATTCAACTAAATAAAAGTTCAAAATCATGACGTAATCAACGAAGTAGTAATCTTTTATTTTACTAAAACAAGAGATAAAAAAATTGGTGCAGGCAGGTGTCTTCATGAAAATCGACATATTTGACCGATTCTGCTAATATTTATAAATTCTGACCGAAGTGGCTCCATTGGCTGATTTTGCTGATTTACGAAAAAAATATTTTTAAAATATATTTTATTAATAAAATAAGGAATTTTATCAATTTGGGACCTGAAAGATAGACAAATTATCAATTCGGGACCTGAAAGATGAAACATATCAGTATAGGACTCGAAAGATGAAAAACTGTCAATTAGGACCTAACATTTCATAGGTTTTGATTTATTTAATATTTTTTATTCATTCAATTGCTAATATTTGGGGAAATTTTCTTCACAAAACTTTATTAGTTTAATAAAACTAAATATTATTTAAATTTTTTAAAATAAAAAATAATAATAAAATTTATGAAAATTTAGGTCCTAAATTGATAGTTTTCAATCATCCGGATCCTAGATTGATAGTTTTCCATCATTCGAGTCCTAGATTGATAGTTTTCCATCATTCGGGTCCTATACCAATACATTTCATCTTTGAGGTCTCGAATTGATACTTCGTCTATCTTTGAGGTCCTGAATTGATAAAATCCAATAAAATAAAGAAAAAATTATATGTAAAAATAGCTAAAATTATATGACCTATTGAGCTCCATTTATCTTTTTATAAAACATCATATGATTAGTATGTCATATGAAGTATCCTTAGGAGTGTTCTACACGTCTAGAAGTGTAGAATGAAGGCTTGGAAGGTGATTCTAAGTCCAAGAACAAACTTAGAAGGCAACATGATCGGTTAATCGGAAAATAATCTTTTAGAGGTTATTTGTGTTGATATGGGTTTTTTGTTGTTAAACTCTTGTTAGGAACTTGCCTAAGGAGTTCCTACTGCTTTCAAGAAGTTGAAAGAGTCATCGGAATTGTCACCGGAGTTCAACGAAGCTCGCCAGAGTTCAATCGAGAAGAGTAGAACTTCTTAAAGCCAATTCGAGGTGAGTGGACGGCTTAATTTCTTGTCAATCTTGGGTTAAGTATGAGGTTACCTAAGTAAATGTTATATGTATTCATAATGATGTTTAAAAGAGTTTACACATGAGGTATGCCAAGGTGATTAGGCTTATGTGAACTAAAATGGTGTATTATGCATGTAATTGGATAAAAATGCATATAAAACATATGTGATGTTTTGAATGGCCAAAATGGCATTTATTGATTGTTTAAGACTTAATACATATTGTGTATAAGTTTCAGATCGAATGGAGCACGTGTCGAGGGTCAACAGGCCGTTGACCCGAGATAGAAGGCTGACCGACGGCGGTTTGGGTATTGTGTAGCTGGTCCAGCCAAAACATATGGTGAACCGGCACCGGTCTGAAGGAGAACCGGCGCCGGTTAGGCTACGAGTTTCAATATCCGTTTTTGCTGAAAACGCGTATCGGAGCCTAGTTTGAGGGGGGATCAACCCCGACCATCCTATATATGTATATTTTGCTTGATATTTCATGGACTATGATATTAAAATGCGAAGTCCTAATATTTAATGATTAGATGCTAAGGCCTTTTTCAGCTGTTAGTGATGATATGATACAGACCCTATCTAGTATGATGTGATAGATCATAGGCCGGATGGAGTACCCAGGGAGCGGGTGTGTATGTCCTCAAAACTCGGTTATGTTGGGTGGAGTTCCCAGGGACAGGCGTGCGTCCTCAAAACTCGGTTATGTAGGGTGGAGTACCCAGGGACCGGGTATGTGTCCTCAAAACTTGGATTTAGGGGTGAATTACTGAGGATCGAGCGGTGCCTAAAACTTGATGTTACCGGGAGAGTGGTCTGGTGGCTGAGTAAGACTATCTAACACTCGGTTATATAATGAACCCTAGGTTAGAACGGGAAGGCTAAACAATGGGTCAGCTATGGGGAAAGTCAAGGATTATGTCCACCATCATTTTATTCATTTGATCAAATGACCTATGGGTTAGATATTTTCCAAACGTATATATACTTGTATGTATTTCAAAGACTTGGGGAACATTATAAACATATGTATCACCCTATGTTTGAGTCTTATACTTCAAACGTTAGTTATTCTACATTTAGCCTGCTACTCGCTCGCTATTATATTCACGTACTGACCCCTTCAGGGGGCACTATTTCAAGTGGAAGCTAAAGCTTGCTATCCGCACCTTGCTCGGTGAAGCGATTCCAAGGAAGACGTGATTCGTGTTTCCTTTACTGTTTAAACTACAAACTATGCTCATGGATATTATGTAATGGTTACATTTGTTTTGGTGGCGAGGAAGTCCATGGTGATGGCAGCACTGCGACAGAGGTCGGCGGCGAATTCCGGCGGCGGCAACGAACTCTAGCGGCGGCAGATGACGGCAAAATGTTGGCAGGCCACCAGAAAAAAATCTGGAAGTTTTCAGGTGACGGCAGCCGGAGCTCTCGAGGCGGTGGTGGCCGGAGCTTTGGCGGTGGCCGGCCGCGGTCCAGCAACGGCAGCAGTCCAGGGGCAGCAGTGGGGGTATTTTGGTCCAATCACAAAAAAAAATCTTATTCATGAATGTTTAAACTAATTGATCCTATTTTGAGAAAAAAGTCATGTTTTGCTACTATTAAGGTAAATTTCTCTTTCATTTTTACCCTAATTGAATTAATTAAGTAACCCAATAAATTGCTTCATATTTCTCTAGCATAATCAACGTAGTCTGTTGGTAGCGGGGTAATCCGGTTGCGGCGGCAGCGGCGGTGGAATCCGACGGCGGCGGTCGTTGGCTTTGGCGGCAGAGAATCTGGCAGACTGCTATGAAAAAAATCTGGAGATTTCTGGTGGTTCTATTTCGGAAAAATTATATTTTGATCTTAAGGTAAATCTCTCATATTGTAAGGAGCTTTTTAGTTATTTCATTTGCTTTTAATCACATATTTGTCCTAAATAAAAACAGCTCCTATTTTTGTCCAACTAGAAGTTGGGAGTTCTATTTCGGTCACATCTTTCACTTTTAGAATGTCTTCGGGCAACATTTTACAAAAGTTGCAATTATTGTAAGTTTCAATTTCTGCAGGATGTAGCTTGTTTCATACTACGTACATGAGTGGAAAGAAAATTCCACTCAAAAATAAAAGACTACCATTTTTCTTTCTGATTCATTAACTCTTGATTGATAAAGTTTAAAGCAGGTCTTATTTTAGAATTAAAACACAACTCCTATATTTATTCACATTGTCTACATATTTTCGGTGGATAATATCACTCATTCACTTGATTAAAGCCTTATAGGTGACATATAGTGCTAGAGGAAGCAGTGCAGTGGCAATACCAACATGGGTTTTATATCAGTGGAGGACTTAGGGGGGCCTAGGGGCACCAGTGCCCGCTCCCGGCCAAGAATTTTACTATTAGCGTGTCCTTGCTCTCACAAATCTTTGGGTCTGCCACTGTTTTATACGTAAGTACATACATGAGGGAATGAACTAATGAAGGTACCAATATTTTGAAACGGCACATACTAGTTTGATAGTTTATACATTCAAAGTTTAGGAAAACAACCACTTTACCTATAAAACATATTACATTGTGTGGCTATATGAATAATTTATTTTTAAGTTGCAAGTAAAGTTATTGAAATGCTTTAGAAAAAGCATTCAAAGTATTTTACTACCCTCTCCTCCCCTAATGTAAAATATTTTACATGATACAATGCAAAATGTGTTTAAAAAGTGTCATACACTTTACATTAATCAAGTCAAATAGTATAAACTGGCAAATTATACCGTGGGATCGGTACACCTTGAACATGGTGTGCCGATCCCAAAACTACATCGTTTTTGTTAAAAAAATTACAGAAATCCTCTCTGCTCCTTATCTGCTTCGTCGTTTTATTTTTCTCCATCACTGTTTATATTCTCTTACTCTGTACAACGCACACAATGCTCCTCCCCAATTGTCGTGTAGTGCCTATGGGTCTGCCACAACATAATGAATTTATTTTATGTTTCGACCATTCAGATTTTTCTTTTTGAATGGACATTCGATTTTTCAATGCACTTAGAACAAAATTTATCCATAACAAATAACACAAATTCATTTATTGGTCAAATAAACACATGCATATAGAAAAATGATTTTACTTAAAAACATTTTTATGGTCTTAATATTAAAAACAAAACTTATTACTAGTATATATTTTGAACAATTAAATTTCTTGTTTTCATTGTTTACATTTAATATCATATGAAGTTACATCTTCTTATTCGTGGGTTACATCTATTTATGCATGAGTTACATCTCAATGTATGTGAGTTACACCACGAAATAAACCTCTGTTAATGATCAAACAATGATTTTTTAGTTATATCATTTTTATAGCCCTAATATTAAAAATAAAACATATTCACTACTTACAAAAAGTATTTGGGCAATTAGGATCGATTTTTCATTGTTCACATTGAAATCAACAAGTTAGATAACTTTCATTTCAACTTGACTCAAGTTACATTTCCGATCAACATGAGTTATATCTATTTAAACGAGAGTTACATCACCCTACTACTGAAACACAAAAAAAATCATTGTTCACCCGTGTCTGCTGCTCATGCGTATTTTACCCTTGGGAGCATGGTGCTCATAGTGAGCCGATACCACGGTATAAGAACTCGTATAAACTCCTTACGTCTCTACATTTCAAATGTAAAGTAATTATATTACATTCTATCAAACACAGTTTACTTCAGTGGCAGACGTATGCTAAATCAAAAGTGTTCATGTATGTGAACACAAAAAATTGACTTTTATTGTAAAAATACGTGCATATGGGTGCTAGCCCAAAAAAAATTATAAAATATATTTAAACCTTCGTAATTAATGTCCAAGATCCGCCACCTATTTATTTGTTTATGTGGACTACATAAGTCATTTTTAGAATAGAATATGTTCTCAATTCACATAACCTTTATTGATTATTGACGAAGAATTTTCCCGGGAAAACATATTGCATGTAGTGATAATTTACTGAAAGGGACATTTACATATATATGTAGAAGAAAATGATTTTACTATCTTTTTATTATTACCAAGGTGATTTCCTCAATGTACTGTAGTTCATTTTTTTTTAAAATAACACCTTTTTGGGTGGTGGGAAAACATGAAGTTCTTTTTTGAACAAAAATATGTTAGTCACTCTATGCGAGTGTCAATATAGTGTGACAAACCACCGATAAATGATGAGTCATTGAATATGTCATTTTTGAAAAAGTTTAAAATAAGTCATATTTTTGTCTTTTAAATTTAATTTACTAGTACTAATGAAAAAATGCCTTCTTTCATTTTCTTCTGAAAAGTCTATTTCATTAAAATGCAACTCCGTATTCAAGACTAATATTCCATCAGAGGCGGCTTGAGCATTTTGGAGGCCCCAGACGAAAAATATTTACTATGTACAAATCACTTTTAAAATCAGATAAATTGAATAAAAATCGCCTTATGAAAAAAAGCATATTCAAAGTCCACGATATAATGTTTGTAATATTCAGAAGGATAAATTTTAAAATGCAAACTTATTCAAAACACAAGGCAAACTTGTACTTGTAAAAGTATTAAGAGACTTCAGAGAGAAGAGCTGAAGAGTCTTAGTTGATTCACTAACCAAGGACCCATGTCGACGGCGAGCAGTGAGGCATATATACAGTAGCCGATTAGCGGTTTGTGTTGGACGTTGATGCGTGTTGAGATCGGCTTTTGATAGTTTTTTCCTAACTTTAAGGTGTCATAAGTCTCAATTTTAAGCTCAAGTCATATTTACCGGCCGTTGGTTCGAGTTTTGGTATTTTTGGAGTCAAAATCAGGGAATTTGAGACTGACACCGGTGTTTGAGAAGCAATAGAGACGAGTTGAGAAGCATTTTAGAGTTGATTAGGAGCATTGGAGATCATTGAGGTGTTAAAGTCAAAGTTTTGAAGACAAAAGAGCTCTAGAATTGGTTACGGGATCAAAAGAAGACGAATAGAGCTTGAAAACAACGGTCAAGATGACGTTCAATCAATCGTTCAAGCATATCTTTTCTTAGGAACATCCAAAAAACATGATTCAAGTTTCATATGAAAGCCAACTTCAAGGGCTACAAATCATATGAAGACACCATTGTGAGAATCTGAGAGAAGAAAGGTGAAAACAGACGATGAAGTCAGACAATCTCTGTTGAGACTTCAGAATGCGACCTTCCACCATTTTATTCATATATTTTTATTGGATGATTCAAATCCAGTTTTGAAAGTTGTGTTGGATAGAAGACTTCATTAGCTATAACTTTGATGAAGGACAGGTAGTCAAAAATGAACTATAAAGCTGATTTCTGCTTGCAGTTGCCGCTTAGTGTATTGGCGGTCTGCGAATAACACCTAATACTAATACCGGAGTAGAATTTTTTGGAAGCTCCCTTGTTAGTTGAGGCCCAAGGCAGTTGCCTGGCCTAACTGCCCTCAAAGCCGCCCCTTATTTCCATAACAAAGATTTTTAGTGATATCTTCAATTTTACATTATAGTAATCGTGACAGCGTGCTTATAATAAGTTTACTACTACATAATACTTTTCTTCATATGTTATACGTAGTATTTAAATAATATTTTAAGAAAAATATTGTGCGATTACTTAAAAGAATATCTACTTTAGAACCCAACTTTCAATTGATAGATTGTTGTTAGGGTATGGGATTCGTAGCATAATATCCGTCTGCGACCCATCTTTCAATTGATAGATTGTTCTGAGAATCTGAAATTGATCATCAAGTGCCACAAGAAATTGTAGGTTTCTTTTGAATAATTAGCAGTTTTAGGCCAACAAGTCAAATTGACGTTGGATGTAGGTTTCTTTTTAATAATTATTTTAGAATCCTCAAGTGAATATAGTAGAACTTTGCATGGACATGTATCAAGAAATTTATCCTGCAAAGCTCCATTTTTTTTAAAATATTCATCGGATGTTCAAGAGATGTAAAGTAACTTCACAAAGTTTTCACGTCACAAACTTAATTAAATTGTGTAGGCAAAAATAATTATAATACATCAAACTTAACTTTGAAAGGGTGTAAGATGAACACCACAAACTTGCATATCTAACTTAAGTACCCCAAACTTTCTAGAAAAAGCTATTTTAGCAGCATAGACAAATATTATTTCTTCCAAAAAAGTAAATTCATGTGTTAATTGCATAATTTAAAATATTTTAGAATTCACGAAGAAACAATTAACATTCTAAACTTTATTGCGAAATAAATAATGCTACCCCCAATCTATATAATTGCAACACTTTTGATTTGCTATTTTAAATTATGCAATCAACACTACAAATTTGTATTCTTTAAAAGAAATAGTGCATGATAATGGTGTGAAAATAATTTTTTATATATAATTTAGGGTATTTAAGTTACATATGCAAGTTTGGGATGTTTATCCACATGTGAATATCCTTCGTGACAAAAGGAAGAAAATGGTAATAAAGTTCGTCGTCAAATAACCATCAAACTTTGCAACACAAGCCAGTACAAACCACCTAATGGCAAATCAGTTATAGTGAGATGTTTCGGCCTAATTGAAGACAAGTCCATGTTTGATATTATTGATAAGAAATTAAGAATAGATAATCCAAGGTAAGGGACATAGAATACCATCCACACCAGATAAATGGTTCATCTGCATTACAAAATATATAATGGGTCAATCAATATAGAAAGTTTAAATCAATACGTAGCTTGATGATGAGTGTAATAATGGTGCGCCAAACAAAATTCTGCTAACGATGATGGACACTACATTACTACTCCCTTCACCTCACAAAAATGGTCTGTTTGGAACTCAAAGAAATGTTAGGGAAAGAAATAGGAATGAGGAAAGAATGAAAGCTTTATGAGTTGCGCAACTCTCTCTCTCTCTCACCCTGTGTGTATTGAATAAGATCTTAAAAAATTACAACTGCAGAATTGCACTCTTAGGCTTTTAGCCCCTTACTTTAGAATTGCACATAATCTCTATCTTATATTTTATGCGAATTTCATCTATTAAATTGTAAAAAAGGTAAGTGGAAAGAGTTCAAACGGGCGGAGGGAGTACTTTATTCTTATTACATACTCCCTCTATCCCTTAAAGGTCTTTACGTTTGATCGAAACATAGTATAGTAAAGTAAAAATTGTGTGATAGAGATTTGTGCAGAGGTGAGAGAAATAACTGGAGCTACAAATTGATTGATTAAAAGGAAAAGTATCAAAGTTTTTGGGACATAAAAAATTGGAAATTTGGCAAAGTTATAAGGGATGGAGGGAGCATGTGTGGTCTCTCCTAAAAAGGCACATAAATATATGGCGAACTACTTAATTATTAAATCAGTTGTTCCATAAAGTTATATATACGACTCCATAAATATCAAGTAAGTGAAAAAAACCTACGTAGATGACTAGCACATTTCTAATAAAAAAGTTAAAACCTCTTTAGCGCATTTTAGCTGAGTGGTGAGATGTGTTTTATTCATGCTAAGGTGCTAATTCCGACATGGTGACACCAAGGACCACACATTAACAGGCTAACGACGGTGATCATCAACCAGCAATATTTGGTTCCTTTTGGGAGTTTCATGATCATATTTAGAAGCTCAGGATTGCAAATTGTATCGTACTTCAAGATGTAATAACATCATATAGAATTTCTGTAATCTTCTTGATGATTGCTCATTTTCTTGTAGAGGATGTCATTTCCTTTGTCTCCCTGTGTTCCTTTTCTTTATGACAATACCCTTCCTAAAGAATTTAAGAATTCTCAATTGCATATGAAGTTTGCTCATTTTTCTTTATATGTTGGATGTATTACTATGATACTTCAAATGTATAATACTCGAACCCACTCAAGGAGTCAAGATATGTGTACTTGAAAGAGGCTTTTCTTATTTCTGCAATGTTCACAACAAATAACAATCACATCTCTTCTCTATTATCCAATTGTGATTTTCTTTCACTGAAGAGTCAAGACCTAGGTAGTTAACTCTCTACTCGGTAGTAACTCGGTCAAGGGCCGAGAAACGAGTAGGACCCATTACTAGGGATTACCCTGTGATTACTCAGCCTTGTATTAATTAAATTTGATAATATAGGTGCATGAGATTATAGAAAAGTCTTAAAATTATCTTAAGATGCATAGAAATGAATAAAATGATAGAAATCCTAATGATGGAGTAGCACAAGTCATAACCATTCTAAGTTTTCAAGAAAATCAATCATCTAATTATTTGGTAAGATCTTCCCATGTCCATCCTATATCATCTGATCTTATTAAGTGTAGTATTAGCAAATTCTACACAAGGCTCAGCAGACTGAGGCTTCTAATGGTGTGTGTCAGTGTGTATCGATCAATGATGTGTCATAGTAAACAATCAATATAGTGATATTAATTAAAAGTTACGAAGTATAGTATATATAGTCATACTGGTGAAAATAATTTGGTTATATCAACATATATGTGCATATCAATAACAAACATTCGAGATGGTGATATTTTAAGAACACAAAAAAGAACAACCGGTGAAGAATGACGGGAGGGGGGAGAAGAAGAAATGAGAGAAGGGAGAGGGGAAGATACGAGAAAGAAGATGAGAACTTATTGAAATATCGTAGTCGCAGCTCTAGGAGGATAATCTATGTCTGGAACTTCATTTTAACTTAGTAAGACTGAGTAACTCACCGAGTTGAAAACTTCACCGAGTTGAGAAACTCGGCGAGTAACTCAGAAATAAAACATGGTCCAAGTAGGTAGCTACTCGGCAAGGCCAGCAACCGAGTTGCGAGTACTCGCCAAGTACTCAAGACTCAAGAACTCCGTGACAAAAAATAAGCAACAAAAGCTATCCGTTTCTTGCTCCACAAATAGTTTCAGCACACTACATCAACACATCAACATAAACCATAAACAAAATTCTTTTTTCCAGTAGCATAAAGTAATAATATCCTATACTCTTATGATCTTATCTCCCCCCAAAGAGCAAATATCTTCAAGAGTTTATGTGCAGTTAGCATTCCTTAGAAGCTGGGAAGAATGGCACTACTTTATTTACATAAAAAAAAGATATGCTATACAAAACACCATCACTATGAATAAATGAGGGAAACACATATCAACTTATGACCAGCAAACCAGGCGCTAAGCAAAAGGGATGTTTGGGTGCCTGAGAAAACTAGGAAAAGTTTCAAAAATGCTAAGTATTGCTATGATATGTTCAGCTTTACTTGGGAAATGGAAAGATAATCAAATACACAGAACAAATGGTTTTACTTTCTTCAAAATTGTAAAAATATACTCCGTATTTAAAATCAAACTTATTAAAAGCGACCAAAAGCGCGCTGAAGCGCAAGCGAGCGCATGCTTTGCGCTTGGCTTTTCCGAAGCGCAGCTCCGTGAGAAAGCGCAGCTTTCCGACGCTTTTCCGTCGCTGAGCTTAAGCGCAAAAAGCGCGATTATTATGGGCTTCTCACGAAAAGCGAAGATGACTGTCCAGATGGCTTAAATCCTATTTTTTTTGTTTTTCCGGAATTAGGTTTAACGAACATTGCCCGTTTCTTTTCCCCTCTGCGTCGCACGAACTCCTTACTCCTCTCTCCATCGCCAAAGCCATCCGCACGACCTCCTCTCTCCATCGCCAAAGCCATCGCACGACCTCCTCTCTCCATCGCCAAAGCCATCGCACGACCTGCTCTCTCCATCAGTCCATCCGCTGCTACTCTGCTTTTCACACTGGTGACTGGTCTGCTACTGCCTATCTTCTTCTTTGTTTTGCTGTATTTCTTCTTTGTTCCGCTGCGATTGAACTGCTCTCTCCATCTGCTGCTACTTATTGCTACTTATTGTATTTTAAAGTAGTCTCCCATAGTCCCATTGCACATGTACATTCCATCCCCAGCCTGGGAATGAACAAAGTGCTGATGGTTTTATTATTTGGCTTTTTTTAACAAACTTGCCTGGTTTTAAACATTATACATTTTTGAAACATGTACGTCTAAAGGAAAATGTCGGGAATGCAATCCAAAACGACGGACCCGGCATGGCAGCATGGAGAGAAAGTCTCACAAAACGATTATACTCGTGTTCGATGCATTTATTGTGATAAAGTAACAACTGGAGGCATATACGATAAAGTAACAACTGGAGGCATATACCCCGTCACAAGCAACATCTTGTCGGTGGCTTTCGATGTGTGAAGGCATGTGACAAGTGTCCTCAAGAAGTTAGAATTGCCATGAAAGAGGTTTTGGATGCAAAAAATCAAAGAAAAGAATCTTTGAAAGAGAACTCTTTAGGTCCTGATTTTGATGATGATGATGTTGAGGAGATTGAATGTGAAGATGGTACGAGCGAAACATCAACAATAAAAGGCCCAATGAATTTGTACATCAAAAGTGTTTCAAAAGAACATCAAAAATTGAAAAGAGCAAGAGGGGTAGAAGTAACTCTAGCAACTTGCAAAAAAGAGTTGAGAGAAAAGGCTGTAACTGCATTTGCACGATGGATGTATGAAGCCGGGTTGTCATTTAATTGCGTGAATTATAAGACGCTACAAAGTTTCATTGATGCTGTGGCACAACACGGGCCAAGCATGAAGGCTCCTACTTACCATGAAGTGAGAGTGCCATATCTCAAAAAAGAAGTAGATCATGTGAAAGAGCTTTTTAAACCACATGAGGATATTTGCAACCAATATGGTTGTTCATTAATGATGGATAAGTGGACTGATCGAAGAAATCGGGCGTATATCAACGTCCTAGTTAATTGCTCACTTGGATCGTATTTCATCCAATCAGTTGAAGTAAGTTTGGACACCGTGAATGGGGAGAAAATGCTAGAGCTCTTCGAAATCTTTGTGAATAGGGTGGGAAGTGAAAATGTTGTTCAAGTGATATCAGACAATGCTTCTGAAAATGTCAAAGCTGGTAATTATCTTTTTACACTTCTATTCTTTATCTTTAATATTTTTTTAATTAATTAAAATTATAATAGTCAATTGTAATCGCTCAGGTAAGGATTTAATGGAGAAGTACCCCGCAATGTATTGGACTCCTTGTGCTGCTCATTGCATCAATTTGATGTTCAAGGATATATTTGACCTTAAGCATTTCCAGACAACCTACAAAAGAGCTCTCAAGCTGTCGGTCTACATCCATTCCAAAACGAAGTTGTTGAACTTGTTTAGAAAATTCACCGGCAAGAGAGACTTGGTGAAATTTGCTAAAACACGATTTGCCACGGCTTTCTTGACATTCAAAAGGTTGAAGGAGCACAAGATGAAGTTGATAAAACTTTTTAATTGTGAAGAGTTCCTAACAACTAATTACTCCAAGGAAGAGGCGGCAAAGGAGTGTGGCCGAATTGTGCAAATGCCATCCTTTTGGAATACACTTCATGAGGCACTTAAAGTTGGAGGACCACTTATGACGACACTTCGGTTGGTTGATGGAGATGTCAAACCGGCTATGGGATATGTTTATCCCGCAATGGAGATAACAAAATCAGCAATAGCCAAAGCCTTCAACAATGACGAAACGAAGTGCAAGAGAGTGTTTGAGATAATTGATACGAGATGGACTTCTCAACTCCGTCAACCATTGCACGCGGCTGCTTTCTTCTTGAATCCGGATTTCTTTCGATTTCCAGGTGAGTCACCGGTGTCTTCTACCATTAATTCGACTGAGGTGGTAGCAGGATTTTATGACTGTTTGGAGAGATTGGTTCCAAAATGAAGAACTTCAAACGAAAATCGCAAATGAAGTGTCAACTTGGGAGCTAGGACATGGATTATTTAGCAGCTCATTTGCGAAGAGACAACGAGGTGTCAAGCCCCCAGGTTAATATTTTTTAATCGTTCTATATATTCTTTATTTTAAAAAATTAATACATTAACTTTTTAAATTTATTCTCTAGTTGATTGGTGGACATCATTTGGTGCTAGTGCTCCTCATTTAAAGGAATTTGCGATCAAGATTCTTAGTTTAACAAGTGCATCAGGTTGTGAAAGGAATTGGAGCGTATTTGAACATGTAAGAATAATTATTTAAATGTAAATAAGTAAGATCATTTTCATTTTTACTTTAACTGACTATGCTAACAACAATATTTAAATGCTTAACAGTTACATTCAAAGAGGAGAAGTCGTCTAGAGTACAAGCGCCTCAATGATTTGGTTTTTGTTAAGTACAATAGGGCATTGAGGCGTCGGTGGGAAATGCGTGACTCTATCGATCCAATTTGTTTAGAATATATAGACATGGCAAATGAATGGTTGACGGGTACTCTTGATGATGCAAACGAAGAGTTGGTCTTTGATGATGGAGATACTTTGACATGGGGGGACGTTGCGAAGTTTTCCTGTGTACATGATACACCATATTCTCTAAGACGCAATTCAAAAGGGAAAGAAAAAGTGGGAACTTCCAAGTCCAAGTCCAAGGAAAAAGCCTCCACCCATAGGCTTGTTGATGAAGATGAGGAAGAAGATGAAGAAGATGTTGGGGTGTATAATGATGATAGTGATGACTTCGATGCTTTGGTTATGGATGAAGAAGAAGGGAACATTCATGTGGAGGATGACATTATGGAGTGATAATGCTTCGTAGAGTTGATTTTATGACATTATTATGACATTGTGTGATGGATATTTTCTACCTTTATGTCGCATTATTAGTACTATTATGAGTATTATGACTATTGATGTGTTTTTGACTTAAATATGCATTGGAATATTTTATATTTGTATTTTTCTATAGCCATCGTTTTTTGTGTAAAAGCGACGCTTCGCTTAGCGCTTTCGCTTTTTATAAAAGCTCTAAGTTCTCGCTTTTGGTCGCTTTTCGCTTAAAATAAGTTTGTTTAAAATTCTTAATCTCTATACAAAATGTTAGCCAGGTGAACATTGGTGTCCCCGCAAAGAGAGAGTTTGGAGAAGGGCTACACCACAAGGGTGTACAGGGTAAAGCCCTCTCTTGACAATTTTTTACCAGAAACCGCTCCCAATATTTGAACCACTGCTAGGTCACACAACAAAACCTTAAGGGGTCGTTTGGTTCAGGGAATGTCAAATTGCCACGGGAATGTCATATTGCTGGGTTTGTTAGATTGATGGGAATGTATCCAATTTATTCTCATTTGTGTTTGGTTAAGATTAAGGGAATGTGATATTAATTTACTTGGTTGAAAGATATCTTATATTGCAGATATAGTGAATTACTTCAATGCCCTTTAAATATTTTATCTTAACACAATAAATCTATTACAACCTACATCAAACCTAATTGAATTATTTTTAAGTAAACTACATTCAAGTTATTCATAAAACTTCTTTTCAAATTAAAGAAAAAATGATCAATTTTGCCATTAAACTTTGAAATCCACTCATCAAAACTTAAATAATCTATAAGTCTTATAAAATAAATATCTTAAAAAACTTAAATGTTAAGGAAAAAAGAATTATGAAAATAACAAGAATAGACATTCAAATATAATTAAATAAACATACTCCATCTGTCCCAGTAAAAAGGTTGTCACAATTTACGATCGACTGACCATAAAATTAACTGATCTCTTTCAATAATAAGATTATTTTTTAGTCAATAATATTTACATATTTAGAAACTATATTAAACGTTTTATAAAATCGCACTATATAAAGAAATTAAATGAAAAGAGATAATTAATTGAGGGTATTTTTGAAAGAAAATTAGACCATCCCCGGGAATGTAAGATGGTGGATGGTTATAAGATTCTCCTCCATATTACATTCCCGAGAATGTAACTTTTCCGATTTTTTCTCAAACCCGTGAACCAAACATGGGTATCTGACATTCCGTGCATCACATTCCGGCCTTCATGTGAGATTATCCAAACCAAACAGACCCTAATGGGTGTACCAAGACACCCTTTCAAATTTCTTAGTCTCTATAGTAAAAGAATAATTAAATAAATAGCATCAGATAAATACCTCCTTCATCCCAATTTGATTTGAAAAAGTTGACTCATAATAATTAAGGAATCGGGAAATCACTCTGTGACCACCAAAATAGGAATTTTGTAAAACAAATTGGGAGGGAGGGAGTATCTAAAATAAACTTAGGGGTAATTGATGCTTGCACTTCGAGTTTGGGTCGTATTTTTATATATTTATTATTTATACCCAAAACATTAAAGTTCACATCCTAGTTTCTCTTCCAAATTGGATTTTGCATCCATCTTGAGCAGAATTTTTTAACTCCGGACTTTAAAGAATTTGAAGGTGCAAACTCGAATGTGGATGAAAACATGGAGTGCAAAGCTTTAGCCTATTTTTTAAGATAAGCTAAAACTTAGTAAGCTTTTGATATCTTTTTTTCCACAAAATTATCATTCACCTGGAAATCTAATTAAGTTTTAGCATATCTTGTCTTTCCCCCAAAAAATTCTTTCATCCAAATTCCTTTATGTTTTCTATCATACGGAGTATTTTATTTCCTGATAATCCTATTAAATCCGGGTTCCAAACGATCATAAGAGAATTTTAGTGAGAAAGAAAAAAGAGTGAAAGTAAGATGACCTTTTGAGAGATGAGTGCTCTCAGTGGGAATGAGAAGCAGATGAGGTGGAGTGAGAATGAGGAGCATAGATCTTGTTGTAGGCGGTTTCGCCGACGAGGTAGATGCCGAAGGCGACAAGGGCGATGCCAAGGCCCGGAGTGGCATGGCGGAACTGATTCGACAGCATCGGGTGTTTCCTCCACGCGTCCCTCCTCCTGAAGAACTCCCCGGTCGGTCCAAGCGGCTTCGCCATATTCCGTCCGATGATTCGCCTCCCTGAGCTCGCTGATGTTTACTGTTATGAGATAAATTGTCTGACTGGTGAACTGGATAGGCTCGGCCCTTATAATAATGGGCTTGGCCCTTATGATAAGAGTTATGCTAGAGGTACAAACACTTTTACAAAAAATCTTTAAAAAAATGTATGTGTCATCATCACATTATTTAACACATCACATCACATTTACAACACTTTTACATCAATGTTAATTAGAATAGTCACATCATTTGTTTGTAAGTTTTTTTGTAAGTGTGTTTGTACTTCTAGCATTTTTCTTATAATAATCATCTTGATATTCCACTGTCACTTGGCAAACATTGGATCATTTGAAAATTAAATTGTACTTGTCCGTTCTATTGGACTTTGCTAACTTTCCATTTTTTATTGTTTCAAAAAACTTTATCACTTTTCGATTAAAATAATTAATTCTTGGTTCTACTCATTTCTCTTTCTTTTGCACAAACATCAATCACACGGTTTTTTATTTTTCTTATTTCTCACATACTTTCAAGTTGGCAAAGTCCATCGTGATGGATGTAATATTAGGGCTGACATTTTGAACCAAAAACCGAAAACCGAACCGAAAATAATCGAACTGCATTGAAAAAAAACTGAACCGAACCGATAAATTTCGGGACCCGAAAATCGGGACCCGAAAAAATATTGGTTCAGAATCGGTTTATATACTGAAATTATCGGTTTGGACCGAACCGAAACGATTTTTTAATGATAATAATAATAAATATTATTAGTAGTAATGACGTTTACAAATGATATAAGTTCCGTTTGCGTGAAGTGCAAACGTATTGGAGGCTTTAGGCCTTTAGCGTGTTGGTTATGCAGCGCATTGCCTTTTCAAGGCGTCACCGGTTCGAGTTTTCCTGGCGCCCATTTTGTTTTATTATTTCTTTCCTTTTTTTTCCTCTCTCCACAACTTGTCCCACACCGAAAAAAGAAGAGACTTACTCCTCCAAAGACATCTATATAAGAAGGGCTCTACTTGAAGTGAAAATGGTGACTAGTAAGTCCCTCAATCCGGTGATTTTGGATTTAATAGCAAGATATATTAGGCTCAATATTTTAATAGCAAGATATATTAGGCTTGGTGGGCTCAATATCCTAAAGCCCAGATATATTCGGCTTAATGGGTCGAATGCAAGTTCATATTTATTCTTGTTTATTATATTAATCGGTTTATTTCGATTTCCGACAAACTGACCCGAAAAATCAGTTCCCAAAAACTCAACACCCGATCCATGATCGGTTCGGTTTCGGTTGTTGTAATTTCAGAAACCGATATTTCGATTCGGTTCGAAGATTTGTTGGATCGGTTCGGGACTCGAACCGAATCCAACTCTATGTAATATTATTTTAAAGGGAAAATTAAGGACGAGAAGTAAAATTGTGTTGGAATTCCATATTAAAACTGTCTTATTTTTGTTCCTTGATTAAAGTAATCAAGAGAGAATATAATTAAATATCTCAAACTTTAATGTGTTGTGTAATAAGTACTGCATATGTATTATATATATCTCACACTTTATATAAAAATTATTTTCGCACTATGATATTATGATTTTTACAAATACAGAGTTATTGAAATAATTAAATAATAATTTCAAATACTCTAAGTTTTGTTAGAATGCAATTAACATTCTAAAATTTCATTTGTGAAATAAATAATACTATGTATTACATCGAGTACAATTTAATTTTAATTGCATCCTCATCGATCAATATTTCGTATATTTTAAATTATGTACTTAATAATATCATAAAATTATTTTTGTGAAAAAATATGTTTATGGTGCTAATATAACATTTTATATAAATTTTGAGTATACTCCCTACGTCTCTATATAAAAGTATCCATTCGTTTCTCACCCACACCTGGCTCTTGCCAAAATTTTTAATAGAAAATTTGACGCTGAGGGGCTTTGAACCCTAACAAAATTGTGAAGCACTACTAACAGTGTATCAACTAGGCAAAATGTCTCATTGTGTCAAAGTCTACTTCGACATGTATATGTATACTTCAAAGTGTATATACATACACTATTATTTATAAATGTAAATGGATTTGTGATTATAATAATAACTACGAGTATATATATTGATGTTATTATATTATAGGGAGTACTGATAAACTAAATAGTATTTGTGAAAGACTCATAACATCTATCAATATTATTTATATTTTTAATATATAAATACTATTTTCACATATTGTCCATTGAATTCTAAACGTATTTTGAATATTTTTGAAAACTTATATGGTTTTGCTCATTAATTTTATTTATTTATTCTTATAAGAATTATTAGATTTTGAATGAGGATAATTTTTGACCATATAAATTTAGTCTAATATATAAGTAACTATATTTATGTTTACTTTTGCACTAAATAATGACCCGTTTTCTTCACTGGTTGACCATGACCCACTAAAAATTAAAAAAACATCTTAAAACATTAAAACAAATAAAAATAGATAAAGCACATAACAATATAAAAAACATGGAAACTTTTCCCTCATTAACATTTTTTTTATGAAAAATTCGGGTTAGAAGCCAGGTCAAGCTAAAAGTGGGCATAATAAAAAAGAAAATGAAAAAAATAAATATGAGAGAGGAAAAGTGAGAGTGAATTGCTATTGTTGAAGGTCACCTCTAGTTGTTTTGACTCAATTGATACTTTTTGGGGATTTTTTACAAATAGTACAAAAATACAATAGATTTCAAAAAAAAGACTGCAGCAACTTGTACGACCTAATTTAAATGAAGTGACAACAATACCTTCAATTAAATATTAAAGGACAACCGCCTAATCCATGTGCTCATATCCTACAACATGAAGTTGGGACTGCAATATAATGCTCTCATCCACCTAAAACATCATCGTCAAAGTCAGCGAGCGCGTCTGAGCCAGCGAGCATATCCGCCTCAAACATCAACAACCCGCCGTACAGTACGAATAATCAATCGCAATCCCACTCATTCATACTATACAAGACGTCTTTGAATACCATTTACACACAGTTCATCCATAAACAAACATAATGTAAAACATTCATTTAAAACAGCGGAAACATAAATTCAAGTGTTTAAGCCACACTTGGCATCATCAGGCATACAAGCCCCCAAAATAATTATTTAGAAAATAATATCCATGAGCATTATCATAATTGTTTTGAAAACGGAAACAGAGGAAGCACAAACCACGTCTTCTCTCTTAGAATTCCCCGAAGCAACGGGTGATGGTAGCAAGCTTCAACTTCTACCTGAAACTGTGAGTTGGCCTCCCCCGTGAAGGGGAGGTCAGTACTTTGAAGCATTTGAAAAGTACAATGACAACTACACTGAATATAATCAATGTTTCAATTCCTTAAGACCCTCAAATAGAGTGGTATCATAATATAATTGATAATTCATATTTGCCACTTATTATCTCTATAATAAGTAAATTCATTTATTTGTCGGCAGACGACCCTTCTTATATATTTCCTTTTCATTCATCATTTGTACAACCCAACCTGTGGGTCTTATTATTTCTACGGGATTTGCTACCGTTGTCTGAGACCTCATGAGGCTCTCGGTTCGGATTTCATCATCCCGCCCCTGGACTCATACCCATCATCCCGTAGGAAGGTAAGGCCCTTCGGGGTCCTATCTTATGTGTTACCGCTGTCGGAGCCTAGTTAGGTCTTCGATTCGGATTCCCTCTTAACCCGTGATCATGATGCCAGTCCATGCTATCCAACCCCGCTCTCTAGAATCGGGAAGGGCCATAGTCCTTACTTATTCCCATAATTCAACTGGCTATCCCCAAGGACTACCGAACATGTCCGTAGGCCAATCCTATATCTAGGATCAATTTATTGTTCACTTATCTTGGGCATCCCTTAAGGCCTACCCCTAGTATAACTTAAAGTTCATATCTACCTACCTTAAAGCATCTCTTAAGACTACTTAAGGCATAACATTTCACAATCCAACCATAGGATCAATTTTAGCAACATTTCACTTTAATGCCCAACTAGTATATTAATACTAGTCCAATTAATTCCAATAAAACCAAGTTCTCCATTCATGGTCATTTATAAAATGCTCAACTGATTTTCCATTGAAAATATCATCTTTATATCAAAATACAAAATATCACTTTTAATAATTCATATATTCTTATATGAAGTAAAAAGTATATTTCAACATACATTTCATAGTTAATTCCATTATCAAGTCAACATACTCATAACACATGATCATACACAATTTATTTTTAAATTTGTATATCATGCTCCTTTTCTTATAGACAATAGTCTTCTCATTCTTAAGCATTATTAATCATTAATAATCCATAAAAACACATTTAATTACCTTATGTAATTTCATGAAATTAACTCACTAATTATAAGCAATATAGTCAGTCATCTTCACCTTGTGATGTGCTACAATAGTTGCCTTTGTTAAGCCCTTCAATCAATCCCCGTTCTAGGCCGATTGAAAGTGGAAAAACTGGACATCAGCCAAAAGCCGGGCGTCTTTCGTGAAATCCGGGCGGAGTTCGTGGCCTGCAGTTACGGGCAGCCTGTTGTTCTTGGCGGTTTCCGGTGATTTTGACTCCTATCGATTCACCAACTCTTCTAAGTTAAATACCACCACTTTATATCAATATTTTACACTTTTAAACGTGTAGAACTCATGATTTAATCCACCATATGATTTCTTAAAAATCATACACAACAAAACTAGTTAAAAGAACTATTAGTTCTTACCTTGATTTCTAGCCTTTTTGTGTTGGGTTTTCTTCCCTTCTTGCTTTCTCCTAGCTTGAGCTCTGTGAGAAGCTTTCATAGAGTTCTCTCTCAATGGTTTGGTCGAGTGGATTGCAAGAGGATAGGGGGAAAGTATTCCTCCTCAATCAAATGGAGTAATAATGCAATAATAATGCAATGGGGCTGTGGTTTTGTCTCCAGCCACCCTCTCATTTCAAAGTCCCCACATGCCATGCTTTGATGTCCCATTCCCATTATTTAGAGTGTACAACACATGTGAGAAAAGTCTCAAATTGATGTAGGGAGTTCCTCCCAATTATTCCTGCTATTTCTGACAGGTTGGGTCAAAATAGTATTTGAGTTGCCCAAGTATTTTCCTCAACTTTAGTTGGCATTTTATCGGGCTTCTAGAATTACTATGACAACCCAATTAAATATTTGGTAGCCCATTCTCAATATTATGGGCCCAATAAATAATTTAATTAATCACCCATTAATTAAATAAATCATTCTCTTGCGCACGAAATTATTCGTTAGGAAATTCAAATACATACTGAATATTAAATTCAAGTACATCCGTGTGCGGTGTCACATCTTTCCCTTGTCAAAGACGTTGCCTTTCAAGATCTTCACCACACTGCAGGGCGGCAACTGGTGCGAGGACATGGTCCCCCAGTTCACTTCCACGCTCTACCCCTTCAATGCAGCTCCCGACGTCATCACAAAAATCAACGTAACAATTCTTCCCCGACACCCATTTAATCAATCCCAAAAGCCTCTTTTCGATCTCACTCTTACTTGGATGGAATCTCGATCAACAAAGCTACTGAAATGTATTTCTATTTTTATGCAAACAACATGGGGATGTGGAAAACTATTGTCTTTTAATGACATCTAGTTTAAAAATTAGTCGTTGCTTATAAATTGGTACGGAAGGGAGTGGTGTGGTTTTTAAGAAAAGTAGAATTATGTGGTTGGTAATGAGTTGATAAAGTGGAAATAAAGTAAGAATGAATTTGAACCACACAAATGTTACCAAATATGGTATGAGACAATAATAAAGGGACATCCAAAAATGAAAAAATGAGACAATTATAGGGGGACGAAGGGAGTAATAAACTTCTTGTGCTTCATACAAGGGAGTTTTTCAAACCTAAATGTCTTAGTCAAAAGAGATATTTGTTGAGAAATATTATTTTGGAATCAGACATTAATTATATAATACAA
This sequence comes from Cuscuta europaea, assembly GCA_945859875.1. Lineage (NCBI taxonomy): Eukaryota > Viridiplantae > Streptophyta > Magnoliopsida > Solanales > Convolvulaceae > Cuscuta > Cuscuta europaea. Next base: position 1,483,494 of record CAMAPE010000019.1, on the reverse strand, counting down.
GTCAATATCTAGACAGTAAAGATAAAATAAACATGAGTCATAGTTGATCTTTACAAATTGAATGCAAATCGTCTATGACATAAAATACGATGATAACACATATAAACACCAATACATTTTAAATTGCATGACAGTAAAACTTATTCCTTATATCTTTTTCATTGAATGTCCATAAAACAGAATGACAAAATGAAAAATAAATTTGTAGTGAACATTTGTGATGTAGAAAAGTTCGTATAGGTTACAAATCCATATTAAACTGGTAATAAAGGTGGATAGTTAAAACATGTGGGACACCAATTGTTAGAGATCCAAATTAAGTCGAAGATTTTAGTGACGCATGACGAAACATAGTTAGAGTACTTGTAGGAAGAAGTGGGATGCTAATGTAATTTGATATAGACAATGTATATAAACAAGTGAGATAGCCATTAAACACACAATAAGAAGACATTAATTTGGAATATGTTTGCTAGTTAAGAATGAACATCAAAAGTACATCAATTGAAATGCCAAAAACCATGACAATTAACATATGTTTCGACGCCAACAAACCGTGGTAGTTAAGAACAACGAGAGAGAAAAGTACAACTCTTTTAAATGTTATTCTGGGAAATACAAATTTGAATTAATAGAATATTATCAAACTAAGAACTACGGATCAGGATAGGATTCTTGCAAGTACAAGGGACTCCCCACGATGATACCAAAGTCTCAAATATCTTTAAATCCTGAGAAGTTTTGAGTAAAACATCCCACATTGTAGTATCCCTAGGTTTGAACCAACGACGTTATATTTTCTTCTTCTTCCAAGAGTAAATCGTCATCCCCACAGGGTGGGAAATACACTAGTTGCATACCCTGAGTAGTATCCTTGTTGTTCTGAAACAGACCGATCTAGTTTTTTAGGGGGCTTCATTAGTTTCTGGTTCACGACTTTTGTCGAACACTTTATACGCATCAGTTGAACCCTCATTCCAGCAAATTCTTGGACTACTGATACGTTTGTAATTTCCATGTTTATGTTTGTATTTTTAATTAGCTTTGATTGATTTCTACCTTGGAAATTACACATTTTTGGTGTAATAGTTTAGTTTGTTAAATACTTGTAAATTGTTTAGATTAGGTTTATTCTGAGCTCAAACAGGTCTATGACCACTCAAAGGACAGTTGGTGAACCCCAAAAGTGGAAGGAAGGTGCAAAATCACAAGACAAAATGAAGATCCTCATTTTTGGTCTATACCCGGTCGGGTATACCTATACCCGATCGAGTATCTTGTTGAAATTTCAAATCGGATCGGATCCAAAGAAAAAGGAACATGCAAGGAAGATTTTGACCACGATCGAGTGTCTATACCCGATCGGGTACACCGACACACCCGATCGGGTATGCCTTCGATTTTAACCCCGAATTCGATCGAGTATACCTCGAATCTGACGTTTTACACATACCCGGTCGGGTACCATGTATATACCCGATCGGGTACCCGAACTACATTCCCAAAATCCTATAAATACACCCCCTTCCCTCCACAATTAGATCACCAATTCACATATACTTCTAAGCTCAGTCTATAATAGTTCTTTCTTTATATTTTCATCATGTTTAGTCTCCAAATGAGGAGCTAAACTCTTCCATCTTGGTTTTGCTACTTTGAAGCTTAATGATTTGTAAGTTGTGAGTTGTTTTCTTTAATCTTCTTCCTTGAATATTAAATACTTGTAAATTGTTTAGTTTGTTAAATACTTGTAAATTGTTTAGATTAAGGTTATTCTGAGCTCAAACAGGTCTATGATCACTCAAAGGACAGTTGGTTAACCCCAAAAGTGGAAGGAAGGTGCAAAATCACAAGACAAAATGAAGATCCTCATTTTTGGTCTATACCCGGTCGGGTATACCTATACCCGATCGAGTATCTTGTCGAAATTTCAAATCGGATCGGATCTGAAGACAAAGGAACATGCAAGGAAGATTTTGACCACGATCGAGTGTCTATACCCGATCGGGTACACCGACACACCCGATCGGGTATGCCATCGATTTTAACCCCGAATTCGATCGAGTATACTTCGAATCTGACGTTATACACATACCCGGTCGGGTACCATGTATATACCCGATCGAGTACCCGAACTACATTCCCAAAATCCTATAAATACACCCTTTTCCCTCCACAATTAGATCACCAATTCACATATACTTCTAAGCTCAGTCTAGAATAGTTTTTCTTTATATTTTCATCATGTTTAGTCTCCAAATGAGGAGCTAAACTCTTCCATCTTGGTTTTGCTACTTTGAAGCTTAATGATTTGTAAGTTGTGAGTTGTTTTCTTTAATCTTCTTCCTTGAATATTAATTACTTCCTATTGATATCCCATATTAATATTTTGAACATTACTTAAAGGATCAACTAGTTTGGTTTCATATATTAATTATTACTAGAATCAATCGGTTAATACGCTTGTTATTAATTCGGTTCTTTCAACGGTAGTAGACTTGGATTATTAATGCATGCTTCTCATGGTTAATAATCTAAGGGGAATTAATTATATTGATTAAACCAATAAACCGCTTGTGTTGAGGTTATCAAATCTCAATCGTTTTCATCTTAAGTTTATTGCTACTATCGGGTTAATATACGGCGCGTGTTCTATATTGACTCGGTAGTAAGTTTTATTAATGAACGCATCTCGTTATTAATAACTACCCTCGATGAACTGGATATACTCCTCGATTGAGTATTCGAGAGGAAGATAGTTAAAGATATAACCGGGATCGACGAACATTTCGTTAAGTGGATAAAAGCAAAACCAAATCTTCATATCTAATTAAGTAAAACACATAGGTCGTTCATCTTAGTGTTTAAATACATTTAAAGTTGATCAAACAAATCTAAACCCCCCCTTATTACTACTTATATAAAAGAAAAGTATTTCTTTCTCTGTGGATATGAACCTTACTTCACTATACTACGTATTAGTGTTCTATTGATTAATTATTTTGAGTGCATCTCACGACAAAGTGCACGTCAACTACAACCGGTGGTATCTAGTTCACCAAAAAGAAGATCAAAGAACTATATGAAGTAGAAAAGCAAAAATTGACATTGGAAACTAAAAATAGATAAGAGAAACGCTTTGAAGTGCAATTTCAAGGTCAAAATGAGAATTCAAACTTGAAGATGACAAAAGTGATACATCATATATAAACGAAATTTGTTTATACATGAAAGCATCAAACAACAACAAATTTTTAGAAAAAATGTGTAACATATAAAACTTACAGACAAGTGCGGACATTAAATAGTCCTTAAACAATCATAGATAGATATTAAAATCCAATAAAAGGAAGTATATGAAATTTGGAACATAACATGTAACTTCTAAAATTAAAGCATGTGCCTTCTACTTTGAAACATATAACTTCCGGAAAGCATCATTGAACGAACAGTCCAAAGGCAACCATCATCAACACAAACAACATGCAATACTTTGGGGTTTGACGTCTTTGTCTTATATTGAAAATGATGTGTAATTGCAAACATCTTTAAATCGTAATTAAAGGGTTTTATTTTAATATATAGCATGTTTGATGATAATGGCTCATGAATTTTGCAGAATTTTACATTCGAAGTACTTACATGCTCCATGGTTCCAGATTGCCCCCTTCCCAGTCATCATCGAGACAGATCTAACTCTAAAATTCAGCTAATCTGCTACGTTTTCTGTAATCATGTTCATTAACTTAGTTCAATATAAGTTTTCCTTTGTTCAGTAAATTAGTTTTAACGAATTATAATAAAAAATGGAAGGTTCGTTCGATCAAGGAAATTACTAGAATTGTGAAGATCAACGTTTGAATAACAATTCAAGTACGACTATGTAACCCGAATTTGTCCGCAATTGTTAGAGCATACGGATGTAATTGAAAGTCGAATTCATACGAAGGTGTCGAACGCGGAACAGTGAAAACATTCCATGAGAATGCTGAATAAGGAAGAAGGATGGAGCGTGAAGCTTATGGTCGTTAATTAGCACCATGCCGTTTTTAATTTGGGGGAAATCTAATAAATAGCTGGAGGGGTACAAGTCAAAATTTAAAATCAAGTTTCCTAAAATACAACTAAATAAGTGACACGTACGGGAGAAACAATTACAGGTCTTCTTTTTGTAAAATCCGTATGAATTGATCCTACGAGGAGCAATTTTCTCATATTTTTTAAAAAATAGATGGGCTTATATGATGTTTTTATAGTACATGATTTATGTGACCGATTTGCAATCGTACAATGATGTATTTGACTCTTTTTCAAAAATCAATTTAAGAAGTATAGGATATGCGGAGTTGCCTACGTTATACTAGGTCGGAGATAAGTTAGAACTATTCTGTGAACTACTAGTAATTCATCTTGGTAGATTCTACGGTACCCTTAAAGTACCGTACCTTTGTCCACATGGACCAATCAGAATAAAGTAGTTGAATTATTTAAATATAAATTAAAAATGATGTAATGATTTGAACCAATCAAGTGAGTGTAGGTACGGTACCCCATTTTTAAAATGAATATGAAAGTTGTCACCATTCATCTTTACAAAATTCACAATTTCCTATTTCATGCATTCATCCTTGCTAAAAAGGGAACAATTTTAATGACATTACAGCCGTCCTCGGTTTCTTATCTCCCACTAGCTCACCCCACTCATCAGTAACTCTTTTTTCGATTTCTCACACGATCGCCTCCCTTTTATGTTCCGTATCAGTGGGTATCACATGAAAACCAAATCCGTCAACCATGTCCTTTCTTCAGATCTCCCTTCCAAAACCCCCCTTCTTCTTCAAGACCAAACCTCCAAAACAATATACAACCACATGTTGTCCCAAGAATCCTTCAATTGTACCCACCCCCACTGGAAAGTTCATTTCTTGGAGACGACCCCATTCAAGAATCACTCTCAGTGCAGTAGCAGCAGAAAATGACGATGTATACATGTTATATGTATACTTTCTTAATTTGTTTTAAAAAGTTTGGGATTTTCATCAAATTCAATATATCAATTGATTTTGCTCATCAGCGAAGCACAGATTATGTGACGAAAGAGAATAGTGTTTCCGTGATTTTTCTTGCAGGAGGGATGGGCAAAAGAATGGGCGTAAGTATAAACTAAAACATTGTTAGTGTGGGTTATGCAACAGGATGCACCAAATATCCGTACCTTCATCTAGATGATAATATTTTGTGTTTATAGGTGAGCATGCCAAAGCAGTACCTTCCACTTTTAGACCAACCAATTGCATTGTACAGGTACTTAGAAAATTATTACTCAATTTATTAAATTGTATGAGCTGTTGATTTATGGTTTTTTGCTTTTCTTCAAATTTTCATGCAAAGTAAAAAAGAATTGATATGTTATTCAAAAGCCTTGGTAATTGGTATAAGTTGACCGGGATAAATTTATTATATTAAGATACTTGAGTTGATAACTAATATGGAGTATGTGATTGGTACAAGAAGACTCATAGATTAGCAGTTGAGAAGCTATTTCTACTTGTATCTCTCTGTATTTTATGGTTTGTTGGCTTGTTTCAGTTTCTACACCTTCTCCCAGTTGCCTCAAGTGAAAGAGATTGTTGTGGTTTGTGATCCATCTTATAAGGATGTATTTGAAGGTATGGAGGTATTGTTTTTTTATTCAATCAATTTCGTATTGTAACTTTCATGGACAAATTAAATACAGTTTGATGTCTTGCTCTAAAAAGGTTGGGAGGTCGTAGGTCTAGTTTGTTAGTGATATTATTTCTCTTTTCCTGCTCCATTTGATATTTTGCTGATGGTTCATCAGAGTGTTTTTCGTGTGTGTGCAGATGCAAGAGAAAAGATCAAAACTAAATTGAAATATGCATTGCCTGGAAAGGAGAGGCAAGATTCTGTATATAGTGGATTTCAGGTATGTGGTTACCTCTAATGAGATACTCTTTTAAATTATGTGTTGATTATTTATATGAGTGACCATTTGCCAATTTTTATTATGTGCTCATAATTTATAGAAACAACTCTGATCTATGAATGTTCTAATGGAAATTCCTGAAATTTAGTGCAACTTATATTTTTTAGATGTCACTCACCAAACAACAACATCACCCCATTGCCGCAAAGGCTCCCACCAACAGTGGGGTAAAAGGGTGGGATGTATGCAACCTTACCCCAGTAGTTATACTTAAACTTCTTCTCACACACTCGCACTGTGTTTCTTGTATAATCTCAATGTCATTCATATTATGTAATGTTTTATGTTATGTATCAGGCTGTTGATGTGAACTCTGAACTCATTTGCATCCATGACTCTGCAAGACCTCTAGTACTTGCAGAAGATATTGAGAAGGTTTGATCATCAAGGGTTTGCTTTGTTTAATTTTCCCGTTTTATGTTTTTCGAAATGATGTTTTGTTTTCAAAATATAAAACCTACCTCATATTCGGTAAGTCACTTTTGCATATATATGATTTATATTGTTCCCTCCAGTCCTATATAAAGCCTTAGTACATCTCCTCCTTTTGTTGATTCTTTGCAGGTTTTAAAGGATGGTTTGCTTGTTGGGGCAGCCGTTCTCGGAGTTCCGGCTAAAGCAACAATCAAAGAGGTATTTTTAATGACAATATACTCTTGGCTCAATTAATAGCATTTAGATTTAGAGAGCGTAATTTCTCTGGAAAAATCTTAAAAGGAATGAAAGCGAAGTTGTTTACTTATGATTTAATTGATCATTAATTCATTATGGTTTTAGCCGATGCTTGAATTTTCTCTGCAATGGCTGTGCAGGCAAATGATGAATCGTTTGTTGTGAGAACTCTTAACCGGAAGACCCTCTGGGAAATGCAAACCCCACAGGTTTGACCCCATATTAGAATCTTTTGACTACATATAATTGGTAAATGTCATCTCGGGTGAAGCCAGTCAATAATTTCTCCAGTTTAGGTCATCAAGCCGGAGTTGCTCAAGAAAGGGTTTGAGCTTATCAATAGGTAATCCTTTGCTACCACTTTTTTCATCCAAAACATGTTTTCAATGTTAATTTTGACTAGAATTTGAGCGCAACATAAATTCTAAACAAATTTACTTAAATAGGAGTCGTTACTGTAATGTTTTGGCATTACTAAGTTTTAAACACGGTAATATTTTTCAAACTTGATAGTCATGACTCCTATTTAGAGAACAAAAACATTGTACTCCTATTTTGAAATTCCAAAATGTTTTTGCTCCTATTTCGGGAATTTTTCCTAAAATTCTATGATTATATCGAATTCATAATCCGAATATGCTTAATTATCTAACAACAACCATTTAAATTTACATATTTAAAAAGAAACGTATGAAAATAGCATCTAAAACTAAATCAATTTCATCCATTTTAGCCAATGGAGTAAATCTGGAACTGCTTTTCTTCATTATCAACTAATCCAGCCAGTAGTTAATTTTGGTTGAAAAACATGGCGATGAGGAAAATCTAAAGCCTACTGAACAGCCCCTGAAGTTTTTTTCTGAGCGTCATTGCTAGGTTTAGAATCTGTTAGAAACTCGTTGTGAATAATTGAAACAGGTTACCTAGGGAGGGTCCTGATAGGTCTATATATAATCAAGAGAGTTTCCAAAATACAACAGAATTCCTAATTTAGATAAACTATTACACCCCCTCAAACTGTGCGGGAGATACAACGCGCATGTTGTCTTTTAAAAAATGAAACTGTTGACTAGACAAACTCTTAGTAAAAATATCAGCGAGTTGAAGATGAGTAGGAACATATTTAACTACTAAATCTCCACGGGCAACTCTCTCTCGAACAAAATGATAATCAATCTGTATGTGTTTGCTCCGAGCATGCTGAACGGGGTTAGCAGTCAAATAGGAGGCGGAGATATTATCACAAAATAGCTGAACTGGCTCGCGAACAGGAAACCCAAGCTCAAAGAGAACAGACCGAACGTGTATGGTGTCCTGGACAGTGTATGCAATGGCACGATACTCTGCTTCAGTAGAGTATTTGGACACAGTGGGCTGCTTTTTAGACTTCCATGAAACAAGATTCGGTCCTAAAAAAACAGCAAATCCAGTGGTGGAGCGAGAGCTATCAGGACACCCAACCCAGTCAGCATCAGAATTGGCCAAAATACACAGCGATCGAGCAGATGACTGAAGCCACAATCCATGATCAAGAGTGCCCTACAAATATCTGAAAATGTGCTTGACCGCAAGCATATGAGTAGTACGAGGAGCATGCATAAACTTAGACACTAAATGAACTGCATAGGTAATATCAGGCCGTGTCAAAGTTAAATACTGTAATGCACCTACCATACTGCGATACTCAATGGCATCAGCAAAGAGTTCACCATCTGTGAGGGAGAGAGTAGTGCGAGTAGCAAGAGGAGTGCGAACAGACTTAACAGTGTGTAAGTGAAAGCGATGTAGGAGATCAGAAACATATTTATGTTGAGAAAGAAATAGACCTGTAGGACTCCTGACAGTCTGAACACCCAAGAAATAGTGAACATCACCCAGATCTTTCATAGCAAATTGGGAAGCAATGAGGCTAATGAAAGAATTAACAACGGAAGAAGAATTTTCAAACTTCCTAGTCACCCTATGCAAACTCGGGCCAAGTTCGGAATTTTCAAACCCAAAACAATTTTTAATTTACAAACGGTTGTTATTTCAGCTGATCCTACTTGTTTTACTGAGGCACATAAACAGTTAAAATGGCGTGAGGCTATGGCTGAAGAATTTAATGCTCTTATCACTAATAATACTTGGGATTTAGTCCCATTCGACAACTTATTCATTCTGATGTTTGGCAGTCCCCTGCTACTTCTGCCAACAAACTTTCTCCTCGTTCCGTTCACTGTGTTTTTATTGGCTATGCATCTGGTTATAAATGGTATCGTTGTCTTGAGCCTAAAACTGGTAAGGTTTATGTTAGTCGTCATGTTAGATTTCTTGAAAATGTTTTCCCCTTTCAGTCTCTAAGTGTTGTTCCCTCTGAGTCTGTTTCGCAGCCTCCATCAGATTTTTTCCTAACTAATACTCTTCGTCCACCACTTATATCCTCTCCCCCTAGACATTTTGTTGAGATAAGTCAACAGTCTGAGCCTTCTGCCACTCTCTTATCCCCAACCCATAGTGTGCCCAGCTCTAGCCAAGACACCACACCAGACTCCCATTCTCCACCTACGGCCCCACCTCTTGATCACCTCGACAAACCATCATCCAGCCGCCACTCCATCCCAATTATCCTCTCTCCAGTCACGCTCACTAACCCACCAACCCCATCACCTTCACGACCAGCCAACCTCCATCAGTCCAGCCTGTCTCAAAGTCTTTTCCCTTCACATGGTATCAGAGCCCAAAACCTAATTTTTTTCCTCACTTTCTTCCGCGACCGCAGCTATGCAGAGCGCCCCTTCATCCCAGGTTGTCACACCGGCAACATCGTCCAGCGCCAAGACCACCTTTGCTTCCTCTGTCTCGGTTTCTGCGACCATAGCCTCCTCCATGACGGAAATTTCATCTGGCGCCGAAGTCTTCTCCTCGTCGCAGCCACATGTGGTTCCCTCTCTGTCAACATCTTCTGCGTTGTGGGCATCTCCCCATTTTTCCAGAACCCACAGCCACCTTTTCCTTGGCAGACTGCATCTCCTTGGCACCTCCCACATGCTGGCTTCTCTTCGCAGCAGGCTTTGACCACAATTCCTTCAATTGCTTCTGGGATGTGGGCCTCTCCTACTGTTACTCCTCTTTTCCAGCATCAATCCGCTGCTTCTCCATATCAAATAGCACCACAGCCGCAGCAGTCCGTTCTCCCACCCCCAGTGCAGCCCGGGTCACTATTCTTTGGCCCCACATTCACAGGCTCCCCAGGGATTGCTAGGCCACCCGAGTCATCTATCTTCGGTAGTCCCATGGCCTCTTTGGTACAATCTCTTACTCATATCTCTAATGTCAGCCAAATTGTGACAATTAAATTAAAGGATGTGGAAGATTATTTAACTTGGCGGACTCAGTTTGAATCGTTTCTAGTTTCTCAAGGTTTATTTGGCATGCTTGATGGGTCTATTCCTGTTCCTCCAATGTATAATGTTGATTTTAATAATCATCAAGTGCCTAATACTGAGTACTATCATTGGCTAAGGGTAGATCAAACTATCCGTTCTTGGTTATTTGCTACTCTTACTCGTGATGTTTTAGTTGATGTGCATGATGTCAAACACTCCTTTGGGATCTGGAATAGGCTACAAACTAGATTCATGTCTGCTAGTTTACCCCGTTGTATGGAATTGAAGCGTCAGTTAACTAATCTCAAAAAGAAGGAAAATCAGTCTATGGAACATTATCTCCAGGATATAAAAAATTTGGTTGATGCTCTCGCTGCTGTTAATTCCCCAGTCTCGGATAAGGAGTTATTGGAGTCCATTCTTCGGGGTTTGGGTCCTGAATATGAATCATTTGTTGGCACAATTATGCTTTTCCCCGACAAATTTCCCTTTGATGTGTTACAACCTCGCCTAATGGAGGCCGAACAACGAGTTATATTCAATCGTCACCATGCTTCCACCAGCCTTCATCAGGCATTTGGAGCTGCTGTTGGCAACCAGCCGCACCAGCCCGCATATGCTCCGCGCGGTAGGGCCAGCCGCGGGAGAGGCGGCCGTGGTCGTGGCGGTCGTGGCAGGGGGCGCAATCAGTACGGGCAGCCCCACTTCGGCCCGAATGGACACCAGCCACATCTCGGCCAGCAAGGTGGCCAGCACTCTTCCGGTCCGCAGTTCACCGGCCAGGTCCCACCAGCGGCCGGTTTCGGCCAATCACAGCCTGGCGCACACCTTCCACGCCAGACCACTTCAGGTTCTGCTAGTATATCTGTTTTGTCCACTTTAAATGCTAATCCCTATTTTATTTGTGATACTAACTCTGGCTATGCAAGCCTCCCATCGACTGATGGAATTCTTGGGTCTGTCCCACCACCTATTGTTTGTCAAATCTGTTTTTCTGCAGGCCATTCTGCCCTCCATTGTCCTTCTCGTTTTAGTCAAGCTTCTGTTGCTTTGATGGTTCCTGGTGGTGACACAAATGACAATTTATGGTATCCCGATTCTGGGGCATCTGCTCACATGACTCCCACAGAAAGGTATTTTAGTTAATAAATCCCCTTATACCGGATCCCGTTCTGTTAGTGTTGCTAATGGTTCTCAGCTTCCCATTGCTAATGTTGGTGATATTAATTTATTTTCCTCTAGTCGTTCTCTTGTTTTAAAATCTGTTTATCATGTGTCTCATATAAAATTTAATTTATTATCCATTCAAAAACTTTGTGTTGATAACAACTGTGTTGTAATTTTTGATAAAAATTCCTTTTTTGTTAAGGACAAAATTTCGGGGGCGGTCCTTCAAGCACCCAGTAAAGGTCATCTTTATCCTGTCAGCCTCAGTCGTCCGTCTCCTCTAGCGTTATCTTCCATCACCACTTCTGGCCCTGTGTGACATCGTAGATTAGGCCATTGTGACAATTCTATTTTACGTAATTTACTTAGTCAGCAGCATATTTGTAGTAGCTCTAGTTTTTCCCATGATTGTATTTCATGTCGTTTAGGTAAATCTCAACGATTACCTTTTTCAGATGCTACTCATAATTGCTCTGATACCATGTGAATAATTGAAACAGGTTACCCTAGGGAGGGTCCTGATAGGTCTATATATAATCAAGAGAGTTTCCAAAATACAACAGAATTCCTAATTTAGATAAACTATTACTCGTAACATGCAATGAAGAAAAGGAAAACAAAAAATTGGTTCAAAAGTTGTGGTTATTATTTTTTCAAACTCATGTTTTCCTCTGTATTAATTTATTTTTATTACATAAAAACTAAAGATTCTAAGAAAATCTTGGAAAAATTAAAAAAGATAATCATTATTTTCCTTGGCATTTTCTTATGCAATAAGTAAACTTTACTTCGCACTTCCATGTCTTTTCCCTAACATTTTTTCGGGACCCAAATGTAGCAGGGAAGGCCTGGAAGTGACAGATGATGTATCAATCGTTGAGCTCCTTAACCATCCAGTCTATATCACTAAAGGCTCTTACACTAATATCAAGGTAACCCATCCCTCCAGAATAATTGCTGCCTTGTGGGACACATTCTCGTTGATCCTATAACGGGAATAACAGAGCCAAAGACGGTAAAAATAGACTTTCCAGAACTGAGCCATTTTTCTTTGTGCTCAGACTTATGTGTATACTTGCAGGTTACAACCCCTGATGATTTGTTGCTAGCTGAGAGAATACTGCACACTTCAAATTCGCAAAGCTGATTTTTCTTGTTGTACCATCCAATATTGTACATGATTTTATTCAGAATTGTTTGGTGTACACATTTTTATACACGCTTTATACATTTTTTCTCTCATGAACAATCAGCTCAAAATTCTCGACAACTTCTACATTTTTTGACGGATTGCTTTGATGCCGACAAAATGTAGGGTACGTCATACGTGAACAAAAAACGTGTGCAAATGGCATTAGAAAATGGAATGAATAATGTAATCAACACCGTGTACTTAACAGGGAAAATAAACCAAACAGTATACTTAAAAATTGTGTATAAACTGATTTTAAACTCTCTCAACGTTAGCCCGTTCGTAAAATGAAAACCAAACAAGGCCAATCTGAGATGATTTTAAACGCACCGCCATTTAATCAAACTTATCATTTCTTCACTAAAATGAAAACCACAACTTTAACCTAAGCATGATAACACCCACTCCTAAATGCAACTTCATAGTGCTTGAACCTTCGTCATATGCATATGCGACCTGTATAAACAAAAGCACAATCTTAAACAATTTTAAACTTAGCACCAAACAATCAAACTTGCGCTGTGAAAATAAATCAAACAATAAACTTTACAAACTTTTATATATAAACTGATTTCATGTTCTCTACATGCTAGTTCGTCTAGATTGTCGAGTATATATGAGTGAATTTCGGAGACTAGTAAATAGTTGTTTAAGTTGTTCGGAAGAAAGTTCTCAGGTATTAACTCAAAGAGTTTAATCAACTACCATTTGTCTCAAGTTTTGGTGGCCTTCGCAAAAATATAAAACTGCCCTCCCAAAAGTATGAGTTAAGAAATTAGTTTCAAATTACTGTTCTTTCTTCACTGCTTTTAAATGTAAAATTAAAAAAAGGTAGGCATAATATAGCTTAACTGAAAAGAAACTCATGATTCACAAGAAACGAAGTATAATCAGTGTTGTTTAGGAGTTTTCAGCTTAAAAGTAAAAGAGCTCCCAGTTTGAAACAATTAAAACCAAACTAAGCCAATCCGAGATGAGTTTAATCACACTGCCTAATAATCAAACTTAGCTCGAGAATGCCCACTTCTAAATCCAGTTTAACAATGCTCGGAGCTTCATCGTACGCGTCTGCGACCTATATAAACCCAAACACAACAAGAAATTAATTTGAAACACACCGCAAAGCAATCAAACTTACGCAGTGAAAATAAATTAGACAATAAACTTAACAATTTTTTATATAAAATCTGATTTCTGATCCTCCAGATGCTTGGCCATCTAGATTTTTGAGTAAACACGAGTGAAATTCCGAGACTACGAAAGAGTTGTAAAGTTGTTTGGAAGAATCTTCTCGGGATCTTTATACTACCTTCAAGAATTCAATTAACTACCAGTTATCTTAAGATTTTATGGGCTTTGGAAAAAGTTGGTAGAGACCAGGCATCACTACCATTATTCTTTCACAACTGCTTTTAAATGTAAAATTTTAGAAAAGGTAGACATCAAGCCCAACTAGAAAAAACTCATGATTTGTAAGACACGAAGTATGATCGGTGCTGTTTGGGAGTTTCAAAAAGAGCATATAACACATCGAAGTATATATAACCCTTTGGTTGGTCTAGCAACAAACAATACAACACAGAAGAATAATGACTTCAACTTGCAACTATTTACAAAAGTAATTTAACAAAAACTATTCATTCCTTTAACTTTATCGATAGAATAACCCTGCTGCTTGTAGTAATACTACCTCATAGTGCTTTAACAAAAACGCACCGCCAATTAATCAAACTTATCATTTCTTCACTAAAATGAAAACCATAACTTTAACCTAAGCATGATCACACCCACTCCTAAATGCAACTTCATAGTGCTCGAACCTTCGTCATATGCATATGCGACCTGTATAAACAAAAGCACAATCTAAAACAATTTTAAACTTAGCACCAAACAATCAAACTTGCGCTGTTAAATAAATCAAACAATAAACTTTACAAACTTTTATATATAAACTGATTTCATGTTCTCTACATGCTAGTTCATCTAAATTGTCGAGTATATATGAGTGAATTTCGGAGACTAGTAAATAGTTGTTTAAGTTGTTTGGAAGAAAGTTCTCAGGTAATAACTCAAAGAGTTTAATCAACTACCATTTGTCTCAAGTTTTGGTGGCCTTCGAAAAAAATATACAACTGCCCTCCCAAAAGAATGAGTTAAGAAATTAGTTTTAAATTATTCTTCTTTCCTCACTGGTTTTAAATGTAAAATTTAAATAAGGTAGGCATAATATAGCTTAACTGAAAAGAAACTCACGATTCAGAAGAAACGAAGTACAATCAGTGTTGTTTATAGGAGTTTTCAGCTTAAAAGTAAAAGAGCTCCCAGTTTGAAACAATTAAAACCAAACTAAGCCAATCCGAGATGAGTTTAAACACACTGCCAAATAATCAAACTTAGCTCGATAATGCCCACTCCTAAATCCAATTTAACAATGCTCGGAGCTTCATCGTACGCTTCTGCGACCTATATAAACCCAAACATAATCCGAAATTAATTCAAAACACACCGCAAAGCAATCAATTTTACGCAGTGAAAATAAATTAGACAATAAACTTAACAAATTTTTATATAAAATCTGATTTATGATTCTCCAAAGGCTTGGCCATCTAGATTTTTTAGTAAATATGAGTGAAATTCCGAGACTAGGAAAGAGTTGTAAAGTAGTTTGGAAGGAGGTTCTAGGGATCTTTATACTAACTTCAAAAATTCAATGAAGTACCATTTATTCTTTCACAACTGCTTTTAAATGTAATATTTTAAAAAAGGTAGACATCGAGCCTAACTAGAAAAAACTCATGATTTGTAAGAAACGAAGTATGATCAGTGCTGTTTAGGGTTTTCAAAAAGAGCATGTAACACATCGGAGTATATATAACACTTTGGTTGGTCTAGCAACAAACAATACAACACAGAAGAATAAGGACTTCAACCTGCAACTAATTACAAAAGTAGTTTAACAAAAACTATTCATTCCTTTAACTTTATCGACAGAATAACCCTCCTGCCTGTAGTAATACTACCTCACTTCGAAAAAACTATCCCTATTAACTTTAGGATTCTGAATATCTAGTTTCCTTATGAATTCTGTTTAGAATAATGTACAAATTTTAGTTAAAAACAATAAATTACAGGGATGATATAACTTTTCATCAAACAAGCTTAAACTCAGAATATAAAAAAAAACTAACACTTGCAATAAAAGCTTTCATGTCAATTACTACTAAAATAAAATTAAAAATCGCAACACTTACTTAGTCTAACAATCACCCACGCCGCCAACCAACTTCAATTTCCTCGAAGCTTGATGCTACGCTTCTTGTGTGTGACCAGTGTGTAAAGCCAAACAAACCCCGAACTGGTTTTTTAAAAAACTTAACAGGGAAAATAAATCAAACAGTATACTTAACAAAATTGTGTATAAACTGATTTTAAACTCTCTCAACGTTAGCCCGTTCGTAAAATGAAAACCAAACAAGGCCAATCTGAGATGATTTTAAACGCACCGCCATTTAATCAAACTTATCATTTCTTCACTAAAATGAAAACCACAACTTTAACCTAAGCATGATAACACCCACTCCTAAATGCAACTTCATAGTGCTTGAACCTTCGTCATATGCATATGCGACCTGTATAAACAAAAGCACAATCTTAAACAATTTTAAACTTAACACCAAACAATCAAACTTGCGCTGTGAAAATAAATCAAACAATAAACTTTACAAACTTTTATATATAAACTGATTTCATGTTCTCTACATGCTAGTTCGTCTAGATTGTCGAGTATATATGAGTGAATTTCGGAGACTAGTAAATAGTTGTTTAAGTTGTTCGGAAGAAAGTTCTCAGGTATTAACTCAAAGAGTTTAATCAACTACCATTTGTCTCAAGTTTTGGTGGCCTTCGCAAAAATATAAAACTGCCCTCCCAAAAGTATGAGTTAAGAAATTAGTTTCAAATTACTGTTCTTCCTTCACTGCTTTTAAATGTAAAATTAAAAAAAGGTAGGCATAATATAGCTTAACTGAAAAGAAACTCACGATTCACAAGAAACGAAGTATAATCAGTGTTGTTCAGGAGTTTTCAGTTTAAAAGTAAAAGAGCTCCCAGTTTCAAACAATTAAAGCCAAACTAAGCCAATCCGAGATGAGTTTAATCACACTGCCTAATAATCAAACTTAGCTCGATAATGCCCACTTCTAAATCCTGTTTAACAATGCTCGGAGCTTCATCGTACGCGTCTGCGACCTATATAAACCCAAACACAATCCGAAATTAATTTAAAACACACCGCAAAGCAATCAAACTTACGTAGTGAAAATAAATTAGACAATAAACTTAACAAATTCTTTATATAAAATCTGATTTCTGATCCTACCGATGCTTGCCATCTAGATTTTTGAGTAAATATGAGTGAAATTCCGAGACTACGAAAGAGTTGTAAAGTTGTTTGGAAGGAGGTTCTCAGGATCTTTATACTAACTTCAAGAAATCAATTAACTACCAGTTATCTTAAGATTTGATGGGCTTTGGAAAAAGTTGGTAGAGACCAGGCACAACTACTATTATTCTTTCACAACTGCTTTTAAATGTAAATTTTTATGGGAGCCAACGAAGTATAATCAGTGTTGTTTAGGAGTTTTCAGCTTAAAAGTAAAAGAGCTCCCAGTTTGAAACAATTAAAACCAAACTAAGCCAATCCGAGATGAGTTTAATCACACTGCCAAATCATCAAACTTAGCTCAATAATGCCCACTTCTAAATACAGTTTAACAATGCTCAGAGCTTCATCGTACGCGTCTGCGACCTATATAAACCCAAACACAACCCGAAATTAATTTGAAACACACCGCAAAGCAATCAAACTTACGCAGTGAAAATAAATTAGACAATAAACTTAACAAATTTTTATACAAAATCTGATTTCTGATCCTCCAGATGCTTGGCCATCTATATTTTTGAGTAAATATGAGTGAAATTCCAAGACTACGAAAGAGTTGTAAAGTTGTTTGGATGAATCTTCTCGGGATCTTTATACTACCTTCAAGAATTCAATTAACTACCAGTTATCTTAAGATTGTATGGGCTTTGGAAAAAGTTGGTAGAGACCAGGCATAACTACCATTATTCTTTCACAACTGCTTTTAAATGTAAAATTTTAGAAAAGGTAGACATCAAGCCCAACTAGAAAAAACCCATGATTTGTAAGAAACGAAGTATGATCAGTGCTGTTTGGGAGTTTCAAAAAGAGCATATAACACATCGGAGTATATATAACCCTTTGGTTGGTCTACCAACAAACAATACAACACAGAAGAGTAAGGACTTCAACTTGCAACTATTTACAAAAGTAATTTAACAAAAACTATTCATTTCTTTAACTTTATCGATAGAATAACCCTGCTGCTTGTAGTAATACTACCTCATAGTGCTTTAACAAAAACACACCGCCAATTAATCAAACTTATCATTTCTTCACTAAAATGAAAACCACAACTTTAACCTAAGCATGATAACACCCACTCCTAAATGCAACTTCATAGTGCTCGAACCTTGGTCATATGCATATGCGACCTGTATAAACAAAAGCACAATCTTAAACAATTTTAAACTTAGCACCAAACAATCAAACTTGCGCTGTTAAATAAATCAAACAATAAACTTTACAAACTTTTATATATAAACTGATTTCATGTTCTCTACATGCTAGTTCATCTAGATTGTCGAGTATATATGAGTGAATTTCGGAGACTAGTAAATAGTTGTTTAAGTTGTTTGGAAGAAAGTTCTCAGGTATTAACTCAAAGAGTTTAATCAACTACCATTTGTCTCAAGTTTTGGTGGCCTTCGAAAAAAATATACAACTGCCCTCCCAAAAGAATGAGTTAAGAAAATAGTTTTAAATTATTATTCTTTCCTCACTGGTTTTAAATGTAAAATTTAAATAAGGTAGGCATAATATAGCTTAACTGAAAAGAAACTCACGATTCAGAAGAAACGAAGTACGATCAGTGTTGTTTATAGGAGTTTTCAGCTTAAAAGTAAAAGAGCTCCCAGTTTGAAACAATTAAAACCAAACTAAGCCAATCCGAGATGAGTTTAAACACACTGCCAAATAATCAAACTTAGCTCGATAATGCCCACTCCTAAATCCAAATTAACAATGCTCGGAGCTTCATCGTACGCTTCTGCGACCTATATAAACCCAAACATAATCCGAAATTAATTCAAAACACACCGCAAAGCAATCAATTTTACGCAGTGAAAATAAATTAGACAATAAACTTAACAAATTTTTATATAAAATCTGATTTCTGATTCTCCAGAGGCTTGGCCATCTAGATTTTTTAGTAAATATGAGTGAAATTCCGAGACTAGGAAAGAGTTGTAAAGTTGTTTGGAAGGAGGTTCTAGGGATCTTTATACTAACTTCAAAAATTCAATGAAGTACCATTTATTCTTTCACATCTGCTTTTAAATGTAATATTTTAAAAAAGGTAGACATCGAGCCTAACTAAAAAAACTCATGATTTGTAAGAAACGAAGTATGATCAGTGCTGTTTAGGGCTTTCAAAAAGAGCATGTAACACATCGGAGTATATATAACACTTTGGTTGGTCTAGCAACAAACAATACAACACAGAAGAATAAGGACTTCAACCTGCAACTAATTACAAAAGTAGTTTAACAAAAACTATTCATTCCTTTAACTTTATCGACAGAATAACCCTCCTGTCTGTAGTAATACTACCTCACTTCGAAAAAACTATCCCTATTAACTTTAGGATTCTGAATATCTAGTTTCCTTATGAATTCTGTTTAGAATAATGTACAAATTTTAGTTAAAAACAATAAATTACAGGGATGATATAACTTTTCATCAAACAAGCTTAAACTCAGAATATAAAAAAAACTAACACTTGCAATAAAAGCTTTCATGTCAATTACTACTAAAATAAAATTAAAAATCGCAACACTTACTTAGTCTGACAATCAACCACGCCGCCAACCAGCTTCAATTTCCTCGAAGCTTGATGCTACGCTTCTTGTGTGTGACCAGTGTGTAAAGCCAAACAAACCCCGAACTGGTTTTTTAAAAAACTTAACAGGGAAAATAAATCAAACAGTATACTTAAAAAAATTGTGTATAAACTGATTTTAAACTCTCTCAACGTTAGCCCGTTCGTAAAATGAAAACCAAACAAGGCCAATCTGAGATGATTTTAAACGCACCGCCATTTAATCAAACTTATCATTTCTTCACTAAAATGAAAACCACAACTTTAACCTAAGCATGATAACACCCACTCCTAAATGCAACTTCATAGTGCTTGAACCTTCGTCATATGCATATGCGACCTGTATAAACAAAAGCACAATCTTAAACAATTTTAAACTTAGCACCAAACAATCAAACTTGCGCTGTGAAAATAAATCAA
Organism: Cuscuta europaea; assembly: GCA_945859875.1. Taxonomy (NCBI): domain Eukaryota; kingdom Viridiplantae; phylum Streptophyta; class Magnoliopsida; order Solanales; family Convolvulaceae; genus Cuscuta; species Cuscuta europaea. Next base: position 1,463,649 of record CAMAPE010000019.1, on the reverse strand, counting down.
ACAATAAACTTTACAAACTTTTATATATAAACTGATTTCATGTTCTCTACATGCTAGTTCGTCTAGATTGTCGAGTATATATGAGTGAATTTCGGAGACTAGTAAATAGTTGTTTAAGTTGTTCGGAAGAAAGTTCTCAGGTATTAACTCAAAGAGTTTAATCAACTACCATTTGTCTCAAGTTTTGGTGGCCTTCGCAAAAATATAAAACTGCCCTCCCAAAAGTATGAGTTAAGAAATTAGTTTCAAATTACTGTTCTTCCTTCACTGCTTTTAAATGTAAAATTAAAAAAAGGTAGGCATAATATAGCTTAACTGAAAAGAAACTCACGATTCACAAGAAACGAAGTATAATCAGTGTTGTTCAGGAGTTTTCAGTTTAAAAGTAAAAGAGCTCCCAGTTTCAAACAATTAAAACCAAACTAAGCCAATCGGAGATGAGTTTAATCACACTGCCTAATAATCAAACTTAGCTCGATAATGCCCACTTCTAAATCCTGTTTAACAATGCTCGGAGCTTCATCGTACGCGTCTGCGACCTATATAAACCCAAACACAATCCGAAATTAATTTAAAACACACCGCAAAGCAATCAAACTTACGTAGTGAAAATAAATTAGACAATAAACTTAACAAATTCTTTATATAAAATCTGATTTCTGATCCTACCGATGCTTGCCATCTAGATTTTTGAGTAAATATGAGTGAAATTCCGAGACTACGAAAGAGTTGTAAAGTTGTTTGGAAGGAGGTTCTCAGGATCTTTATACTAACTTCAAGAAATCAATTAACTACCAGTTATCTTAAGATTTGATGGGCTTTGGAAAAAGTTGGTAGAGACCAGGCACAACTACTATTATTCTTTCACAACTGCTTTTAAATGTAAAATTTTATGGGAGCCAACGAAGTATAATCAGTGTTGTTTAGGAGTTTTCAGCTTAAAAGTAAAAGAGCTCCCAGTTTGAAACAATTAAAACCAAACTAAGCCAATCCGAGATGAGTTTAATCACACTGCCAAATCATCAAACTTAGCTCAATAATGCCCACTTCTAAATATAGTTTAACAATGCTCAGAGCTTCATCGTACGCGTCTGCGACCTATATAAACCCAAACACAACCCGAAATTAATTTGAAATAAACCGCAAAGCAATCAAACTTACGCAGTGAAAATAAATTAGACAATAAACTTAACAAATTTATATATAAAATCTGATTTCTGATCCTCCAGATGCTTGGCCATCTAGATTTTTGAGTAAATATGAGTGAAATTCCGAGACTACGAAAGAGTTGTAAAGTTGTTTGGAAGAATCTTCTCGGGATCTTTATACTACCTTCAAGAATTCAATTAACTACCCGTTATCTTAAGATTGTATGGGCTTTGGAAAAAGTTGGTAGAGACCAGGCATAACTACCATTATTCTTTCACAACTGCTTTTAAATGTAAAATTTTAGAAAAGGTAGACAGCAAGCCCAACTAGAAAAAACTCATGATTTGTAAGAAACGAAGTATGATCGGTGCTGTTTGGGAGTTTCAAAAAGAGCATATAACACATCGGAGTATATATAACCCTTTGGTTGGTCTACCAACAAACAATACAACACAGAAGAATAAGGACTTCAACTTGCAACTATTTACAAAAGTAATTTAACAAAAACTATTCATTCCTTTAACTTTATCGATAGAATAACCCTGCTGCTTGTAGTAATACTACCTCATAGTGCTTTAACAAAAACGCACTGCCAATTAATCAAACTTATCATTTCTTCACTAAATTGAAAACCACAACTTTAACCTAAGCATGATAACACCCACTCCTAAATGCAACTTCATAGTGCTCGAACCTTGGTCATATGCATATGCGACCTGTATAAACAAAAGCACAATCTTAAACAATTTTAAACTTAGCACCAAACAATCAAACTTGCGCTGTTAAATAAATCAAACAATAAACTTTACAAACTTTTATATATAAACTGATTTCATGTTCTCTACATGCTAGTTCATCTAGATTGTCGAGTATATATGAGTGAATTTCGGAGACTAGTAAATAGTTGTTTAAGTTGTTTGGAAGAAAGTTCTCAGGTATTAACTCAAAGAGTTTAATCAACTACCATTTGTCTAAAGTTTTGGTGGCCTTCGAAAAAAATATACAACTGCCCTCCCAAAAGAATGAGTTAAGAAATTAGTTTTAAATTATTATTCTTTCCTCACTGGTTTTAAATGTAAAATTTAAATAAGGTAGGCATAATATAGCTTAACTGAAAAGAAACTCACGATTCAGAAGAAACGAAGTACGATCAGTGTTGTTTATAGGAGTTTTCAGCTTAAAAGTAAAAGAGCTCCCAGTTTGAAACAATTAAAACCAAACTAAGCCAATCCGAGATGAGTTTAAACACACTGCCAAATAATCAAACTTAGCTCGATAATGCCCACTCCTAAATCCAAATTAACAATGCTCGGAGCTTCATCGTACGCTTCTGCGACCTATATAAACCCAAACATAATCCGAAATTAATTCAAAACACACCGCAAAGCAATCAATTTTACGCAGTGAAAATAAATTAGACAATAAACTTAACAAATTTTTATATAAAATCTGATTTCTGATTCTCCAGAGGCTTGGCCATCTAGATTTTTTAGTAAATATGAGTGAAATTCCGAGACTAGGAAAGAGTTGTAAAGTTGTTTGGAAGGAGGTTCTAGGGATCTTTATACTAACTTCAAAAATTCAATGAAGTACCATTTATTCTTTCACATCTGCTTTTAAATGTAATATTTTAAAAAAGGTAGACATCGAGCCTAACTAAAAAAACTCATGATTTGTAAGAAACGAAGTATGATCAGTGCTGTTTAGGGCTTTCAAAAAGAGCATGTACACATCGGAGTATATATAACACTTTGGTTGGTCTAGCAACAAACAATACAACACAGAAGAATAAGGACTTCAACCTGCAACTAAGTACAAAAGTAGTTTAACAAAAACTATTCATTCCTTTAACTTTATCGACAGAATAACCCTCCTGCCTGTAGTAATACTACCTCACTTCGAAAAAACTATCCCTATTAACTTTAGGATTCTGAATATCTAGTTTCCTTATGAATTCTGTTTTGAATAATGTACAAATTTTAGTTAAAAACAATAAATTACAGGGATGATATAACTTTTCATCAAACAAGCTTAAACTCAAGATATAAAAAAAACTAACACTTGCAATAAAGGCTTTCATGTCAATTACTACTAAAATAAAAATAAAAATCGCAACACTTACTCAGTCTGACAATCACCCACGCCGAAAACCAACTTCAATTTCCTCGAAGCTTTATGCTACGCTTCTTGTGTGTGACCAGTGTGTAAAGCCAAACAAACCCCGAACTGGTTTGTTTAAAAACATGACTGGGAAAATAAATCAAACAGTACTGAAAAAAATTGTGTATAAACTGATTTAAAACTCTCTCAACGTTAGCCTGTCGTAGAATGAAAACCAAACAAGGCCAATCTGAGACGATTTTAAACGCACCGCCAATTTATCAAACTTATCATTTCTTCACTAAAATGAAAACCACAACACTAACCTAAGCATGATAACACCCACTCCTATATGCAACTTCATAGTGCTCGAACCTTCGTCATATGCATATGCGACCTGTATAAACAAAAGCACAATCTTAAACAATTTTCAACTTAGCACCAAACAATCAAACTTGTGCTGTGAAAATAAATCAAACAATAAACTTTACAAACTTTTATATATAAATTGATTTCATGTTCTCTACACGCTAGCCCATCTAGAATGTCGAGTATATATGAGTGAATTTTCAACTTAGCACCAAACAATCAAACTTGTGCTGTGAAAATAAATCAAACAATAAACTTTACAAACTTTTATATATAAACTGATTTCATGTTCTCTACATGCTAGTTCATCTAGATTGTCGAGTATATATGAGTGAATTTCGGAGACTAGTAAATAGTTGTTTAAGTTGTTCGGAAGAAAGTTCTCAGGTATTAACTCAAAGAGTTTAATCAACTACCATTTGTCTCAAGTTTTGGTGGCCTTCGCAAAAATATAAAACTGCCCTCCCAAAAGTATGAGTTAAGAAATTAGTTTCAAATTACTGTTCTTTATTCACTGCTTTTAAATGTAAAATTAAAAAAAGGTAGGCATAATATAGCTTAACTGAAAAGAAACTCACGATTCACAAGAAACGATGTATAATCAGTGTTGTTCAGGAGTTTTCAGTTTAAACGTAAAAGAGCTCCCAGTTTCAAACAATTAAAACCAAACTAAGCCAATCCGAGATGAGTTTAATCACACTGCCTAATAATAAAACTTAGCTCGATAATGCCCACTTCTAAATCCAGTTTAACAATGCTCGGAGCTTCATCGTACGCGTCTGCGACCTATATAAACCCAAACACAATCCGAAATTAATTTAAAACACACCGCAAAGCAATCAAACTTACGTAGTGAAAATAAATTAGACAATAAACTTAACAAATTTTTTATATAAAATCTGATTTCTGATCCTACCGATGCTTGCCATCTAGATTTTTGAGTAAATATGAGTGAAATTCCGAGACTATGAAAGAGTTGTAAAGTTGTTTGGAAGGAGGTTCTCGGGATCTTTATACTAACTTCAAGAAATCAATTAACTACCAGTTATCATAAGATTTTATGGGCTTTGGAAAAAGTTGGTAGAGACCAGACATAACTACCATTATTCTTTCACAACTGCTTTTAAATGTAAAATTTTAAAAAAGGTAGACATCAAGCCTAACTAGAAAAAACTCATGATTTGTAAGAAACGAAGTATGATTAGTGCTGTTTGGGAAATTCAAAAAGATCATGTAACACATCGGAGTATATATAACACTTTGGTTGGTCTAGCAACAAACAATACAACACAGAAGAATAAGGACTTCAACCTGCAACTAATTACAAAAGTAGTTTAACAAAAACTATTCATTCCTTTAACTTTATCGATAGAATAACCCTCCAGATTGTAGTAATACTACCTCACTTCGAAAAAACTATCCTTGTTAACTTTAGGATTCTGAATATCTAGTTTTCTTATGAATTCTGTTTAGAATAATGTACAAATTTTAGTTAAAAACAATAAATTACAGGGATGATATAACTTTTCATCAAACAAGCTTAAACTCAAGATATAAAAAAAACTAACACTTGCAATAAAGGCTTTCATGTCAATTACTACTAAAATAAAAATAAAAATCGCAACATTTACTCAGTCTGACAATCACCCACGCCGAAAACCAACTTCAATTTCCTCGTAGCTTTATGCTACGCTTCTTGTGTGTGACCAGTGTGTAAAGCAAAACAAACCCCGAACTGGTTAGTTTAAAAACATGACTGGGAAAATAAATCAAACAGTACTGAAAAAAATTGTGTATAAACTGATTTAAAACTCTCTCAACGTTAGCCTGTCGTAGAATGAAAACCAAACAAGGCCAATCTGAGACGATTTTAAACGCACCGCCAATTTATCAAACTTATCATTTCTTCACTAAAATGAAAACCACAACACTAACCTAAGCATGATAACACCCACTCCTAAATGCAACTTCATAGTGCTCGAACCTTCGTCATATGCATATGCGACCTGTATAAACAAAAGCACAATCTTAAACAATTTTCAACTTAGCACCAAACAATCAAACTTGTGCTGTGAAAATAAATCAAACAATAAACTTTACAAACTTTTATATATAAACTGATTTCATGTTCTCTACATGCTAGCCCATCTAGAATGTCGAGTATATATGAGTGAATTTCGCAGACTAGTAAATAGTTGTTTAAGTTGTTCGGAAGAAAGTTCTCAGGTATTAACACAAAGAGTTTAATCAACTACCATTTGTCTCAAGTTTTGGTGGCCTTCGCAAAAATATAAAACTGCCCTCCCAAAAGTATGAGTTAAGAAATTAGTTTCAAATTACTGTTCTTTCTTCACTGCTTTTAAATGTAAAATTAAAAAAAGGTAGGCATAATATAGCTTAACTGAAAAGAAACTCACGATTCACAAGAAACGATGTATAATCAGTGTTGTTCAGGAGTTTTCAGTTTAAACGTAAAAGAGCTCCCAGTTTCAAACAATTAAAACCAAACTAAGCCAATCCGAGATGAGTTTAATCACACTGCCTAATAATCAAACTTAGCTCGATAATGCCCACTTCTAAATCCAGTTTAACAATGCTCGGAGCTTCATCGTACGCGTCTGCGACCTATATAAACCCAAACACAATCCGAAATTAATTTAAAACACACCGCAAAGCAATCAAACTTACGTAGTGAAAATAAATTAGACAATAAACTTAACAAATTTTTTATATAAAATCTGATTTCTGATCCTACCGATGCTTGCCATCTAGATTTTTGAGTAAATATGAGTGAAATTCCGAGACTATGAAAGAGTTGTAAAGTTGTTTGGAAGGAGGTTCTCGGGATCTTTATACTAACTTCAAGAAATCAATTAACTACCAGTTATCATAAGATTTGATGGGCTTTGGAAAAAGTTGGTAGAGACCAGACATAACTACCATTATTCTTTCACATCTGCTTTTAAATGTAAAATTTTAAAAAAGGTAGACATCAAGCCTAACTAGAAAAAACTCATGATTTGTAAGAAACGAAGTATGATCAGTGCTGTTTGGGAAATTCAAAAAGATCATGTAACACATCGGAGTATATATAACACTTTGGTTGGTCTAGCAACAAACAATACAACACAGAAGAATAAGGACTTCAACCTGCAACTAACTACAAAAGTAGTTTAACAAAAACTATTCATTCCTTTAACTTTATCGATAGAATAACCCTCCAGATTGTAGTAATACTACCTCACTTCGAAAAAACTATCCTTGTTAACTTTAGGATTCTGAATATCTAGTTTTCTTATGAATTCTGTTTAGAATAATGTACAAATTTTAGTTAAAAACAATAAATTACAGGGATGATATAACTTTTCATCAAACAAGCTTAAACTCAAGATATAAAAAAAACTAACACTTGCAATAAAGGCTTTCATGTCAATTACTACTAAAATAAAAATAAAAATCGCAACACTTACTCAGTCTGACAATCACCCACGCCGAAAACCAACTTCAATTTCCTCGTAGCTTTATGCTACGCTTCTTGTGTGTGACTTGTGTGTAAAGCCAAACAAACCCCGAACTGGTTAGTTTAAAAACATGACTGGGAAAATAAATCAAACAGTACTGAAAAAAATTGTGTATAAAGTGATTTAAAACTCTCTCAACGTTAGCCTGTCGTAGAATGAAAACCAAACAAGGCCAATCTGAGACGATTTTAAACGCACCGCCAATTTATCAAACTTATCATTTCTTCACTAAAATGAAAACCACAACACTAACCTAAGCATGATAACACCCACTCCTAAATGCAACTTCATAGTGCTCGAACCTTCGTCATATGCATATGCGACCTGTATAAACAAAAGCACAATCTTAAACAATTTTCAACTTAGCACCAAACAATCAAACTTGTGCTGTGAAAATAAATCAAACAATAAACTTTACAAACTTTTATATATAAACTGATTTCATGTTCTCTACACGCTAGCCCATCTAGAATGTCGAGTATATATGAGTGAATTTCGCAGACTAGTAAATAGTTGTTTAAGTTGTTCGGAAGAAAGTTCTTAGGTATTAACACAAAGAGTTTAATCAACTACCATTTGTCTCAAGTTTGGATTGCCTTCGCAAAAAATATACAACTGCCCTCCCAAAAGTATGAGTTAAGAAATTAGTTTTAAATTATTATTCTTTCTTCACTGCTTTTAAATGAAAAATTTAAAAAAGGTAGGCATATTATAACTTAACTGAAAAGAAACTCAAGATTCACAAGAAACGAAGTATAATCAGTGTTGTTTAGGAGTTTTCAGCTTAAAAGTAAAAGAGCTCCCAGTTTGAAACAATTAAAACCAAAATAAGCCAATCCGAGATGAGTTTAAACACACTGCCAAATAATCAAACTTAGCTCGATAATGCCCACTCCTAAATCCAATTTAACAATGCTCGGAGCTTCATCGTACGCTTCTGCGACCTATATAAACCCAAACATAATCTGAAATTAATTCAAAACACACCGCAAAGCAATCAATTTTATGCAGTGAAAATAAATTAGACAATAAATTTAACAAATTTTTATATAAAATCTGATTTCTGATTCTCCAGATGCTTGGCCATCTCGATTTTTAAGTAAATATGAGTGAAATTCCGAGACTAGGAAAGAGTTGTAAAGTTGTTTGGAAGGAGGTTCTAGGGATCTTTATACTAACTTCAAAAATTCAATGAAGTACCATTTATCTTAAGATTTGATGGGCTTTGGAAAAAGTTGGTAGAGACCAAGCATAACTACCATTATTCTTTCACAACTGCTTTTAAATGTAATATTTTAAAAAAGGTAGACATCAAGCCTAACTAGAAAAAACTCATGATTTGTAAGAAACTAAGTATGATCAGTGCTGTTTAGGGCTTTCAAAAAGAGCATGTAACACATCGGAGTATATATAACACTTTGGTTGGTCTAGCAACAATCAATACAACACAGAAGAATAAGGACTTCAACCTGCAACTAATTACAAAAGTAGTTTAACAAAAACTATTCATTCCTTTAACTTTATCGATAGAATAACCCTCCTGCTTGTAGTAATACTACCTCACTTCGAAAAAACTATCCCTATTAACATTAGGATTCTGAATATCTAGTTTCCTTATGAAATCTGTTTAGAAGATTGTACAAATTTTAGTTAAAAACAATAAATTACAGGGATGATATAACTTTTCATTAAACAAGCTTAAACTCAGAATAAAAAAAAAACTAACACTTGCAATAAAAGCTTTCATGTCAATTACTACTAAAATAAAATTAAAAATCGCAACACTTACTTAGTCTGACAATCACCCACGCCGCCAACCAAAAAATTCTGCATAAACTGATTTTAAACTCTCTCAACGTTAGCCCGTTTGTAAAATGAAAACCAAACAAGGCCAATCTGAGATGATTTTAAACGCACCGCCAATTAATCAAACTTATCATTTCTTCACTAAAATGAAAACCAAACCTTTAACCTAAGCATGATAACACCCACTCCTAAATGCAACTTCATAGTGCTCGAACCTTCGTCATATGCATATGCGACCTGTATAAACAAAAGCACAATCTTAAACAATTTTAAACTTAGCACCAAACAATCAAACTTGCGCTTTTGAAAATAAATCAAACAATAAACTTTACAAACTTTTATATATAAACTGATTTCATGTTCTCTACATGCTAGTTCATCTAGATTGTCGAGTATATATGAGTGAATTTCGGAGACTAGTAAATAATTGTTTAAGTTGTTTGGAAGAAAGTTCTCAGGTATTAACTCAAAGAGTTTAATCAACTACCATTTGTCTCAAGTTTTGGTGGCCTTCGAAAAAAATATACAACTGCCCTCCCAAAAGAATGAGTTAAGAAATTAGTTTTAAATTATTATTCTTTCCTCACTGGTTTTAAATGTAAAATTTAAATAAGGTAGGCATAATATAGCTTAACTGAAAAGAAACTCACGATTCAGAAGAAACGAAGTACGATCAGTGTTGTTTATAGGAGTTTTCAGCTTAAAAGTAAAAGAGCTCCCAGTTTGAAACAATTAAAACCAAACTAAGCCAATCCGAGATGAGTTTAAACACACTGCCAAATAATCAAACTTAGCTCGATAATGCCCACTCCTAAATCCAATTTAACAATGCTCGGAGCTTCATCGTACGCTTCTGCGACCTATATAAACCCAAACATAATCCGAAATTAATTCAAAACACACCGCAAAGCAATCAATTTTACGCAGTGAAAATAAATTAGACAATAAACTTAACAAATTTTTATATAAAATCTGATTTCTGATTCTCCAAAGGCTTGGCCATCTAGATTTTTTAGTAAATATGAGTGAAATTCCGAGACTAGGAAAGAGTTGTAAAGTTGTTTGGAAGGAGGTTCTAGGGATCTTTATACTAACTTCAAAAATTCAATGAAGTACCATTTATTCTTTCACAACTGCTTTTAAATGTAATATTTTAAAAAAGGTAGACATCGAGCCTAACTAGAAATAGAAACTGAAATGATATTAAAATGGAGAGAAGGATTTTCTGTGTATTTCATTAGAGGGTTAAGGCCCTATATATATATATATTACAAAGATGGAATATTCCTATATAAGATGCTATACAATAATAATGTCTAGAGTATATTCCTAAAGCATATTCTAGAGCATATTCCTAAAGCATATTCCTAGATACAATAATACTTTCACACTCCCCCTCAAGTTGGAGCATAGATATTTATCATGCCCAACTTGTTACATAAGTAATCAACTCGAATCCCATTTAGAGCTTTAGTGAATAAATCTCCAAGTTGTTCTCCAGTCTTCACATACCCGGTAGAGATTAATCTTTTTTGTATCTTCTCTCGAATAAAATGACAATCAACCTCAATATGCTTTGTTCTCTCGTGAAATACGGGGTTGTTTGCTATGTGTATAGCAGCTTGGTTATCGCACCACAACTGAGCAGGCATTGGTGTCTTCAATCCAATTTCATTCAATAAATGGTGTATCCATATTATCTCACATGCGGATTGTGCCATAGCTCGATATTCTGATTCAGCACTAGAACGAGAAACCACATTCTGTTTCTTACTCTTCCAGGATACAAGATTACCACCAACAAAGACACAATAGCCAGATGTAGATCTTCGATCATCTTTAGAACCGGCCCAATCAGCATCTGCAAAGCATTCTATTCTCATGTGATCATGGTTTTGATAAACAATACCTCGTCCTGTTCCAGCCCAGCGATGACACCGCCCTCGGGAGCCCTGTGAGAGGCTTCGGGGGCGTTGACGTCGCCGAGGGCCAGGTTCTTGTCTTCTATGTTCTTTGAGTTGGCACGTGTTGTCCTCACCATTTTGATAGAGGGCTAGTGTTTTGTGTTTGGTCGAGGGGGAGGGTTTCTTACTCGATTGTTCAACCTCTCAACGAGAGCACCAAATGATGGATAGTCTACCCGGGGGTATATATCCGAAGGGTTATTACGGGGAATAACTTAGAGAGAAGTCAGAGCAAACAAGTAAGAGAGAGAGTGTATATTCGATATGTATTAAGCGTGGTTACAAATGGGGAAATGGGGTGCTATTTATAGTAGCAATAAATGCCGGGCAGGGACACGTGTCAAGTGCTCATTGGCCGAGGGGTCACCTCAACTGGTTGGCGCTGGCAGCCGCATGTGGCCGCATTTAATGCGGCTGTTGGATGGGACGTCTGTGCGGGGTACGTTGATCTGTACGCATGTGAGGCGGATATCTTGTCGAGTGAGATGCCTTCGGCTATAGAGCAGTAGCCGGGGGCTCTTCCACCCGATGGCACCCTGGTGCCGAGGGCTCACAGTGCCGAGGGCTACTGTTTTCGCCGTTTTCTCCCAGTTTCTTAGTATGCTTGAGAAACCCGCTCTGTGAGAATTTGGAGCCTTCGGCCAGGGGGCCGAAGGCATCCCTGTGCGTTGTGCGGACTGCTTGGTACTCTGGGCGCTGTGATTTGGGCCTGTTGGGCCTTTGCTGGAGTAGTAGGAGTCTGTGGGCCGGGGGTTCCCGGGCCATATACTCCATCAGGAGTCCCTCACTCCTTTTGCCGAAAGGTACTTGAGGGAAAAGGAGTAACTTGTGCCTGCCCTTTGATGTTGTCCCATCGTGATTCCTGAAGTTGGTGAGGAGTTGTTGCTTTTATGTCCCTGCCGAAGGCAGTCCCTCAGTTACCCACATGTCGGGACTTGAGGGCTTGCTTTGTTGTTTGTTGGAATTTCACAGATTTTGTAATTTAATGATTTTCCCGAAGGGGTCCTCCAGTCCCCCACTCCTTGAGGCACTTGTAAAGTGGTGAAAAGGAGTAAAGTAGTTACGTTGCCGTTGTGGACCGAAGGCTGACGCTTTTCGTTTCATTTTGGGGGGATGCCTCGTTAAAAACCTCATTAGGAAAAACCCTTCGGGAAAAAATCCTAATGAGGGAAAAAGAGTGCATCGAATTCCCCCAATGATGAATCGAAAATGTCAAACCTTGGTGAAAAATGGAGAATGACGGGAATGCCGAAGGCTCTCTCTTCTGAGGGCTCCTGTGTTGATTAGCCGAAGGCTTGCTGTTGATGTCCTGGTGGTGCCGAAGGGGAGCCCCTCAATCCAGGGATCGAGGGCCTGCCAGATGAGGGCAGCAGTGAAGTTGTTACCGGGGGGTCCACTGTTTGTTGATGAGTTGGTGATGAAGATACCCGAGGGCTCCCATTACCTGTGTGCCATGGGCCATCCGTCAATGAGGCACTCCCCGGGGGCTGCCCGGTTTTGTAGTGCTGAGGGGGAAACCCCGAGGGGTGCCCTGATATGCAGCCCTAGGGATCTGAAGGAGTGATCCCGAAGGCGTGTGTAATGTGCTGTGTGGGGCACAACCCGGGGGCACTTCTGGGTGAGTGCACCCGGAGGCAATCCTTGATGAAGTGGAGTGAAGTAGAAAACCCGGGGGCTTCCAGAATATAGCCGTTGGAAATATAGCCGTTGGAATATGTAACGACAGGATATAGCCGTTGGGGGGGGGGGGGGGTGGCGGCATACGTGGCGTGTGATGGCTGGCTGTTCGTGGGCGGCGTCACCGGTTGGGTGAAACGGCGGTGTGTAATGATGGCGGTCCGTCCGGAGGCCCGGAATCCAGGCCCAAGCCCGGATTCATCGCCTATAAATACCCCAAGGCCAGGCATTCCTCCGTGTGCGAAAAACTTGTTAGCGAAGCTCTGCCAATTTTTCTAGAGAGAGAAACAGCAGCCCCCGGTTGAATCCTCTGTTCTTAAGGTCAGTTCTCCAGTTACCCTTCACCTCTTAGCTACCTGTACTGCGCCCTTAGGCCAGGAGATAAAACATTTAGGAAACACTAGTTGTACGAGCCTTCGAACTAGAGTCAGAATGTCGTCCCAGAATGATTCTCAAGATATCTCGAGGACGCACTCGATGGAGGACGAAGGCATCTCCGACGTGGAGTCAAGCAGTGGTCAACCCTCGGATGGTGGTGATGCAGCCCTGGCCCGGGAGGTCCAGAAGGAACTCATTGCGGAGGTTGAAGCCGAGGGCTTCGAGCAGGAGTGCGATGATGAAGACTTAGCCCTCGCATGGCAGACAGCGGAGGATGAGGCACAGAATGAGAGCTCGAAGGTTACGATTGCTGTTCTCCCCCCTCGGGGTTCCGGGGAGGCCAGTAGCTCGAGGCCGTTGGATCCGACACCTCTTAGGGCGGTTTCCGGTTTGAAGAAGAAGGCCGCTACCAAGAAGAAGGAGAGGGCCGTCGATCAAGGAAAGCCCGTAGACATGCCCGAGGGGTACAGTTTGCTGAACACTGAGGCCCTCGAGATCAGGTCGAAGGCCGACAGGGCAGATCTGTACGTGACTCAGCTGCACGTGGGGCCCTCGGCCGAAGTGGTGGAGCCAGGTCCCGACGACGTGTTGTCCAGGGCGCCCGAGGGGTGTATTGCTATTCACGTCCTTTCGGTTTCCATGGGACTTAGGTTCCCTCTGCACCCATTCCTCCGGGAATATTTGCGGTTTGTTGGCTTGGTCCCCTGCCAACTCACGCCCAACAGCCACTCCTACATTGCGGGGTTCCTCCAGCTCTGCAAGTCCCGAGGGGTGAAACCCAGCCTGGATCTATTCTTCCAGAGCTTTAATCTGTGCCGGGGGGGGGGGCACGAAAACGGCGAGGGGTACGCCAACCTGCAGCAGATTGCCCGCTTCAAACTATTCTCCGATGCTCCTTCTTCCAACAAAGGATGGAGGGAACGTTGGTGCTACGTGAAGTTGGATGAGAGCCCATTCCCGAGGGAGCTACGTGACCGATTCCGAAGGCACGAAAAGATCAGGAGTGCCGCTCTCGAGAAAGACGGCCTAAAGCTGGCCAAGTTCCCGGAGGGGAAAAACAAGAACGTGGCGATCAAAGACTGCACCCTCGAGGAGGATTTATACACCCTCGGGTTCCGGAGGTACCGCTTCATAGGGGAGACCGATGAAAAGTACCCTCCCTTCAACAAGGCCTTCGGAGGGGCCGGAGGTAGGAGCCGAGGGCTTTAGAATTTTGTACTTAGTTTTTTTTTGCTTGGATGTTATCGTCCCTTCGCTTAGACCCGTCGGACTAACCCTTTGTCTCCTTTGTGCAGGTATCCCCGTCTCTATGGTGAACGTAAAGGGCCTTGCTCGTTTGAAGAAACAGGACCCGAAGGGGTCGGGACAGGGCATCCAGAAGCCCGCCACTGCCCTCTTTAAGAAAGTCGAGGGCGATGCCGCTGCCGGCAAGAGGAAGGCAGTGACCAAGGGGTCCCCCCCGGCTACCAAGAAGCCGAAGAAGGGGGATGTCGCCGAGAAGGAGCCCCCGGTCATTATTGCTGATGAGCACCCCGCCTCCGGGGTGCAGGTGGAGAAGCTGCTGGGTGGAACGCCGGCGGGGGCAGAGGAGTTGCTGCCTGAGATCCTCCAAGTCGCGTTCCCGAGGGGTACATCTTTGGCCAGCGGCGCTGTCGACCCGGGGGCCATCCTGAGGGGTATGACCCCTGAGACGGATAGGGATGCCCTCGGGGCCTATAATGATGCGGCCCTCGAGAACCACATTCTCCGCTCCTCCCTCTCTGTAAGTGTTTACCTGGCTTTCTCCATCTTCTCCTTTGATTATTTTGTGTGATTGCCTTTAACTGTTTTTGTTGTTCTTCTGCAGGCTTGCTTAGCCCTCGGCGAACTGGCTCGGCGGCTTAAAGAATGGCGCCTCCACAAAGCGGAGCAAGACGCCAGAATGAGGGAGTGCCTCCTCAAGAACCAAGAGGCGGTGAAGCTGGGGGCCCAGCTAGAAGAGGAGCTCCGGCAGATGAGCTTGAAATTGGAGGCTGCAGAGAAAGGCAAGGCTGATGCTGAGGCCACTGCTGAGGCCGCTCCTAAAGAGGCCGAGGACTCCAAAACGCTAGCCGTCGCCAAGGCTAAGGAGGAGGCCGTTGAGGCCTTTGTCGCCGAGGGTTGGAGAGCCGAGGGGCGCAAGACGTGGGTGTCCTCGGTCGTGGAGGCATGCGTTGAAGAATGGGCCGAGGGCCCTGGGTGGGAATGGATGGCCCGGAAGGGCAGAGAGTACTATGAAGCCGGCGAATTCTTCACCCAGGCCCTCATCTACCGGAGGATGGCCCGGCATTTGGGCATTGAGCAAAAAGACTTCTCCCCCTCGGCGTATGGCCTTCCTCCCCTGCAGCCTGATGTCCGTGAGTCGCTCCCGGAAGGTGTTCAGAGGCCCGACCTTGAGGACACAGAGTTGAAGAATGAGGCCGAGGACGACGCCGTCGAGACCGGAGCGGAGGCATCATCGAGGCCGGCTGCAGAGGGCCCCCCGGTGAATGATGCTGTTGTAGTTGTAGAGTGACTTCATAATTTGTAATGTCTGAATACATTTTGTAACGAACAACATCGATCCTTCGGCTTCGGCCCGTTTGTAATAGTAACATCGCAATTACACTTGCTTTTTTTTTGATGATTGAATGATCGCCTTCGGGCTTCGAATATATGACTTGTTCCCTTCAATTCCTTTCTTCTTGAATGTATGCCCCCGTTTTCCTTGAGTGTATGCCTTCGGCATTTTTGAATGTATGTGTAGGACTTAGAATCTTTTCCTAGTGTTTGAATACAGGTGTAGCCTTCGGTAGTTGGGCATTCTTTGATGGATATGCAACCGAGGGTTCAGCAGCAATTAGGACTTAGAAAATATTTTCTAAGTGTAGCACAGCATGAGGCCTTCGGGCGTTTGTAGTAACCCACATCCTAGGACTTAGAAAAATTTCTAAGTGTAGATTCCCCCTTGAGAGCCTTCGGGATACGGCGTCCCTTCCTGATGTGTGAATGTTGGACCGAGGGCCCAATGCACAGGACTTAGAGATTTCTTGCAAGTGTAGTATGCCATGTAGCCTTCGGCTACTGTGGAGCCCCAACTGAAATATTGAATAGGCCGGGGCCAATTCTTTAGGACTTAGAAATTTCTCTGGAGTGTTGATTCCTTGTGTACTGTAGCCCTCGATTGATAGGTAGCCTTCGGCAATTAGGTCCCTTGAGATGAGGGTGAAATATATAGGACTTAGAAAATATTCTAAGTGTGGATTTTCCCTTGGGAGCCTTCGGGAGATGGCATCCCTCCTTGATGTATGAGTAGTTGACCGGGGAGGGGGGGGGGAAATATGCAGGACTTAGAGAATATTCTAAGTGTAAATTTCCCTTGGGAGCCTTCGGGAGATGGCATCCCTTCCTTGATGTATGAGTAGTTGACCAGGGAAAAACATGTAGGACTTAGAAAATATTCTAAGTGTAAATTTTCCCTTGGGAGCCTTCGGGTGATAGCTGCCCTCTGATTCCACATCACTTTGCAGATGCCCGGGGGCTACTCATTTAGGACAGAATACTTTTTTTTTTAAGTGTTGTTGTATTGCATGGCCTTCGGCCACCATATTCCCTTGGCTGTAATATTGATTGGGCCGGGGGCCCAATCTTTAGGTATTAGAATTTTTTCAAGTGCTGCTTCCCTGTGTAGCCTTCGGGTGCCCGGGGGCTGCTCCTTCAGGACTTAGAATTTTTCTAAGCATAAATTGATGTTGAATCCTGTTGTTGTGAAGAAAGCCAATGAGGAGTGTGTGCCCTCGGCATACACTTTAAAAGTTGTAGGATTTGACCCTTGTCATGGGGAAAGGGCCCTCGGTATTTGTGCATAACAGATGCCTTCGGCGTTTGTTTGAAGTACCGTTTAGTGGACCTTGGATAGTCCAGTCCCTTTGTATTGTTGAAGCCTTCGGTGTTTTTGTGACCGGAGATGACCAGGTAGTGGACTTAGCCGTTTCCTGATGATATTTGTTTGAGTAGTATCCTTCGGGAAATAGGAGCCTTCAGTTACCGGAGGTGTTCCCGTGGGGAGCCCTCGGCTTGTTGTGATCTGTTGGAGTGTACTCTTTGATTTCTCGCTGAGTCTACTCCCTTTCACCCCCCCCCCCCCCCCCTTTTTTTTTTTTTTTTTTGGGTTGGTGGTGAAGGGAAGGCATCAAGAAACTTGGTTTCTTGGTAAGGCTGGGCCTATTAGGAGACCATCAGAATACACCAATGGCTCTCCTCCCTCGGGTTAACCTTCCGAGTTCCGAGGGGATCGAGGGACGTTTCCTGGGCACAAGATATGGTGGTCCGTAACCTGCCTCCCCTTGGGGGATGGCGCGGAAAGCGCCTCATTTTTGAAAGTTGTCCCCTCGGCGCCAGACATAGTCCGTGGCCTGCCACACCCTTGGGGTGGTGGCGCGGGGAGCGTTTCGGTTTGGAAGTCGAATCCTGGGCATTTCTCATACCTGTCATACCCTGGGGGTAGTGACGTGGATAGCGTTCCGTTTTTGAAAGTCGAATCCTGGGCATTTCTCATGCCTGTCACACCTTGGGGGTAGTGACGCGGAAAGCGTTTCAAGGAAGGGTTTTCATTTGCACACTAGTTGCAAATGGCCGGGGGCACTACGTGCCGCCGGCACCGATGGTGGCGCCTTCGGTATATGCGTCCTCGTGGGGTACAGCTTTTAGAAACAACACTTGGTGTTAGTTTCGATGTGTAGCCCCCGGTACTTGGTACCGAGGGGTCCTCTGTAGGAACACTTGGTGTTCTCTTTGTTGTAGTTGATGTAGGCGTCTACCCTCGGTACTTGGTACCGAAGGGTCTTCAAATGAAACACTTGGTGTTTCCCAACAGATGTTTGGAAGTTGAGAGGAGAGCATATCCCTGGCACTGGGTGCCGAGGGGTCTTCTTTGGAACATCTTGGTGTTTTCCCTTCGTTTCGATGTTTGATGATGGAGGTGTACCCTCGGCACTGGATGCCGAAGGGTCTTCTGTAGGAACACTTGGTGTTCTCATCTTCTCTTTTTGATGTTGAAGGTGGGGATGTACCGAAGGGAAATGAAACACATGGTGTTCCTTGTTGTTGGTGATAGGAGTTTCCTCCCTCGGCACTGGGTGCCGAGGGGTCTTGACTGAAAACACGTGGTGTTTTCACTGTTTGTTGTAGGTGTTGATGGTGCTCGCCCTCGGCACTTGGTGCCGGAGGGGGTTCTTCTCGTGGTGGGGCCGGGGGCCTGTAGTCAGTATGAGGGCTTGATGTCTTGAATGTATCTTCATTCTTCGAAATTGGAGGCCTTGGGCCATAGGGTAGTACATTCACTAGTTATGAGGGCTTGGCCGCTCTTACATTATTGATAAAATTTAACTAAATGGTGTACATTCCAGTGCCTAGGGACTTCTTTCCCATTGGGGCGTTTGAGCTTGTAGGTCCCGGGTTTGATGATGGCTGCTATGATGTAGGGGCCTTCGAATTTTGGTGCCATTTTTCCTCCCTCGGTTGGTTGGCTGGCTTCCCTCCTCCGGAGGACATAGTCCCCCACTTGAAATTCTCGGGTGCGAACTTTGGCGTCGATGTAGCATTTAACTTGCCTTCAGTAGTTTTCTGCCCGGATGAAGGCCTGCTCCCGGCGTTCTGAAATGAGGTGGAGGTCGAGGGCCATGTTGCTGTCGTTGACCTCGGGGTCGTATTGGATCACCCTTCGGGTAGGAAGGGTGACTTCCGTAGGAGCTTTGGCTTCAAAACCGTAGCAGAGGGAGAAGGGTGTTTCACCTGTAGCGCGCCGAGGGGTAGTGCGGTAGGCCCAGAGGATGTTGTGAAGTTCTTCCACCCAGCCACCACCCTCGGCCTCCAGCTTCTTTTTGAGGCCCTCGAGCAAGGTCCGGTTGGCGTTCTCTACTTGCCCGTTGCCTTGAGGGTAGGCAACGGAGGAGAAGGTGTGTTTGATGCCCCATGCCTCCAGAAGGGCACAGAAGGGGGCTGCCTCAAATTGTGTTCCATTGTCGGAGATGATCTGCTGGGGGACGCCAAACCTTGTGAGGATGTTCTTGAGGACGAAGTGACGGCACTTCGCCTCTGTGATGCTGGCGAGGGGTTCAGCCTCCACCCACTTGGTAAAATAGTCGACAAAGGTGCTGATGGGGGCGTAGTTGACCGCTGGCCTGCCGGGAGCTTTCTGGAAATGTTGACATGCGGTGCACCTCCGGGCAAGGTCAGCACAGTCCCTGGCCATGGTTGGCCAGAAGTAGCCCTGGAGAATGAGCCTTCGGGACATGGAGAAGGGTCCCTGGTGAGCTGAGCAAGTGCCACTGTGCACTTCCTCCATTGCGACCTCGGCTTCATCTGGATGAAGGCACCGAAGTAGTGTGCCATTGTAAGATCGTTTGTAGAGCCTCCCATCTTCGATGGTGTAGCTAGGAGCCCTCAGCTTTGCTAGTTTAGCGCGGGCCTCATTCTCGGGTAGCTGCCCTGTGGAGATGAAGGCGGTGATATCTGAGATCCAATCCTCCTGACGTTGTTGTATGTTCATCACGGGGCTTGCATGGATGCTTGAGAGGCTGAGTTCCTCGATTTTGGCAATTTTGGAGATGTGCTCGGGGGAGTCTGCCGAGAGTTTAGATAATATGTCGGCCTCGGAGTTCTGAGCCCTCGGTATTTGAGTGAGAGAGTGTGCCTCAAATACCTTAAGCAACTCCTTGGCCGCTTCCTTGTACTGTTTCATTCTCCCCTCCTTGGCCTCATATTCTTCGGAGATTTGGCCAACGACCAACTCGGAGTCGCATTTGATGTGGATCTGCCGAGCCCTCATGTTGGCAGCCAGCCGAAGGCCACATAGGAGGGCCTCATACTCGGCCTCATTGTTGGAGACCTTGAAGGAGAAGCGAGTTGCATAGTAGGCCCTGAAGCCCTCGGGAGTAATGAGGACTACCCCTCCCCCGCATGCTTTGGTCGCGGAGGAGCCATCAGTGTAGAGGGTCCACCAGTCGTCCGAGGTAGCCGAGGGCTCCCCGTCCGTGGCTGCCCTTGCGGTACACTCCGTCACAAAGTCCGCCAGGGCTCGGCCCTTGATGGCAGGCCTTGGGCGGATGTCAATGTTGTACTGGCTCAAGAAGATAGCCCATTTCACCATGCGGGAGGAGCTGGTGGGGCTCCTCATGAGGGTGCCGAGGGGTTGATGAGTGAGGACCTGAACCGGGTGAGCCTGAAAGTAGTGGCCCAATTTTTTGACAGTCCAAACGATGGCTAACACCGTTTTTTCCACAGGGGAGTACCTGAGCTCGGCCTCCCTTAGGGTCTTGCTAACGTAGAAGATGGCATGTTGGATGCCGTCTTCCTCCCGGATGAGCACCGAGCTGATGGCCGCCGGGCTAACCCCAAGGTAGAGGGTCTCCCCTACCTTGGGTTTGGAGAGCACATGAGGTGAAGATAGATATCGTTTGAGCTCGTCGAAAGCCCCCTGGCATTCTGGAGTCCATAGAAAGCCAACCGTCTTCCTCATGATCTGGAAGAAGGGTAGAGATTTTTCCGCCGATTTAGATAGGAAGCGGTTGAGGGCTGCCAGGCGGCCCGTCAACCGTTGAACTTCCTTCACATTGCGTGGGGGCTCCATGTTGATGATGGCCTGGATTTTCTCGGGATTGGCCTCAATACCCCTTCGGCTCACCATGTAGCCTAAGAATTTGCCCCCTTGGACGCCGAAGGTGCACTTCTTCGGGTTTAGCCGAAGGTTGAATTTTTGCATGATGGCGAAGATTTCCCGGAGGTCGTTAGCATGGCTGGAAGATTGCTTGCTCTTGACGATCATGTCGTCGACATAGGCCTCCATGGTGCGCCCTAGGACCGCTTGAAAGACCCGGGCCACCATCCTGGTGTAAGTGGCCCCCGAGTTCTTTAGGCCGAAGGCCATCACCAGGTAGCAGAAGATGCCCTCGGGAGTCATGAAGGCAGTTTTTTCGGCGTCCTCCTCGTGCATGAAAATTTGATGGTACCCTCGGAAGGCATCGAGGAAGGACATGATCTCACATCCCGCGATCTCATCCACCAATTGATCAATGTTTGGTAGAGGGAATGGATCCATAGGGCATGCTTTGTTGAGATCGGTGTAGTCCACGCACATGCGGAAGGTAGGGGGCTTCTGTGCGAGGACTACATTCGCCAGCCATGAGGGATATTTCACCTCTTTGATGTGCTTAATGGAGAGGAGCATGGCGACCTCCTTCTTCACAAATTCCCTTCTCTCGGCGGAGAGGGGTCTTCTTCGTTGTTGCACTGCTTTTGCCGAGGGGTCCACCGAGAGGCGGTGGGTGATGACCCTTCGGCTAATTCCCGGCATGTCTTCCGGCCCCCATGCAAAGACAGTGGAGTAGGCGCGGAGGGCGTCGGTGATACCGGTCTTCAAATCTTCAGGGACCTGGGCTCCAATCTTCACGACTCTCTCCGGCTGGGCCGGATCGAGCGCAAAGTCTTCTACGTCCTCGGCCGGTTCAGCCCTCGGCCTTCTTTCCTCTTGGTCGACGGTTCCGGTGATGGTGTCAACACGGAGTTCCGTCTTGCTTACCTTCTTAGTGACCTGAAGATAGCAAGCGCGGGCAATTTTCTGGTTCCCCCGGGAGTAGCCAATGCCCCCCTCGGCGGGAAACTTGAGGCAGAGATGCCTCATGGAGATGATGGCTTCGAGGTCCTCGAGGGCTGGCCGGCCGAGGATGATGTTGTGGGCGCAGTCAATGTTGACGACGACGAACTCCACCTCGAGCTGGGCTCTATGGAGCCCGTCGCCGAAGATCACCGGGAGGGTTATTACCCCCTCGGAATCAATAGTATCGCCGGTGAAGCCGGCAAGAGGGGTCTTAATTGGCCGAAGGGACCCCCTCTCCAGATGCAGCTCTCTGAAGGTGCTGAGGTACATCACATTGACGGAGCTGCCCGTGTCAATGTAAGTTCGGTGAATAATGGTGTCGTTTATCTCCGTCCGAATCACCAAGGCATCCCTGTGAGGAGAAGAAGTAGGAGGGAGATCTGCGTTGGTAAAGGTGATGGGTTCCTCCCTCAATCGCTTTACCGGGGGCATATGAGTGACTTCCCCCACGTAAAGCGATTGAGCCCACTTCTTTCGTTGGCTGGTGGAATCGCCCCCTGTATTGCCACCGGTGATCATGAGGATGTGACGTTTCTTCTCCTGGTAGTGGGGGTACTCCTCCTCCTCTTCTTCCAAGTTTCCGATCTCCCTCTTCTTGCCGAGGGGGATGGTGTTCGGATTCGCCCAGGCATTTACCTTCGTATGGTGCCATCGGGGAGGTCCCTGATGAGAAGGTCCCTCCTGCCGAGGGCTCTGGACAAACTGGGACAGGTGCCCTGCCTGTATTAATCTCTCGATGGCCGTCTTCAGCTGATGGCAGTCATCGGTCCTGTGCCCCTGGTGCCGATGGAAGCGACAGTAGGGGAACTGAGGGTTGATAGCGTGTACCTCCGGGGGTGCACGAGAGTCGCGCTCAACGAGGCCCCTCTCCTCGGCAAAATCGAGGATGATGCTGACGGGGTGCGTCAATGGTGTCCGAGGGCGGTCCAGGAGAATGGGCTGGGCCCAAGTCTTAGGGTTGCTCTTATAACCTCCCCCGGGCTTGGCTTGGCCTTGCCGAGGGCGGTCATCGGAGGGTCCCGAAGTCTTGGGGCGATTTGGAGGAGCCCCCGGCCCTCGGTTATGCTTGTTGTCAGCCCTCGGGGGCTGCTGGTCCGGGTGTTGGTGATACTTCTCCACCTCCTCGGCCTCAGCATACCGGTCCCCCCGCTGCAAGGCCCTTATGTAATCGCGGGGGGGTTCAATGATGAGGCTCCTTGAAAAGTTGCCGGTGCGGAGGACGGTTTGTAGGAGGGCCAGGAGGGTCCCGTCATCAGCACCGTCGACCTTGTCGGCCTCCGTCCTCCAGCGCTCCAGGAAATCCCGAAGGGTCTCATCCTTCTTCTGGCGTATTGTTAGGAGGTGGGAGAAGTGCTTCCTTGTGCGACGCCTCCCGGCAAATTGTGTCAAGAACCGTTGGGCGAGTTCTTGCCATGAATCAATACAGCCCTCGGGCAGCCTGTTGAACCATTCGTATGCTGGTCCCTCTAAGGTGGAGAGGAACCAACGACACAAATATTCGTCTGACGCCCCCACCATCATCATGCTGTTCTGGTACTTGCTGTAATGTTCCTGGGGGTCCGTTTTCCCGCTGTAGGGCTATATGTGTTGCCCTCGGTATTTTTCCGGGATCCGGGCCGCCAATACCCTTGGGGTAAATGGCGTCCGAGTCCGAAGCTGGATGACGGGTTCCCCGAAGCCCTCAGCTACCTTCTTCTGTAATTCCTCCATTTTGGCCATCATGGCCTCGTATTTGAGGTCTGAGTGAGGGGTGGAGGTGGTGGCGTGAGCTTTGTTGGACTCCATCTCGTCAAGCCGGCGTTGGAGGGCCGCAATAATCTCGTCCCGGGGGTCCCTCGGGAGGGTCTCCGCCCCCTGCGAACGAACCCGGGCCGAGTGGGCCTGGTTGATTTGGTGCCGAGCATCATCGGCATGAAGGGGTGCCTTGCCTTTGTCCCGAGGGGGACGCTCCTCGTCTGCCCTTGAAACAGATCCCCCGCTTTCCTGGGGCCTTTGGAGTGCTTTCCCCCCGAGGCGGTCTTGGACCCCTCGGCGGTCTGGCCCTCCTCCGAGCCGGTTGAGGGCGGAAGTACGGGGCCTCTCCCTGTTGTCATTATGGCGGTCCCGGGACTGAATTTCCTGGGAGGATGTTTCTTGGGCCACCACCCCTTCGTCGTTTCTCACCCGAGGGGTGGGATTTCCGAAGGGGTGTGGCAGAGGGGGAAGTATGATATTTTCCCCGATCTGAGGGTGAGCTGGAGCCAGGGTGCCGAAGGCACCCGGGTTCTGGGTGAGCGTCTGGATGAAGGCGGAGAGCGCCGATTGTACGTCGATGGTGAGAACCGGAGGGCTGACTTGGTCATCGCTCTGGTTTTTCTTCTTGGCCTCGATGCCGAGGCGGGCATCGGGGGCATTTTGTTGGATCTGGAGGCGTAGGTCGACAGCCGCCTGTTCCAGCCCAGCGATGACACCGCCCTCGGGAGCCCTGTGAGAGGCTTCGGGGGCGTTGACGTCGCCGAGGGCCAGGTTCTTGTCTTCTATGTTCTTTGAGTTGGCACGTGTTGTCCTCACCATTTTGATAGAGGGCTAGTGTTTTGTGTTTGGTCGAGGGGGAGGGTTTCTTACTCGATTGTTCAACCTCTCAACGAGATCACCAAATGATGGATAGTCTACCCGGGGGTATATATCCGAAGGGTTATTACGGGGAATAACTTAGAGAGAAGTCAGAGCAAACAAGTAAGAGAGAGAATGTATATTCGATATGTATTAAGCGTGGTTACAAATGGGGAAATGGGGTGCTATTTATAGTAGTAATAAATGCCGGGCAGGGACACGTGTCAAGTGCTCATTGGCTGAGGGGTCACCTCAACTGGTTGGCGCTGGCAGCCGCATGTGGCCGCATTTAATGCGGCTGTTGGATGGGACGTCTGTGCGGGGTACGTTGATCTGTACGCATGTGAGGCGGATATCTTGTCGAGTGAGATGCCTTCGGCTATAGAGCAGTAGCCGGGGGCTCTTCCACCCGATGGCACCCTGGTGCCGAGGGCTCACAGTGCCGAGGGCTACTGTTTTCGCCGTTTTCTCCCAGTTTCTTAGTTTGCTTGAGAAACCCGCTCTGTGAGAATTTGGAGCCTTCGGCCAGGGGGCCGAAGGCATCCCTGTGCGTTGTGCGGACTGCTTGGTACTCTGGGCGCTGTGATTTGGGCCTGTTGGGCCTTTTGGGCCTGTTGGGCCTTTGCTGGAGTAGTAGGAGTCTGTGGGCCGGGGGTTCCCGGGCCATATACTCCATCAACGGCATCTGCCCAAAACTGTTTAGGCACATTCATTTGGAATAGAAGAGCCCTTGCAGTTTCTAAGAGATGTCGGTTCTTTCGTTCCGCAACTCCATTTTGAGGAGGTGTATCAACGCATGAAGTTTGATGAATAATGCCATGTTGAAGCATAAATGACTTAAATGTAGCAGATAGATATTCTTGGGCATTGTCTCCTCTTAACACCCGAACATGAACGTTAAACTGAGTTTTAATTTCAGCACAAAAGGAAGAGAAATGAGTGAACAACTCAGATCGACGTTTCATGAAATACAGCCATGTCATACGAGAATAGTCATCAACAAAGGTAACAAAATATTTAAAACCAGCTTTAGACACAACCGGGCAAGCACCCCAAACATCAGAGTGAACAAGGTCAAATGGAGCATTTGCTCGTTTATTAACTCGCGGGCCTAAGCTAGTACGATAATGTTTCGCAAATTGACATGACTCACATTGTAAAGAGGTCATCTTATTAAATTGGGGATTTATTTGCTTCATTAATGGGAGAGATGGATGTCCCAATCGGTAATGAGCATCTAACAAAGTCCCAACCCCAAGACAAGAGATACCTTTGGTGATGGATGTATCCAAAATATATAGACCAGCTGACTCATGTCCTTTACCAATAATCTGCTTCGTTAACAGATCCTGAAACACACAATATCCCGGAAAAATGTTACAGAACAGTTAAGAGTACGAGTGATTTTACTGATGGAAAGCAGATTAAATGCAAAATTAGGAAGACTCAAAACAGGCGATAATGGTAATGTAGAAGTTGGAACAACAGTACCAGATCCAAGAACGGGTGAGGTAGATCCATCAGCTAAAGTGACACTAGAAGTAGGTAAATATGAATGAAATGACGAGAATAGACTAGGATTACCGGTCATATGATCTGTGGCACCTGAGTCAATGACCCATTTCGAGGATGAGGAAACAAGACACGTGTTTGAAATAACTGAATTAGCGGTTACCGAGATAGGGACAGAGGAATGCTTTAGAGATTCTTGGTAGCAAATAAATTTGGCATACTCGTCTGAAGAAATAGCAATTGATCCATCGGATGAACTGGTAGCGGAAGCAACATGAGCAAGCTGATTTCCTTGATTTTTGAACAGCAATTTTCTACATTCTTTGATCAAGTGTCCGGGCTTCTTACAGTAATTGCATATTACTCCTCTGTCAAATCCACTCGTACAAGACATTTTTTTTTAATTTTTTTTTGGAAGGGGGTTAAAAATAAAATAACATAAAACACTTGAAATATTCAGTGAAAACTGGACTCACCGCAGCTTTCCCGTTTGTGGATTTAAAATTTGGAGAATAAAGTATCCAGCTTGGGCTTTGGACTGCTGCGCTCCAAACTTAAATCCAAAGTAGATGCGCACATCTGATGCGAGACCCCAGCAGATAGTACATCCAAACAACCAGTGAAGGAGCGGATGTCTGGAGATATGCGAGACCCAGCGAATCCAGTGATCGAACAACCACCGGACCTCCTCTCACAGCTATCTTCCCTTTGGGCGTGCGGAGTTTGGATCGCCGGTCGCCGGCGGCAGGCAAACCGAGGGTGAGGGAGGTGAGACAGATGTTGGACTAAGGTTTTGAACTAGTGTCCTCTGATGTTCTGCTGAGGTTCTGAGACTGCCGATGTTCTGAACGGGAAGAAACTGGGTTGTGAAATTAGAATCAACTGGAACAGAAAGTCTCTGAATTTGAAAAGGGTTGCCGGCTTCTGAGATAGGAGGTTCTGGGAAGAGGTTCTGGGAAAATTTCTGGGAAAAGTCTGGGAAGAGGTTCTGGGAAAAGATTCTGGGAAGAGGTTTTGGGAAGATGTTCTGGGAAGAGTCTGGACTGAAATCAACTTCGTGGAGAAAGAACACAATCTGAAAACTGAACTGAGATATGACAAACTAAACTGAAATCTGAAAAGAAAAACTTAACTGAAATGGATGTCTCTGATACCATGTTGAAATAGAAACTGAAATGATATTAAAATGGAGAGAAGGATTTTCTGTGTATTTCATTAGAGGGTTAAGGCCCTATATATATATATATATATATTACAAAGATGGAATATTCCTATATAAGATGCTATACAATAATAATAATGTCTAGAGTATATTCCTAAAGCATATTCTAGAGCATATTCCTAAAGCATATTCCTAGATACAATAATACTTTCACAGCCATCTAGATTTTTTAGTAAATATGAGTGAAATTCCGAGACTAGGAAAGAGTTGTAAAGTTGTTTGGAAGGAGGTTCTAGGGATCTTTATACTAACTTCAAAAATTCAATGAAGTACCATTTATTCTTTCACAACTGCTTTTAAATGTAATATTTTAAAAAAGGTAGACATCGAGCCTAACTAGAAAAAACTCATGATTTGTAAGAAACGAAGTATGATCAGTGCTGTTTAGGGCTTTCAAAAAGAGCATGTAACACATCGGAGTATATATAACACTTTGGTTGGTCTAGCAACAAACAATACAACACAGAAGAATAAGGACTTCAACCTGCAACTAATTACAAAAGTAGTTTAACAAAAACTATTCATTCCTTTAACTTTATCGACAGAATAACCCTCCTGCCTGTAGTAATACTACCTCACTTCGAAAAAACTATCCCTATTAACTTTAGGATTCTGAATATCTAGTTTCCTTATGAATTCTGTTTAGAATAATGTACAAATTTTAGTTAAAACCAATAAATTACAGGGATGATATAACTTTTCATCAAACAAGCTTAAACTCAGAATATAAAAAAAAACTAACACTTGCAATAAAAGCTTTCATGTCAATTACTACTAAAATAAAATTAAAAATCGCAACACTTACTTAGTCTAACAATCACCCACGCCGCCAACCAACTTCAATTTCCTCGAAGCTTGATGCTACGCTTCTTGTGTGTGACCAGTGTGTAAAGCCAAACAAACCCCGAACTGGTTTTTTAAAAAACTTAACAGGGAAAATAAATCAAACAGTATACTTAAAAAAATTGTGTATAAACTGATTTTAAACTCTCTCAACGTTAGCCCGTTCGTAAAATGAAAACCAAACAAGGCCAATCTGAGATGATTTTAAACGCACCGCCATTTAATCAAACTTATCATTTCTTCACTAAAATGAAAACCACAACTTTAACCTAAGCATGATAACACCCACTCCTAAATGCAACTTCATAGTGCTGGAACCTTCGTCATATGCATATGCGACCTGTATAAACAAAAGCACAATCTTAAACAATTTTAAACTTAACACCAAACAATCAAACTTGCGCTGTGAAAATAAATCAAACAATAAACTTTACAAACTTTTATATATAAACTGATTTCATGTTCTCTACATGCTAGTTCGTCTAGATTGTCGAGTATATATGAGTGAATTTCGGAGACTAGTAAATAGTTGTTTAAGTTGTTCGGAAGAAAGTTCTCAGGTATTAACTCAAAGAGTTTAATCAACTACCATTTGTCTCAAGTTTTGGTGGCCTTCGCAAAAATATAAAACTGCCCTCCCAAAAGTATGAGTTAAGAAATTAGTTTCAAATTACTGTTCTTCCTTCACTGCTTTTAAATGTAAAATTAAAAAAAGGTAGGCATAATATAGCTTAACTGAAAAGAAACTCACGATTCACAAGAAACGAAGTATAATCAGTGTTGTTCAGGAGTTTTCAGTTTAAAAGTAAAAGAGCTCCCAGTTTCAAACAATTAAAGCCAAACTAAGCCAATCCGAGATGAGTTTAATCACACTGCCTAATAATCAAACTTAGCTCGATAATGCCCACTTCTAAATCCTGTTTAACAATGCTCGGAGCTTCATCGTACGCGTCTGCGACCTATATAAACCCAAACACAATCCGAAATTAATTTAAAACACACCGCAAAGCAATCAAAATTACGTAGTGAAAATAAATTAGACAATAAACTTAACAAATTCTTTATATAAAATCTGATTTCTGATCCTACCGATGCTTGCCATCTAGATTTTTGAGTAAATATGAGTGAAATTCCGAGACTACGAAAGAGTTGTAAAGTTGTTTGGAAGGAGGTTCTCAGGATCTTTATACTAACTTCAAGAAATCAATTAACTACCAGTTATCTTAAGATTTGATGGGCTTTGGAAAAAGTTGGTAGAGACCAGGCACAACTACTATTATTCTTTCACAACTGCTTTTAAATGTAAAATTTTATGGGAGCCAACGAAGTATAATCAGTGTTGTTTAGGAGTTTTCAGCTTAAAAGTAAAAGAGCTCCCAGTTTGAAACAATTAAAACCAAACTAAGCCAATCCGAGATGAGTTTAATCACACTGCCAAATCATCAAACTTAGCTCAATAATGCCCACTTCTAAATACAGTTTAACAATGCTCAGAGCTTCATCGTACGCGTCTGCGACCTATATAAACCCAAACACAACCCGAAATTAATTTGAAACACACCGCAAAGCAATCAAACTTACGCAGTGAAAATAAATTAGACAATAAACTTAACAAATTTTTATACAAAATCTGATTTCTGATCCTCCAGATGCTTGGCCATCTATATTTTTGAGTAAATATGAGTGAAATTCCAAGACTACGAAAGAGTTGTAAAGTGGTTTGGAAGAATCTTCTCGGGATCTTTATACTACCTTCAAGAATTCAATTAACTACCAGTTATCTTAAGATTGTATGGGCTTTGGAAAAAGTTGGTAGAGACCAGGCATAACTACCATTATTCTTTCACAACTGCTTTTAAATGTAAAATTTTAGAAAAGGTAGACATCAAGCCCAACTAGAAAAAACCCATGATTTGTAAGAAACGAAGTATGATCAGTGCTGTTTGGGAGTTTCAAAAAGAGCATATAACACATCGGAGTATATATAACCCTTTGGTTGGTCTACCAACAAACAATACAACACAGAAGAATAAGGACTTCAACTTGCAACTATTTACAAAAGTAATTTAACAAAAACTATTCATTTCTTTAACTTTATCGATAGAATAACCCTGCTGCTTGTAGTAATACTACCTCATAGTGCTTTAACAAAAACACACCGCCAATTAATCAAACTTATCATTTCTTCACTAAAATGAAAACCACAACTTTAACCTAAGCATGATAACACCCACTCCTAAATGCAACTTCATAGTGCTCGAACCTTGGTCATATGCATATGCGACCTGTATAAACAAAAGCACAATCTTAAACAATTTTAAACTTAGCACCAAACAATCAAACTTGCGCTGTTAAATAAATCAAACAATAAACTTTACAAACTTTTATATATAAACTGATTTCATGTTCTCTACATGCTAGTTCATCTAGATTGTCGAGTATATATGAGTGAATTTCGGAGACTAGTAAATAGTTGTTTAAGTTGTTTGGAAGAAAGTTCTCAGGTATTAACTCAAAGAGTTTAATCAACTACCATTTGTCTCAAGTTTTGGTGGCCTTCGAAAAAAATATACAACTGCCCTCCCAAAAGAATGAGTTAAGAAAATAGTTTTAAATTATTATTCTTTCCTCACTGGTTTTAAATGTAAAATTTAAATAAGGTAGGCATAATATAGCTTAACTGAAAAGAAACTCACGATTCAGAAGAAACGAAGTACGATCAGTGTTGTTTATAGGAGTTTTCAGCTTAAAAGTAAAAGAGCTCCCAGTTTGAAACAATTAAAACCAAACTAAGCCAATCCGAGATGAGTTTAAACACACTGCCAAATAATCAAACTTAGCTCGATAATGCCCACTCCTAAATCCAAATTAACAATGCTCGGAGCTTCATCGTACGCTTCTGCGACCTATATAAACCCAAACATAATCCGAAATTAATTCAAAACACACCGCAAAGCAATCAATTTTACGCAGTGAAAATAAATTAGACAATAAACTTAACAAATTTTTATATAAAATCTGATTTCTGATTCTCCAGAGGCTTGGCCATCTAGATTTTTTAGTAAATATGAGTGAAATTCCGAGACTAGGAAAGAGTTGTAAAGTTGTTTGGAAGGAGGTTCTAGGGATCTTTATACTAACTTCAAAAATTCAATGAAGTACCATTTATTCTTTCACATCTGCTTTTAAATGTAATATTTTAAAAAAGGTAGACATCGAGCCTAACTAAAAAAACTCATGATTTGTAAGAAACGAAGTATGATCAGTGCTGTTTAGGGCTTTCAAAAAGAGCATGTAACACATCGGAGTATATATAACACTTTGGTTGGTCTAGCAACAAACAATACAACACAGAAGAATAAGGACTTCAACCTGCAACTAATTACAAAAGTAGTTTAACAAAAACTATTCATTCCTTTAACTTTATCGACAGAATAACCCTCCTGTCTGTAGTAATACTACCTCACTTCGAAAAAACTATCCCTATTAACTTTAGGATTCTGAATATCTAGTTTCCTTATGAATTCTGTTTAGAATAATGTACAAATTTTAGTTAAAAACAATAAATTACAGGGATGATATAACTTTTCATCAAACAAGCTTAAACTCAGAATATAAAAAAAACTAACACTTGCAATAAAAGCTTTCATGTCAATTACTACTAAAATAAAATTAAAAATCGCAACACTTACTTAGTCTGACAATCACCCACGCCGCCAACCCGCTTCAATTTCCTCGAAGCTTGATGCTACGCTTCTTGTGTGTGACCAGTGTGTAAAGCCAAACAAACCCCGAACTGGTTTTTTAAAAAACTTAACAGGGAAAATAAATCAAACAGTATACTTAAAAAAATTGTGTATAAACTGATTTTAAACTCTCTCAACGTTAGCCCGTTCGTAAAATGAAAACCAAACAAGGCCAATCTGAGATGATTTTAAACGCACCGCCATTTAATCAAACTTATCATTTCTTCACTAAAATGAAAACCACAACTTTAACCTAAGCATGATAACACCCACTCCTAAATGCAACTTCATAGTGCTTGAACCTTCGTCATATGCATATGCGACCTGTATAAACAAAAGCACAATCTTAAACAATTTTAAATTAGCACCAAACAATCAAACTTGCGCTGTGAAAATAAATCAAACAATAAACTTTACAAACTTTTATATATAAACTGATTTCATGTTCTCTACATGCTAGTTCGTCTAGATTGTCGAGTATATATGAGTGAATTTCGGAGACTAGTAAATAGTTGTTTAAGTTGTTCGGAAGAAAGTTCTCAGGTATTAACTCAAAGAGTTTAATCAACTACCATTTGTCTCAAGTTTTGGTGGCCTTCGCAAAAATATAAAACTGCCCTCCCAAAAGTATGAGTTAAGAAATTAGTTTCAAATTACTGTTCTTCCTTCACTGCTTTTAAATGTAAAATTAAAAAAGGTAGGCATAATATAGCTTAACTGAAAAGAAACTCACGATTCACAAGAAACGAAGTATAATCAGTGTTGTTCAGGAGTTTTCAGTTTAAAAGTAAAAGAGCTCCCAGTTTCAAACAATTAAAACCAAACTAAGCCAATCCGAGATGAGTTTAATCACACTGCCTAATAATCAAACTTAGCTCGATAATGCCCACTTCTAAATCCTGTTTAACAATGCTCGGAGCTTCATCGTACGCGTCTGCGACCTATATAAACCCAAACACAATCCGAAATTAATTTAAAACACACCGCAAAGCAATCAAACTTACGTAGTGAAAATAAATTAGACAATAAACTTAACAAATTCTTTATATAAAATCTGATTTCTGATCCTACCAATGCTTGCCATCTAGATTTTTGAGTAAATATGAGTGAAATTCCGAGACTACGAAAGAGTTGTAAAGTTGTTTGGAAGGAGGTTCTCAGGATCTTTATACTAACTTCAAGAAATCAATTAACTACCGGTTATCTTAAGATTTGATGGGCTTTGGAAAAAGTTGGTAGAGACCAGGCACAACTACTATTATTCTTTCACAACTGCTTTTAAATGTAAAATTTTATGGGAGCCAATGAAGTATAATCAGTGTTGTTTAGGAGTTTTCAGCTTAAAAGTAAAAGAGCTCCCAGTTTGAAACAATTAAAACCAAACTAAGCCAATCCGAGATGAGTTTAATCACACTGCCAAATCATCAAACTTAGCTCAATAATGCCCACTTCTAAATACAGTTTAACAATGCTCAGAGCTTCATCGTACGCGTCTGCGACCTATATAAACCCAAACACAACCCGAAATTAATTTGAAACACACCGCAAAGCAATCAAACTTACGCAGTGAAAATAAATTAGACAATAAACTTAACAAATTTTTATATAAAATCTGATTTCTGATCCTCCAGATGCTTGGCCATCTAGATTTTTGAGTAAATATGAGTGAAATTCCGAGACTACGAAAGAGTTGTAAAGTTGTTTGGAAGAATCTTCTCGGGATCTTTATACTACCTTCAAGAATTCAATTAACTACCAGTTATCTTAAGATTGTATGGGCTTTGGAAAAAGTTGGTAGAGACCAGGCATAACTACCATTATTCTTTCACAACTGCTTTTAAATGTAAAATTTTAGAAAAGGTAGACATCAAGCCCAACTAGAAAAAACTCATGATTTGTAAGAAACGAAGTATGATCGGTGCTGTTTGGGAGTTTCAAAAAGAGCATATAACACATCGGAGTATATATAACCCTTTGGTTGGTCTAGCAACAAACAATACAACACAGAAGAATAAGGACTTCAACTTGCAACTATTTACAAAAGTAATTTAACAAAAACTATTCATTCCTTTAACTTTATCGATAGAATAACCCTGCTGCTTGTAGTAATACTACCCTATGTAGCATGGAAACTCTTGGGAAAGAGTACGTTTCCCATTTCGGAAACTCTTTGGAAACTCTCCAAATAAGCGTTTTTTGAGCAAAAGTTGACGTTTCCCGTTTCCCGTTTCCTTATGATTTTCACGTTTCCGTGCAACATAGATACTACCTCATAGTGCTTTAACAAAAACGCACCGCCAATTAATCTAACTTATCATTTCTTCACTAAAATGAAAACCACAACTTTAACCTAAGCATGATAACACCCACTCCTAAATGCAACTTCATAGTGCTCGAACCTTCGTCATATGCATATGCGACCTGTATAAACAAAAGCACAATCTTAAACAATTTTAAACTTAGCACCAAACAATCAAACTTGCGCTTTGAAAATAAATCAAACAATAAACTTTACAAACTTTTATATATAAACTGATTTCATGTTCTCTACATGCTAGTTCATCTAGATTGTCGAGTATATATGAGTGAATTTCGGAGACTAGTAAATAGTTGTTTAAGTTGTTTGGAAGAAAGTTCTCAGGTATTAACTCAAAGAGTTTAATCAACTACCATTTGTCTCAAGTTTTGGTGGCCTTCGAAAAAAATATACAACTGCCCTCCCAAAAGAATGAGTTAAGAAATTAGTTTTAAATTATTATTCTTTCCTCACTGGTTTTAAATGTCAAATTTAAATAAGGTAGGCATAATATAGCTTAACTGAAAAGAAACTCACGATTCAGAAGAAACGAAGTACGATCAGTGTTGTTTATAGGAGTTTTCAGCTTAAAAATAAAAGAGCTCCCAGTTTGAAACAATTAAAACCAAACTAAGCCAATCCGAGATGAGTTTAAACACACTGCCAAATAATCAAACTTCGCTCGATAATGCCCACTCCTAAATCCAATTTAACAATGCTCGAAGCTTCATCGTACGCTTCTGCGACCTATATAAACCCAAACATAATCCGAAATTAATTCAAAACACACCGCAAAGCTATCAATTTTACACAGTGAAAATAAATTAGACAATAAACTTAACAAATATTCATATAAAATCTGATTTCTGATTCTCCAGAGGCTTGGCCATCTAGATTTTTTTAGTAAATATGAGTGAAATTCCGAGACTAGGAAAGAGTTGTAAAGTTGTTTGGAAGGAGGTTCTAGGGATCTTTATACTAACTTCAAAAATTCAATGAAGTACCATTTATTCTTTCACATCTGCTTTTAAATGTAATATTTTAAAAAAGGTAGACATCGAGCCTAACTAAAAAAACTCATGATTTGTAAGAAACGAAGTATGATCAGTGCTGTTTAGGGCTTTCAAAAAGAGCATGTAACACATCAGAGTATATTTAACACTTTGGTTGGTCTAGCAACAAACAATACAACACAGAAGAATAAGGACTTCAACCTGCAACTAATTACAAAAGTAGTTTAACAAAAACTATTCATTCCTTTAACTTTATCGACAGAATAACCCTCCTGCCTGTAGTCATACTACCTCACTTCGAAAAAACTATCCCTATTAACTTTAGGATTCTGAATATCTAGTTTCCTTATGAATTCTGTTTAGAATAATGTACAAATTTTAGTTAAAACCAATAAATTACAGGGATGATATAACTTTTCATCAAACAAGCTTAAACTCAGAATATAAAAAAAAACTAACACTTGCAATAAAAGCTTTCATGTCAATTACTACTAAAATAAAATTAAAAATCGCAACACTTACTTAGTCTGACAATCACCCACGCCGCCAACCAGCTTCAACTTCCTCGAAGCTTGATGGTACGCTTCTTGTGTGTGACCAGTGTGTAAAGCCAAACAAACCCCGAACTGGTTTTTTAAAAAACTTAACAGGGAAAATAAATCAAACAATATACTTAAAAAAATTGTGTATAAACTGATTTTAAACTCTCTCAACGTTAGCCCGTTCGTAAAATGAAAACCAAACAAGGCCAATCTGAGATGATTTTAAACGCACCGCCATTTAATCAAACTTATCATTTCTTCACTAAAATGAAAACCACAACTTTAACCTAAGCATGATAACACCCACTCCTAAATGCAACTTCATAGTGCTTGAACCTTCGTCATATGCATATGCGACCTGTATAAACAAAAGCACAATCTTAAACAATTTTAAACTTAGCACCAAACAATCAAACTTGCGATGTGAAAATAAATCAAACAATAAACTTTACAAACTTTTATATATAAACTGATTTCATGTTCTCTACATGCTAGTTCGTCTAGATTGTCGAGTATATATGAGTGAATTTCGGAGACTAGTAAATAGTTGTTTAAGTTGTTCGGAAGAAAGTTCTCAGGTATTAACTCAAAGAGTTTAATCAACTACCATTTGTCTCAAGTTTTGGTGGCCTTCGCAAAAATATAAAACTGCCCTCCCAAAAGTATGAGTTAAGAAATTAGTTTCAAATTACTGTTCTTTCTTCACTGCTTTTAAATGTAAAATTAAAAAAAGGTAGGCATAATATAGCTTAACTGAAAAGAAACTCACAATTCACAAGAAACGATGTATAATCAGTGTTGTTCAGGAGTTTTCAGTTTAAACGTAAAAGAGCTCCCAGTTTCAAACAATTAAAACCAAACTAAGCCAATCCAAGATGAGTTTAATCACACTGCCTAATAATCAAACTTAGCTCGATAATGCCCACTTCTAAATCCAGTTTAACAATGCTCGGAGCTTCATCGTACGCGTCTGCGACCTATATAAACCCAAACACAATCCGAAATTAATTTAAAACACACCGCAAAGCAATCAAACTTACGTAGTGAAAATAAATTAGACAATAAACTTAACAATTTTTTTATATAAAATCTGATTTCTGATCCTACCGATGCTTGCCATCTAGATTTTTGAGTAAATATGAGTGAAATTCCGAGACTATGAAAGAGTTGTAAAGTTGTTTGGAAGGAGGTTCTCAGGATCTTTATACTAACTTCAAGAAATCAATTAACTACCAGTTATCATAAGATTTGATGGGCTTTGGAAAAAGTTGGTAGAGACCAGACATAACTACCATTATTCTTTCACAACTGCTTTTAAATGTAAAATTTTAAAAAAGGTAGACATCAAGCCTAACTAGAAAAAACTCATGATTTGTAAGAAACGAAGTATGATCAGTGCTGTTTGGGAAATTCAAAAAGATCATGTAACACATCGGAGTATATATAACACTTTGGTTGGTCCAGCAACAAACAATACAACACAGAAGAATAAGGACTTCAACCTGCAACTAATTACAAAAGTAGTTTAACAAAAACTATTCATTCCTTTAACTTTATCGATAGAATAACCCTCCAGATTGTAGTAATACTACCTCACTTCGAAAAAACTATCCTTGTTAACTTTAGGATTCTGAATATCTAGTTTTCTTATGAATTCTGTTTAGAATAATGTACAAATTTTAGTTAAAAACAATAAATTACAGGGATGATATAACTTTTCATCAAACAAGCTTAAACTCAAGATATAAAAAAAACTAACACTTGCAATAAAGGCTTTCATGTCAATTACTACTAAAGTAAAAATAAAAATCGCAACACTTACTCAGTCTGACAATCACCCACGCCGAAAACCAACTTCAATTTCCTCGTAGCTTTATGCTACGCTTCTTGTGTGTGACCAGTGTGTAAAGCCAAACAAACCCCGAACTGGTTTGTTTAAAAACATGACTGGAAAATAAATCAAACAGTACTGAAAAAAATTGTGTATAAACTGATTTAAAACTCTCTCAACGTTAGCCTGTCGTAGAATGAAAACAAAACAAGGCCAATCTGAGATGATTTTAAACGCACCGCCAATTTATCAAACTTATCATTTCTTCACTAAAATGAAAACCACAACACTAACCTAAGCATGATAACACCCACTCCTAAATGCAACTTCATAGTGCTCGAACCTTCGTCATATGCATATGCGACCTGTATAAACAAAAGCACAATCTTAAACAATTTTCAACTTAGCACCAAACAATCAAACTTGTGCTGTGAAAATAAATCAAACAATAAACTTTACAAACTTTTATATATAAACTGATTTCATGTTCTCTACACGCTAGCCCATCTAGAATGTCGAGTATATATGAGTGAATTTCGCAGACTAGTAAATAGTTGTTTAAGTTGTTCGGAAGAAAGTTCTCAGGTATTAACACAAAGAGTTTAATCAACTACCATTTGTCTCAAGTTTGGATTGCCTTCGCAAAAAATATACAACTGCCCTCCCAAAAGTATGAGTTAAGAAATTAGTTTTAAATTATTATTCTTTCTTTACTGCTTTTAAATGAAAAATTTAAAAAAGGTAGGCATAATATAACTTAACTGAAAAGAAACTCAAGATTCACAAGAAACGAAGTATAATCAGTGTTGTTTAGGAGTCTTCAGCTTAAAAGTAAAAGAGCTCCCAGTTTGAAACAATTAAAACCAAACTAAGCCAATCCGAGATGAGTTTAAACACACTGCCAAATAATCAAACTTAGCTCGATAATGCCCACTCCTAAATCCAATTTAACAATGCTCGGAGCTTCATCGTACGCTTCTGCGACCTATATAAACCCAAACATAATCCGAAATTAATTCAAAACACACCGCAAAGCAATCAATTTTATGCAGTGAAAATAAATTAGACAATAAACTTAACAAATTTTTATATAAAATCTGATTTCTGATTCTCCAGATGCTTGGCCATCTCGATTTTTAAGTAAATATGAGTGAAATTCCGAGACTAGGAAAGAGTTGTAAAGTTGTTTGGAAGGAGGTTCTAGGGATCTTTATACTAACTTCAAAAATTCAATGAAGTACCATTTATCTTAAGATTTGATGGGCTTTGGAAAAAGTTGGTAGAGACCAGGCATAACTACCATTATTCTTTCACAACTGCTTTTAAATGTAATATTTTAAAAAAGGTAGACATCAAGCCTAACTAGAAAAAACTCATGATTTGTAAGAAACGAAGTATGATCAGTGCTGTTTAGGGCTTTCAAAAAGAGCATGTAACACATCGGAGTATATATAACACTTTGGTTGGTCTAGCAACAATCAATACAACACAGAAGAATAAGGACTTCAACCTGCAACTAATTACAAAAGTAGTTTAACAAAAACTATTCATTCCTTTAACTTTATCGATAGAATAACCCTCCTGCTTTAGTAATACTACCTCACTTCGAAAAAACTATCCCTATTAACATTAGGATTCTGAATATCTAGTTTCCTTATGAAATCTGTTTAGAAGATTGTACAAATTTTAGTTAAAAACAATAAATTACAGGGATGATATAACTTTTCATCAAACAAGCTTAAACTCTGAATATAAAAAAAAACTAACACTTGCAATAAAAGCTTTCATGTCAATTACTACTAAAATAAAATTAAAAATCGCAACACTTACTTAGTCTGACAATCACCCACGCCGCCAACCAAAAAATTCTGCATAAACTGATTTTAAACTCTCTCAACGTTAGCCCGTTTGTAAAATGAAAACCAAACAAGGCCAATCTGAGATGATTTTAAATGCACCGCCAATTAATCAAACTTATCATTTCTTCACTAAAATGAAAACCAAACCTTTAACCTAAGCATGATAACACCCACTCCTAAATGCAACTTCATAGTGCTCGAACCTTCGTCATATGCATATGCGACCTGTATAAACAAAAGCACAATCTTAAACAATTTTAAACTTAGCACCAAACAATCAAACTTGCGCTTTTGAAAATAAATCAAACAATAAACTTTTATATATAAACTGATTTCATGTTCTCTACATGCTAGTTCATCTAGATTGTCGAGTATATATGAGTGAATTTCGGAGACTAGTAAATAGTTGTTTAAGTTGTTTGGAAGAAAGTTCTCAGGTATTAACTCAAAGAGTTTAATAACCTACCATTTGTCTCAAGTTTTGGTGGCCTTCGAAAAAAATATACAACTGCCCTCCCAAAAGAATGAGTTAAGAAATTCGTTTTAAATTATTATTCTTTCCTCACTGGTTTTAAATGTAAAATTTAAATAAGGTAGGCATAATATAGCTTAACTGAAAAGAAACTCACGATTCAGAAGAAACGAAGTACGATCAGTGTTGTTTATAGGAGTTTTCAGCTTAAAAGTAAAAGAGCTCCCAGTTTGAAACAATTAAAACCAAACTAAGCCAATCCGAGATGAGTTTAAACACACTGCCAAATAATCAAACTTAGCTCGATAATGCCCACTCCTAAATCCAATTTAACAATGCTCGGAGCTTCATCGTACGCTTCTGCGACCTATATAAACCCAAACATAATCCGAAATTAATTCAAAACACACCGCAAAGCAATCAATTTTACGCAGTGAAAATAAATTAGACAATAAACTTAACAAATTTTTATATAAAATCTGATTTCTGATTCTCCAAAGGCTTGGCCATCTAGATTTTTTAGTAAATATGAGTGAAATTCCAAGACTAGGAAAGAGTTGTAAAGTTGTTTGGAAGGAGGTTCTAGGGATCTTTATACTAACTTCAAAAATTCAATGAAGTACCATTTATTCTTTCACAACTGCTTTTAAATGTAATATTTTAAAAAAGGTAGACATCGAGCCTAACTAGAAAAAACTCATGATTTGTAAGAAACGAAGTATGATCAGTGCTGTTTAGGGCTTTCAAAAAGAGCATGTAACACATCGGAGTATATATAACACTTTGGTTGGTCTAGCAACAAACAATACAACACAGAAGAATAAGGACTTCAACCTGCAACTAATTACAAAAGTAGTTTAACAAAAACTATTCATTCCTTTAACTTTATCGACAGAATAACCCTCCTGCCTGTAGTAATACTACCTCACTTCGAAAAAACTATCCCTATTAACTTTAGGATTCTGAATATCTAGTTTCCTTATGAATTCTGTTTAGAATAATGTACAAATTTTAGTTAAAAACAATAAATTACAGGGATGATATAACTTTTCATCAAACAAGCTTAAACTCAGAATATAAAAAAAAACTAACACTTGCAATAAAAGCTTTCATG
Organism: Cuscuta europaea; assembly: GCA_945859875.1. Classification (NCBI taxonomy): domain Eukaryota; kingdom Viridiplantae; phylum Streptophyta; class Magnoliopsida; order Solanales; family Convolvulaceae; genus Cuscuta; species Cuscuta europaea. The sequence goes on along the minus strand of CAMAPE010000019.1, from coordinate 1,422,990 downwards.
TCAATTACTACTAAAATAAAATTAAAAATCGCAACACTTACTTAGTCTGACAATCACCCACGCCGCCAACCAGCTTCAATTTCCTCGAAGCTTGATGGTACGCTTCTTGTGTGTGACCAGTGTGTAAAGCCAAACAAACCCCGAACTGGTTTTTTAAAAAACTTAACAGGGAAAATAAATCAAACAGTATACTTAAAAAAATTGTGTATAAACTGATTTTAAACTCTCTCAACGTTAGCCCGTTCGTAAAATGAAAACCAAACAAGGCCAATCTGAGATGATTTTAAACGCACCGCCATTTAATCAAACTTATCATTTCTTCACTAAAATGAAAACCACAACTTTAACCTAAGCATGATAACACCCACTCCTAAATGCAACTTCATAGTGCTTGAACCTTCGTCATATGCATATGCGACCTGTATAAACAAAAGCACAATCTTAAACAATTTTAAACTTATACCAAACAATCAAACTTGCGATGTGAAAATAAATCAAACAATAAACTTTACAAACTTTTATATATAAACTGATTTCATGTTCTCTACATGCTAGTTCGTCTAGATTGTCGAGTATATATGAGTGAATTTCGGAGACTAGTAAATAGTTGTTTAAGTTGTTCGGAAGAAAGTTCTCAGGTATTAACTCAAAGAGTTTAATCAACTACCATTTGTCTCAAGTTTTGGTGGCCTTCGCAAAAATATAAAACTGCCCTCCCAAAAGTATGAGTTAAGAAATTAGTTTCAAATTACTGTTCTTTCTTCACTGCTTTTAAATGTAAAATTAAAAAAAGGTAGGCATAATATAGCTTAACTGAAAAGAAACTCACAATTCACAAGAAACGATGTATAATCAGTGTTGTTCAGGAGTTTTCAGTTTAAACGTAAAAGAGCTCCCAGTTTCAAACAATTAAAACCAAACTAAGCCAATCCAAGATGAGTTTAATCACACTGCCTAATAATCAAACTTAGCTCGATAATGCCCACTTCTAAATCCAGTTTAACAATGCTCGGAGCTTCATCGTACGCGTCTGCGACCTATATAAACCCAAACACAATCCGAAATTAATTTAAAACACACCGCAAAGCAATCAAACTTACGTAGTGAAAATAAATTAGACAATAAACTTAACAATTTTTTTATATAAAATCTGATTTCTGATCCTACCGATGCTTGCCATCTAGATTTTTGAGTAAATATGAGTGAAATTCCGAGACTATGAAAGAGTTGTAAAGTTGTTTGGAAGGAGGTTCTCGGGATCTTTATACTAACTTCAAGAAATCAATTAACTACCAGTTATCATAAGATTTGATGGGCTTTGGAAAAAGTTGGTAGAGACCAGACATAACTACCATTATTCTTTCACAACTGCTTTTAAATGTAAAATTTTAAAAAAGGTAGACATCAAGCCTAACTAGAAAAAACTCATGATTTGTAAGAAACGAAGTATGATCAGTGCTGTTTGGGAAATTCAAAAAGATCATGTAACACATCGGAGTATATATAACACTTTGGTTGGTCCAGCAACAAACAATACAACACAGAAGAATAAGGACTTCAACCTGCAACTAATTACAAAAGTAGTTTAACAAAAACTATTCATTCCTTTAACTTTATCGATAGAATAACCCTCCAGATTGTAGTAATACTACCTCACTTCGAAAAAACTATCCTTGTTAACTTTAGGATTCTGAATATCTAGTTTTCTTATGAATTCTGTTTAGAATAATGTACAAATTTTAGTTAAAAACAATAAATTACAGGGATGATATAACTTTTCATCAAACAAGCTTAAACTCAAGATATAAAAAAAACTAACACTTGCAATAAAGGCTTTCATGTCAATTACTACTAAAGTAAAAATAAAAATCGCAACACTTACTCAGTCTGACAATCACCCACGCCGAAAACCAACTTCAATTTCCTCGTAGCTTTATGCTACGCTTCTTGTGTGTGACCAGTGTGTAAAGCCAAACAAACCCCGAACTGGTTTGTTTAAAAACATGACTGGAAAATAAATCAAACAGTACTGAAAAAAATTGTGTATAAACTGATTTAAAACTCTCTCAACGTTAGCCTGTCGTAGAATGAAAACAAAACAAGGCCAATCTGAGATGATTTTAAACGCACCGCCAATTTATCAAACTTATCATTTCTTCACTAAAATGAAAACCACAACACTAACCTAAGCATGATAACACCCACTCCTAAATGCAACTTCATAGTGCTCGAACCTTCGTCATATGCATATGCGACCTGTATAAACAAAAGCACAATCTTAAACAATTTTCAACTTAGCACCAAACAATCAAACTTGTGCTGTGAAAATAAATCAAACAATAAACTTTACAAACTTTTATATATAAACTGATTTCATATTCTCTACACGCTAGCCCATCTAGAATGTCGAGTATATATGAGTGAATTTCGCAGACTAGTAAATAGTTGTTTAAGTTGTTCGGAAGAAAGTTCTCAGGTATTAACACAAAGAGTTTAATCAACTACCATTTGTCTCAAGTTTGGATTGCCTTCGCAAAAAATATACAACTGCCCTCCCAAAAGTATGAGTTAAGAAATTAGTTTTAAATTATTATTCTTTCTTTACTGCTTTTAAATGAAAAATTTAAAAAAGGTAGGCATAATATAACTTAACTGAAAAGAAACTCAAGATTCACAAGAAACGAAGTATAATCAGTGTTGTTTAGGAGTTTTCAGCTTAAAAGTAAAAGAGCTCCCAGTTTGAAACAATTAAAACCAAACTAAGCCAATCCGAGATGAGTTTAAACACACTGCCAAATAATCAAACTTAGCTCGATAATGCCCACTCCTAAATCCAATTTAACAATGCTCGGAGCTTCATCGTACGCTTCTGCGACCTATATAAACCCAAACATAATCCGAAATTAATTCAAAACACACCGCAAAGCAATCAATTTTATGCAGTGAAAATAAATTAGACAATAAACTTAACAAATTTTTATATAAAATCTGATTTCTGATTCTCCAGATGCTTGGCCATCTCGATTTTTAAGTAAATATGAGTGAAATTCCGAGACTAGGAAAGAGTTGTAAAGTTGTTTGGAAGGAGGTTCTAGGGATCTTTATACTAACTTCAAAAATTCAATGAAGTACCATTTATCTTAAGATTTGATGGGCTTTGGAAAAAGTTGGTAGAGACCAGGCATAACTACCATTATTCTTTCACAACTGCTTTTAAATGTAATATTTTAAAAAAGGTAGACATCAAGCCTAACTAGAAAAAACTCATGATTTGTAAGAAACGAAGTATGATCAGTGCTGTTTAGGGCTTTCAAAAAGAGCATGTAACACATCGGAGTATATATAACACTTTGGTTGGTCTAGCAACAATCAATACAACACAGAAGAATAAGGACTTCAACCTGCAACTAATTACAAAAGTAGTTTAAAAAAAACTATTCATTCCTTTAACTTTATCGATAGAATAACCCTCCTGCTTTAGTAATACTACCTCACTTCGAAAAAACTATCCCTATTAACATTAGGATTCTGAATATCTAGTTTCCTTATGAAATCTGTTTAGAAGATTGTACAAATTTTAGTTAAAAACAATAAATTACAGGGATGATATAACTTTTCATCAAACAAGCTTAAACTCTGAATATAAAAAAAAACTAACACTTGCAATAAAAGCTTTCATGTCAATTACTACTAAAATAAAATTAAAAATCGCAACACTTACTTAGTCTGACAATCACCCACGCCGCCAACCAAAAAATTCTGCATAAACTGATTTTAAACTCTCTCAACGTTAGCCCGTTTGTAAAATGAAAACCAAACAAGGCCAATCTGAGATGATTTTAAATGCACCGCCAATTAATCAAACTTATCATTTCTTCACTAAAATGAAAACCAAACCTTTAACCTAAGCATGATAACACCCACTCCTAAATGCAACTTCATAGTGCTCGAACCTTCGTCATATGCATATGCGACCTGTATAAACAAAAGCACAATCTTAAACAATTTTAAACTTAGCACCAAACAATCAAACTTGCGCTTTTGAAAATAAATCAAACAATAAACTTTTATATATAAACTGATTTCATGTTCTCTACATGCTAGTTCATCTAGATTGTCGAGTATATATGAGTGAATTTCGGAGACTAGTAAATAGTTGTTTAAGTTGTTTGGAAGAAAGTTCTCAGGTATTAACTCAAAGAGTTTAATCAACTACCATTTGTCTCAAGTTTTGGTGGCCTTCGAAAAAAATATACAACTGCCCTCCCAAAAGAATGAGTTAAGAAATTCGTTTTAAATTATTATTCTTTCCTCACTGGTTTTAAATGTAAAATTTAAATAAGGTAGGCATAATATAGCTTAACTGAAAAGAAACTCACGATTCAGAAGAAACGAAGTACGATCAGTGTTGTTTATAGGAGTTTTCAGCTTAAAAGTAAAAGAGCTCCCAGTTTGAAACAATTAAAACCAAACTAAGCCAATCCGAGATGAGTTTAAACACACTGCCAAATAATCAAACTTAGCTCGATAATGCCCACTCCTAAATCCAATTTAACAATGCTCGGAGCTTCATCGTACGCTTCTGCGACCTATATAAACCCAAACATAATCCGAAATTAATTCAAAACACACCGCAAAGCAATCAATTTTACGCAGTGAAAATAAATTAGACAATAAACTTAACAAATTTTTATATAAAATCTGATTTCTGATTCTCCAAAGGCTTGGCCATCTAGATTTTTTAGTAAATATGAGTGAAATTCCAAGACTAGGAAAGAGTTGTAAAGTTGTTTGGAAGGAGGTTCTAGGGATCTTTATACTAACTTCAAAAATTCAATGAAGTACCATTTATTCTTTCACAACTGCTTTTAAATGTAATATTTTAAAAAAGGTAGACATCGAGCCTAACTAGAAAAAACTCATGATTTGTAAGAAACGAAGTATGATCAGTGCTGTTTAGGGCTTTCAAAAAGAGCATGTAACACATCGGAGTATATATAACACTTTGGTTGGTCTAGCAACAAACAATACAACACAGAAGAATAAGGACTTCAACCTGCAACTAATTACAAAAGTAGTTTAACAAAAACTATTCATTCCTTTAACTTTATCGACAGAATAACCCTCCTGCCTGTAGTAATACTACCTCACTTCGAAAAAACTATCCCTATTAACTTTAGGATTCTGAATATCTAGTTTCCTTATGAATTCTGTTTAGAATAATGTACAAATTTTAGTTAAAAACAATAAATTACAGGGATGATATAACTTTTCATCAAACAAGCTTAAACTCAGAATATAAAAAAAAACTAACACTTGCAATAAAAGCTTTCATGTCAATTACTACTAAAATAAAATTAAAAATCGCAACACTTACTTAGTCTGACAATCACCCACGCCGCCAACCAGCTTCAATTTCCTCGAAGCTTGATGGTACGCTTCTTGTGTGTGACCAGTGTGTAAAGCCAAACAAACCCCGAACTGGTTTTTTAAAAAACTTAACAGGGAAAATAAATCAAACAGTATACTTAAAAAAATTGTGTATAAACTGATTTTAAACTCTCTCAACGTTAGCTCGTTCGTAAAATGAAAACCAAACAAGGCCAATCTGAGATGATTTTAAACGCACCGCCATTTAATCAAACTTATCATTTCTTCACTAAAATGAAAACCACAACTTTAACCTAAGCATGATAACACCCACTCCTAAATGCAACTTCATAGTGCTTGAACCTTCGTCATATGCATATGCGACCTGTATAAACAAAAGCACAATCTTAAACAATTTTAAACTTAGCACCAAACAATCAAACTTGCGATGTGAAAATAAATCAAACAATAAACTTTACAAACTTTTATATATAAACTGATTTCATGTTCTCTACATGCTAGTTCGTCTAGATTGTCGAGTATATATGAGTGAATTTCGGAGACTAGTAAATAGTTGTTTAAGTTGTTCGGAAGAAAGTTCTCAGGTATTAACTCAAAGAGTTTAATCAACTACCATTTGTCTCAAGTTTTGGTGGCCTTCGCAAAAATATAAAACTGCCCTCCCAAAAGTATGAGTTAAGAAATTAGTTTCAAATTACTGTTCTTTCTTCACTGCTTTTAAATGTAAAATTAAAAAAAGGTAGGCATAATATAGCTTAACTGAAAAGAAACTCACAATTCACAAGAAACGATGTATAATCAGTGTTGTTCAGGAGTTTTCAGTTTAAACGTAAAAGAGCTCCCAGTTTCAAACAATTAAAACCAAACTAAGCCAATCCAAGATGAGTTTAATCACACTGCCTAATAATCAAACTTAGCTCGATAATGCCCACTTCTAAATCCAGTTTAACAATGCTCGGAGCTTCATCGTACGCGTCTGCGACCTATATAAACCCAAACACAATCCGAAATTAATTTAAAACACACCGCAAAGCAATCAAACTTACGTAGTGAAAATAAATTAGACAATAAACTTAACAATTTTTTTATATAAAATCTGATTTCTGATCCTACCGATGCTTGCCATCTAGATTTTTGAGTAAATATGAGTGAAAGTCCGAGACTACGAAAGAGTTGTAAAGTTGTTTGGAAGGAGGTTCTCGGGATCTTTATACTAACTTCAAGAAATCAATTAACTATCAGTTATCATAAGATTTGATGGGCTTTGGAAAAAGTTGGTAGAGACCAGACACAACTACTATTATTCTTTCACAACTGCTTTTAAATGTAAAATTTTATGGGAGCCAACGAAGTATAATCAATGTTGTTTAGGAGTTTTCAGCTTAAAAGTAAAAGAGCTCCCAGTTTGAAACAATTAAAACCAAACTAAGCCAATCCGAGATGAGTTTAAACACACTGCCAAATCATCAAACTTAGCTCAATAATGCCCACTTCTAAATACAGTTTAACAATGCTCAGAGCTTCATCGTACGCGTCTGCGACCTATATAAACCCAAACACAACCCGAAATTAATTTGAAACACACCGCAAAGCAATCAAACTTACGCAGTGAAAATAAATTAGACAATAAACTTAACAATTTTTTATATAAAATCTGATTTCTGATCCTCCAGATGCTTGGCCATCTAGATTTTTGAGTAAATATGAGTGAAATTCCGAGACTACGAAAGAGTTGTAAAGTTGTTTGGAAGAATCTTCTCGGGATCTTTATACTACCTTCAAGAATTCAATTAACTACCAGTTATCTTAAGATTGTATGGGCTTTGGAAAAAGTTGGTAGAGACCAGGCATAACTACCATTATTCTTTCACAACTGCTTTTAAATGTAAAATTTTAGAAAAGGTAGACATCAAGCCCAACTAGAAAAAACTCATGATTTGTAAGAAACGAAGTATGATCGGTGCTGTTTGGGAGTTTCAAAAAGAGCGTATAACACATCGGAGTATATATAACCCTTTGGTTGGTCTAGCAACAAACAATACAACACAGAAGAATAAGGACTTCAACTTGCAACTATTTACAAAAGTAATTTAACAAAAACTATTCATTCCTTTAACTTCATCGATAGAATAACCCTGCTGCTTGTAGTAATACTACCCTATGTAGCATGGAAACTCTTGGGAAAGAGTACGTTTCCCGTTTCGGAAACTCTCGGAAACTCTTTGGAAACTCTCCAAATAAGCGTTTTTTGAGCAAAAGATGACGTTTCCCGTTTCCCGTTTCCTTATGATTTTCACGTTTCCGTGCAACATAGATACTACCTCATAGTGCTTTAACAAAAACGCACCGCCAATTAATCAAACTTATCATTTCTTCACTAAAATGAAAACCACAACTTTAACCTAAGCATGATAACACCCACTCCTAAATGCAACTTCATAGTGCTCGAACCTTCGTCATATGCATATGCGACCTGTATAAACAAAAGCACAATCTTAAACAATTTTAAACTTAGCACCACACAATCAAACTTGCGCTTTGAAAATAAATCAAACAATAAACTTTACAAACTTTTATATATAAACTGATTTCATGTTCTCTACATGCTAGTTCATCTAGATTGTCGAGTATATATGAGTGAATTTCGGAGACTAGTAAATAGTTGTTTAAGTTGTTTGGAAGAAAGTTCTCAGGTATTAACTCAAAGAGTTTAATCAACTACCATTTGTCTCAAGTTTTGGTGGCCTTCGAAAAAAATATACAACTGCCCTCCCAAAAGAATGAGTTAAGAAATTAGTTTTAAATTATTATTCTTTCCTCACTGGTTTTAAATGTAAAATTTAAATAAGGTAGGCATAATATAGCTTAACTGAAAAGAAACTCACGATTCAGAAGAAACGAAGTACGATCAGTGTTGTTTATAGGAGTTTTCAGCTTAAAAATAAAAGAGCTCCCAGTTTGAAACAATTAAAACCAAACTAAGCCAATCCGAGATGAGTTTAAACACACTGCCAAATAATCAAACTTAGCTCGATAATGCCCACTCCTAAATCCAATTTAACAATGCTCGGAGCTTCATCGTACGCTTCTGCGACCTATATAAACCCAAACATAATCCGAAATTAATTCAAAACACACCGCAAAGCTATCAATTTTACGCAGTGAAAATAAATTAGACAATAAACTTAACAAATTTTTATATAAAATCTGATTTCTGATTCTCCAGAGGCTTGGCCATCTAGATTTTTTAGTAAATATGAGTGAAATTCCGAGACTAGGAAAGAGTTGTAAAGTTGTTTGGAAGGAGGTTCTAGGGATCTTTATACTAACTTCAAAAATTCAATGAAGTACCATTTATTCTTTCACATCTGCTTTTAAATGTAATATTTTAAAAAAGGTAGACATCGAGCCTAACTAAAAAAACTCATTAATTGTAAGAAACGAAGTATGATCAGTGCTGTTTAGGGCTTTCAAAAAGAGCATGTAACACATCGGAGTATATATAACACTTTGGTTGGTCTAGCAACAAACAATACAACACAGAAGAATAAGGACTTCAACCTGCAACTAATTACAAAAGTAGTTTAACAAAAACTATTCACTCCTTTAACTTTATCGACAGAATAACCCTCCTGCCTGTAGTCATACTACCTCACTTCGAAAAAACTATCCCTATTAACTTTAGGATTCTGAATATCTAGTTTCCTTATGAATTCTGTTTAGAATAATGTACAAATTTTAGTTAAAAACAATAAATTACAGGGATGATATAACTTTTCATCAAACAAGCTTAAACTCAGAATATAAAAAAAAACTAACACTTGCAATAAAAGCTTTCATGTCAATTACTACTAAAATAAAATTAAAAATCGCAACACTTACTTAGTCTGACAATCACCCACGCCGCCAACCAGCTTCAATTTCCTCGAAGCTTGATGGTGCGCTTCTTGTGTGTGACCAGTGTGTAAAGCCAAACAAACCCCGAACTGGTTTTTTAAAAAACTTAACAGGGAAAATAAATCAAACAGTATACTTAAAAAAATTGTGTATAAACTGATTTTAAACTCTCTCAACGTTAGCCCGTTCGTAAAATGAAAACCAAACAAGGCCAATCTGAGATGATTTTAAACGCACCCCCATTTAATCAAACTTATCATTTCTTCACTAAAATGAAAACCACAACTTTAACCTAAGCATGATAGCACCCACTCCTAAATGCAACTTCATAGTGCTTGAACCTTCGTCATATGCATATGCGACCTGTATAAACAAAAGCACAATCTTAAACAATTTTAAACTTAGCACCAAACAATCAAACTTGCGCTGTGAAAATAAATCAAACAATAAACTTTACAAACTTTTATATATAAACTGATTTCATGTTCTCTACATGCTAGTTCGTCTAGATTGTCGAGTATATATGAGTGAATTTCGGAGACTAGTAAATAGTTCAACTACCATTTGTCTCAAGTTTTGGTGGCCTTCGCAAAAATATAAAACTGCCCTCCCAAAAGTATGAGTTAAGAAATTAGTTTCAAATTACTGTTCTTTCTTCACTGCTTTTAAATGTAAAATTAAAAAAAGGTAGGGATAATATAGCTTAACTGAAAAGAAACTCACGATTCACAAGAAACGATGTATAATCAGTGTTGTTCAGGAGTTTTCAGTTGAAACGTAAAAGAGATCCCAATTTCAAACAATTAAAACCAAACTAAGCCAATCCGAGATGAGTTTAATCACACTGCCTAATAATCAAACTTAGCTCGATAATGCCCACTTCTAAATCCAGTTTAACAATGCTCGGAGCTTCATCGTACGCGTCTGCGACCTATATAAACCCAAACACAATCCGAAATTAATTTAAAACACACTGCAAAGCAATCAAACTTACGTAGTGAAAATAAATTAGACAATAAACTTAACAAATTTTTTATATAAAATCTGATTTCTGATCCTACCGATGCTTGCCATCTAGATTTTTGAGTAAATATGAGTGAAATTCCGAGACTATGAAAGAGTTGTGAAGTTGTTTGGAAGGAGGTTCTCGGGATCTTTATACTAACTTCAAGAAATCAATTAACTACCAGTTATCATAAGATTTGATGGGCTTTGGAAAAAGTTGGTAGAGACCAGACATAACTACCATTATTCTTTCACAACTGCTTTTAAATGTAAAATTTTAAAAAAGGTAGACATCAAGCCTAACTAGAAAAAACTCATGATTTGTAAGAAACGAAGTATGATCAGTGCTGTTTGGGAAATTCAAAAAGTTCATGTAACACATCGGAGTATATATAACACTTTGGTTGGTCTAGCAACAAACAATACAACACAGAAGAATAAGGACTTCAACCTGCAACTAATTACAAAAGTAGTTTAACAAAAACTATTCATTCCTTTAACTTTATCGATAGAATAACCCTCCAGATTGTAGTAATACTACCTTTTTCCATCATTTGCAATGGAGCCAAAGATTCATTATTTTTTGGCTTGAGGTTATGATGGAATAAAGCGAAATGGCTCACTAAACTGTCTGCGCTTCTTTGTTATGGAGCAGTAGTCAGTCCATGCAATTTTGGACGCGATTTTCATTATGGGTCATCCGGAAACAGTCTCTCTGTGCTTTAGAACAGGGGTAAGACTGCGTACATCCGACCCCCCCTTACCCCACCGTAGGTGGGAGCCTTTGCGGCACTGGGGTAAATGAAAATGATGAAATGATTGTAGTAATACTACCTCACTTCGAAAAAACTATCCGTGTTAACTTTAGGATTCTGAATATCTAGTTTTCTTATGAATTCTGTTTAGAATAATGTACAAATTTTAGTTAAAAACAATAAATTACAGGGATGATATAACTTTTCATCAAACAAGCTTAAACTCAAGATATAAAAAAAAACTAACACTTGCAATAAAGGCTTTCATGTCAATTACTACTAAAAAAAAAATCGCAATACTTAATCAGTCTGACAATCACCCACGCCGAAAACCAAATTCAATTTCCTCGTAGCTTTATGCTACGCTTCTTGTGTGTGACCAGTGTGTAAAGCCAAACAAACCCCGAACTGGTTTGTTTAAAAACATGACTGGGAAAATAAATCAAACAGTACTGAAAAAATTGTGTATAAACTGATTTAAAACTCTCTCAACGTTAGCCTGTCGTAGAATGAAAACCAAACAAGGCCAATCTGAGATGATTTTAAACGCACCGCCAATTTATCAAACTTATCATTTCTTCACTAAAATGAAAACCACAGCACTAACCTAAGCATGATAACACCCACTCCTAAATGCAACTTCATAGTGCTCGAACCTTTGTCATATGCATATGCGACCTGTATAAACAAAAGCACAATCTTAAACAATTTTCAACTTAGCACCAAACAATCAAACTTGTGCTGTGAAAATAAATCAAACAATAAACTTTACAAACTTTTATATATAAACTGATTTCATGTTCTCTACACGCTAGCCCATCTAGAATGTCGAGTATATATGAGTGAATTTCGCAGACTAGTAAATAGTTGTTTAAGTTGTTCGGAAGAAAGTTCTTAGGTATTAACACAAAGAGTTTAATCAACTACCATTTGTCTCAAGTTTGGATTGCCTTCGCAAAAAATATACAACTGCCCTCCCAAAAGTATGAGTTAAGAAATTAGTTTTAAATTATTATTCTTTCTTCACTGCTTTTAAATGAAAAATTTAAAAAAGGTAGGCATAATATAACTTAACTGAAAAGAAACTCAAGATTCACAAGAAACGAAGTATAATCAGTGTTGTTTAGGAGTTTTCAGCTTAAAAGTAAAAGAGCTCCCAGTTTGAAACAATTAAAACCAAACTAAGCCAATCCGAGATGAGTTTAAACACATTGCCAAATAATCAAACTTAGCTCGACAATGCCCACTCCTAAATCCAATTTCACAATGCTCGGAGCTTCATCGTACGTTTCTGCGACCTATATAAACCCAAACATAATCCGAAATTAATTCAAAACACACCGCAAAGACATCAATTTTATGCAGTGAAAATAAATTAGACAATAAACTCAAACAATTTTAAACTTAACACCAAACAATCAAACTTGCGCTGTGAAAATAAATCAAACAATAAACTTTACAAACTTTTATATATAAACTGATTTAATGTTCTCTACATGCTAGTTCGTCTAGATTGTCGAGTATATATGAGTGAATTTCGGAGACTAGTAAATATTTGTTTAAGTTGTTCGGAAGAAAGTTCTCAGGTATTAACTCAAAGAGTTTAATCAACTACCATTGGTCTCAAGTTTTGGTGGCCTTCGCAAAAATATAAAACTGCCCTCCCAAAAGTATGAGTTAAGAAATTAGTTTCAAATTACTGTTCTTCCTTCACTGCTTTTAAATGTAAAATTAAAAAAAGGTAGGCATAATATAGCTTAACTGAAAAGAAACTCACGATTCACAAGAAACAAAGTATAATCAGTGTTGTTCAGGAGTTTTCAGTTTAAAAGTAAAAGAGCTCCCAGTTTCAAACAATTAAAACCAAACTAAGTCAATCCGAGATGAGTTTAATCACACTGCCTAATAATCAAACTTAGCTCAATAATGCCCACTTCTAAATCCTGTTTAACAATGCTCGGAGCTTCATCATACGCGTCTGCGACCTATATAAACCCAAACACAATCCGAAATTAATTTAAAACACACCGCAAAGCAATCAAACTGACGTAGTGAAAATAAATTAGACAATAAACTTAACAAATTCTTTATATAAAATCTGATTTCTGATCCTAACGATGCTTGCCATCTAGATTTTTGAGTAAATATGAGTGAAATTCCGAGACTACGAAAGAGTTGTAAAGTTGTTTGGAAGGAGGTTCTCAGGATCTTTATACTATTTCCAAAAATTCAATGAAGTACCATTTATCTTAAGATTTGATGGGCTTTGGAAAAAGTTGGTAGAGACCAGGCATAACTACCATTATTCTTTCACAACTGCTTTTAAATGTATTATTTTAAAAGAGGTAGACATCAAGCCTAACTAGAAAAAACTCATGATTTGTAAGAAACGAAGTATGATCAGTGCTGTTTAGGGCTTTCAAAAAGAGCATGTAACACATCGGAGTATATATAACACTTTGGTTGGTCTAGTAACAAACAATACAACACAGAAGAATAAGGACTTCAACCTGCAACTAATTACAAAAGTAGTTTAACAAAAACTATTCATTCCTTTAACTTTATCGATAGAATAACCCTCCTGCTTGTAGTAATACTACCTCACTTCGAAAAAACTATCCCTATTAACTTTAGGATTCTGAATATCTAGTTTCCTTATGAATTCTGTTTAGAATAATGTACAAATTTTAGTTAAAAACAATAAATTACAGGGATGATATAACTTTTCATCAAACAAGCTTAAACTCAGAATATAAAAAAAAACTAACACTTGCGATAAAAGCTTTCATGTCAATTACTACTAAAATAAAATTAAAAATCGCAACACTTACTTAGTCTGACAATCACCCACGCCGCCAACCAAGCTTGATGCTACGCTTCTTGTGTGTGACCAGTGTGTAAACCCAAACAAACCCCGAACTGGTTTTTTTAAAAACTTAACAGGGAAAATAAATCAAACAGTATACTTAAAAAAATTCTACATAAACTTATTTTATAGGAGTTTTCAGCTTAAAAGTAAGAGCTCCCAGTTTGAAACAATTAAAACCAAACTAAGCCAATCCGAGATGAGTTTAAACACACTACCAAATAATCAAACTTAGCTCGATAATGCCCACTCCTAAATCCAGTTTAACAATGCACGGAGCTTCATCGTACGCGTCTGCGACCTATATAAACCCAAACACAATCCGAAATTATGTTAAAACACACCGCAAAGCTATCAAACTTACGCAGTGAAAATAAATTAGACAATAAACTTAACAAACATTTATATATAAACTGATTTCATGTTCTCTACATGCTAGTTCATCTACATTGTCGAGTATATATAAGTGAATTTCGGAGACTAGTAAATAGTTGTTTAAGTTGTTCAGAAGAAAGTTAATCAACTGCCATTTGTCTCAAGTTTTGGTGGCCTTCGCAAAAATATAAAACTGCCCTCCAAAAAGTATGAGTTAAGAAATTAGTTTCAAAATACTGTTCTTTCTTCACTGCTTTTAAATGTAAAATTTAAAAAAGGTAGGCATAATATAGCTTAACTGAAAAGAAACTCACGATTCACAAGAAACGAAGTATAATCAGTGTTGTTTGGGAGTTTTCAGCTTAAAAGTAAAAGTGCTCCCAGTTTCAAACAATTAAAACCAAACTAAGCCAATCCGAGATGAGTTTAATAACACTGCCTAATAATCAAACTTAGCTCGATAATGTCCACTTCTAAATCCAGTTTAACAATGCTTGGAGCTTCATCGTACGCGTCTGCGACCTATATAAACCCAAACACAATCCGAAATTAATTTAAAACACACCGCAAAGCAATCAAACTCACGCAGTGAAAATAAATTAGACAATAAACTTAACAATTTTTTATATAAAGTCTTATTTCTGATCTTCCAGATGCTTGACCATCTAGATTTATGAGTAAATATGAGTGAGATTCCGAGACTAGGAAAGAGTTGTAAAGTTCTTTGGAAGGAGGTTCTCGGGATCTTTTTACTAATTTCAAGAAATCAATTAACTACCTGTTATCATAAGATTTGATGGGCTTTGGAAAAAGTTGGTAGAGACCAGACATAACTACCATTATTCTTTCACAACTGCTTTTAAATGTAAAATTTTAAAAAAGGTAGACATCAAGCCTAACTAGAAAAAACTCATGATTTGTAAGAAACGAAGTATGATCAGTGCTGTTTGGGAAATTCAAAAAGATCATGTAACACATCGGAGTATATATTACACTTTGGTTGGTCTAGCAACAAACAATACAACACAGAAGAATAAGGACTTCAACCTGCAACTAATTACAAAAGTAGTTTAACAAAAACTATTCATTCCTTTAACTTTATCGATAGAATAACCCTCCAGATTGTAGTAATACTACCTCACTTCGAAAAAACTATCCTTGTTAACTTTAGGATTCTGAATATCTAGTTTTCTTATGAATTCTGTTTAGAATAATGTACAAATTTTAGTTAAAAACAATAAATTACAGGGATGATATAACTTTTCATCAAACAAGCTTAAACTCAAGATATAAAAAAAACTAACACTTGCAATAAAGGCTTTCATGTCAATTACTACTAAAATAAAAATAAAAATCGCAACACTTACTCAGTCTGACAATCACCCACGCCGAAAACCAACTTCAATTTCCTCGTAGCTTTATGCTACGCTTCTTGTGTGTGACCAGTGTGTAAAGCCAAACAAACCCCGAACTGTTTTTTTTTTTAAAACATGACAGGGAAAATAAATCAAACAGTATACTTAAAAAAAATGTGTATAAACTGATTTTAAACTCTCTCAACGTTAGCCTGTCGTAGAATGAAAACCAAACAAGGCCAATCTGAGATGATTTTAAACGCACCGCCAATTTATCAAACTTATCATTTCTTCACTAAAATAAAAACCACAACTTTAACCTAATCATGAAAACACCCACTCCTAAATGCAACTTCATAGTGCTCGAACCTTCGTCATATGCATATGCGACCTGTATAAACAAAAGCACAATCTTAAACAATTTTAAACTTAGCACCAAACAATCAAAATTGCGCTGTGAAAATAAATCAAGCAATAAACTTTACAAACTTTTATATATAAACTGATTTCATGTTCACTACATGCTAGTTCATCTAGATTGTCGAGTATATATGAGTGAATTTCGGAGACTAGTAAATAGTTGTTTAAGTTGTTTGGAAGAAAGTTCTCAGGTATTAACTCAAAGAGTTTAATCAACTACCATTTGTCTCAAGTTTTGGTGGCCTTTGCAAAAAATATACAACTGCCCTCCCAAAAGTATGAGTTAAGAAATTAGTTTTAAATTATTATTCTTTCTTCACTGGTTTTAAATGTAAAATTTAAATAAGGTAGGCATAATATAGCTGAACTGAAAAGAAACTCACAAAAGAAACGAAGTACAATCAGTGTTGTTTATAGGAGTTTTCAGCTTAAAAGTAAAAGAGCTCCCAGTGTAACACCCCCATTTTTCCCTCCCAAAATAATACTTAGAAATAATATATTGATAATAACATTGATTTATTCCTTAAAAATAGATAGAGTTTTGCAGCGGAAATAACAATAATGGAAAAAGGGTGTGTTACCGCCACACCCAGCCCTCAACTTGGCTGGATGTTAAGCCTATCCACAATGAGTTCAACCGAATTAATAACTTAAATTTAAACTTTAATAACATAATTTAAACTAAGTGAAGACTACACTTAATCTTCTAAAGCGCTCTCAAGGCTCGTCAAACATCAAGAGCTTCATATTCATCATTACCTGCACAAATAAAGTGCTGAAAACAAAACAAAGAAAAGGAAACAAAAATTAGCTTTAAAGCTAAGTAAGTACTACCCAACCCCGTAAAATAATCAGGTTTGGCGAAAATAGTTTTTCATATAATACTATATAAAAATACTCACACCACCAAAATTCTTTTAAAATCAAAAACATCATTTATCAACTTTATAATCTCAAATACCCGTATAGTTAAAAATAATACTTATAAGCTCCAAACAATTCACATCTCAAATAAAAGTATCACTCTTCAAAATATAACTTTTGTAGCTAAAAATATATCAATGTCACTCTTAGATTCTTTTAAGATGGGCGAAACTCAAGATTCCTCGAGTCCAATAAATCGTTGTTGTGTACGACTCATCTCGGAATTCCGGCTCCCACCGACCACCAATTGGAAACTGAACTTCACCCTTAAGTGTGCACACCCCCTAAAAGGGATTCCAAGCCCTCCGAGTAGTAAGAAGTCCAAGTAGTTCGGACAACGTCCCCCTACCTCACAATATAATGGGTTAGAAACCCGGGTGATTAGAAACTACTACCGCGGCCACCAAAGAACTTTTAAAGTTCTCAAAAGAAATACCGGGAATCTCCCGCCACCAATATTTACCGGGATTTCTCCCGCCACCAATAATCATCATAAACCTAAACTAAACCCGCGGTATATAGCTCTAACCACCCACACCTCGTGTTTCTCTCGAGATGTCAATAATCATTATAAAAACATTATTCATTCTTGGAAAATCATTTCTCTATACATAGTCTTCCAAAATATCCATTTAATGGATACGTCCACCAAAAATCCACATTCATAAATACTCCAAAATTGTATCACATAAAAATTCACTCCAAAGTCATACTAGAGATTAAATCCCACAATATATCTCCAATATTTCACAAATTCTTAGTCACCCAAAATAGTACACATTTAAAATTCACACTTAATCACATAATGCATAATAAGCATATAATACGAGGAAACAATTTTGGACTGGCAGAGAAACTTACCTTAAGTCCTGATGCTCCTAATTCTCTTCCTCAATTCTGGTCTCTAAATATTCACCTTTTTAATTAAGATGATATAATTAGTCACTTATTTTATTCTTAATAATTTAACCATCATTCGAATTTAGGTTATTAGTTAACCACTTTTATTAATCACCACTTTGTTTTAGAAACCTCTATGAATGTACCTATTACTTAGTTTGGTCCATAAATTATATTTAACTAGTCCGTATAATCCACTATTCCATTTTAATCCAATCTATAAAAAGGTAAACAGTCCATTAATCATCAGTCGAAATAGTTAGTTTATTAATTTGATTAAATAATTAGTCTAGTATGTAACTACTTTTATTTTGTTATGTTATGCTATAATGAAATTAGTATCCGAACTAAAAAGTGACTAGTTAAGTAAATCCAATATGTTGACAACTGAATTTCCTTATTATTACATAGTAATATTATTCCTGCAGGTTATTATTACTATTATTATTATCCGTATTATTATAAGATCATAAAAACCAATAGTAGGATTGTCCAGTTTTCTTATTAACAGTCTACTAATTCATACGGCCTAACTGATTCATTTTCGTCCAATCTAATATCATCAGTATTCCTTTTTATTAATACCGACTGAAAGTGAAAGGCTGGCTCAAACTAGTATTATTATAGGATTAATAACCAGTCCAGTAATTTTAATTAAGGATCCAGTCCGAATACTAATAAAAAGAGGAAAAAAACAGTTCAACATTTGATTCTAATCTACCGGCCCAACACAGTCAGTCCGGCAAAACAGACCCCAACCGTTAGGCTGGGTGGGTCATCTTCTTCGAAAGATCAACGGAAATGGCTAAACGCAGGGGCACAACACGGGGCTTACCTCCACGACGACGGCGAGTGGAACTGCAGCGGTAGTATCTCGGCGACAGTCACTTTCGAAAGCAGCGGCCTAGTCCGGCGACGGAGCAATTACAGCCCTTTCCTTTATCTCCGGCGTGAGGGACAATCCGGCTAACTTCGACGATTTTCTTCCCCTCCGGCAGCGCCCGTTACTCTGTCTCGTTCTCTCCTTCCTCTTTCTTTCTCTCTTTTTCTCACTCACTTTATCTTTCCTTCTTGCGTGCGTGAATCGCGTAATATAGTAGTAAATATAGCAACAGCAGTTTGTGGTTCACCAAAGGTGTTGCAGCGCAGATTATTGAGTCGTAGGATATATATATATATATATATATATATATATATATATATACAATAGCCTTCGCCCATCTGTACGCATTCAGCCGTTTGTAGTTTTTAATTCACTCATTATGATGGATCAGCCCGTTTTTTTTTCTCTCTTCAACAATAGCTATAAGCCTATAACCGCAGCCCGTAGGTATGACTCATACCCATACCGCACGCCATGCATCGTACCAATGATGCCATACATGCATGTATTATGTATGTGATGTGATATGTGTGTGAGGCATGCTTGGACTCCATATTATAAAGTACGTAGTGTGTATTACGTAATACGTTACTTTATTATTTACATAGATTTACATAGATATATATAGATATATACATATATGTGATATGTATATGGACATAGATTTATTGCTATGCACTAACTCATCTTTATTAATTACTTTATGAAGTATTATTTGTTATGTTTATTTTACCAGATAATTTATATCTGATCTATTTTAATCAGATATTTTATATTTGTTTTATTTTTGACAGATAAATTTTATCTATTTTTTTAAGGTGTCACATTCCACCCCTCTTAAAGAATGCTTCGTCCCGAAGCATAAGCTAAGACAAAAGAATTCCTAATGTTTTACTAATGCGGGTGTTATAATTTGTCCCCCCTTAAAAGATGCTTAGTCCCGAAGCTTATACTAAAGTCAAATGACAAAATTCTAAAGTATTACATTCTACCCACCTTAACGAGAGGTTACGTCCTCGTAACAAGAATATTACCTGAGTCGAGATTGTGAGCGTTTGCCTGAGTTTGATTCATCACGTAGATTCGACCTCTATTGGGGTTGTTGTCATTGTTCCCATCACTCCTTTGATTCGGGTTTGCCGGTACGTCCGCCTTCTTGGAATTGCATTCAAAAGCTCGGTGTCCTAGCTTGTCGCAATTGAAACATTTGGTTTGACTTCCGTCACAATTTACGCCTGGGTGATCTCTATTACAACGCTTGCAGTAATAGTGCCTCTCACGATCCCTCCTCTGATTTTGACCTTGGAATCTTCCTCCGCCTTGGTTGTTCTGGCGCTGCTCAGGGCGATCAATCTTGGCCTTCTTCTGTTGCTGCTCCACTTCTGCATTCTTTCGGTCTCTTTTGTGTGCCTCCCTTTCCTTCTGGTGTACCAGGTAGTACTTACCAGCCTTTCTATAAGCCTCATTCAAATTCCGCGGCTCTGCTACCGTCACGAACTTTTGGGCCCCGTAGTTAAGCCCGTTAACAAACCTGCGGGTCATACTGACCTCGGTTGACACCAGGTCCTTGGCAAAACGAGCCAGTTGAACGAACTTCGTGTGGTACTCCTGAACACTCAGGTCACCCTGCTATGCACTAACTCATCTTTATTAATTACTTTATGAAGTATTATTTGTTATGTTTATTTTACCAGATAATTTATATCTGGTCTATTTTAATCAGATATTTTATATTTGTTTTTTTTTTTTGACAGATAAATTTTATCTATTTTTTTAAGGTGTCACACCCAGTTTCAAACAATTAAAACCAAACTAAGCCAATCCGAGATGAGTTTAAACACACTGCCAAATAATCAAACTTAGCTCGATAATGCCCACTGCTAAATCCAATTTAACCATGCTCGGAGCTTCATCGTACGCTTCTGCGACCTATATCAACCCAAACATAATCCGAAATTAATTCAAAACACACCGCAAAGCAATCAATTTTACGCAGTGAAAATAAATTAGACAATAAACTTAACAAATTTTTATATAAAATCTGATTTCTGATTCTCCAGATGCTTGGCCATCTAGATTTTTTAGTAAATATGAGTGAAATTCCGAGACTAGGAAAGAGTTGTAAAGTTGTTTGGAAGGAGGTTCTAGGGATTTTTATACTAACTTCAAAAATTCAATGAAGTACCATTTATCTTAAGATTTGATGGGCTTTGGAAAAAGTTGGTAGAGACCAGGCATAACTACCATTATTCTTTCACAACTGCTTTTAAATGTAATATTTTAAAAAAGGTAGACATCGAGCCTAACTAGAAAAAACTCATGATTTGTAAGAAACGAAGTATGATCAGTGCTGTTTAGGGCTTTCAAAAAGAGCATGTAACACATCGGAGTATATATAACACTTTGGTTGGTCTAGCAACAAACAATACAACACAGAAGAATAAGGACTTCAACCTGCAACTAATTACAAAAGTAGTTTAACAAAAACTATTCATTCCTTTAACTTTATCGAAAGAATAATCCTCCTGCTTGTAGTAATACTACCTCACTTCGAAAAAACTATCCCTATTAACTTTAGGATTCTGAATATCTAGTTTCCTTATGAATTCTGTTTAGAATAATGTACAAATTTTAGTTAAAAACAATAAATTACAGGGATGATATAACTTCTCATCAAACAAGCTTAAACTCAGAATAAAAAAAAAACTAACACTTGCAATAAAAGCTTTCATGTCAATTACTACTAAAATAAAATTAAAAATCGCAACACTTACTTAGTCTGACAATCACCCACGCCGCCAACCAACTTCAATTTCCTCGAAGCTTGATGCTACGCTTCTTGTGTGTGACCAGTGTGTAAACCCAAACAAACCCCGAACTGGTTTTTTTAAAAACTTAAAAGGGAAAATAAATCAAACAATATACTTAAAAAAATTCTGCATAAACTGATTTTAAACTCTCTCAACGTTAGCCCGTTCGTAAAATGAAAACCAAACAAGGCCAATCTGAGATGATTTCAAACGCACCGCCAATTAATCAAACTTATCATTTCTTCACTAAAATGAAAACCACAACTTTAACCTAAGCATGATAACACCCACTCCTAAATGCAACTTCATAGTGCTCGAACCTTCGTCATATGCATATGCGACCTGTATAAACAAAAGCACAATCTTAAACAATTTTAAACTTAGCACCAAACAATCAAACTTGCGCTGTGAAAATAAATCAAACAATAAACTTTACAAACTTTTGTATATAAACTGATTTCATGTTCTCTACATGCTAGTTCATCTACATTGTCGAGTATATATAAGTGAATTTCGGAGACTAGTAAATAGTTGTTTAAGTTGTTCAGAAGAAAGTTAATCAACTGCCATTTGTCTCAAGTTTTGGTGGCCTTCACAAAAATATAAAACTGCCCTCCAAAAAGTATAAGTTAAGAAATTAGTTTCAAAATACTGTTCTTTCTTCACTGCTTTTATATGTAAAATTTATAAAAGGTAGGCATAATATAGCTTAACTGAAAAGAAACTCACGATTTCATGTTCTCTACATGCTAGTTCATCTACATTGTCGAGTATATATAAGTGAATTTCGGAGACTAGTAAATAGTTGTTTAAGTTGTTCAGAAGAAAGTTAATCAACTGCCATTTGTCTCAAGTTTTGGTGGCCTTCGCAAAAATATAAAACTGCCCTCCAAAAAGTATAAGTTAAGAAATTAGTTTCAAAATACTGTTCTTTCTTCACTGCTTTTATATGTAAAATTTATAAAAGGTAGGCATAATATAGCTTAACTGAAAAGAAACTCACGATTCACTGTTGTTTGGGAGTTTTCAGCTTAAAAGTAAAAGTGCTCCCAGTTTCAAACAATTAAAACCAAACTAAGCCAATCCGAGATGAGTTTAATCACACTGCCTAATAATCAAACTTAGCTCGATAATGCCCACTTCTAAATCCAGTTTAACAATGCTCGGAGCTTCATCGTACGCGTCTGCGACCTATATAAACCCAAACACAATCCGAAATTAATTTAAAACACACCGCAAAGCAATCAAACTTACGCAGTGAAAATAAATTAGACAATAAACTTAACAATTTTTTATATAAAATCTCATTTCTGATCCTCCAGATGCTTGGCCATCTAGATTTATGAGTAAATATGAGTGAAATTCCGAGATTAGGAAAGAGTTGTAAAGTTCTTTGGAAGGAGGTTCTCGGGATCTTTATACTAATTTCAAGAAATCAATTAACTACCAGTTATCATAAGATTTGATGGGCTTTGGAAAAAGTTGGTAGAGACCAGACATAACTACCATTATTCTTTCACAACTGCTTTTAATGTAAAATTTTAAATAATGTAGACATCAAGCCTAACTAGAAAAAACTCATGATTTGTAAGAAACGAAGTATGATCAAATAAGAGTTCATAGTATCTATCTTAGAATGGAAATCAAATAAAGCGAAAAGGAGAACGAAAGAAATCGGGAAAACTGCATGCAATCGACAGCCAAAAGAGAGAAGGCAATCGCAGCACACTCTATATCTTACCTCGGGGCCCAGAGTCAATTCCCTCGCCTGAATCTTGAATAGAACTCAGCCCCAAGAATTCATAAATGAGCCTCTCTGCCGCTGTGCAGTTGTTCTTAACATGGCAGCTATTGAGTTATCGTAAGAGAAGTGAATCAATCGTTACGAAGCTATAAATGAGCGGATTTGAATCCAACCGTTGCTGATTGTTCCACATATCTGCGTTCGAAGATGCTAGTACCATTTCCAAAGAAGAATTCGTATCCAAAAAGGTGTACCAATAAATAAATACTAAATAAAAGATGTGTACCAGAATTGCGTTTGAGGGGGTTCTTTGAAAGGGCAAGCATCTTTTTGGGAAATTCAAAAAGATCATGTAACACATCGGAGTATATATAACACTTTGGTTGGTCTAGCAACAAACAATACAACACAGAAGAATAAGGACTTCAACCTGCAACTAATTACAAAAGTAGTTTAACAAAAACTATTCATTCCTTTAACTTTATCGATAGAATAACCCTCCAGATTGTAGTAATACTACCTCACTTCGAAAAAACTATCCTTGTTCACTTTAGGATTCTGAATATCTAGTTTTCTTATGAATTCTGTTTAGAATAATGTACAAATTTTAGTTAAAAACAATAAATTACAGGGATGATATAACTTTTCATCTAACAAGCTTAAACTCAAGATATAAAAAAAACTAACACTTGCAATAAAGGCTTTCATGTCAATTACTACTAAAATAAAAATAAAAATCGCAACACTTACTCAGTCTGACAATCACCCACGCCGAAAACCAACTTCAATTTCCTCGTAGCTTTATGCTACGCTTCTTGTGTGTGACCAGTGTGTAAAGCCAAACAAACCCCGAACTGGTTTGTTTAAAAACATGACTGGGAAAATAAATCAAACAGTACTGAAAAAAATTGTGTATAAACTGATTTAAAACTCTCTCAACGTTAGACTGTCGTAGAATGAAAACCAAACAAGGCCAATCTGAGATGATTTTAAACGCACCGCCAATTTATCAAACTTATCATTTCTTCACTAAAATGAAAACCACAACACTAACCTAAGCATGATAACACCCACTCCTAAATGCAACTTCATAGTGCTCGAACCTTCGTCATATGCATATGCGACCTGTATAAACAAAAGCACAATCTTAAACAATTTTCAACTTAGCACCAAACAATCAAACTTGTGCTGTGAAAATAAATCAAACAATAAACTGTACAAACTTTTATATAAAAACTGATTTCATGTTCTCTACACGCTAGCCCATCTAGAATGTCGAGTATATATGAGTGAATTTCGCAGACTAGTAAATAGTTGTTTAAGTTGTTCGGAAGAAAGTTCTCAGGTATTAACACAAAGAGTTTAATCAACTACCATTTGTCTCAAGTTTGGATTGCCTTCCCAAAAAATATACAACTGCCCTCCCAAAAGTATGAATTAAGAAATTAGTTTAAAATTATTATTCTTTCTTCACTGCTTTTAAATGTAAAATTTAAAAAAGGTAGGCATAATATAACTTAACTGAAAAGACACTCAAGATTCACAAGAAACGGAGTATAATCAGTGTTGTTTAGGAGTTTTCAGCTTAAAAGTAAAAGATCTCCCAGTTTGAAACAATTAAAACCAAACTAAGCCAATCCGAGATGAGTTTAAACACACTGCCAAATAATCAAACTTAGCTCGATAATGCCCACTCCTAAATCCAATTTAACAATGCTCGGAGCTTCATCGTACGCTTCTGCGACCTATATAAACCCAAACATAATCCGAAATTAATTCAAAACACACCGCAAAGAAATCAATTTTACGCAGTGAAAATAAATTAGACAATAAACTTAACAAATTTTTATATAAAATCTGATTTCTGATTCTCCAGATGCTTGGCCATCTAGATTTTTTAGTAAATATGAGTGAAATTCCGATATTAGGAAAGAGTTGTAAAGTTGTTTGGAAGGAGGTTCTAGGGATTTTTATACTAACTTCAAAAATTCAATGAAGTACCATTTATCTTAAGATGTGATAGGCTTTGGAAAAAGTTGGTAGAGACCAGGCATAACTACCATTATTCTTTCACAACTGCTTTTAAATGTAATATTTTAAAAAAGGTAGACATCGAGCCTAACTAGAAAAAACTCATGATTTGTAGTGTAGGTTTGAAGAATTAATCTTCCATGTATTATTGAGCCATCCGGCAATGATATAAATACAAAATTACAGATAAGCTAAGGTTTGTTACAGATCCTAATATTTAGGATCTATCTATTCTTATCTACACTGCGTGTTAATCTAAGAGTTAGAGTCCTAAATCAACTCTACTTCCTATCTATACAGTCCCGGATGTACACATAATAAAATAACATGAATATGCTACATTTTTCTACACTCCCCCTCAAGTTGGTAAGTATATATCATACATTCCCAACTTGCTTATAAGAAACTCAAACACTGGTTTAAACAGCCCCTTTGTAAAGATATCAGCTGTCTTCTCTTTAGTAGATATGAATGGTGTGCATACAATTCCAGCTTCAATCTTCTCTTTGATAAAATGCCTGTCCACCTCAATGTGTTTAGTACGATCATGTAGCACAGGATTGTGAGCAATATTAATGGCTGCTTTATTGTCACAATATAATTTCATAGGTAGGTTCATTTCCATATTCAACTCTGTCATCATTCTCTTGATCCAAAGTAGCTCACAGATTCCATTAGCCATAGATCTAAATTCAGATTCTGCACTACTTCTGGCAACAACATTCTGCTTCTTACTCCTCCAAGTCACCAGATTCCCCCATACATAAGTACAATATCCAGATGTAGACCTTCTATCAATTATTGACCCAGCATAATCTGCATCTGTAAAGGCTTCTACACTTCTATTGTCACTTCTTTTAAAAAATAATCCTTTCCCTGGACAACTTTTCAAATATCTTAGGATCCTGTAGGTAGCATCTAGATGTTCTTGGAATGGATTATGCATGAACTGACTAACCATACTGACTGCAAAGGCAATATCTGGCCTTGTATGTGCCAGATAAATCAACCTTCCCACCAATCTTTGATATTGGTGAATATTAACTGGTACTCCTTCCTTGACATTTCCTAACTTCTGATTAGGGTCAATTGGAGTATCTATTGGTCTGCATGCACTCATACCTGTTTCATGAAGTAGGTCTAGTACATACTTCCTTTGGGATACCACAATTCCCTTCTTTGATCTGGCTATCTCCATGCCAAGAAAATACTTCAATTCTCCCAGGTCTTTGATTTCAAATTCCTGAGCAAGCTTCTTCTTCAGGTCTTCAATCTCTTCACAATAGTTTCCTGTAAGAATTATATCATCCACATAAACAATTAGTACTGCAATTTCTCCCTTAATGGAGAATTTCATGAATAGTGTATGATCTGCTTGGGCTTGTTTGAATCCCTGCTTCTTTATGAACTGAGTAAACCTTTCAAACCAAGCCCTTGGGGACTGTTTAAGCCCATATAAGGCTTTCTCTAGCTTGCACACCTTTGAGCCATATTGTTCCTCAAACCCAGGAGGAGGGCTCATGTATACTTCCTCTTCAAGCTTCCCATTTAGGAAAGCATTCTTCACATCTAACTGTTGAAGAGGCCAGTCTAGGTTGGAAGCTAGAGATAGTAGAATCCTTATAGTATTTAATTTTGCAACTGGTGCAAAAGTTTCTGTATAATCTATGTCATAGGTTTGTGTGTATCCTTTGGCAACCAGTCTGGCCTTATATCTTTCAAGTGTACCATCTGCCTTGAATTTAGGAGTAAACACCCATTTGCATCCAACCCTTGGTTTATTTTTGGGTACCTCTACAGTCTGCCATGTCTGATTCTTTTCAAGGGCATTCATTTCTTCTAAAACAGCCTTCTTCCACTCAGGTATAGATAGGGCTTCCTGTATGGTTAAGGGAATAGAGACACTGGAAAGGCTAGAGGTAAAAGCTGCAAATGATGTAGATAACTGAGAATAGGACAGATAGTTTGAGATAGGGTATTTAACACATGACCTTTTTTCTTTTCTGAGAGCAATGGGTAGATTTAGATCACTGAAATTATTACCTTTGTCATTTTCTGGCATTGAGTCAGATTCATTGACAGTGGCAGGATCAGGGATGTCCTCTATTCTGTGATTTGGAACTTTCCTTTCATAAACCTTGCCAAAAAACTTACTTATCTGCTGTTCATCATCTTTCCTTGTTTCAGAAAAAAGTTTTTCATTTTCTTTTGACTCTTGACTATTTTCTAGTGCATCTAACTGTCTATTATACTGTGCATCTAGATTAATGTCAAGAGGTTCTAGTTTTTCAAGGATATGTGATACATTATTACCATCTTCATTAGGAATCTCCCCCTGAAGATGAGTACCAAAAAAAGGTTGATCTTCTACAAAAACAGTGTTCATAGTTATAAACATCTTTTTTGTTATAGGGTCAAACCATTTATAGCCTTTCTGAGTTGAAGAGAGTCCTAAGAAAACACATTTTTTTCCCTTAGGGTCAAATTTACTTGCAGTTCTGTCAGGATTGGTAATAAAAACTGTGCACCCAAAAATTTTTATGGGAAGAGAGTTAATTAGTCTAGTTTCAGGAAAACAAGTTTGAAGAGTATCAATAGGAGTTTTGAATCCTAGAGTTTTTGATGGCATCCTATTAATTAGAAACAGCTTCTCCCCATAAATATTTTGGAATTTTGGCAGAAAACATTATTGCACGAGTAACTTCAAGTAAATGTCTACTTTTCCTCTCAGCTATTCCATTCTGAGCAGGAGTATTTACACAGGAACTTTGATGAACAATCCCTTTTTCAGCAAAAAAAGTATTTAACTTCTTAGAAAAATACTCAAGTCCATTATCACTTCTCACAATTTTGATATTAGTGTTGAATTGAGTTTGGATCATTGAGTAAAATTGTTTGAACACCTCTTCAATCTCAGATTTTTCTTTAAGTAAAAACACCCATGTGACCCTTGTGTGATCATCTATGATAGTTACAAACCACCTTTTTCCTTTCAGAGTTGAAACTCTAGATGCACCCCAGATATCACTGTGTACAATAGTGAAAGGACTAGTTGGTTTGTAACTATGAGGGATGTAAGAACTCCTATGATGTTTGGCAAGTGCACACATATCACAATGAAATGATGAAGGATTTTTATTAAGAAATAACTTAGGAAACAACATTTTCAAGTAGGAAAAACTTGGGTGACCTAATCTATAGTGCATTAGGTACACTTCATCATTTCAAGGAAAAACAGTTTGCAAACAAGTTTTTTCTTGACCTTGTTTATTCAATTGTGTTCCTTCATCAAAAGTATAGAGGCCATCTTCCTCTCTAGCACTGCCAATCATCTTCCCTGATGCCAGATCCTGAAAAATGCAATAAGAGGGAAAAAATTTTACACAACACTGAAGATCTTTAGTAATTTTGCTAATAGAGATAAGATTGCAGGAAAGTTTAGGAACATGTAAGACTTTGGAAAGGTTAATGGATGAGGAAATTTTAATATTTCCCATCCCTGCTATGGCTGAGAAAGAGCCATCTGCAATTCTAACTTTTTTATCTCCTGCACAAGGTTGATAAGAAGAAAAAAACTTTGGAATATAGGTCATGTGGTCTGTTGCACCTGAGTCAATGACCCAGGTGTTTTTAGTTTTTTCAGAACAAAAATATGATGTTATTTTACCATTCTGGGCAAAAGAACAGGTAGGGTTTTCAGGATTGGAGATTTTCTGGGTAGGTATGAATCTGAGTAGGTACTCTATCTGTTCCTGAGTGAATGGTAGCTGTTTAGGTTCAACTCCTGCCTCTTGTTGAGTCTCAGTCACAGTAGTTTGTAGGGCCCTTTCTACTTTCTTCTTCCCAGCTCCTGGTGGTTTTCCATGGAGTTTCCAGCATGTATCCCTTGTGTGCCACAGTTTCTTGCAGTGATCACACCAAGGTTTTTTCTTGTTGTCATCACTTCTGGCCACCAAAGCTGAAGATTCCCCAAGTTCCTCATTAGGTGCTGGGGTGTTGTACATGACCTTCTTCCTGCTATCCTCCATCCTGATTTCAGAAAATACCTCCCTGATAGAAGGTAGAGGTTTTTTTCCAAGTATCCTCCCCTTAACTTCATCTAGGTCCCTATTGATCCCTGCTAGAAACATATAGACCCTATCATTCTCTTCTTTTTTCTTATGTCTGGCCAGATCCTTAGCACTCTCCCACTCTTCATCATCATAGCATTGATCTAATTCTTGCCACAGAGATACCATTTCATTGTAGTATGAAATAATATCCCTATTTCCTTGTTTAGATTGCCACAATTTGGTTTTGAGTTCAAAAATTTGAGAAGAGTTCTCAAGGTCTGAATAAGTTTCCTTAATAGAATCCCATACCTCCTTTGCAGTTTTCATAAACATATGAGGTTTGGCAATTAGGGGCTCCATGGAGTTGAGAAGCCAAGCTGTTATGAGTGAATTCTCTGACCTCCATGTACTGTACCCTTCTTCTGCTTGTATTTTTGGTTGGATTTCTCCTGTGATGTAACCCAACTTTCCCCTCCCATCAATTGCAAGTCTGACAGATTGAGACCACTCCAGATAGTTTGTTCCATTCAATCTATGACTAGTGATTATCATAGATGAATGAATAGGAGACTGGTAATTTGTCATAGAGCTAATTTGGGAGTTAGGGTTGATAGTGTGTGAGGAATCAGCTTCACTGGTTTCTACCATTGTTTAAACCGAAGCTCTGATACCATGTAGGTTTGAAGAATTAATCTTCCATGCAATATTGAGCCATCCGGCAATGATATAAATACAAAATTACAGATAAGCTAAGGTTTGTTACAGATCCTAATATTTAGGATCTATCTATTCTTATCTACACTGCGTGTTAATCTAAGAGTTAGAGTCCTAAATCAACTCTACTTCCTATCTATACAGTCTCGGATGTACACATAATAAAATAACATGAATATGCTACATTTTTCTACAGTAAGAAACAAAGTATGATCAGTGCTGTTTAGGGCTTTCAAAAAGAGCATGTAACACATCGGAGTATATATAACACTTTGGTTGGTCTACCAACAAACAATACAACACAGAAGAATAAGGACTTCAACCTGCAACTAATTACAAAAGTAGTTTAACAAAAACTATTCATTCCTTTAACTTTATCGATAGAATAACCCTCCTGCTTGTAGTAATACTACCTCACTTCGGAAAAACTATCCCTATTAACTTTAGGATTCTGAATATCTAGTTTCCTTATGAATTCTGTTTGGAATAATGTACAAATTTTAGTTAAAAACAATAAATTACAGGGATGATATAACTATTCATCAAACAAGCTTAAACTCAGAATATAAAAAAAAACTAACACTTGCAATAAAAGCTTTCATGCCAATTACTACTAAAATAAAATTAAAAATCGCAACACTTACTTAGTCTGACAATCACCCACGCCGCCAACCAACTTCAATTTCCTCGAAGCTTGATGCTACGCTTCTTGTGTGTGACCAGTGTGTAAACCCAAACAAACCCCGAACTGGTTTTTTTAAAAACTTAACAGGGAAAATAAATCAAACAGTATACTTAAAAAAATTCTGCATAAACCAAACAAGGCCAATCTGAGATGATTTTAAACGCACCGCAAATTAATCAAACTTATCATTTCTTCACTAAAATGAAAACCGCAACTTTAACCTAAGCATGATAACACCCACTCCTAAATCCAACTTCATAGTGCTCGAACCTTCGTCATATGCATATGCGACCTGTATAAACAAAAGCACAATCTTAAACAATTTTAAACTTAGCACCAAACAATCAAACTTGCGCTGTGAAAATAAATCAAACAATAATCTTTACAAACTTTTATATATAAACTGATTTCATGTTCTCTACATGCTAGTTCATCTACATTGTCGAGTATATATAAGTGAATTTCGGAGACTAGTAAATAGTTGTTTAAGTTGTTCAGAAGAAAGTTAATCAACTGCCATTTGTCTCAAGTTTTGGTGGCCTTCGCAAAAATATAAAACTGCCCTCCAAAAAGTATGAGTTAAGAAATTAGTTTCAAAATACTGTTCTTTCTTCACTGCTTTTATATGTAAAATTTAAAAAAGGTAGGCATAATATAGCTTAACTGAAAAGAAACTCACGATTCACAAGAAACGAAGTATAATCAGTGTTGTTTGGGAGTTTTCAGCTTAAAAGTAAAAGTGCTCCCAGTTTCAAACAATTAAAACCAAACTAAGCCAATCCGAGATGAGTTTAATCACACTGCCTAATAATCAAACTTAGCTCGATAATGCCCACTTCTAAATCCAGTTTAACAATGCACGGAGCTTCATCGTACGCGTCTGCGACCTATATAAACCCAAACACAATCCGAAATTAATTTAAAACACACCGCAAAGCAGTCAAACTTACGCAGTGAAAATAAATTAGACAATAAACTTAACAAATTTTTATATAAAATCTTATTTCTGATCCTCCAGATGCTTGGCCATCTAGATTTATGAGTAAATATGAGTGAAATTCCGAGACTAGGAAAGAGTTGTAAAGTTCTTTGGAAGGAGGTTCTCGGGATCTTTATACTAATTTCAAGAAATCAATTAACTACCAGTTATCATAAGATTTGATGGGCTTTGGAAAAAGTTGGTAGAGACCAGACATAACTACCATTATTCTTTCACAACTGCTTTTAAATGTAAAATTTTAAAAAATGTACACATCAAGCCTAACTAGAAAAAACTCATGATTTGTAAGAAACGAAGTATGATCAGTGCTGTTTGGGAAATTCAAAAAGATCATGTAACACATCGGAGTATATATAACACTTTGGTTGGTCTAGCAACAAACAATACAACACAGAAGAATAAGGACTTCAACCTGCAACTAATTACAAAAGTAGTTTAACAAAAACTATTCATTCCTTTACCTTTATCGATAGAATAACCCTCCTGCTTGTAGTAATACTACCTCACTTCGAAAAAACTATCCCTATTAACATTAGGATTCTGAATATCTAGTTTCCTTATGAATTCTGTTTAGAATAATGTACAAATTTTAGTTAAAAACAATAAATTACAGGGATGATATAACTTTTCATCAAACAAGCTTAAACTCAGAATATAAAAAAAACCAACACTTGCAATAAAAGCTTTCATGTCAATTACTAATCAAATAAAATTAAAAATCGCAACACTTACTCAGTCTGACAATCACCCACGCCGCCAACCAACTTCAATTTCCTCGAAGCTTGATGCTACGCTTCTAGTGTGTGACCAGTGTGTAAACCCAAACAAACCCCGAACTGGTTTTTTTAAAAACTTAACAGGGAAAATAAATCAAACAGTATACTTAAAAAAATTGTGTATAAACTGATTTTAAACTCTCTCAACGTTAGCCCGTTCGTAAAATGAAAACCAAACAAGGCCAATCTGAGATGATTTTAAACGCACTGCCAATTAATCAAACTTATCATTTCTTCACTAAAATGAAAACCACAACTTTAACCTATGCATGAAAACACCCACTCTCCTAAATGCAACTTCATAGTGCTCGAACCTTCGTCATATGCATATGCGACCTGTATAAACAAAAGCACAATCTTAAAAAATTTTAAACTTAGCACCAAACAATCAAACTTGCGCTGTGAAAATAAATCAAACAATAAACTTTACAAACTTTTATATATAAACTGATTTCATGTTCTCTACATGCTAGTTCATCTAGATTGTCGAGTATATATGATTGAATTTCGGAGACTAGTAAATAGTTGTTTAAGTTGTTTGGAAGAAAGTTCTCAGGTATTAACTCATAGAGTTTAATCAACTACCATTTGTCTCAAGTTTTGGTGGCCTTCCCAAAAAATATACAACTGCCCTCCCAAAAGTATGAGTTAAGAAATTAGTTTTAAATTATTATTCTTTCTTCACTGGTTTTAAATGTAAAATTTAAATAAGGTAGGCATAATATAACTTAACTGAAAAGAAACTCACGATTCAGAAGAAACGAAGTACAATCAGTGTTGTTTATAGGAGTTTTCAGCTTAAAAGTAAAAGAGCTCCCAGTTTGAAACAATTAAAACCAAACTAAGCCAATCCGAGATGAGTTTAAACACACTGCCAAATAATCAAACTTAGCTCGATAATGCCCACTCCTAAATCCAATTTAACAATGCTCGGAGCTTCATCGTACGCTTCTGCGACCTATATAAACCCAAACATAATTCGAAATTCATTCAAAACACACCGCAAAGCAATCAATTTTACGCAGTGAAAATAAATTAGACATTAAACTTAACAAATTTTTATATAAAATCTGATTTTTGATTCTCCAGATGCTTGGCCATCTAGATTTTTTAGTAAATATGAGTGAAATTCCGAGACTAGGAAAGAGTTGTAAAGTTGTTCGGAAGGAGGTTCTAGGGATCTTTATACTAACTTCAAAAATTCAATGAAGTACCATTTATCTTAAGATTTGATGGGCTTTGGAAAAAGTTGGTAGAGACCAGGCATAACTACCATTATTCTTTCACAACTGCTTTTAAATGTAATATTTTAAAAAAGGTAGACATCGAGCCTAACTAGAAAAAACTCATGATTTGTAAGAAACGAAGTATGATCAGTGCTGTTTAGGGCTTTCAAAAAGAGCATGTAACACATCGGAGTATATATAACACTTTGGTTGGTCTAGCAACAAACAATACAACACAGAAGAATAAGGACTTCAACCTGCAACTAATTACAAAAGTAGTTTAACAAAAACTATTCATTCCTTTAACTTTATCGATAGAATAACCCTCCTGCTTGTAGTAATACTACCTCACTTCGAAAAAACTATCCCTATTAACTTTAGGATTCTGAATATCTAGTTTCCTTATGAATTCTGTTTAGGATAATGTACAAATTTTAGTGAAAAACAATAAATTACAGGGATGATATAACTTTTCATCAAACAAGCTTAAACTCAGAATATAAAAAAAAACTAACACTTGCAATAAAAGCTTTCATGTCAATTACTACTAAAATAAAATTAAAAATCGCAACACTTACTTAGTCTGACAATCACCCACGCCGCCAACCAACTTCAATTTCCTCGAAGCTTGATGCTACGCTTCTTGTGTGTGACCAGTGTGTAAACCCAAACAAACCCCGAACTGGTTTTTTTAAAAACTTAACAGGGAAAATAAATCAAACAGTATACTTAAAAAAATTCTGCATAAACTGATTTTAAACTCTCTCAACGTTAGCCCGTTCGTAAAATGATAACCAAACAAGGCCAATCTGAGATGATTTTAAACGCACCGCCAATTAATCAAACTTATCATTTCTTCACTAAAATGAAAACCACAACTTTAACCTAAGCATGATAACACCCACTCCTAAATGCAACTTCATAGTGCTCGAACCTTCGTCATATGCATATGCGACATGTATAAACAAAAGCACAATCTTAAACAATTTTAAACATAGCACCAAACAATCAAACTTGCGCTGTGAAAATAAATCAAGCAATAAACTTTACAAACTTTTATATATAAACTGATTTTATGTTCTCTACATGCTAGTTCATCTAGATTGTCGAGTATATATGAGTGAATTTCGGAGACTAGTAAATAGTTGTTTAAGTTGTTTGGAAGAAAGTTCTCAGGTATTAACTCAAAGAGCTTAACCAACTACCATTTGTCTCAAGTTTTGGTGGCCTTCGCAAAAAAAATACAACTGCCCTCCCAAAAGTATGAGTTAAGAAATTAGTTTTAAATTACTGTTCTTTCTTCACTGCTTTGATATGTAAAATTTAAAAAAGGTAGGCATAATATAGCTTAACTGAAAAGAAACTCACGAGTCACAAGAAACGAAGTATAATCAGTGTTGTTTAGGAGTTTTCAGCTTAAAAGTAAAAGAGCTCCCAGTTTGAAACAATTAAAACCAAACTAAGCCAATCCGAGATGAGTTTAATCACACTGCCAAAGAATCAAACTTACCTCGATATTGCCCACTTCTAAATCCAGTTTAACAATGCTCGGAGCTTCATCGTACGCGTCTGCGACCTATATAAACCCAAACACAATCCGAAATTAATTTAAAACCCACCGCAAAGCAATCAAACTTACGCAGTGAAAATAAATTAGACAATAAACTTAACAAATTTTTATATAAAATCTTATTTCTGATCCTCCAGATGCTTGGCCATCTAGATTTATGAGTAAATATGAGTGAAATTCCGAGACTAGGAAAGAGTTGTAAAGTTCTTTGGAAGGAGGTTCTCGGGATCTTTATACTAATTTCAAGACTAGTAAATAGTTGTTTAAGTTGTTCAGAAGAAAGTTAATCAACTGCCATTTGTCTCAAGTTTTGGTGGCCTTCGCAAAAATATAAAACTGCCCTCCCAAAAGTATGAGTTAAGAAATTAGTTTTAAATTATTAATCTTTCTTCACTGGTTTTAAATGTAAAATTTAAATAAGGTAGGCATAATATAGCTTAACTGAAAAGAAACTCACGATTCAGAAGAAACGAAGTACAATCAGTGTTGTTTATAGGAGTTTTCAGCTTAAAAGTAAAAGAGCTCCCAGTTTGAAACAATTAAAACCAAACTAAACCAAACAATTAAACACACTGCCAACTAATCAAACTTAGCTCGATAATGCCCACTCCTAAATCCAATTTAACATTGCTCGGAGCTTCATCGTACGCTTCTGCGACCTATATAAACCCAAACATAATCCGAAATTAATTCAAAACACCGCAAAGCAATCAATTTTACGCAGTGAAAATAAATTAGACATTAAACTTAACAAATTTTTATATAAAATCTGATTTCTGATTCTCCAGATGCTTGGCCATCTAGATTTTTTAGTAAATATGAGTGAAATTCCGAGTCTAGGAAAGAGTTGTAAAGTTGTTTGGAAGGAGGTTCTAGGGATCTTTATACTAACTTCAAAAATTCAATGAAGTACCATTTATCTTAAGATTTGATGGGCTTTGGAAAAAGTTGGTAGAGACCAGGCATAACTACCATTATTCTTTCACAACTGCTTTTAAATGTAATATTTTAAAAAAGGTAGACACCGAGCCTAACTAGAAAAAACTCATGATTTGTAAGAAACGAAGTATGATCAAATAAGAGTTCATAGTATCTATCTGAGAATGGAAATCAAATAAAGCGAAAAGGAGAACGAAAGAAATCGGGAAAACTGCATGCAATCGACAGCCAAAAGAGAGAAGGCAGTCGCAGCACACTCTATATCTTACCTCGGGGCCCAGAGTCAATTCCCTCGCCTGAATCTTGAATAGAACTCAGCCCCAAGAATTCATAAATGAGCCTCTCTGCCGCTGTGCAGTTGTTCTTAACAAGGCAGCTATTGAGTTATCGTAAGAGAAGTGAATCAATCGTTACGAAGCTATAAATGAGCGGATTTGAATCCAACCGTTGCTGATTGTTCCACATATCTGCGTTCGAAGATGCTAGTACCATTTCCAAAGAAGAATTCGTATCCAAAAAGGTGTACCAATAAATAAATACTAAATAAAAGATGTGTACCAGAATTGCGTTTGAGGGGGTTTTGAAAGGGCAAGCATCTTTTTGGGAAATTCAAAAAGATCATGTAACACATCGGAGTATATATAACACTTTGGTTGGTCTAGCAACAAACAATACAACACAGAAGAATAAGGACTTCAACCTGCAACTAATTACAAAAGTAGTTTAACAAAAACTATTCATTCCTTTAACTTTATAGATAGAATAACCCTCCAGATTGTAGTAATACTACCTCACTTCGAAAAAACTATCCTTGTTCACTTTAGGATTCTGAATATCTAGTTTTCTTATGAATTCTGCTTAGAATAATGTACAAATTTTAGTTAAAAACAATAAATTACAGGGATGATATAACTTTTCATTAAACAAGCTTAAACTCAAGATATAAAAAAAACTAACACTTGCAATAAAGGCTTTCATGTCAATTACTACTAAAATAAAAATAAAAATCGCAACACTTACTCAGTCTGACAATCACCCACGCCGAAAACCAACTTCAATTTCCTCGTAGCTTTATGCTACGCTTCTTGTGTGTGACCAGTGTCTAAAGCCAAACAAACCCCGAACTGGTTTGTTTAAAAACATGACTGGGAAAATAAATCAAACAGTACTGAAAAAAATTGTGTATAAACTGATTTTAAACTCTCTCAACGTTAGCCTGTCGTAGAATGAAAACCAAACAAGGCCAATCTGAGATGATTTTAAACGCACCGCCAATTTATCAAACTTATCATTTCTTCACTAAAATGAAAACCACAACACTAACCTAAGCATGATAACACCCACTCCTAAATGCAACTTCATAGTGCTCGAACCTTCGTCATATGCATATGCGACCTGTATAAACAAAAGCACAATCTTAAACAATTTTCAACTTAGCACCAAACAATCAAACTTGTGCTGTGAAAATAAATCAAACAATAAACTTTACAAACTTTTATATATAAACTGATTTCATGTTCTCTACACGCTAGCCCATCTAGAATGTCGAGTATATATGAGTTAATTTCGCAGACTAGTAAATAGTTGTTTAAGTTGTTCGGAAGAAAGTTCTCAGGTATTGTAGAAAAATGTAGCATATTCATGTTATTTTATTATGTGTACATCCGGGACTGTATAGATAGGAAGTAGAGTTGATTTAGGACTCTAACTCTTAGATTAACACGCAGTGTAGATAAGAATAGATAGATCCTAAATATTAGGATCTGTAACAAACCTTAGCTTATCTGTAATTTTGTATTTATATCATTGCCGGATGGCTCAATAATACATGGAAGATTAATTCTTCAAACCTACATGGTATCAGAGCTTCGGTTTAAACAATGGTAGATACCAGTGAAGCTGATTCCTCACACACTACCAACCCTAACTCCCAAATTAGCTCTATGACAAATTACCAGTCTCCTATTCATTCATCTATGATAATCACTAGTCATAGATTGAATGGAACAAACTATCTGGAGTGGTCTCAATCTGTCAGACTTGCAATTGATGGGAGGGGAAAGCTGGGTTACATCACAGGAGAAATCCAACCAAAAATACAAGCAGAAGAAGGGTACAGTACATGGAGGTCAGAGAATTCACTCATAACAGCTTGGCTTCTCAACTCCATGGAGCCCCTAATTGCCAAACCTCATATGTTTATGAAAACTGCAAAGGAGGTATGGGATTCTATTAAGGAAACTTATTCAGACTTTGAGAACTCTTCTCAAATTTTTGAACTCAAAACCAAATTGTGGCAATCTAAACAAGGAAATAGGGATATTATTTCATACTACAATGAAATGGTATCTCTGTGGCAAGAATTAGATCAATGCTATGATGATGAAGAGTGGGAGAGTGCTAAGGATCTGGCCAGACATAAGAAAAAAGAAGAGAATGATAGGGTCTATATGTTTCTAGCAGGGATCAATAGGGACCTAGATGAAGTTAAGGGGAGGATACTTGGAAAAAAACCTCTACCTTCTATCAGGGAGGTATTTTCTGAAATCAGGATGGAGGATAGCAGGAAGAAGGTCATGTACAACACCCCAGCACCTAATGAGGAACCTGGGGAATCTTCAGCTTTGGTGGCCAGAAGTGATGACAACAAGAAAAAACCTTGGTGTGATCACTGCAAGAAACTGTGGCACACAAGGGATACATGCTGAAAACTCCATGGAAAACCACCGGGAGCTGGGAAGAAGAAAGTAGAAAGGGCCCTACAAACTACTGTGACTGAGACTCAACAAGAGGCAGGAGTTGAACCTAAACAGCTACCATTCACTCAGGAACAGATAGAGTACCTACTCAGATTCATACCTACCCAGAAAATCTCCAATCCTGAAAACCCTACCTGTTCTTTTGCCCAGAATGGTAAAATAACATCATATTTTTGTTCTGAAAAAACTAAAAACACCTGGGTCATTGACTCAGGTGCAACAGACCACATGACCTATATTCCAAAGTTTTTTTCTTCTTATCAACCTTGTGCAGGAGATAAAAAAGTTAGAATTGCAGATGGCTCTTTCTCAGCCATAGCAGGGATGGGAAATATTAAAATTTCCTCATCCATTAACCTTTCCAAAGTCTTACATGTTCCTAAACTTTCCTGCAATCTTATCTCTATTAGCAAAATTACTAAAGATCTTCAGTGATGTGTAAAAATTTTTCCCTCTTATTGCATTTTTCAGGATCTGGCATCAGGGAAGATGATTGGCAGTGCTAGAGAGGAAGATGGCCTCTATACTTTTGATGAAGGAACACAATTGAATAAACAAGGTCAAGAAAAAACTTGTTTGCAAACTGTTTTTCCTTGTAATGATGAAGTGTACCTAATGCACTATAGATTAGGTCACCCAAGTTTTTCCTACTTGAAAATGTTGTTTCCTAAGTTATTTCTTAATAAAAATCCTTCATCATTTCATTGTGATATGTGTGCACTTGCCAAACATCATAGGAGTTCTTACATCCCTCATAGTTACAAACCAACTAGTCCTTTCACTATTGTACACAGTGATATCTGGGGTGCATCTAGAGTTTCAACTCTGAAAGGAAAAAGGTGGTTTGTAACTATCATAGATGATCACACAAGGGTCACATGGGTGTTTTTACTTAAAGAAAAATCTGAGATTGAAGAGGTGTTCAAACAATTTTACTCAATGATCCAAACTCAATTCAACACTAATATCAAAATTGTGAGAAGTGATAATGGACTTGAGTATTTTTCTAAGAAGTTAAATACTTTTTTTGCTGAAAAAGGGATTGTTCATCAAAGTTCCTGTGTAAATACTCCTGCTCAGAATGGAATAGCTGAGAGGAAAAATAGACATTTACTTGAAGTTACTCGTGCAATAATGTTTTCTGCCAAAATTCCAAAATATTTATGGGGAGAAGCTGTTTCTAATTAATAGGATGCCATCAAAAACTCTAGGATTCAAAACTCCTATTGATACTCTTCAAAATTGTTTTCCTGAAACTAGACTAATTAACTCTCTTCCCATAAAAATTTTTGGGTGCACAGTTTTTATTACCAATCCTGACAGAACTGCAAGTAAATTTGACCCTAAGGGAAAAAAATGTGTTTTCTTAGGACTCTCTTCAACTCAGAAAGGCTATAAATGTTTTGACCCTATAACAAAAAAGATGTTTATAACTATGAACACTGTTTTTGTAGAAGATCAACCTTTTTTTGGTACTCATCTTCAGGGGGAGATTCCTAATGAAGATGGTAATAATGTATCACATATCCTTGAAAAACTAGAACCTCTTGACATTAATCTAGATGCACAGTATAATAGACAGTTAGATGCACTAGAAAATAGTCAAGAGTCAAAAGAAAATGAAAAACTTTTTTCTGAAACAAGGAAAGATGATGAACAGCAGATAAGTAAGTTTTTTGGCAAGGTTTATGAAAGGAAAGTTCCAAATCACAGAATAGAGGACATCCCTGATCCTGCCACTGTCAATGAATCTGACTCAATGCCAGAAAATGACAAAGGTAATAATTTCAGTGATCTAAATCTACCCATTGCTCTCAGAAAAGAAAAAAGGTCATGTGTTAAATACCCTATCTCAAACTATCTGTCCTATTCTCAGTTATCTACATCATTTGCAGCTTTTACCTCAAGCCTTTCCAGTCTCTATTCCCTTAACCATACAGGAAGCCCTATCTATACCTGAGTGGAAGAAGGCTGTTTTAGAAGAAATGAATGCCCATGAAAAGAATCAGACATGGCAGACTGTAGAGGTACCCAAAAATAAACCAAGGGTTGGATGCAAATGGGTGTTTACTCCTAAATTCAAGGCAGATGGTACACTTGAAAGATATAAGGCCAGACTGGTTGCCAAAGGATACACACAAACCTATGGCATAGATTATACAGAAACTTTTGCACCAGTTGCAAAATTAAATACTATAAGGATTCTACTATCTCTAGCTTCCAACCTAGACTGGCCTCTTCAACAGTTAGATGTGAAGAATGCTTTCCTAAATGGGAAGCTTGAAGAGGAAGTATACATGAGCCCTCCTCCTGGGTTTGAGGAACAATATGGCTCAAAGGTGTGCAAGCTAGAGAAAGCCTTATATGGGCTTAAACAGTCCCCAAGGGCTTGGTTTGAAAGGTTTACTCAGTTCATAAAGAAGCAGGGATTCAAACAAGCCCAAGCAGATCATACACTATTCATGAAATTCTCCATTAAGGGAGAAATTGCAGTACTAATTGTTTATGTGGATGATATAATTCTTACAGGAAACTATTGTGAAGAGATTGAAGACCTGAAGAAGAAGCTTGCTCAGGAATTTGAAATCAAAGACCTGGGAGAATTGAAGTATTTTCTTGGCATGGAGATAGCCAGATCAAAGAAGGGAATTGTGGTATCCCAAAGGAAGTATGTACTAGACCTACTTCATGAAACAGGTATGAGTGCATGCAGACCAATAGATACTCCAATTGACCCTAATCAGAAGTTAGGAAATGTCAAGGA
This sequence comes from Cuscuta europaea, assembly GCA_945859875.1. NCBI lineage: Eukaryota > Viridiplantae > Streptophyta > Magnoliopsida > Solanales > Convolvulaceae > Cuscuta > Cuscuta europaea. The sequence continues at coordinate 1,381,149 of CAMAPE010000019.1, read as the reverse complement.
AGGAGTACCAGTTAATATTCACCAATATCAAAGATTGGTGGGAAGGTTGATTTATCTGGCACATACAAGGCCAGATATTGCCTTTGCAGTCAGTATGGTTAGTCAGTTCATGCATAATCCATTCCAAGAACATCTAGATGCTACCTACAGGATCCTAAGATATTTGAAAAGTTGTCCAGGGAAAGGATTATTTTTTAAAAGAAGTGACAATAGAAGTGTAGAAGCCTTTACAGATGCAGATTATGCTGGGTCAATAACTGATAGAAGGTCTACATCTGGATATTGTACTTATGTATGGGGGAATCTGGTGACTTGGAGGAGTAAGAAGAAGAATGTTGTTGCCAGAAGTAGTGCAGAATCTGAATTTAGATCTATGGCTAATGGAATCTGTGAGCTACTTTGGATCAAGAGAATGATGACAGAGTTGAATATGGAAATGAACCTACCTATGAAATTATATTGTGACAATAAAGCAGCCATTAATATTGCTCACAATCCTGTGCTACATGATCGTACTAAACACATTGAGGTGGACATGCATTTTATCAAAGAGAAGATTGAAGCTGGAATTGTATGCACACCATTCATATCTACTAAAGAGAAGACAGCTGATATCTTTACAAAGGGGCTGTTTAAACCAGTGTTTGAGTTTCTTATAAGCAAGTTGGGAATGTATGATATATACTTACCAACTTGAGGGGGAGTGTAGAAAAATGTAGCATATTCATGTTATTTTATTATGTGTACATCCGGGACTGTATAGATAGGAAGTAGAGTTGATTTAGGACTCTAACTCTTAGATTAACACGCAGTGTAGATAAGAATAGATAGATCCTAAATATTAGGATCTGTAACAAACCTTAGCTTATCTGTAATTTTGTATTTATATCATTGCCGGATGGCTCAATAATACATGGAAGATTAATTCTTCAAACCTACACTACAAATCATGAGTTTTTTCTAGTTAGGCTCGATGTCTACCTTTTTTAAAATATTACATTTAAAAGCAGTTGTGAAAGAATAATGGTAGTTATGCCTGGTCTCTACCAACTTTTTCCAAAGCCTATCACATCTTAAGATAAATGGTACTTCATTGAATTTTTGAAGTTAGTATAAAAATCCCTAGAACCTCCTTCCAAACAACTTTACAACTCTTTCCTAATCTCGGAATTTCACTCATATTTACTAAAAAATCTAGATGGCCAAGCATCTGGAGAATCAGAAATCAGATTTTATATAAAAATTTGTTAAGTTTATTGTCTAATTTATTTTCACTGCGTAAAATTGATTGCTTTGCGGTGTGTTTTGAATTAATTTCGGATTATGTTTGGGTTTATATAGGTCGCAGAAGCGTACGATGAAGCTCCGAGCATTGTTAAATTGGATTTAGGAGTGGGCATTATCGAGCTAAGTTTGATTATTTGGCAGTGTGTTTAAACTCATCTCGGATTGTCTTAGTTTGGTTTTAATTGTTTCAAACTGGGAGATCTTTTACTTTTAAGCTGAAAACTCCTAAACAACACTGATTATACTCCGTTTCTTGTGAATCTTGAGTGTCTTTTCAGTTAAGTTATATTATGCCTACCTTTTTTAAATTTTACATTTAAAAGCAGTGAAGAAAGAATAATAATTTAAAACTAATTTCTTAATTCATACTTTTGGGAGGCCAGTTGTATATTTTTTGGGAAGGCAATCCAAACTTGAGACAAATGGTAGTTGATTAAACTCTTTGTGTTAATACCTGAGAACTTTCTTCCGAACAACTTAAACAACTATTTACTAGTCTGCGAAATTCACTCATATATACTCGACAATCTAGATGGGCTAGCGTGTAGAGAACATGAAATCAGTTTATATATAAAAGTTTGTAAAGTTTATTGTTTGATTTATTTTCACAGCACAAGTTTGATTGTTTGGTGCTAAGTTGAAAATTGTTTAAGATTGTGCTTTTGTTTATACAGGTCGCATATGCATATGACGAAGGTTCGAGCACTATGAAGTTGCATTTAGGAGTGGGTGTTATCATGCTTAGGTTAGTGTTGTGGTTTTCATTTTAGTGAAGAAATGATAAGTTTGATAAATTGGTGGTGCGTTTAAAATCATCTCAGATTGGCCTTGTTTGGTTTTCATTCTACGACAGGCTAACGTTGAGAGAGTTTTAAATCAGTTTATACACAATTTTTTTCAGTACTGTTTGATTTATTTTCCCAGTCATGTTTTTAAACAAACCAGTTCGGGGTTTGTTTGGCTTTACACACTGGTCACACACAAGAAGCGTAGCATAAAGCTACGAGGAAATTGAAGTTGGTTTTTAAAAAGAGCATGTAACACATCGGAGTATATATAACACTTTGGTTGGTCTAGCAACAAACAATACAACACAGAAGAATAAGGACTTCAACCTGCAACTAATTACAAAAGTAGTTTAACAAAAACTAATCATTCCTTTAACTTTATCGATAGAATAACCCTCCTGCTTGTAGTAATACTACCTCACTTCGAAAAAACTATCCCTATTAACTTTAGGATTCTTAATATCTAGTTTCCTTATGAATTCTGTTTGGAATAATGTACAAATTTTAGTTAAAAACAATAAATTACAGGGATGATATAACTATTCATCAAACAAGCTTAAACTCAGAATATAAAAAAAAACTAACACTTGCAATAAAAGCTTTCATGTCAATTACTACTAAAATAAAATTAAAAATCGCAACACTTACTTAGTCTGACAATCACCCACGCCGCCAACCAACTTCAATTTCCTCGAAGCTTGATGCTACGCTTCTTGTGTGTGACCAGTGTGTAAACCCAAACAAACCCCGAACTGGTTTTTTTAAAAACTTAACAGGGAAAATAAATCAAACAGTATACTTAAAAAAATTCTGCATAAACCAAACAAGGCCAATCTGAGATGATTTTAAACGCACCGCCAATTAATCAAACTTATCATTTCTTCACTAAAATGAAAACCACAACTTTAACCTAAGCATGATAACACCCACTCCTAAATGCAACTTCTTAGTGCTCGAACCTTCGTCATATGCATATGCGACCTGTATAAACAAAAGCACAATCTTAAACAATTTTAAACTTAGCACCAAACAATCAAACTTGCGCTGTGAAAATAAATCAAACAATAATCTTTACAAACTTTTATATATAAACTGATTTCATGTTCTCTACATGCTAGTTCATCTACATTGTCGAGTATATATAAGTGAATTTCGGAGACTAGTAAATAGTTGTTTAAGTTGTTCAGAAGAAAGTTAATCAACTGCCATTTGTCTCAAGTTTTGGTGGCCTTCGCAAAAATATAAAACTGCCCTCCAAAAAGTATGAGTTAAGAAATTAGTTTCAAAATACTGTTCTTTCTTCACTGCTTTTATATGTAAAATTTAAAAAAGGTAGGCATAATATAGCTTAACTGAAAAGAAACTCACGATTCACAATAAACGAAGTATAATCAGTGTTGTTTGGGAGTTTTCAGCTTAAAAGTAAAAGTGCTCCCAGTTTCAAACAATTAAAACCAAACTACGCCAATCCGAGATGAGTTTAATCACACTGCCTAATAATCAAACTTAGCTCGATAATGCCCACTTCTAAATCCAGTTTAACAATGCTCGGAGCTTCATCGTACGCGTCTGCGACCTATATAAACCCAAACACAATCCGAAATTAATTTAAAACACACCGCAAAGCAATCAAACTTACGCAGTGAAAATAAATTAGAAATAAACTTAACAAATTTTTATATAAAATCTTATTTCTGATCCTCCAGATGCGTCTGCGACCTATATAAACCCAAACACAATCCGAAATTAATTTAAAACACACCGCAAAGCAATCAAACTTACGCAGTGAAAATAAATTAGAAATAAACTTAACAAATTTTTATATAAAATCTTATTTCTGATCCTCCAGATGCTTGGCCATCTAGATTTATGAGTAAATATGAGTGAAATTCCGAGACTAGGAAAGAGTTGTAAAGTTCTTTGGAAGGAGGTTCTCGGGATCTTTATACTAACTTCAAGAAATCAATTAACTACCAGTTATCATAAGATTTGATGGGCTTTGGAAAAAGTTGGTAGAGACCAGACATAACTACCATTATTCTTTCACAACTGCTTTTAAATGTAAAATTTTAAAAAATGTAGACATCAAGCCTAACTAGAAAAAACTCATGATTTGTAAGAAACGAAGTATGATCAGTGCTGTTTGGGAAATTCAAAAAGATCATGTAACACATCGGAGTATATATAACACTTTGGTTGGTCTAGCAACAAACAATACAACACAGAAGAATAAGGACTTCAACCTGCAACTAATTACAAAAGTAGTTTAACAAAAACTATTCATTCCTTTAACCTTATCGATAGAATAACCCTCCAGATTGTAGTAATACTACCTCACTTCGAAAAAACTATCCTTGTTCACTTTAGGATTCTGAATATCTAGTTTTCTTATGAATTCTGTTTAGAATAATGTACAAATTTTAGTTAAAAACAATAAATTACAGGGATGATATAACTTTTCATCAAACAAGCTTAAACTCAAGATATAAAAAAAACTAACACTTGCAATAAAGGCTTTCATGTCAATTACTACTAAAATAAAAATAAAAATCGCAACACTTACTCAGTCTGACAATCACCCACGCCGAAAACCAACTTCAATTTCCTCGTAGTTTTATACTACGCTTCTTGTGTGTGACCAGTGTATAAAGCCAAACAAACCCCGATCTGGTTTGTTTAAAAACATCACTGGGAAAATAAATCAAACAGTACTGAAACAATTGTGTATAAACTGATTTAAAACTCTCTCAACGTTAGCCTGTCGTAGAATGAAAACCAAACAAGGCCAATCTGAGATGATTTTAAACGCACCGCCAATTTATCAAACTTATCATTTCTTCACTAAAATGAAAACCACAACACTGACCTAAGCATGATAACACCCACTCCTAAATGCAACTTCATAGTGCTCGAACCTTCGTCATATGCATATGCGACCTGTATAATCAAGAGCACAATCTTAAACAATTTTCAACTTAGCACCAAACAATCAAACTTGTGCTGTGAAAATAAATCAAACAATAAACTTTACAAACTTTTATATGTAAACTGATTTCATGTTCTCTACACGCTAGCCCATCTAGAATGTCGAGTATATATGAGTGAATTTCGCAGACTAGTAAATAGTTGTTTAAGTTGTTCGGAAGAAAGTTCGGAGGTATTAACACAAAGAGTTTAATCAACTACCATTTGTCTCAAGTTTGGATTGCCTTCGCAAAAAATATACAACTGCCCTCCCAAAAGTATGAGTTAAGAAATTAGTTTTGAATTATTATTCTTTCTTCACTGCTTTTAAATGTAAAATTTAAAAAAGGTAGGCATAATATAGCTTAACTGAAAAGAAACTCAAGATTCACAAGAAACGAAGTATAATCAATGTTGTTTAGGAGTTTTCAGCTTAAAAGTAAAAGAGCTCCCAGTTTGAAACAATTAAAACCAAACTAAGCCAATCCGAGATGAGTTTAAACACACTGCCAAATAATCAAACTTAGCTCGATAATGCCCACTCCTAAATCCAATTTAACAATGCTCGGAGCTTCATCGTACGCTTCTGCGACCTATATAAACCCAAACATAATCCGAAATTAATTCAAAACACACCGCAAAGCAATCAATTTTACGCAGTGAAAATAAATTAGACAATAAACTTAACAAATTTTTATATAAAATCTGATTTCTGATTCTCCAGATGCTTGGCCATCTAGATTTTTTAGTAAATATGAGTGAAATTCCGAGACTAGGAAAGAGTTGTAAAGTTGTTTGGAAGGAGGTTCTTGGGATCTTTATACTATTTTCAAAAATTCAATGAAGTACCATTTATCTTAAGATTTGATGGGCTTTGGAAAAAGTTGGTAGAGACCAGGCATAACTACCATTATTCTTTCACAACTGCTTTTAAATGTAATATTTTAAAAAAGGTAGACATCAAGCCTAACTAGAAAAAACTCATGATTTGTAAGAAACGAAGTATGATCAGTGTTGTTTAGGGCTTTCAAAAAGAGCATGTAACACATCGGAGTATATATAACACTTTGGTTGGTCTAGGAACAAACAATACAACACAGAAGAATAAGGACTTCAACCTGCAACTAATTACAAAAGTAGTTTAACAAAAACTATTCATTCCTTTATTTTTATTGATAGAATAACCCTCATGCTTGTAGTAATACTACCTCACTTCGAAAACACTATCCCTATTAACTTTAGGATTCTGAATATCTAGTTTCCTTATGAATTCTGTTTAGAATATTGTACAAATTTTAGTTAAAAACAATAAATTACAGGGATGATATAACTTTTCATCAAACATGCTTAAACTCAGAATATAAAAAAAAACTAACACGTGCAATAAAAGCTTTCATGTCAATTACTACTAAAATAAAATTAAAAATCGCAACACTTACTTAGTCTGACAATCACCCACGCCGCCAACCAACTTCAATTTCCTCGAAGCTTGATGCTACGCTTCTAGTGTGTGACCCGTTTCAAAATACTGTTCTTTCTTCACTGCTTTTATATGTAAAATTTAAAAAAGGTAGGCATAATATAGCTTAACTGAAAAGAAACTCACGATTCACAAGAAACGAAGTATAATCAGTGTTGTTTGGGAGTTCTCAGCTTAAAAGTAAAAGTGCTCCCAGTTTCAAACAATTAAAACCAAACTAAGCCAATCCGAGATGAGTTTAATCACACTGCCTAATAATCAAACTTAGCTCGATAATGCCCACTTCTAAATCCAGTTTAACAATGCTCGGAGCTTCATCGTACGCGTCTGCGACCTATATAAACCCAAACACAATCCGAAATTAATTTAATCCGAAATTAATTTAAAACACAATCCGAAATTGGTAGAGACCAGGCATAACTACCATTATTCTTTCACAACTGCTTTTAAATGTAATATTTTAAAAAAGGTAGACATCAAGCCTAACTAGAAAAAACTCATGATTTGTAAGAAACGAAGTATGATCAGTGCTGTTTAGGGCTTTCAAAAAGAGCATGTAACACATCGGAGTATATATAACACTTTGGTTGGTCTAGCAACAAACAATACAACACAGAAGAATAAGGACTTCAACCTGCAACTAATTACAAAAGTAGTTTAACAAAAACTATTCATTCCTTTAACTTTATCGATAGAATAACCCTCCTGCTTGTAGTAATACTACCTCACTTCGAAAAAACTATCCCTATTAACATTAGGATTCTGAATATCTAGTTTCCTTATGAATTCTGTTTAGAATAATGTACAAATTTTAGTTAAAAACAATAAATTACAGGGATGATATAACTTTTCATCAAACAAGCTTAAACTCAGAATATAAAAAAAACTAACACTTGCAATAAAAGCTTTCATGTCAATTACTACTAAAATAAAATTAAAAATCGAAACACTTACTCAGTCTGACAATCACCCACGCCGCCAACCAACTTCAATTTCCTCGAAGCTTGATGCTACGCTTCTAGTGTGTGACCAGTGTGTAAAGTGTAAACCCAAACAAACCCGGAACTGGTTTTTTAAAAAACTTAACAGGGAAAATAAATCAAACAGTATAGTTAAAAAAATTGTGTATAAACTGATTTTAAACTCTCTCAACGTTAGCCCGTTCGTAAAATGAAAACCAAACAAGGCCAATCAAACTTTAACCTAAGCATGATAACACCCACTCCTAAATGCAACTTCATAGTGCTCGAACCTTCGTCATATGCATATGCGATATGTATAAACAAAAGCACAATCTTAAACAATTTTAAACTTAGCACCAAGCAATCAAACTTGCGCTTTGAAAATAAATCAAACAATAAACTTTACAAACTTTTATATATAAACTGATTTCATGTTCTCTACATGCTAGTTCATCTAGATTGTCGAGTATATATGAGTGAATTTCGGAGACAAGTAAATAGTTGTTTAAGTTGTTCGGAAGAAAGTTCTCAGGTATTAACTACCATTTTTCTCAAGTTTGGATTGCCTTCGCAAAAAATATACAACTACCCTCCCAAAAGTATGAGTTAAGAAATTAGTTTTAAATTATTATTCTTTCTTCACTGATTTTAAATGTAAAATTTAAATAAGGTAGGCATAATATAGCTTAACTGAAAAGAAACTCACGATTCAGAAGAAACGAAGTACAATAAAAAGAGCATGTAACACATCGGAGTATATATAACACTTTGGTTGGTCTAGCAACAAACAATACAACACAGAAGAATAAGGACTTCAACCTGAAACTAATTACAAAAGTAGTTTAACAAAAACTATTCATTCCTTTAACTTTATCGATAGAATAACCCTCCTGCTTGTAGTAATACTACCTCACTTCGAAAAAACTATCCCTATTAACTTTAGGATTCTGAATATCTAGTTTCCTTATGAATTATGTTTAGAATAATGTACAAATTTTAGTTAAAAACAATAAATTACAGGGATGATATAACTTTTCATCAAACAAGCTTAAACTCAGAATATAAAAAAAACTAACACTTGCAATAAAAGCTTTCATGTCAATTACTACTAAAATAAAATTAAAAATCGCAACACTTACTCAGTCTGACAATCACCCACGCCGCCAACCAACTTCAATTTCCTTGAAGCTTGATGCCACGCTTCTTGTGTGTGACCAGTGTGTAAACCTAAACAAACCCCGAACTGGTTCTTTTAAAAACTTAACAGGGAAAATAAATCAAACAGTATACTTAAAAAAATTGTGTATAAACTGATTTTAAACTCTCTCAACGTTAGCCCGTTCGTAAAATGAAAACCAAACAAGGCTAATCTGAGATGATTTTAAACGCACCGCCAATTAATCAAACTTATCATTTCTTCACTAAAATGAAAAGAACAACTTTAACCTAAGCATGATAACACCCACTCCTAAATGCAACTTCATAGTGCTCGAACCTTCGTCATATGCATATGCGACTTGTATAAACAAAAGCACAATCTTAAACAATTTTAAACTTAGCACCAAACAATCAAACTTGAGCTGTGAAAATAAATCAAACAATAAACTTTACAAACTTTTATATATAAACTGATTTCATGTTCTCTACATGCTAGTTCATCTAGATTGTCGAGTATATATGAGTGAAAACTTAAGACTAGTAAATAGTTGTTTAAGTTGTTTGGAAGAAAGTTCTCAGGTATTAACTCAAAGAGTTTAATCAACTACCATTTGTCTCAAGTTTTGGTGGCCTTCGCAAAAAATATACAACTGCCCTCCCAAAAGTATGAGTTAAGAAATTAGTTTTAAATTATTATTCTTTCTTCACTGGTTTTAAATGTAAAATTTAAATAAGGTAGGCATAATATAGCTGAACTGAAAAGAAACTCACGATTCAGAAGAAACGAAGTACAATCAGTGTTGTTAATAGGAGTTTTCAGCTTAAAAGTAAAAGAGCTCCCAGTTTGAAACAATTAAAACCAAACTAAGCCAATCCGAGATGAGTTTAAACACACTGCCAAATAATCAAACTTAGCTCGATAATGTCCACTCCTAAATCCAGTTTAACAATGCTCGGAGCTTCATCGTACGCGTCTGCGACCTATATAAACTCAAACACAATCCGAAATTAAGTTAAAACACACCGCAAAGCTATCAAACTTACGCAGTGAAAATAAATTAGACAATAAACTTAACAAACTTTTATATATAAACTGATTTCATGTTCTCTACATGCTAGTTCATCTACATTGTCGTGTATATATGAGTGAATTTCAGAGACTAGTAAATAGTTGTTTAAGTTGTTCAGAAGAAAGTTAATCAACTGCCATTTGTCTCAAGTTTTGGTGGCCTTCGCAAAAATATAAAACTGCCCTCCAAAACGTATGAGTTAAGAAATTAGTTTCAAAATACTGTTCTTTCTTCACTGCTTTTAAATGTAAAATTTAAAAAAGGTAGGCATAATATAGCTTAACTGAAAAGAAACTCACGATTCACAAGAAATGAAGTATAATCAGTGTTGTTTGGGAGTTTTCAGCTTAAAAGTAAAAGAGCTCCCAGTTTCAAACAATGAAAACCAAACTAAGCCAATCCGAGATGAGTTTAATCACACTGCCTAATAATCAAACTTAGCTCGATAATGCCCACTTCTAAATCCAGTTTAACAATGCTCGGAGCTTCATCGTACGCGTCTGCGACCTATATAAACCCAAACACAATCCGAAATTAATTTAAAACACACTGCAAAGAGCATGTAACACATCGGAGTATATATAACACTTTGGTTGGTCTAGCAACAAACAATACAACACAGAAGAATAAGGACTTCAACCTGCAACTAATTACAAAAGTAGTTTAACAAAAACTATTCATTCCTCTAACTTTATCGATAGAATAACCCTCCTGCTTGTAGTAATACTACCTCACTTCGAAAAAACTATGCCTATTAACTTTAGGATTCTGAATATCTAGTTTCCTTATGAATTCTGTTTAGAATAATGTACAAATTTTAGTTAAAAACAATAAATTACAGGGATGATATAACTTTTCATCAAACAAGCTTAAACTCAGAATATAAAAAAAAACTAACACTTGCAATAAAAGCTTTCATGTCAATTACTACTAAAATAAAATTAAAAATCGCAACACTTACTTAGTCTGACAATCACCCACGCCGCCAACCAACTTCAATTTCCTCGAAGCTTGATGCTACGCTTCTTGTGTGTGACCAGTGTGTAAACCCAAACAAACCCCGAACTGGTTTTTTTAAAAACTTAACAGGGAAAATAAATCAAACAGTATACTTAAAAAATTCTGCATAAACTGATTTTAAACTCTCTCAACGTTAGCCCGTTCGTAAAATGAAAACCAAACAAGGCCAATCTGAGATGATTTTAAACGCATCGCCAATTAATCAAACTTATCATTTCTTCACTAAAATGAAAACCACAACTTTAACCTAAGCATGATAACACCCACTCCTAAATGCAACTTCATAGTGCTCGAACCTTCGTCATATGCATATGCGACCTGTATAAAGAAAAGCACAATCTTAAACAATTTTAAACTTAGCACCAAACAATCAAACTTTCGCTGTGAAAATAAATCAAACAATAAACTTTACAAACTTTTATATATAAACTGATTTCATGTTCTCTACATGCTAGTTCATCTACATTGTCGAGTATATATAAGTGAATTTCGGAGACTAGTAAATAGTTGTTTAAGTTGTTCAGAAGAAAGTTAATCAACTGCCATTTGTCTCAAGTTTTGGTGGCCTTCGCAAAAATATAAAACTGCCCTCCAAAAAGTATGAGTTAAGAAATTAGTTTCAAAATACTGTTCTTTCTTCACTGCTTTTATATGTAAAATTTAAAAAAGGTAGGCATAACATCAAGCCTAACTGAAAAGAAACTCACGATTCACAAGAAACGAAGTATAATCAGTGTTGTTTGGGAGTTTTCAGCTTAAAAGTAAAAGTGCTCCCAGTTTCAAACAATTAAAACCAAACTAAGCCAATCCGAGTTTAACAATGCTCGGAGCTTCATCGTACGCGTCTGCGACCTATATAAACCCAAACACAATCCGAAATTAATTTAAAACACACCGCAAAGCAATCAAACTTACGCAGTGAAAATAAATTAGACAATAAACTTAACAAATTTTTATATAAAATCTTATTTCTGATCCTCCAGATGTTTGGCCATCTAGATTTATGAGTAAATATGAGTGAAATTCCGAGACTAGGAAAGAGTTGTAAAGTTCTTTGAAAGGAGGTTCTCGGGATCTTTATACTAATTTCAAGAAATCAATTAACTACCGGTTATCATAAGATTAGATGGGCTTTGGAAAAAGTTGGTAGAGACCAGGCATAACTACCATTATTCTTTCACAACTGCTTTTAAATGTAAAATTTTAAAAAATGTAGACATCAAGCCTAACTAGAAAAAACTCATGATTTGTAAGAAACGAAGTATGATCAGTGCTGTTTGGGAAATTCAAAAAGATCATGTAACACATCGGAGTATATATAACACTTTGGTTTGGTCTAGCAACAAACAATACAACACAGAAGAATAAGGACTTCAACCTGCAACTAATTACAAAAGTAGTTTAACAAAAACTTTTCATTCCTTAAACTTTATCGATAGAATAACCCTCCAGATTGTAGTAATACTACCTCACTTCGAAAAAACTATCCTTGTTAACTTTAGGATTCTGAATATCTAGTTTTCTTATGAATTCTGTTTAGAATAATGTACAAATTTTAGTTAAAAACAATAAACTACAGGAATGATATAACTTTTCATCAAACAAGCTTAAACTCAAGATATAAAAAAACTAACACTTGCAATGAAGGCTTTCATGTCAATTACTACTAAAATAAAAATAAAAATCGCAACACTTACTCAGTCTGACAATCACCCACGCCGAAAACCAACTTCAATTTCCTCGTAGCTTTATGCTACGCTTCTTGTGTGTGACCAGTGTGTAAAGCCAAACAAACCCCGAACTGGTTTGTTTAAAAACATGACTGGGAAAATAAATCAAACAGTACTGAAAAAAATTGTGTATAAACTGATTTTAAACTCTCTCAACGTTAGCCTGTCGTAGAATGAAAACCAAACAAGGCCAATCTGAGATGATTTTAAACGCACCGCCAATTTATCAAACTTATCATTTCTTCACTAAAATGAAAACCACAACACTAACCTAAGCATGATAACACCCACTCCTAAATGCAACTTCATAGTGCTCGAACCATCGTCATATGCATATGCGACCTGTATAAATAAAAGCACAATCTGAAAAAACTATCCCTATTAACATTAGGATTCTGAATATCTAGTTTCCTTATGAATTCTGTTTAGAATAATGTACAAATTTTAGTTAAAAACAATAAATTACAGGGATGATATAACTTTTCATCAAACCAGCTTAAACTCAGAAAATAAAAAAAACTAACACTTGCAATAAAAGCTTTCATGTCAATTACTACTAAAATAAAATTAAAAATCGCAACACTTACTCAGTCTGACAATCACCCACGCCGCCAACCAACTTCAATTTCCTCGAAGCTTGATGCTACGCTTCTAGTGTGTGACCAGTGTGTAAATCCAAACAAACCCCGAACTGGTTTTTTTAAAAACTTAACAGGGAAAATAAATCAAACAGTATACTAAAAAAAATTGTGTATAAACTGATTTTAAACTCTCTCAATGTTAGCCCGTTCGTAAAATGAAAACCAAACAAGGCCAATCTGAGATGATTTTAACGCACCGCCAATTAATCAAACTTATTATTTCTTCACTAAAATGAAAACCACAACTTTAACCTAAGCAAGAAAACACCCACTCCTAAATGCAACTTCATAGTGCTCGAACCTTCGTCATATGCATATGCGACCTGTATAAACAAAAGCACAATCTTAAACAATTTTAAACTTAGCACCAAACAATCAAACTTGCGCTGTGAAAATAAATCAAACAATAAACTTTACAAACTTTTATATATAAACTGATTTCATGTTCTCTACATGCTAGTTCATCTAGATTGTCGAGTATATATGATTGAATTTCGGAGACTAGTAAATAGTTGTTTAAGTTGTTTGGAAGAAAGTTCTCAGGTATTAACTCAAAGAGTTTAATCAACTACCATTTGTCTCAAGTTTTGGTGGCCTTCGCAAAAAATATACAACTGCCCTCCCAAAAGTATGAGTTAAGAAATTAGTTTTAAATTATTATTCTTTCTTCACTGGTTTTAAATGTAAAATTTAAATAAGGTAGGCATAATATAGCTCAACTGAAAAGAAACTCACGATTCAGAAGAAACGAAGTACAATCAGTGTTGTTTATAGGAGTTTTCAGCTTAAAAGTAAAAGAGCTCCCAGTTTGAAACAATTAAAACCAAACTAAGCCAATCCGAGATGAGTTTAAACACACTGCCAAATAATCAAACTTAGCTCGATAATGCCCACTCCTAAATCCAATTTAACAATGCTCGGAGCTTCATCGTACGCTTCTGCGACCTATATAAACCCAAACATAATCCGAAATTAATTCAAAACACACTGCAAAGCAATCAATTTTACGCAGTGAAAATAAATTAGACATTAAACTTAACAAATTTTTATACAAAATCTGATTTCTGATTCTCCAGATACTTGGCCATCTAGATTTTTTAGTAAATATGAGTGAAATTCCGAGACTAGGAAAGAGTTGTAAAGTTGTTTGGAAGGAGGTTCTAGGGATCTTTATACTAACTTCAAAAATTCAATGAAGTGCCATTTATCTTAAGATTTGATGGGCTTTGGAAAAAGTTGGTAGAGACCAGGCATAACTACCATTATTCTTTCACAACTGCTTTTAAATGTAATATTTTAAAAAAGGTAGACATCGAGCCTAACTAGAAAAAACTCATGATTTGTAAGAAACGAAGTATGATCAGTGCTCTTTAGGGCTTTCAAAAAGAGCATGTAACACATCGGAGTATATATAACACTTTGGTTGGTCTAGCAACAAACAATACAACACAGAAGAATAAGGACTTCAACCTGCAACTAATTACAAAAGTAGTTTAACAAAAACTATTCATTCCTTTAACTTTATCGATAGAATAACCCTCCTGCTTGTAGTAATACTACCTCACTTCGAAAAAACTATGCCTATTAACTTTAGGATTCTAAATATCTAGTTTCCTTATGAATTCTGTTTAGAATAATGTACAAATTTTAGTTAAAAACAATAAATTACAGGGATGATATAACTTTTCATCAAACAAGCTTAAACTCAGAATATAAAAAAAAACTAACACTTGCAATAAAAGCTTTCATGTCAATTACTACTAAAATAAAATTAAAAATCGCAACACTTACTTAGTCTGACAATCACCCACGCCGCCAACCAACTTCAATTTCCTCGAAGCTTGATGCTACGCTTCTTGTGTGTGACCAGTGTGTAAACCCAAACAAACCCCGAACTGGTTTTTTTAAAAACTTAACAGGGAAAATAAATCAAACAGTATACTTAAAAAATTCTGCATAAACTGATTTTAAACTCTCTCAACGTTAGCCCGATCGTAAAATGAAAACCAAACAAGGCCAATCTGAGATGATTTTAAACGCATCGCCAATTAATCAAACTTATCATTTCTTCACTAAAATGAAAACCACAACTTTAACCTAAGCATGATAACACCCACTCCTAAATGCAACTTCATAGTGCTCGAACCTTCGTCATATGCATATGCGACCTGTATAAAGAAAAGCACAATCTTAAACAATTTTAAACTTAGCACCAAACAATCAAACTTTCGCTGTGAAAATAAATCAAACAATAAACTTTACAAACTTTTATATATAAACTGATTTCATGTTCTCTACATGCTAGTTCATCTACATTGTCGAGTATATATAAGTGAATTTCGGAGACTAGTAAATAGTTGTTTAAATTGTTCAGAAGAAAGTTAATCAACTGCCATTTGTCTCAAGTTTTGGTGGCCTTTGCAAAAATATAAAACTGCCCTCCAAAAAGTATGAGTTAAGAAATTAGTTTCAAAATACTGTTCTTTCTTCACTGCTTTTATATGTAAAATTTAAAAAAGGTAGGCATAACATCAAGCCTAACTGAAAAGAAACTCACGATTCACAAGAAACGAATTATAATCAGTGTTGTTTGGGAGTTTTCAGCTTAAAAGTAAAAGTGCTCCCAGTTTCAAACAATTAAAACCAAACTAAGCCAATCCGAGTTTAACAATGCTCGGAGCTTCATCGTACGCGTCTGCGACCTATATAAACCCAAACACAATCCGAAATTAATTTAAAACACACCGCAAAGCAATCAAACTTACGCAGTGAAAATAAATTAGACAATAAACTTAACAAATTTTTATATAAAATCTTATTTCTGATCCTCCAGATGTTTGGCCATCTAGATTTATGAGTAAATATGAGTGAAATTCCGAGACTAGGAAAGAGTTGTAAAGTTCTTTGAAAGGAGGTTCTCGGGATCTTTATACTAATTTCAAGAAATCAATTAACTACCAGTTATCATAAGATTTGATGGGCTTTGGAAAAAGTTGGTAGAGACCAGGCATAACTACCATTATTCTTTCACAACTGCTTTTAAATGTAAAATTTTAAAAAATGTAGACATCAAGCCTAACTAGAAAAAACTCATGATTTGTAAGAAACGAAGTATGATCAGTGCTGTTTGGGAAATTCAAAAAGATCATGTAACACATCGGAGTATATATAACACTTTGGTTTGGTCTAGCAACAAACAATACAACACAGAAGAATAAGCACTTCAACCTGCAACTAATTACAAAAGTAGTTTAACAAAAACTATTCATTCCTTAAACTTTATCGATAGAATAACCCTCCAGATTGTAGTAATACTACCTCACTTCGAAAAAACTATCCTTGTTAACTTTAGGATTCTGAATATCTAGTTTTCTTATGAATTCTGTTTAGAATAATGTACAAATTTTAGTTAAAAACAATAAACTACAGGGATGATATAACTTTTCATCAAACAAGCTTAAACTCAAGATATAAAAAAACTAACACTTGCAATGAAGGCTTTCATGTCAATTACTACTAAAATAAAAATAAAAATCGCAACACTTACTCAGTCTGACAATCACCCACGCCGAAAACCAACTTCAATTTCCTCGTAGCTTTATGCTACGCTTCTTGTGTGTGACCAGTGTGTAAAGCCAAACAAACCCCGAACTGGTTTGTTTAAAAACATGACTGGGAAAATAAATCAAACAGTACTGAAAAAAATTGTGTATAAACTGATTTTAAACTCTCTCAACGTTAGCCTGTCGTAGAATGAAAACCAAACAAGGCCAATCTGAGATGATTTTAAACGCACCGCCAATTTATCAAACTTATCATTTCTTCACTAAAATGAAAACCACAACACTAACCTAAGCATGATAACACCCACTCCTAAATGCAACATCATAGTGCTCGAACCATCGTCATATGCATATGCGACCTGTATAAATAAAAGCACAATCTGAAAAAACTATCCCTATTAACATTAGGATTCTGAATATCTAGTTTCCTTATGAATTCTGTTTAGAATAATGTACAAATTTTAGTTAAAAACAATAAATTACAGGGATGATATAACTTTTCATCAAACCAGCTTAAACTCAGAAAATAAAAAAAAACTAACACTTGCAATAAAAGCTTTCATGTCAATTACTACTAAAGTAAAATTAAAAATCGCAACACTTACTCAGTCTGACAATCACCCACGCCGCCAACCAACTTCAATTTCCTCGAAGCTTGAAGCTACGCTTCTAGTGTGTGACCAGTGTGTAAATCCAAACAAACCCCGAACTGGTTTTTTTAAAAACTTAACAGGGAAAATAAATCAAACAGTATACTAAAAAAAATTGTGTATAAACTGATTTTAAACTCTCTCAATGTTAGCCCGTTCGTAAAATGAAAACCAAACAAGGCCAATCTGAGATGATTTTAAACGCACCGCCAATTAATCAAACTTATCATTTCTTCACTAAAATGAAAACCACAACTTTAACCTAAGCAAGAAAACACCCACTCCTAAATGCAACTTCATAGTGCTCGAACCTTCGTCATATGCATATGCGACCTGTATAAACAAAAGCACAATCTTAAACAATTTTAAACTTAGCACCAACAATCAAACTTGCGCTGTGAAAATAAATCAAACAATAAACTTTACAAACTTTTATATATAAACTGATTTCATGTTCTCTACATGCTAGTTCATCTAGATTGTCGAGTATATATGATTGAATTTCGGAGACTAGTAAATAGTTGTTTAAGTTGTTTGGAAGAAAGTTCTCAGGTATTAACTCAAAGAGTTTAATCAACTACCATTTGTCTCAAGTTTTGGTGGCCTTCGCAAAAAATATACAACTGCCCTCCCAAAAGTATGAGTTAAGAAATTAGTTTTAAATTATTATTCTTTCTTCACTGGTTTTAAATGTAAAATTTAAATAAGGTAGGCATAATATAGCTTAACTGAAAAGAAACTCACAATTCAGAAGAAACGAAGTACAATCAGTGTTGTTTATAGGAGTTTTCAGCTTAAAAGTAAAAGAGCTCCCAGTTTGAAACAATTAAAACCAAACTAAGCCAATCCGAGATGAGTTTAAACACACTGCCAAATAATCAAACTTAGCTCGATAATGCCCACTCCTAAATCCAATTTAACAATGCTCGGAGCTTCGTCGTACGCTTCTGCGACCTATATAAACCCAAACATAATCCGACATTAATTCAAAACACACCGCAAAGCAATCAATTTTACGCAGTGAAAATAAATTAGACATTAAACTTAACAAATTTTTATACAAAATCTGATTTCTGATTCTCCAGATGCTTGGCCATCTAGATTTTTTAGTAAATATGAGTGAAATTCCGAGACTAGGAAAGAGTTGTAAAGTTGTTTAGAAGGAGGTTCTAGGGATCTTTATACTAACTTCAAAAATTCAATGAAGTGCCATTTATCTTAAGATTTGATGGGCTTTGGAAAAAGTTGGTAGAGACCAGGCATAACTACCATTATTCTTTCACAACTGCTTTTAACTGTAATATTTTAAAAAAGGTAGACATCGAGCCTAACTAGAAAAAACTCATGATTTGTAAGAAACGAAGTATGATCAGTGTTGTTTAGGGCTTTCAAAAAGAGCATGTAACACATCGGAGTATATATAACACTTTGGTTGGTCTAGCAACAAACAATACAACACAGAAGAATAAGGACTTCAACCTGCAACTAATTACAAAAGTAGTTTAACAAAAACTATTCATTCCTTTAACTTTATCGATAGAATAACCCTCCTGCTTGTAGTAATACTACCTCACTTCGAAAAAACTATGCCTATTAACTTTAGGATTCTGAATATCTAGTTTCCTTATGAATTCTGTTTAGAATAATGTACAAATTTTAGTTAAAAACAATAAATTACAGGGATGATATAACTTTTCATCAAACAAGCTTAAACTCAGAATAAAAAAAAACTAACACTTGCAATAAAAGCTTTCATGTCAATTACTACTAAAATAAAATTTAAAATCGCAACACTTACTTAGTCTGACAATCACCCACGCCGCCAACCAACTTCAATTTCCTCGAAGCTTGATGCTACGCTTCTTGTGTGTGACCAGTGTGTAAACCCAAACAAACCCCGAACTGGTTTTTTTAAAAACTTAACAGGGAAAATAAATCAAACAGTATACTTGAAATTCTGCATAAACTGATTTTAAACTCTCTCAACGTTAGCCCGTTCGTAAAATGAAAACCAAACAAGGCCAATCTGAGATGATTTTAAACGCATCGCCAATTAATCAAACTTATCATTTCTTCACTAAAATGAAAACCACAACTTTAACCTAAGCATGATAACACCCACTCCTAAATGCAACTTCATAGTGCTCGAACCTTCGTCATATGCATATGCGACCTGTATAAAGAAAAGCACAATCTTAAACAATTTTAAACTTTGCACCAAACAATCAAACTTTCGCTGTGAAAATAAATCAAACAATAAACTTTACAAACTTTTATATATAAACTGATTTCATGTTCTCTACATGCTAGTTCATCTACATTGTCGAGTATATATAAGTGAATTTCGGAGACTAGTAAATAGTTGTTTAAGTTGTTCAGAAGAAAGTTAATCAACTGCGATTTGTCTCAAGTTTTGGTGGCCTTCGCAAAAATATAAAACTGCCCTCCAAAAAGTATGAGTTAAGAAATTAGTTTCAAAATACTGTTCTTTCTTCACTGCTTTTATATGTAAAATTTAAAAAAGGTAGGCATAACATCAAGCCTAACTGAAAAGAAACTCACGATTCACAAGAAACGAAGTATAATCAGTGTTGTTTGGGAGTTTTCAGCTTAAAAGTAAAAGTGCTCCCAGTTTCAAACAATTAAAACCAAACTAAGCCAATCCGAGTTTAACAATGCTCGGAGCTTCATCGTACGCGTCTGCGACCTATATAAACCCAAACACAATCCGAAATTAATTTAAAACACACCGCAAAGCAATCAAACTTACGCAGTGAAAATAAATTAGACAATAAACTTAACAAATTTTTATATAAAATCTTATTTCTGATCCTCCAGATGTTTGGCCATCTAGATTTATGAGTAAATATGAGTGAAATTCCGAGACTAGGAAAGAGTTGTAAAGTTCTTTGAAAGGAGGTTCTCGGGATCTTTATACTAATTTCAAGAAATCAATTAACTACCAGTTATCATAAGATTTGATGGGCTTTGGAAAAAGTTGGTAGAGACCAAGCATAACTACCATTATTCTTTCACAACTGCTTTTAAATGTAAAATTTTAAAAAATGTAGACATCAAGCCTAACTAGAAAAAACTCATGATTTGTAAGAAACGAAGTATGATCAGTGCTGTTTGGGAAATTCAAAAAGATCATGTAACACATCGGAGTATATATAACACTTTGGTTTGGTCTAGCAACAAACAATACAACACAGAAGAATAAGGACTTCAACCTGCAACTAATTAAAAAAGTAGTTTAACAAAAACTATTCATTCCTTAAACTTTATCGATAGAATAACCCTCCAGATTGTAGTAATACTACCTCACTTCGAAAAAACTATCCTTGTTAACTTTAGGATTCTGAATATCTAGTTTTCTTATGAATTCTGTTTAGAATAATGTACAAATTTTAGTTAAAAACAATAAACTACAGGGATGATATAACTTTTCATCAAACAAGCTTAAACTCAAGATATAAAAAAAACTAACACTTGCAATAAAGGCTTTCATGTCAATTACTACTAAAATAAAAATAAAAATCGCAACACTTACTCAGTCTGACAATCACCCACGCCGAAAACCAACTTCAATTTCCTCGTAGCTTTATGCTACGCTTCTTGTGTGTGACCAGTGTGTAAAGCCAAACAAACCCCAAACTGGTTTGTTTAAAAACATGACTGGGAAAATAAATCAAACAGTACTGAAAAAAATTGTGTATAAACTGATTTTAAACTCTCTCAACGTTAGCCTGTCGTAGAATGAAAACCAAACAAGGCCAATCTGAGATGATTTTAAACGCACCGCCAATTTATCAAACTTGTCATTTCTTCACTAAAATGAAAACCACAACACTAACCTAAGCATGATAACACCCACTCCTAAATGCAACTTCATAGTGCTCGAACCTTCGTCATATGCATATGCGACCTGTATAAAAACAAAAGCACAATCTTAAACAATTTTCAACTTAGCACCAAACAATCAAACTTGTGCTGTGAAAATAAATCAAACAATAAACTTTACAAACTTTTATATATAAACTGATTTCATGTTCTCTACATGCTAGCCCATCTAGAATGTCGAGTATATATGAGTGAATTTCGCAGACTAGTAAATAGTTGTTTAAGTTGTTCGGAAGAAAGTTCTCAGGTATTAACACAAAGAGTTTAATCAACTACCATTTGTCTCAAGTTTGGATTGCCTTCGCAAAAAATATACAACTGCCCTCCCAAAAGTATGAATTAAGAAATTAGTTTTAAATTATTATTCTTTCTTCACTGCTTTTAAATGTAAAATTTAAAAAAGGTAGGCATAATATAACTTAACTGAAATAACACTCAAGATTCACAAGAAACGAAGTATAATCAGTGTTGCTTAGGAGTTTTCAGCTTAAAAGTAAAAGAGCTCCCAGTTTGAAACAATTAAAACCAAACTAAGCCAATCCGAGATGAGTTTTAAACACACTGCCAAATAATCAAACTTAGCTCGATAATGCCCACTCCTAAATCCAATTTAACAATGCTCGGAGCTTCATCGTACGCTTCTGCGACCTATATAAACCCAAACATAATCCGAAATTAATTCAAAACACACCGCAAAGCAATCAATTTTACGCAGTGAAAATAAATTAGACAATAAACTTAACAAATTCTTATATAAAATCTGATTTCTGATTCTCCAGATGCTCGGCCATCTAGATTTTTAAGTAAATATGAGTGAAATTCCGAGACTAGGAAAGAGTTGTAAAGTTGTTTGGAATGAGGTTCTAGGGATCTTTATACTAACTTCAAAAATTCAATGAAGTACAATTTATCTTAAGATTTGATGGGCTTTGGAAAAAGTTGGTAGAGACCAGGCATAACTACCATTATTCTTTCACAACTGCTTTTAAATGTAATATTTTAAAAAAGGTAGACATCAAGCCTAACTAGAAAAAACTCATGATTTGTAAGAAACGAAGTATGATCAGTGCTGTTTAGGGCTTTCAAAAAGAGCATGTAACACATCGGAGTATATATAACACTTTGGTTGGTCTAGCAACAAACAATACAACACAGAAGAATAAGGACTTCAACCTGCAACTAATTACAAAAGTAGTTTAACAAAAACTATTCATTCCTTTAACTTTATCCATAGAATAACCCTCCTGCTTGTAGTAATACTACCTCACTTCGAAAAAACTATCCCTATTAACATTAGGATTCTGAATATCTAGTTTCCTTATGAATTCTGTTTAGAATAATGTACAAATTTTAGTTAAAAACAATAAATTACGGGGATGATATAACTTTTCATCAAACAAGCTTAAACTCAGAATATAAAAAAAACTAACACTTGCAATAAAAGCTTTCATGTCAATTACTACTAAAATAAAATTAAAAATCGAAACACTTACTCAGTCTGACAATCACCCACGCCGCGAACCAACTTCAATTTCCTCGAAGCTTGATGCTACGCTTCTAGTGTGTGACCAGTGTGTAAAGTGTAAACCCAAACAAACCCGGAACTGGTTTTTTAAAAAACTTAACAGGGAAAATAAATCAAACAGTATACTTAAAAAAATTGTGTATAAACTGATTTTAAACTCTCTCAACGTTAGCCCGTTCGTAAAATGAAAACCAAACAAGGCCAATCAAACTTTAACCTAAGCATGATAACACCCACTCCTAAATGCAACTTCATAGTGCTCGAACCTTCGTCATATGCATATGCGATATGTATAAACAAAAGCACAATCTTAAACAATTTTAAACTTAGCACCAAACAATCAAACTTGCGCTTTGAAAATAAATCAAACAATAAACTTTACAAACTTTTATATATAAACTGATTTCATGTTCTCTACATGCTAGTTCATCTAGATTGTCGAGTATATATGAGTGAATTTCGGAGACAAGTAAATAGTTGTTTAAGTTGTTCGGAAGAAAGTTCTCAGGTATTAACTACCATTTGTCTCAAGTTTGGATTGCCTTCGCAAAAAATATACAACTACCCTCCCAAAAGTATGAGTTAAGAAATTAGTTTTAAATTATTATTCTTTCTTCACTGATTTTAAATGTAAAATTTAAATAAGGTAGGCATAATATAGCTTAACTGAAAAGAAACTCACGATTCAGAAGAAACGAAGTACAATCAGTGTTGTTTATAGGAGTTTTCAGCTTAAAAGTAAAAGAGCTCCCAGTTTGAAACAATTAAAACCAAACTAAGCCAATCCGAGATGAGTTTAAACACACTGCCAAATAATCAAAATTAGCTCGATAATGCCCACTCCTAAATCCAATTTAACAATGCTCGGAGCTTCATCGTACGCTTCTGCGACCTATATAAACCCAAACATAATCCGAAATTAATTCAAAACACACCGCAAAGCAATCAATTTTACGCAGTGAAAATAAATTAGACATTAAACTTAACAAATCTTTATATAAAATCTGATTTCTGATTCTCCAGAAGCTTGGCCATCTAGATTTTTTAGTAAATATGAGTGAAATTCCGAGACTAGGAAAGAGTTGTAAAGTTGTTTGGAAGGAGGTTCTAGGGATCTTTATACTAACTTCAAAAATTCAATGAAGTACCATTTATCTTAAGATTTGATGGGCTTTGGAAAAAGTTGGTAGAGACCAGGCATAACTACCATTATTCTTTCACAACTGCTTTTAAATGTAATATTTTAAAAAAGGTAGACATCGAGCCTAACTAGAAAAAACTCATGATTTGTAAGAAACGAAGTATGATCAGTGCTGTTTAGGGCTTTCAAAAAGAGCATGTAACACATCGGAGTATATATATCACTTTGGTTGGTCTAGCAACAAACAATACAACACAGAAGAATAAGGACTTCAACCTGCAACTAATTACAAAAGTAGTTTAACAAAAACTATTCATTCCTTTAACTTTATCGATAGAATAACCCTCCTGCTTGTAGTAATACTACCTCACTTCGAAAAAACTATCATTATTAACTTTAGGATTCTGAATATCTAGTTTCCTTATGAATTATGTTTAGAATAATGTACAAATTTTAGTTAAAAACAATAAATTACAGGGATGATATAACTTTTCATCAAAAAAGCTTAAACTCAGAATATAAAAAAAACTAACACTTGCAATAAAAGCTTTCATGTCAATTACTACTAAAATAAATTTAAAAATCGCAACACTTACTCAGTCTGACAATCACCCACGCCGCCAACCAACTTGAATTTCCTCGAAGCTTGATGCTACGCTTCTTGTGTGTGACCAGTGTGTAAACCTAAACAAACCCGAATTGGTTCTTTTAAAAACTTAACAGGGAAAATAAATCAAACAGTATACTTAAAAAAATTGTGTATAAACTGATATTAAACTCTCTCAACGTTAGCCCGTTCGTAAAATGAAAACCAAACAAGGCTAATCTGAGATGATTTTAAACGCACCGCCAATTAATCAAACTTATCATTTCTTCACTAAAATGAAAACCACAACTTTAACCTAAGCATGATAACACCCACTCCTAAATGCAACTTCATAGTGCTCGAACCTTCGTCATATGCATATGCGACCTGTATAAACAAAAGCACAATCTTAAACAATTTTAAACTTAGCACCAAACAATCAAACTTGAGCTGTGAAAATAAATCAAACAATAAACTTTACAAACTTTTATATATAAACTGATTTCATGTTCTCTACATGCTAGTTCATGTAGAGACCAGGCATAACTACCATTATTCTTTCACAACTGCTTTTAAATGTAATATTTTCAAAAAGGTAGACATCAAGCCTAACTAGAAAAAACTCATGATTTGTAAGAAACGAAGTATGATCAGTGCTGTTTAGGGGTTTCAAAAAGAGCATGTAACACATCGGAGTATATATAACACTTTGGTTGGTCTAGCAACAAACAATACAACACAGAAGAATAAGGACTTCAACCTGCAACTAATTACAAAAGTAGTTTAACAAAAACTATTCATTCCTTTAACTTTATCGATAGAATAACCCTCCTGATTGTAGTAATACTACCTCACTTCGAAAAAAATATCCCTAATAACTTTAGGATTCTGAATATCTAGTTTTCTTATGAATTCTGTTTAGAATAATGCACAAATTTTAGTTAAAAACAATAAATTACAGGGATGATATAGCTTTTCATCAAACAAGCTTAAACTCAGAATATAAAAAAAAACTAACACTTGCAATAAAGGCTTTCATGTCAATTACTACTAAAATAAAAATCAAAATCGCAACACTTACTCAGTCTAACAATCACCCACGCCGACAATCAACTTCAATTTCCTTGAAAGCTTGATGCTATGCTTCTTGTGTGTGACTAGTGTGCAGGGCTAGGGTTTCACACCCGCGGAAGGTGAGACTGCGGACCTGATGGTCGCGAAGCATTCTTCTTGGCAGACCCATAGGTGTTGGCCATTTCATTTCTGCGATTGCTTTGCAGGCGGTTTTGCGGTTGAGCTTTGCACATGGGAGGGTGACGGCTGAAGGATGCGGAAGTACCCGATGTTTCTCGAAGATGTCAAAAGAGCCGTTGGAGTGGTAATATATCAAAAGAGCCGTTGGATTTAGGTGTATATGGCACGTATGTGGTGAAATTTATAGTAAAAGTATACTTAATGTAGATTTTTAATAGGAAAAATAATATAAATATTACAAACTTTGAATTGATTTAAAATAAATATCTCAAACTTATTTTCATATCATATGTTTTTTATAAATATAAATTTATTATAATAAGTACATAATTTAAAATAATAATGTATGCTTTATGTGGATGCAATTAACATTCTAAAATTTCATTTGTGAAATAAATAATATTAGTAATGGACATCTAATTTGAATTCCATTTAAATAAGTGTTTTGTGTAGAATCTACATTAAATACATATTTACTCTAAATTTTATATGGTTAATTTAACACTATAAAAATACATTTGTGAAAAGGCATACTCTCTCCCTCTCAAATTGAGGTGCAAAACTTTGACCGACACGGGAATTAATATGGGTGGGCATGGTCCAGAACGGTCCGATAATTTGGCAAAACCCGTAATATATCCATGAGGTTTTTAACGGTCTGGTACGGTCCGGTTCCAAGGATTGAACTGTTCGGTGTCATGTCGTTTCGGAAGGGTACGAAACGGTACGGTACAATGCCAAACACATGCTAAAAATTTTGAATAAATCTTGCAAATAGTAGATATCATCACATCAACCAACTTACATGAAATATTGAAATAAATACAAGAAATTGCATACGTAGTACTAAAATTCACAAATACACAAATAGTGCAACACAACTAAGAAAAAGTATAGCAAAACGATGACGCACGAGATAAATATCATCTTTAATTTACTAAGTTCATGTGAAAATATATAAATGAATATCATTAAATTGTTGAATATAATAGAAATCTTCAACGTTCTTCTTCGTTCTAGGTTAAATATTACTTTGTAGTTCTAATTTAATTTATAGTTGAATCTTGAGAGATAAGATTTAAATCATATTAATTAAGTTGTAAAAATTGCACAAACATGATACAACAAAAAGTAATGTACAATGCATTACTATAAATGAATAGTCATTAATGATTTCTAAAATTTTAATATTCTTTCAATACATACCAAAATATAACATAAATTATCTAAAAAGAAAAAATAACAATATATATAGGAAAAATACTTGAGGTATAAAATTGTTGGTCTATAAAAGGATTTTATTTCCGTATTAATGTTAATTAATTAATTAATTACAAAAATAGGGTTGGGTTAAAAGTATTTACCAATATACTGTTGGGTTAACCATGGTCGGGGTAAGTCTTCCAACGGTTAGGCGACTTATAAAGTTATAAGTCGCCAAACGTTTTGACGACTTATAAGTCGCCCAACTATTGGGCGACTTTTCCTTAAGTAAAAATATCGGTCAGCCACAAAACAGAACGCTGAATCCCCAAATCCCCCAAGCCGCAGCGACGAATGACGAAGGACGAACGACGACCGAGCCATTTTCAACTCCGGCGAACCTCCATCTCCAGCGACCCCACTCCGGTAAACCTCCATCTTCATCTTCAACACTCTTTCTTCTTTCTTGTAGGTAAATCAACTCCATTTTATCTCATTTTGAACTTAGAGATTTGAATGTTAAATTTTTCGAATTTTTAGATTATGAATTGATTGTGGATATGAATGAAATGTTGAAATTTGATTTTAAATTGATTGTAAATTTTAAAGTGTATTTTGACATTTGGGCATTTGGGTAGATTTCAATGTAGCTAAACTTGGGTATTGAAATGTAGGCGTGAATGTAGATATCAAAATTTGGGTATTTTCATATTGAAATGTGAGTTGTTTGTGAATTTTGACTTTTGGATATATTAGAATTTTGGTAGTTTTTTCTATTGAAAATTTGAATGTGTATAAATTGTGTATATTGATGTCTACTCATGATAGTTGGACAATGAATTGTTATTAGAACATGGATTTCTCAAGCTTCCCAATCGTGTGTCGTTGGGGAGGGAACTATTATAAGGATGTTGGGCAAATATGCCATGAAGGTGGTAGAACCACATTTGTCATGGTTTCTCGTGGTGCTTGCATGCTCGAGATCCTTCAAAAAATACATGCAGCCATAATGATTCATCCTAGCCGTTCTTTGCGTTTGAAAATGAAATTTCCCATGAACGGGGGAAAGTACATGCTTATGCCCCTCATTGATGAGCTAGCTATAACAAATATGTGGGGCATAGTTCAGATGGAGGACATGTCGATGCTGGAGATATACATTGAGGAATCTATATGTGACGCTTATGGTACTCCATCAACATCAAATGCTGTTGTATCTATGCATTATGTCAATGCAGGTGTGAATGCAGGGAACTCCTCAAATGCTCCTGTACTAGACATGGTTATACAGGAAGATGGTAAGTATTTGCACAACGGTGCATCATTTGTGGATGGGCAGGGAAGTGATGATGATGCTGATGACAACATCAATGGTGATGACATGACAGAATCTGATGAAGATGATGGTGATACGGTCACGGCAACTGCCCCGTCTAGCCACTTTACTAGAATGTGTGATCTCCCTGAAGGCTTTACTGATGCGTGGATGAGTGGATCAGGTGAGAAAAGGTTTGCCCCCGAAGGTGAGTTTGAGGTCGCTCAACTGTTTGACAACAAAGAACAAGTCATCAATATGATGAGCTTGTATTATCAAACGGGACCAATTTTATCGGGTGATAAAGTCCGATAAACACAAATGTGTGGCACAATGCAAAAGGAAGAAAGAATGTAATTGCCCCTAGAGAATACGCGCCACAAAGAACAAAGGCAACCTTGACACATTCACAATTGTGCGTTATGTTGGACCTCATTCTGCTACGTGTGTTGGGAACACCAACACTACCGATCACGTGGCTTTGACTTCAGATTTCATCTCTAAAGATGTGATTGACATTGTTCGCACTGATTTTTCCCTTAAAGTGCATACTATCATTGAGATGCTGAAGGAAAAGTTTGGGTATACGGTATCATACCGGAGAACATGGATTGGGAAGCAAAAGGCCATAGCAGAAATATTTGGCAGTTGGGAGAAGTCATATTCTAAATTGCCCCGTTTCATGACAACGCTCCAACATTCAAATCCTGGAAGTGTTGTGCAGTGGTACCCACCCCCTAATACTCCCACGGGTTATATGCAGTTTCAAAGAGTTTTTTGGACATTCAAGGCATCAATACATGGTTTCAAGCATTGTCGACCCGTACATACTATTGATGGCACACACTTGTATGGAAAGTACAAGGGTACATTGCTCGTGGCCATGGGTTGTGATGCGAATAACCAAATATTTCCAGTGGCCTCTGCACTTGTTGAATCTGAGAATGGGGATAGTTGGCCATGGTTTATGGCATGTATTAGGCAGTTTGTCACTAATAGAGAGTTGTGTGTCATTTCTGATCGGCATAGAGGTATTGTCAGGGCAATGAATGAGGTGGGAAATACTTGGGAGGAGCCTTATGCGCATCATAGGCTATGTATCCGCCATTTTTCATCGAATGTGCACACTCATTTCAAAGACATTCATCTAAAAAATATTTTTGTCTGGACCGCATGGCAACATCAGAAAAAGAAGTTTGACGGTGGGTTCAAGAAGATAGGTGAAATGAGATTGGAGGCATGACAATTTCTGGGGAACATTCCCCCGGAAATGTGGTCATTGCACCACGATGGCGGGTACAGATACGGTACCATCACTTCTAATCTGGCAGAGGTTTTCAATAGCGTGATGAAAAATGCCAGATATTTGCCATTCACCGCTTTGGTCCAGGTTTCCTTTTACCGGGTTAATGCTTATTTTGTTAATAGGCATGAAACCAGTAAAATGAGAGTGATAAAAGGCCACGAGCACTCCCCATACATCACAGATTTAATTGATAAGAATAGAGAGAAGGTGAAGCATCACACAGTTACTCCATTTGATTTAGGCCGAGGGATATTTCAAGTGGAAACCGGTTGTGGTGGCCGAACGTTGGGGAAGGGTGGGAGAAAACAATTTTTCCATCTGAATCGGAAAACTTGCACTTGTAAAAAGATGGAGATATATAAGATTTCATGCTCCCATGTGTTAGCCGTGTGCAGACAACGTAGCTTGTCTTATGCTCCATTTGTGGATAAGTCTTTCTCATCTGACCAATACGCGGCCACATATCATAGAGTCTTCAAACACATTCCTGATCATGATTATTGGCCTACTTACAATGGACCTGAAATCGTGCACGATCCATCCATGCTTCGGGCTTAGGGAAGACCTAAGTCGACACGTATTAAGAATGAGATGGATGAAGGTCCCCGAGGAACGGTTAGATGTGGAAAATGCCACCAAACCGGCCATAATAGGGCCACATGTGCAAAGAGATCGTCAAGACACGATGGGAGGTCCGGTGGGTAAGGTTTTAATTATAGTAATTCACAATTCATCTTAGCGTTGCATGAAAACATATTAATTAATAAAATGGATGATTAAAAAAAGAATTAGTATAATAGTAAAAATTAACTAATACCATTTTGTTTGTTTGTAGGCATGGAGGTGACAGCGACGGCTTCATCATCCCAGACGCAGCATGAGAGAGTGGTTCTTGCCTTTTTGTATTGCAGTTTTTCTTGTACAATAGATGTTGTAGGAACAATTTACAACATTTTACGTATTTTCTCTTCTAAACTCTTGTATGTTGTGTTGATGTGTTCGAGTATGAATATTAGATGATTACTTGTTATGAATATTGGATGATTGTACTGTGTTTTACCGGTTATGAATCTAAGGTTTTGTATTCGATTTGTAAAGGGTCTTTACAAGGTGTTATGTATGTTATTGAGAGTAGGTATTTTTTTATATGGAAGGGAAAGTCACCCAACGGTTGGGCGACTTATAAGTCGCCCAACCGTTGGGCGACTTTCCCTGACCATGGTTAAACCCAGCAGTAGATCGGTAAATACTTTTTTCCAGCATTATTTTCGTAATTAATTAATTAATTAACATTAATTCGAAAAAAACTCCTATAAAAGAGATCTATTGGTACAGGAAAAAAATTAAAAAATTCAAATGCATTATTTCGAACGGTTCGGTCCGGTATTTTTCGTTCAAACGGTACAGTTTCGGTACGGGATTAAAATCTATAGAACCGTTTAAATACCCGATATTCGGTTCAGTACCATTACGGGATGGTTCGTTGCGGTTCGGGTTTTATGCCCACCCCTAGGAATTAAGGAAGTGTAGAGATAAAAATATCACTTTACCATTGTGCCCTTTCTTTTATAAGTGTTGAACATGTACAAAGTACATATGTACTTTTCAAATCAGAACAAAACCAATGGTTTTCCAAAATGGAAGATAATTATACTTTGCCCCAATCGTCCCTGTCCAATTTCTAATTTTCTATACTTCAATTTTACCATTACAAAAATACTTCAATTTCTACTCTTCTGAACTATCCTAACTCTGTTGCACTTTTCTTGAATGAGACCAATATACTCATCTCCTTCCTTGAAAACTTGTATCTTCATCTTATTCCAACAGTGGAAATTGAACAAATGGTACTGGAAAATTACTAGACCCCGTCTTCTTTAAAATCTCGAAGTTCTAAGGACATGTTGCAACACGCCCAATGGACATCAAGGGTCCCCATATGTTGTCGTCCGGTCTCTGTTGGCCAGCAACCTCTCCCGTCACTTCAACGAATCGACCCCTGTCGCAAGTAGCTAGTTCAATGACGGTGGTGTTAGAGAAATAGTATTAATAAATGCGAGATTAGTCAGATAAAATCCCGAGTTTTATCACAAATCACCAGACAAACCACCAAATGCTAGAACAAATAAAGAAATAATAATTAGAAAATAAAATATTAATGTAAAAGTAGAGAATAAAAAAAAACTTAGCGTAAGATCGTCCGTAGACCGGACTGGCCTTGAAGAAAGATAGCCCTCGTATCTCGATAGCTACTCGGTTCCAGGATAATCCTACTCCGTTCCAGACTTGTTGTTAGCTTTACTGAAACCTTCGACCGTTGCCCGAATGCACAGTTTTAATAGAGATGAGCCGAGAGAAGAGTGATAAAAATATAAAAGTATCACTACGGATTTTCCTCTCCAATCGAAAAGAACCGAATAAATATTTTGTGTAAAATGAATGAAGCAAGGCTTTGCACTAACTATGATATATGGAAGGGGTGAGACTTTTTCTAATTTTGGTCGTATGCAAAGATAATGGAGAGAGCATACATACAGGAGTATTTCTACTTCTATTTTAATAATGCATGCGCATGGACTTGCTTTTCGGAAATCAGATGTGCTAATTTTCAAAATTGAAGAGAGGAGAAGTTAGTTTGATCCTAAAATAGTGAAGCTTTCCTAGAGCACTAACAATCCTTGACCAAGGTCATGGCTATCAACATTTCAAACTAATTAAAATGCACATGTAGTGCGTAAGACTTAAAATGTACCAATTTAATTTGTCTCAAGAGTTTAAAATAAATAAATTCTTTATATGATACTTGAACATTATATGTTCCTTATCACATAAGTATCAATACATATATAAACCACTCTAAAACATCATTTATTTTAAATGAGACAATTAAACTTACCAACTAATACACCACTCAACAATTTACAACTATGGATTCTTGTCACTAAGGAAATGATTTAAATCCAAACATGAAAATTGTTCTTTGATATATTATTAGCCTCTTCCAATTCCTATTTAACACAAATATTCCATAAGACACATAAATGAGACCCATCAAGGTTACAATTTTCCGTCATATTTCCAACAATCCCCCACAAATCCATAGTTGTCGGCTCAACTCTAAAAGACATAATGTGCTTTCGAATATGGTACCTTCCGGTTTGAACCAACTTCTAATCTCTTACTCCTAACCCCCACAAGAACAGAGTGAACATAGTTCTTGAACTTGAGCCTTGGTTGTGGTGGTGTAGAATAAAAGCAACACACTAAAGGCAATGACAACGATCTATAGGGCTGACGCTTTACGGCCCTGCGTCCCGATCCTGTCTCAAGAATGTCATTGAGAATTAACCCTTATTCTCTAATTGCGACCACACAATAACATTCTCATAGTTGGGCATCTCCAAGAGTGCATTGCTAACACTCTGCTATTAAAGCTCGATCCCATTCAGAGTCTTAAACTCTTACTTACTTAGCAATTTCAGCATCTCTCAGGTTTATCAAGGAATAGAACTCATAAAATATTTAAATGAGATGCACAATTCACACTACGGTTTGTTTATACCACATTGAACCTACTTTATGGGATCTCCACTCAGATAGGTTGGGTTGCTACCGTAGTTGAATAATTATTAGGTTTCAGTCCCATTCCTAACCTAGATTTTATCACTTGATTTAAATCAAGTTCTTTTGTTAAAGGGTCTGCTGTATTATCTTTGGATCCGACAAAATCAACAGCAAACACCTCTTGAGACACAATTTTCCTTATAGTTTTTAATCTAACTTGAATATGTCTCCTAGTCTTTTGATTATACTTGGAACTCCTAATTTTTGCAATTGTACTCATACTATCACAATGCAAACAAATAGGTGGAATTGGCTTGCTGAATATAGGTAACTCAGACATTAGTCCCATAAACCATTAAGCCGTAATTCCAGTAGTATCCAATGCGCATAATTCAGCCTCAAAAGTAGACCGAGAAAGTATCGTTTGTGTAGTGGACTTCCAGGCAACAACCCCACCACCAAACGTAAACACATAGCCGGTACATCCATAACTCCCGGAATTCTTAGCTATCCAGCTTGCATCACTATATCTCTCAAGAACAGGAGGATATTTACCGTAATGCAAACATAAGGAAATGGTTCCTTTTAAGTATTTAAATACTCTATCTAAGGCCTCCCAATGAGTTCTGTTTGGACAACAAGTGTACCGGCTCAACTTAGACACCGAAAATGCAATATCGGGTCTAGTACAATTAGCTAAGTAATCCAAGCTACCAATCATCTGAGAATATCTTAATTGAGACACAGGAACACCACGTTTATTTTTATACAAAGCTACTGAAGGATCATAGGGTGTTTTAGCAATTCTACTATTTTTAAATCCAAATTTCTCAATTATTTTTTCAATATAATGCGACTGAGAAATAGAAATTCCTTCAGTTGATTTAGTCAACTTTAGACCAAGAATTACTTCAGCCAACCCCACATCCTTCATTTCAAACTTTGTTTTCAAAAATGACTTAGTCTCAAAAATAATATTATCATTAGTGTCAAATAATAATATATCATCAACATTAGGCATAAAATAATACTAATATCACCTTTACATTTATAATAAACACTTTGGTCAGCATCTATAAGAATAAATCCAAACGAAAAAAATTATTTTATCAAATTTTTCGTTCCATATAAAGACTTAACTAATTTACAAACTTTTCTCTCATTGCCTTTTGCCACAAATCCTTCAGGCTGATCCATATAAATTTCTTCTTCAATGTCACCATGAAGAAAAGCTGTCTTAACATCCATTTGATGAATTTTAAGACCATATACGGAGGCCAATGCTATAATCATTCTTATTGTGGTCATTCTTGCAACCGGAGCATATGTATCGAAAAAATCAATACCTTCTTTTTGTTTGTAACCCTTAGCAACTAATATTGCCTTATATTTATTAATGGTTCCATCTGGTTTTAATTTCTTCTTAAAAATCCATTTACAACCAATAGTAGTACACCCGGGAGGAAGATCAACGAGCTCCCATGTTCCATTTTGAACAATGGAGTCCATTTCACTTTTAATGGCATCCTTCCAATGCATGGCTTCAGATGTAGCCATTGCATCTCTAAAGGAAATTGGATCACCCTCAATATTGTAAGTGATAAAATCACTTTCAAATTCCTTAGTGATCCTAGCCCGTTTGCTTCTTCTGGGCTCATCTAGTTCATTTGATTCAAAACTAGCGTGACTAGTACTACTAGATTCTACACCCACATTTGTCATCTTTTCCACTTGATCAAGAATTGAATTAAATGTGGTTTCTGGATTTTTAAAAGAAATATTTTGGGGCACACCCGTTTTCATTGGAAAAACATTTTGAAAGAAAGTAGCATCACGAAGTTCTATAATAGTATTAACATCTATGCCAGAAATTTCAGATTTAATAACCAAAAATCTCAATGCATAAGAATGTTCAACATAACCAATAAAAATAGCACCAACAGTTTTAGGCCCAAGCTTCTTTCTTTTGTGTTCAGGGACTAATACTTTTGCAAGACAACCCACACTTTAAAATATTTCAAACTTGGTTTTCTGCCTGTCAAGAGTTCAAATGGACACTTTTCTTTATATTTCATGGGAATCCTATTCAAAATATGGCAGACCGTATTCAAGGCTTCCCCCCACATAAACTTAGGTAATCCAGAGTTCTCTAATAAACTGTTAATCATATTTTTAAAAGTTCTATTTTTCCGTTCAGCTACTCCATTTGATTATGGTGAATAAGGAGGTGTTTCTTCATGTACTATACCATATTTTTGGCATTCTAGTACAACTAAATTAGAAGTGTACTCTCCTCCCCTATCAGATCTTAATCTTTTAATTTTCTTGCCAGTTTGATTCTCTATTTCATTCTTAAAAATTAAGAATTTTTCAAGAGCTTCATCTTTACCCTTATGTAGATACACATAACAGTATTTAGAATAATCATCAATAAAAGTGATGAAGTACTTCTTTTTGTCACGAGTTAGCACTCCATTAAACTCACAAATGTCGGTATGAATTAAATCAAGTAATTCTGAATTTCTATCAATTGAATGATAAGGTTTTCTTACTTGTTTTGTAGTATCACATACCATACATTTCTTAGTTTTATCAATTGAGTGTTTAGGAATTAAATTTAAACTAGCATTACACCCGTGCGTTGCACGGGATGTAAAATGCAAATATTTTAAATATTAACTTATACATGTAAATGAGAGTAACCATTAGTAAATAAATGATAAAACTTATTAGAAGTTTAATGAGCACACCCTCGACAAATTATTTCAGACTTCATCATAGACTACATTTTTTTAACTGTTTTTTCTGATTTCCCTCGTCGTCACATATAACAAACTTCATGGCAGACGGATTTGTCACCCTTGAAACGGTAACATACATTTATTTATGCGTAACAACTGGACATACATAAGCTGGTCAATGTTATTTACAATGTTGTGATTTATTGCTAAAAAAATTATTGTGAGGTCTATGGTAATTAACAAAGAAATTGGCATTTAATGAGTCTAATTATTCATTCACAATCACATGTCATTTTTGTAGTAGTTAGTAGTAATATATATTAATATCTCACGCATGCATCTAACGGGATGTTATTCATCATTATAAAAGTCTTTCATATAATCTATAACTACCACGATATTAGTTCTAATTTTTATTTTTCTATTTTTTTATTTTTTTATTTTTGTTTTTGTTGTTTTTAAATTGATGAAGTACATATTTTTTTAGTTCATATAATTTTACCAAGGACACATTGAGAAACACTTAGACGAAGTACACATTTTTATAAACAACTTCCAAAACGTATTAAATTGTCGATCGTGTCGTCACATTAAAAAGTTTACCTAATTTGACTTGTTATTCTTAAGATCATGAGTCACCCACATAAATGTCATACCTTTATTGGTTGAAACATGCAATTTACAAAACATCAAACATTTTCAATAATTGCTCTTGACCGTCATTGGTGATCAAAGTACATCCTGAAAAAAGATGTTTCTAAAATGCAAAAAGGAGCTCATAAGCCTCATATTATAGAAAAACAGGTTTCATAAATATACAATACTTGATTTTGAGTGCGTGAGCATTTGAGAACTGGGATACAGTGAGCACAATTATCCAAGCCGGGACAGATTTTGAGTGCGTGAGCATTTGAGAACTGGGATACAGTGAGCACAATTATCCAAGCCGGTGTCCCGTGAATGATTACATCAGAGATGTGGTTAAAAACTTATACTATCGTAATTGGAGTCACAAGACTTGTAAATATATTATTTTAACTTATTGTGATAATAGTATACAATAGGACATATACTAAGGACCGTTTCTTTTCCCCTATTTTGTACGCCGAAAAATATGACAAAGGATACAATAAAACTTCTATTACTACACTGCCTTATGTTGCTTCCCTAACATGAGAAAGATTGAATGAATCAACACATCCAAATATTGGTGACAACCTCCTAAGCTGCAAATGTGTCTAGCTTCAGTTTGGGAGATTGAAGCACACAAATGTCACCCGACTCATCATCCTGCCACACATCTATCCAACCTCCTGTTTTTAAAACCTGCATTTGACACATACATGTTGCTGAATTCCAAATCTCAATAATAATTAGCGCATGTTTGGTCTAATATTCTTTTTATGTCACTAATAAAAGAGTATCAACACCGATGTTTTCTTCCCACAGATGCGTCTTTTTTTTCATCTATGTTATGTATGACCTGAAAAAGAAGATAATAGACATTGATTGGCTTCCAGGGCACCACTTCAGTTTGAGAGAGGAGATACTTGACGAATTCAACCTTAGCCTTTAAAGATGCATGTTTATAGAAGTGCATCTCAAACTTAGTTTAGATCAGAAAATTTGGTCTTTTTGCTAAACCTTCAACTATTCTGCTCTCTTCTCTTATAAAATTCATCCTTATTCTACACTTCCTTTAGAACTCAGTCACCATTAGGTTCACTATATAGGAGGTTATAGACAAATGTATAGAGGTCACATTATTGATCAAATGACTTGGACCTTGAAAAATAACTTGGAATGAACCGTTGATATTGACTTGCCGATGTATAACTAACTACTCACTTGCTTTATATGCTCAAATAAGTTAAGAAGATAACAAATAGGTAAAGATCTTTAGAAAATGGTGAACGACTTGATATTTAGAACTGTGTTATATATAGTTTGAAATTATGTGGTAAGATTTAATGACCTAAATTTTACATTCTGAACCAGATTGAACAAAACCACCATTTAAATCAACGTAAAGTGTAAAACTAAGTAAAAAACTTGTTACATTGAATTTAGATAAAAATATTGAAATTGAGAGTTTTGATATATATATATATATATATATATATATATATATATATATATATATATATGTCAACTGTGTAACTAATAAAAGAGTATTCTTTGAGAGATTAAACTTAGGAAAAAATTATATACATGCAAACTCACTAAAATCAATTCCTTCCTACTATGCTTAGTCAATCAGTTTGCTTATATAAAATCGGTTTTGTGGCGGGGTAATGATGATGATGATTTCTTACTCTCATCAAGCTACTATCTAGCTAGTTAAAAAGACTGAGTTTAGAAAATAAAAACAAACACTTTGAAAAACATAGCTACTGCACTAATCACAAATCAAATGAACCAATAAAAGACTTCAATGAGACATGGAGGGAAACTATAATTCATTTATGTCAAGTTAAACTTGTTGATTGAACTGCCCTTCGAAAAAATTGGTTTAATGATGATAAAATGATTGAATTGTAAAAAGGTTAATGACGCGCATGTTAAAAAACATACGGTGTGCAGTACCTTAAGATTCTTGTACTTCTTTGAGTTGATTCCCAAATCAAATGAACTAATAAAAGACATCAATGAGACATGAAGGGGAAGTATAAAATCATTCATGTCAAGTTAAACTTGTTGATTGAAATGCCCTTCAAAAAAACTGGTTTAATGATGATAAAATGATTGAACTGTAAAAAGGTTATTGACATACCTTTTGAACCTCTTTAATATGGATTTTTTAATATTTAGCTTTTTCTTTTGTCTCTTCAACCCTCTAACCTACAAAAAGATCATAGAAAATAAGAGCCCAAGTTAGTAAGGAACGGAATCAAATAAATTGTATTTGCAGTTAAATCAAAATGAAAATCATTGAATAAGTTGGTTCGAGAGCATTGTTTTTTATTACAATGGGTGAATGTGGTAACTATTAGAAGTTGAAAGTCATAAATAGCTTGGTTCTGACAAAAACATTAAATTGGAAGAACAAAAGAAACGTATAACCTGAAATGTGAAACGCGAAATAGCAATAACCTTAAACCTTGAATACATGTTTTCAGGGTCAATTGGAGGCTATGTGAATTCTAAGGCCTTCTTAACACATCAGTCAAAATTAAAAAATGTATTCTTAGAAGGCTGCGAGTAAACTTACATCTCCCTCTAATGTCTTAGGTATATAGGAGGATTTAATTACGGAGTATAATTACGAAGAATCAGATTGCTCCAACCGGTATTAGATGACTTCAAGCTTGCTATCAGTTTAATGTTACAGTTCTTTGGCAAAAAGCAAGATACAGGGAA
This sequence comes from Cuscuta europaea, assembly GCA_945859875.1. Taxonomy (NCBI): domain Eukaryota; kingdom Viridiplantae; phylum Streptophyta; class Magnoliopsida; order Solanales; family Convolvulaceae; genus Cuscuta; species Cuscuta europaea. The sequence continues at coordinate 1,341,938 of CAMAPE010000019.1, read as the reverse complement.
GATTTTGTGGAGTCTTTAATAAGTTTGGGAGTCTTATTATACTATTAGATCATTTTGGGAAGAGTTTAGTTGGAAAAATATTCAATAGTTTAGCAATTACCAATTAGTTATTGTATTAATGTTGGGATTGGGTTCCATCAGAACTCGGGATCCCATTCCCTTTAGTGTTTGGAATTCCATGTACTACCACCTTATATAAGGACGGTCTTATTTAGAATAAATTAATAATACAGAACAAACTTTTAGAAAAGAGAATTTTATGAGTTTTGGGTCTCAACAAAACCCAACCCTAGGGAGTTTGGGATCTCAACTCTCAACAAAATCCTGGTTGTTTCTACACGTTGTTCAACCGTGAAGTTGTTCATAAATAAGACACAACACATATGTGTGTAGTCATACACAGAATGAGTTGGAAGTCAAAATGATTGACAAAACAGAGTTACTTGCCGAATATTCGGATATTTTCATTATTGGATGATTTACTTTACTGGGTGCAACTCAGTTAGGGCCAAATCTGAAAGATTTCAAATAAAAAAAATGATGAATGCATAAGGTTAACGCTTTAACTACTTAAAGTATTGAAATAAGTACATAAGATCAGAAACTCATTTACACTTTAGAAACCCCACAAGTAATGTTTCTCTCTGATAAATGATGTGACAATAGAACAAATATTAGAAATTGCCCTAAATAGGAGTAAAAACGTTTTTAAATTCCAAAATAGGAGTGTCATGTTTTTTATTCCTTGAATAGGAGTAAATTTCTGCCAAGTTTGAAAAAAATGCCATATTTAAAAACCTAGTAATGCCAAACTTGGCAGAAATTTACTCCTATTTAGGGAATAAAAAACATGATAGTCCTATTTTGGAATTTCAAAACCTTTTTACTCCTATTTAGGAAATTTACTCAACAAATATACTCCAATAAAGAACTTATTATCCCTGATATCTTCCCATGTGAGCATTTCGAAATCCATATAGTATTATTCAATTAATATTCAAAAACACAATAACAACACCAATAATGAAATCCATATACTGTACACATTCAGCTGAAACAATAAAAACAGAGCTCAGGTAGGCATGGACACGGCTAAAATTCATAACTTTTCCGGGGGGATAAAATAAAAAGCAAACTCCAAAAAAAATTACTGATTAACGGATTTTAAAAATCACCGGATGATATGAATATGAAGAAAACATATCAGAAGCACTAAATCGCATGAATTAAATGCAATCTACGCATCTAATTTCCATTTATAAAAAAAACTACTTTATCCAATCTATTGGTAGCAAATTGATTATTAGATTAGAAATTAATCACCTGATTTGATGAAGTTGTAGTCTGTAGACGTGAGGAAGCATTTCTCAACTTAAATCTTTTAATCTAAAAATTCAATCTCTTCTAAGTAAGACCACAATAGATGACGAAAACCCTAGCTTAGACATTCATATATATGAACAGTGAATAAATTGGTTAAAGAAGATTTTGAAGATGAAGCATTTCAAGTAAATTTGTCCCCAACAACTGAGTAGAGGGAACATATTAAATGAAGTTAAAGATTAGTAGAAAAGGGAATGAGAAAACCTGAATGGAGATGATGATAATCCAGGATGAAGGTAAAATCCATATATATTATCAATGGTCTCCATCGTTGGAAGGAGAAGATGGAGATCAGAAAATTGATATGAAGGCCGGATGGAGAAAGATGAGATGGAAAGGGGATGCAGAGCTCTTTTAATGCTCAATTTTAAAAGCAAGTAACGTCAAATTGAGAAAGAACTGAAGAAACACGAGAATAAGGAGAGAAACGTCTAGGAGATGGATTCTCCCATTGTGACCCTCCCGAAGCACGTTTACTTTTAGTAAATCATGTACTAAAACTTGAAGAATGATTTATGAATTTACGTAATTGTTAAATTTTATTATTTCTTTTACGTGAATAGTAAATTTCATGTGAGGCCCACAGCGGGAACGGGGGACCGCCCGATAATTCCAGAGCCACATATTATATTCATCTTGGTCTAGATGACACCTATATGGTGGTGGATACTTTATTTGGGCCATAGAAGGGGCATGGAGTTGACCGGTTGGTCAAACAGGGCCCAATTACCGGTATTGGTAATTTAGCGGATAATAGCCCGAAATGAATTTCGGAGACTCCTAAATTAATGTTGAGGAATGTACATCTATTCTAAAGGCCCATAATTATTGGGAACGCATGATATATTTTACCTGGCCCAATAAAATAAAAATATAACTAAAATAGTCCGAAAAAATACAACTTTCGGAGCCGATTGTACACACCGGGACATAATGGGATGACCTCCCACATAAGTGGGGGCCACCCCACGTTTTTATGGGTGCTGATTGTCCAAGTAATAGGGGAGGGGGAGCAACCAAATGTGCTTGTACGCACAAGGGAGGGGAGGAAGCCTCCTAGAGACAAGGATTACACCCTCATGACCCCATCACCCAAAAATCACGTGGGTTGAATGGATAGGTGATAACCCCTATGCTAGCACCATGCGGACCATTCATTAGAGAGAACTCCAGGAGGATAACTCTCAAAAACAAGGAACCCAGAGGAAGATTCAGGAGAGGTTTTCCCAGAAGAAAAGGATTGTTATTGAGGTAAGAACTCAACAAACAATCTTTTAACTAGTTTTTGTATTTGATATTTTTAAGAGATCATAGGCTGGATTAAACATGATGTTCTACACGTTTAGAAGTGTAGAATATTGATATATAGTGGTGTTATTTAACTTAGAAGAGTTGGTGAATCGATAGGAGTCGAAATCGCCGGAAACCGCCACTCCAAAGGAGCTGTTCGTAGTTGCAGACTACGAAAGCCGCCCGGCTTTCGTGAAAGCCGCCCGGCTTTTGCCCAGTAGTCCACTTTTTCGTTTTCAATCAGCCTAGAACGGGGATTGATTGAAGAGCTTAACAAAGGCAACTATTTCAGCACATCATAAGGTGAGGATGGCTGACTATATTGCTTATAATTAGTGAGTTAATTTCATGAGATTACCTAAGGTAATTAAATGTGTTTTTTATGGATTATTAATGATTAATAATGCCTAAGAATGAGAAGACTAATGTCTATAAAGAAAAGGAACATGATATACAAATTTAAGAGTAAATTGTGTATGATCATGTGTTATGAGTATGTTGACTTGAAAGTGGAATTAATTATGAAACATATGTTGAAATATACTTTTTACTTCGTATTAGAGTATATGAGTGATTAAAAGTGATATTTTGAATATTGAGATAAATGATATTTTCAATGGAAAAATCAGTTGGAATTGTCTATATGACTATGAGTTGAGAACTTGGTTTGTTGGAATTAATTTGACTAGTATTAAGATACTAGTTGGACATTAAAATGAAATGTTGTTAAGATTGATCCTAAGGTTGGATTGTGAAATGTTATGCCTTAAGTAGTCTTAAGAGATGCTTTAAGATAGGAAAGTATGAACTTTAAGTTATACTAGGGGTAGGCCTTAAGGGATACCCAAGATAAAGTAAATGATAAATTGATCCTAGATATAGGATTGGCCTACGGGTGTGTTCGGTAGTCCTTGAGGATAGCCGGTTGAATTATGGAAATAAGTAAGGACCATGGCCCTCCCCGACTCTAGAGAGCGGGGTTGGATAGCATGGACTTGAATCGTGATCACTGGTTAGGGTGGAATCCGAATCGGAGACCTAACTAGGTTCCGGTAGCGGTAACACATAAGATAGGACCCCGAAGGGCCTTACCTTCCTACGGGATGATGGGTATGAGTCCAGGGGCGGGATGTTGGAGTCCGAACCGAGAGCCTGATGAGGTCTCGAACAGCGGTAGCAAGTCCCATAGAAATAATAAGACCCCGGGGTTGGGTTGTGCAAATGATAAATGAAAAGAAATATTAAGAAGGGCCGTGTGCCGACAAATAAATGAATTTACTTATTATAAGGATAATAAGTGGGAAATATAAATTATTATTTATATTATGATATCACCCTATTTTGAGGGTCTTGGAAATTAAAACGTTGATTATACTTAGTATAGTTGGCATTGTACTTGTCAAATGCTTCCAAGTACTGACCTCCCCTTCACGGGGGAGGCCACCTCACAGTTTCAGATAGAACTTGAAGGTTGCTACCGACGCCGTTGCTTCGGGATATTCAGGGGAGAAGACGTGGTTCGTGCTTCCTCCGTTTCTGTTTGAAAACAATTACATAAACGCTCATGGATATTATTTTTGAATAATTATATGGGGGCTTGTATGCCCATGTTTGCCAAAGTGTGGCTAAGACACTTTTATTAAATGCTTCCGCTGTTTTAAATGAATGTTTTACATTATGTTTGTTTATGGATGTACTATGTGTGAATGGTATTCAAGACGCCTTGTACAGTATGGATGAGTTGGACTGCGGTTGACTATTCGTACTGTACGGCGGGTTGTTGACGTGTCCGGGTAGGTCCGGGGCGTGACAATTTAATTGGTATCAGAGCCTTAGTCCGTAAACATCATAATGAAGCTTCAAAATTGTTTTTGAAAATGAAATTGAAAACCATGAGCATAAGAAGTTTTGTACTTATAGAACTTTTGGTACTTGAGTTGCAATGTCTCTAATTGTTAAGATGGTACCCTTAACAATTGGTATGGCGGTGATTTGAGCCAAAAGATGTCCTTAAGTGCCTATCCGTCAATTGACATTTGATACGAGTCTAATGACTCATTATAAATTTCTTTCAGAAATGGAACGTACCGAGAAAGTTACTCGACGGAACCCGACTGGCCAAGCACCGGGAGGATCCCAACGTGGCAGTCGGGGAGGATCGAGGGTGTCTAGGAGACAAGGCCATGCAGGCCACTCGCTGACCGTGAGTGATGGTCATGTGGAAACAATAGACGAGCACTATGAGTCCGAGGAGGATTCAACTTACCAACTGGGAACCGAGCCGATTGAGACCCCATATGATGGGGAGTTCGATGATGCCAGTGACGAGAGCGATGATAATGAAGCTCTCGAACGGATTGAGGAACTGCTCCAGCAATACCACCAAGATCGCCAAAGGCGTCGGGCAAGGCGTGCTTTGGAAGGGGCTTCAAGGAGAGGAAGCCGTGTGACTCCTAGGGAGATCGTAGAACCCCGAGGAGGGGGAGGTGCTGAGGTCCCTATAATAAGGATCTCAAAGTACCTCAAAGAGGCAAGAGACTTGGGATGTAAACCGTTTGATGGAACAGGGGACATCTCCGTGGCGGCCGAGTGGATCAAAAGATTCAACGAGGCGGCCCTCGACATGCAACTGCCACCCCACATGAAGTTGAGAGTAGCCACGAGGCTACTAGAAGGCATGGCGTCCACATGGTGGGATGGAACAAAGGGGAAGTACGGCGAGGCCGTCACATGGGAGAATTTCCGACAGGAGTTCTTTAGCCAATACTACTCCGACTTCGAGGTGAACTTGAAGAGGAGGGAGTACAATAATTTGACCCAAGGAGGTGAATGTACGGTGAGGGAACTTGAGCACAAATTCAGAAAGCTTGCTGAGTTCATACCGGAGTACATTTGTGATGAAAACCGGATGGTGAACCATTTCTGGGATGCCTTAGACCTTGACATACGCGAGAGGGCAACACAATTGTCTAATATGATGTTTAGTCAAGTGGTTGAACAAGGCTTGAAGGGGGAGAAAGAATGGGAGGAAAGAAAACGAAGGAATGCCGAGGAGGCAAAGAAAAGAAAATGGGAGAACCATGGCCCTCAAGGTTCTAACAAGAAGGAGAACCACGGGGGAGGCGGATCTTTCAAAATCCTTGCACCACCGGTAAGGGGAAATCAAGGCCCGAGCGAGCAAAGCTCTGTGTCACAAGGCTCGGGCATGAAGAAGTGCAGCAATTGTAAGAAGAACCACTTTGGCAAGTGCCGTGATCCCCCGAGGTGTTATCAATGCGGGGAGGTCAGGCATTTGAAAGTGAGTTGCCCACAACTTGGGCGAGCCATGGGGGCCGGGCCAAGTAGTGGTACAACGGTGAGCAGGAATCGAACGGGAGCATCGAATGCGAGCGGTGGTGTAACACCCCGGCCCCGTAGGCCCCGAGGTAGTTACTTCTGACCTCTAGTACTGTCCCCACAAACCGCCACTAGCCTTTTCCGCGCACTTTGTCCTCACTCGTGCGCGCCCTGAGAAACTTCCCAGGGGGTCACCCATCCCAAGACTACTCTCGTGCAAGCACGCTTAACTTTAGAGTTCTTGGCTAATGAGCTCCCTTAAAAGGAGATGCACCTCTGTTGGTATGAGTAGTACTATTAATCCTCTTAAATTAATCTCGGGTATTACAATCACCCCCACTTAGGATAGCAACGTCCTCGTTGCGCCCTTAACAATCTCAATCGAACCCCAGAATCTTGCCCCGCTAAGTGCCCTGCCCGATATCCAACGAGTCAACACACTGTCGCAGGGTTGCTCTGATACCACCTGTAACACCTCAGGTCCATGTGGGGCCCCGGGGTGTTACAGGTGGGCACGGTGGAGCAAGTGAAAGCAACGCGCCATCCGTAAATCAAGGAAGGACCCAAGCTCGGGTCTATGTTATGACGGAGGCGGATGCTCCTGCCAACCCAGACTCCGTTCCGGGTAATTCCTTAAACTCACGTTTAACCTATTGTAAGCAGTATGAGTATTGAACTTGTAAATTTATAACCCCGACGAGTTTGGTCGGGTTTGGAGGGAAAAGGGGAGGAGAATCCTTGCCCTGGGCGAATGCCGCCCGGCATAGACGAAAGCCGCCTGGCTTTCGTCTGGATTTAATATAAAAATTTCTACGGCGACGGATACCGGCCGGCTTTCACCAAAGATCGGCCGGCTTTTGTGAATATTAAAATCCCAATATTTCTCGCAGATGAAAACTAGCCGGCTTTCACAGAAACCGGCCGGCATTTGTAATATTTAATCCGGAATAAACTGCGGCACCAAAAGCCGGCCGGCTTCTGTGAAAGCCGCCCGGCGTTCGTTGGCCTGGGAATTCCTGCACTGCTTAAACCCGGCCGGGTTTCGTAGAAACCGGCCGGCTTTTGAAAACTGAATTATGAATAAAACGACGGAGACAAAAACCGGCCGGCTTTCGTGAAAGCCGCCCGGCTTTCGTGAAAGCCGCCCGGCTTTCGTGATTTATTTATGGGCAATTTTTCTCGCACACGAAACCCGGCCGGCTTTCGTAGAAACCGGCCGGCTTACGTAGTGACCAGCTCTGAAGTGAGCGAAAATCGGCCGGCTTTCGTGAAAAGCGGCCAGCCTTTCCCCTGTTAATGCACAAGGTCAGTTTTCGAGGGTGAGAACCGAGCGGGTTGTGATGGGACGTTGAACGACTACCATCTGAACCGTAGTTGGTACATTCTTTAACCAAAGAAGCAAGTCTATACTTGGTAGTGTGTCTTACATCGCTTATGAATGTAGGAACACTAAAGATAAACGGGAGAGATGCAAGAATCCTGATTGATATCGGGGCGCAACGATCATTTGTGAGTGAGACGTTTGCCGGGGGATTCAATAAACCGTTTGTACCGATGACTCAAACACTATTGGTGTCCACACCTTTAGGGGATGATATCGAAAGAAATAGCCACTATCCATCGTGTGAGGTGGAAGTGGAGGGCCAAACCTTGACGTGTGATTTCGTACCGCTGAGTATGATCGAGTTCGATGCAATCCTAGGAATGGATTGGCTTGAGAAACATCATGCTAGGGTCGATTGCTACACGAAGGTTCTTGAACTCGAAAGCGGTGAAGGGTCGACTTTACGCTTTGAGGGAGATAGAGGCAAATCAAACAGTTGTATCATATCCGCCGTGAGAGCGAGGAATATGATGAGAAAGGGATGTCACGCATATCTAGCATACATGGTGGATAAAACTAAAGAAGAGATAGACATCAACGATGTGAGAGTAGTGTGCAAGTATCCGGATGTCTTCCCAAAAGACTTACAAGGACTTCCACCCGATAGGGAGATTGAGTTCGTGATCAAGGTTGAACCCAGCACCAAACCAATCTCTATACCGCCATACAGAATGGAACCCGCAGAACTTAACGTGTTGAAGACCCAATTGCAAGAGCTTTTGGATAACGGTTTTATAAGGCCGAGCCACTCCCCATGGGGAGCACCGGTCCTTTTCGTGAAAAAGAAGGATGGGACACTTCGAATGTGCATTGACTACCGTCAACTGAACAAGGTCACGATCAAGAATATGTATCCTTTACCTAGGATTGATGACTTGTTTGATCAGCTCCGAGGAGCAACAGTGTTTTCGAAGATCGACTTGAGGTCGGGGTACCATCAACTGGAGATAAAGGAGGATGATATACCGAAGAGTGCTTTTCGCACGAGGTATGGTCATTTCGAGTTCCTAGTCATGTCGTTTGGACTAACAAATGCCCCGACATCATTCATGGACTTGATGAACCGAGTATTTCATAAATACTTGGACCGGTTTGTGATTGTGTTCATAGATGATATCTTGATTTACTCAAAGAGTGAAGAAGAGCATGAGGAGCACTTGATACTTGTTCTTGAGACACTACGTGAGAAGCAACTCTATGCCAAGTTTTCCAAATGTGAATTTTGGCTAAGGGAGATTGGCTTTCTCGGGCATGTGGTTTCGGGATCAGGGATTGTCGTGGATAACAAGAAGATTGAGGCCATTACTGAATGGGAGAGGCCAAAGAACGTCAAGGAAATTCGTAGCTTCCTTGGATTGGCAGGGTACTACCGAAAAATCGTGGAGAAGTTCTCAGTTTTGGCATCGCCATTGACGAAGCTCACTCGAAAAGGGGCCAAGTTTGTATGGGATGACTGATGTGAGAAGGGATTCCTCGAACTGAAGAAGAGATTGACCGAGGCACCGGTACTTGCATTACCCAAACAGGGTATGGGGTACGATGTCTATAGTGATGCGAGCATCCAAGGGCTTGGATGTGTCTTGATGCAGAATGGGAGGGTGATTGCCTATGCTTCACGACAGTTGAAGAAGCATGAGGTAAATTATCCTACTCATGACTTAGAGCTGGGGGCAGTGGTATTTGCATTGAAGATTTGGAGACATTATCTCTACGGGGAAACATGTCATATATACACTGACCACAAAAGCCTGAAATACGTGTTTACTCAGAAAGAGTTAAATATGAGACAGAGACGGTGGATGGAGTTGATAAAAGACTACCATCTAGTTATCGAGTACCACCCCGGTAAAGCCAACGTGGTAGCGGATGCCTTGAGCCGAAAGAATTCGTCTGGGGCATTGTTGACTAGTTTGAGGGCGTTGAGAGCCCAATTGGAGGTATCTAGCGATGGTGCCTTGTTAGCTAGATTCGAGGTGAGACCTACATTACTTGATGAAATCAAGAAGGGTCAAGTAAGAAACTGATGAAGAGCTTATGAAGGTCCGTGAACGCATGCTAGCGGGACCGGTTGAGGATTTCAGGGAAAGAGACGACGGTCTCTTATTATTTCGTGACTGAGTGTGTGTACCGTCGGATGATGAATTCCTAAAGTCCATCTTAGAGGAGGCTCATTCATCAGCGTATGCCATGCATCCGGGAGGCACGAAAATGTTCCGTGATTTGAAAGAAAGTTACTGGTGGTATGGTATGAAGAGGGAAATAGCTGAGTACATCAGTAGGTGTCTTACTTGTCAGCAAGTTAAGGCAGAACATCAGCATCCAGCTGGGTTATTACAGCCACTTTCCATTCCTGAATGGAAGTGAGAACACGTGACTATGGATTTCGTGGTGGGTCTGCCACGGACGGTTAAGAACTATGATGTCGTATGGGTTGTGATTGATAGGCTCACGAAGAGTGCACATTTTCTACCTATCAACACCACCTATGCACTAGAGAGGTTAGCCAAGTTGTATGTGGATGAGATCGTGAGGCTACATGGGGTTCTGATAACCATTGTATCCGATAGAGATCCGCGATTCACATCACGATTTTGGCCGAAGTTCCAAGAATCTATGGGGACAAAGTTGAAATTCAGTACAACTTTTCATCCACAAACGGATGGGCAATCCGAGCGGGTTATACAGATATTAGAGGATATGCTGAGAGCTTGTGCATTAGAGTTCCAAGGGAGTTGGGACAACCATTTGGCACTTGTGTAGTTTGCATATAACAACAGTTATCAGGCGAGGATAGGCATGCCTCCATACGAGGCATTGTATGGGAGGAGATGTCGTACACCTTTGTGTTGGGATGAGGTTGGCATGGCCAAACTCGAGAGCACGGAACTGGTGGAAATCACCAAGTCAAAGGTGAAGATGATTCGTGAGAGACTTAAGGCGGCACAGGATAGACAGAAGAGCTATGCCGATAAGCGCTGAAGAGCCTTAGAGTTTAATGTTGGAGAGGAGGTATTTTTGAAGGTTTCACCTTGGAAAGGAATCATCCGATTTCAGAGCCGAGGGAAACTTAATCCACGCTACATAGGGCCATTTGAGATTCTTGAAAGAATTGGGGCCATAGCATACCGATTACAGTTGACTCCGGAATTGGAGAAGATACATAATGTATTCCATGTGTCTATGCTTAAGAAGTATATTCCGGATCCATCTCATGTACTAGAGAAACCACCCGTGGAAATACGGGAAGACTTGAACTACGCCGTGCAACCGGTAAGGATACTTGATAGCCTAGTAAAGAAGCTAAGAAGCAAGAAAGTTCCAATGGTTAAAATCCTTTGGAAGAGTGACCGAGTTGAAGAAGAAACTTGGGAGACTGAAGCCTCGATGAAGGAACAGTATGCATTTCTGTTCGAGTGATCGTTGTGAATTTCGGGGACGAAATTCCCATTAAGGGGGGGTGAACTTGTGACACCGTCCCCAAGCATGTTTACTTTTAGTAAATTATGTAGTAAAACTTGAAGGATGATTTATGAATTTACGTAATTGTTAAATTTTATTATTTCTTTTACGTGAATAGTAAATTGCATGTGGGGCCCACAGCGGGAACTGGGGACCGCCCGATAATTCCAGAGCCACATATTATATTCATCTTGGTCTAGATGACACCTATATGGTGGTGGATACTTTATTTGGGCCATAGAAGGGGCATGGAGTTGATCAGTTGGTCAAACAGGGCCCAATTACCGGTATTGGTAATTTAGCGGATAATAGCCCGAAATGAATTTCGGAGACTCCTAAATTAATGTTGGGGAATGTACATCTATTCTAAAGGCCCATAATTATTGGGAACGCGTGATATATTTTACCCGGCCCGATAAAATAAAAATATAACTAAAATAGTCCGAAAAAATACAACTTTCGGGGCCGATTGTACACACCGGAACATAATGGGATGACCTCCCACATAAGTGGGGGCCACCCCACTTTTTATGGGTGCTGATTGACCAAGTAATAGGGGAGGGGGAGCAACCAAATGTGCTTTTACGCACAAGGGAGGGGAGGAAGCCTCCTAGAGACAAGGATTACACCCTCATGACCCCATCACCCAAAAATCATGTGGGTTGAATGGATAGATGATAACCCCTATGCTAGCACCATGCGGGCCATTAATTAGAAGAGAACTCCAGGAGGATAACTCTCAAAAACAAGGAACCCCGAGGAAGATTCAGGGGAGGTTTTCCAAGAAGAAAAAGATTGTTATTGAGGTAAGAACTCAACAAACAATCTTTTAACTAGTTTTTGTATTTGATATTTTTAAGAGATCATAGGCTGGATTAAACATGACTTTCTACACGTTTAGAAGTATAGAATATTGATATATAGTGGTGTTATTTAACTTAGAAGAGTTGGTGAATCGATAGGAGTCGAAATCGCCGGAAACCGCCACTCCAAAGGAGCTGTTCGTAGTTGCAGACTACGAAAGTCGCCCGGCTTTCGTGAAAGCCGCCCGGCTTTTGCCCAGCAGTCCACTTTTTCGTTTTCAATCATCCTAGAACGGGGATTGATTGAAGAGCTTAACAAAGGCAACTATTTCAGCACATCATAAGGTGAGGATGGCTGACTATATTGCTTATAATTAGTGAGTTAATTTCATGAGATTACCTAAGGTAATTAAATGTATTTTTTATGGATTATTAATGATTAATAATGACTAAGAATGAGAAGACTAATGTCTATAAAGAAAAGGAACATGATATACAAATTTAAGAGTAAATTGTGTATGATCATGTGTTATGAGTATGTTGACTTGAATGTGGAATTAATTATGAAACATATGTTGAAATATACTTTTTACTTCGTATTAGAGTATATGAGTGATTAAAAGTGATATTTTGAATATTGAGATAAATGATATTTTCAATGGAAAAATCAGTTGGAATTGTCTATATGACTATGAGTTGAGAACTTGGTTTGTTGGAATTAATTTGACTAGTATTAAGATACTAGTTGGACATTAAAATGAAATGTTGTTAAGATTGATCCTAAGGTTGGATTGTGAAATGTTATGCCTTAAGTAGTCTTAAGAGATGCTTTAAGGTAGGAAAGTATGAACTTTAAGTTATACTAGGGGTAGGCATTAAGGGATACCCAAGATAAAGTAAATGATAAATTGATCATAGATATAGGATTGGCCTACGGGTGTGTTCGGTAGTCCTTGAGGATAGCCGGTTGAATTATGGAAATAAGTAAGGACCATGGCCCTTCCCGACTCTAGAGAGCGGGGTTGGATAGAATGGACTTGCATCGTGATCACGGGTTAGGGTGGAATCCGAATCGGAGACCTAACTAGGTTCCGGTAGCGGTAACACATAAGATAGGACCCCGAAGGGCCTTACCTTCCTACGAGATGATGGGTATGAGTCCAGGGGTGGGATGTTGGAGTCCGAACCGAGAGCCTCATGAGGTCTCGAACAACGGTAGCAAGTCCCGTAGAAATAATAAGACCCCAGGGTTGGGTTGTGCAAATGATAAATGAAAAGAAATATTAAGAAGAGCCGTGTGCCGACAAATAAATAAATTTACTTATTATAAGGATAATAAGTGGGAAATATAAATTATTATTTATATTATGATATCACCCTATTTTGAGGGTCTTGGAAATTAAAACGTTGATTATACTTAGTATAGTTGTCATTGTACTTGTCAAATGCTTCCAAGTACTGACCTCCCCTTCACGGGGGAGGCCACCTCACAGTTTCAGGTAGAACTTGAAGGTTGCTACTGGCGCCGTTGCTTCGGGATATTCAGGGGAGAAGACGTGGTTCGTGCTTCCTCTGTTTCTGTTTGAAAACAATTACATAAACGCTCATGGATATTATTTTTGAATAATTATTTGGGGGCTTGTATGCCCATGTTTGCCAAAGTGTGGCTAAGACACTTTTTGATAGAGTATATAGACTCGGACCCCCGGGTCTCACGACTATTGGGCCCGGACAGCGGCCCACACACATCTTACGGATATCATTTGTATTATTGTACTGCTTATATGTCATTTGTATACTAGATTAGTCTTTTATGTAGTTGGACTACCGGGCCCATATTAGCGGCCCGACCCGTTATTCCTCTATTTATACTCCTTTTGGAGCTTGTAAACCCTAGATCTCAATTCATTATCATTCTATTATTCATCTTCTCCACAATACTTGAGCTCAAATCTCTACATTTTATACATACTTGGATCCCTACAATCCATCAATGGTGCTCTCGTTGAGAGGTTTGAGCAAAATCAAGTTAGATTCCTCCCAAAAGTTCAAAAATTACATACGAATCCTGGAAAATATAGCCAAAAATGTTCTGGAAAATAGAAAAAAATGAAGAAATCAAAATTATTCTAGAAATTCATGGAAAATCAAAGAAGAAAAAGCTGGAATTTCAGATCTGGAAAAATCCTGATCCGAGCCGGAAATGTAGCCGCCGGCGTGAGCTATTTGCTGGAGTCGCCGCTGTTGCTCTGGACCTCCCTGCCGTTGCTCCAGATCTTCCGGCCGTCGATGGGTGCTGTTGGATGAGGCTGGTCTGTCTCTGCTCTGGGTCTCACCTTTGTTTCCAGACTTCGCCACCAGCGCTCCAGATCTGTTTGTCGCTGCTCCGACTCTCACTGTCATCACTACGGATCTAACCTCCTCTGTTGCAGACTTCGCTGCCTAGAAACGCCGGTAGCTGGGTCGGCCACCGACTTCGCAGGACGGCCCTTCGCGGCTTATTCCTCCTGTTGCAGCATCACCAGATGCCTTCTGGGCTGGATCCACCGCCTCACCAGCCTGCAGGTCGGTTTCAGCCTCCGTTGCAGCGGCCTAAGCCCCAGCTTGCCACAATCCTAGTGAGCTCCTGCAAAGAGCCAAAGGTCCTCCACACGATGCTGCTAGTCCAAGGTACCCCTACTTTCCTTTCTCTTTGACGACGCTGGCTGGGGCCCTGACGCTGGCTGGGGCCCTGACGTGGATTCTTGAACGCACCCTTCCCACTTGCCAAACGTGAGAGCTGGCAGGGGCTTTGGCAGAAGCCTTGCGCTAGGAGAAGGCGGATCTGCTCTCAGGAAGTCAAACTTCTATCATAAACTAGGTCAGATTTGTTGCTGGAGCAGTCCAATTGGGAATAAAGGCCCAATCTCTTCATCAGCCCACATTATTCCGGCCCAACTAAGAGCTAAGTATCAAACAGCCCAATACTCTCTATTTACACATTAAATTAAGCATGATAGTAGTATAATTATTACTATTATTAATTATATTATTTCCATCACCATTATGGCGGGTTAAAAACCCCCCGAGGTGGTGAAGACCATTATGAGGGGTTAAAATTTCCCGAGGTCGCTAATGATACATTATTATTGGCATTATTATTTTTATCATCACCATTAGAGCGGGTTAAAAACCCCAGAGCGGTGAACCCGAGCTCTAGTCTACTGAACATCTTTATTTGATGATTTGAATTATATTTGGGTCCCTCGACCTACCCTAGCCACCTTTATTTGGTGACTCGGGCATCTAAAAATGAGAGCCACTACCGGCCGCACATGGAATTATGCCCAAGAGCAGTAAACGGTACACCTCATTCTCCGAGACGCTAATCGCATCGCCCAAAAGCCGTTGCCATGAACAACACACCTATTGTATTCCGCTTATTTTTTGGAAATGTAAACGGGAGATACCACGTGTCGTATCAGCAGCCTTCGAGCGAAAGGCTCAGGTCTGCTCTGCTTTGTATTTTGTATAAGCGAAGGGCTCAGGCCTAGCTGAGAGAGCACATCGTCCTGGCCCCGTAAGCCTAGAGTGAAACGCTCAGGTATGGCCGACGATGTCCCCAGGACGAGGGGCCCGCAAACGGCCCGCGTCTTGAAATGGGAAGTTCACCGCGTCGTCCACGCGCCAGATCGCAGGACGACAGGCCTGAAATCATGGCCGAGGTGGCAAAATCCCCCCACTCAGGGTTGGGCAACGGCAGCCGTTGGAAACCAACCAAAAGTCTAGCCCGCGTCATAAATAGGCGACGGGACCCCCCTGAGATCACAGACGTTATAAACGAAGTCCGAACCGGCCGAAGGACGAGCACACCCTTCGACCGAAGCCTGAAAGAAGGATACTCCCCGAAATAGGGAACGGAAACGGAAATAAAAAAAAGAAAAGGAAAAAGAAAAAATAAAAGAGGGAAGCCGAGGACCGCGCGCACTCGCCGGCCTCGAGCAACAAAAAATGAAATCCCCACAACAATACTAAGTACATATCAGGCAAATACTACACATTATGGACGAAGCAAGACCATACATGCGGATTAGACGAGCGCCCAGCGCCGTCCTTCATCCTTAGACGAGCGCCCAGCGCCGTCCTTCATTTGTAGACGAGCGCCCAGCGCCGTCCCTCATTTTCAGACGAGCGCCCAGCGTCGTCCTTCATCCTTAGACGAGCGCCCAGCGCCGTCCTTCATTTGTAGACGAGCGCCCAGCGCCGTCCCTCATTTTCAGACGAGCGCCCAGCGCCGTCCTTCATCTTAGACGAGCGCCCAGCGCCGTCCCTCATCTTAGACGAGCGCCCTGCGCCGTCCTTCATTCTTAGACAAGCGCCCAGCGTCGTCCCTCATCTTAGACGAGCGCCCAGCGCCGTCCTCCATTTGTAGACGAGCGCCCAGCGCTGTCCCTCATTTTTAGACGAGCGCCCTGCGCCGTCCTTCATTCTTAGACGAGCGCCCAGCGCCGTCCCTCATTTTCAGACGAGCGCCCAGCGCCGTCCCTCATCTTAGACGAGCGCCCAACGCCGTCCCTCATTTTCAGACGAGCGCCCATCGCCGTCCATCATCTTAGACGAGCGCCCAGCGCCGTCCATCATCTCAGACGAGCGCCCAACGTCGTCCATCATCTCAGACGAGCGACTAGCGCCGTCCATCATCTCAGACGAGCGCCCAGCGCCGTCCCTCATTCTCAGACGAGCACCCAGCGTCGTCCATCATCTCAAGACCGGCTTCCTCAGCGCCACGAGTCTTGAGCTAACGATCGGGCTCACCATCCCTTCCCGGATGGTGACCATCGCCTTTATATGACGATCGGCTTCATTAGCGCCTCGTCATCATATTATAGGACCGGCTCCTCATCACCGTTGTCCTCACATCACGGCCGGCCCCTCGGGCTCGGCGTGATCATCTATCTCAAGACCGGCTTCCTCAGCGCCGCGAGTCTTGAGCCAGCGATCGGGCTCGCCATCCCTTCCCGGATGGTGACCATCGCCTTTATATGACGATCGGCTTCATCAGCGCCTCGTCATCATATTATAGGACCGGCTCCTCATCGCCGTTGTGCTCACATCACGGCCGGCCCCTCGGGCTCGGCGTGATCATCTATCGCAAGACCGGCTTCTTCAGCGCCGCGAGTCTTGAGCTAGCGATCGGGCTCGCCATCCCTTCCCGGATGGTGACCATCGCCTTTATATGACGATCGGCTTCATCAGCGCCTCGTCATCATATTATAGGACCGACTCCTCATCGCCGTTGTCCTCACATCACGGCCGGCCCCTCGGGCTCGGCGTGATCATCTATCTCAAGACCGGCTTCCTCAGCGCCGCGAGTCTTGAGCCAGCGATCGGGCTCGCCATCCCTTCCCGGATGGTGACCATCGCCTTTATATGACGATCCGCTTCATCAGCGCCTCATCATCATATTATAGGATCGACTCCTCATCGTCGTCGTCCTCATATCACGACCGACCCCCTCGGCCTCGGCGTGATTATCTATCTCAAGACCGGCTTCCTCAGCGTCGCGAGTCTTGAGCTAGCGATCGGGCTCGCCATCCCTTCCCGGATGGTGACCATCGCCTTTATATGACGATCGGCTTCATCAGCGCCTCGTCATCATATTATAGGACCGGCTCCTCATCGCCGTTGTCCTCACATCACGACCGGCCCCTCGGCCTCGGCGTGATCATCTATCTCAAGACTGGCCTCCTCAGCGCCGCGAGTCTTGAGCTAGCGATCGGGATCGCCATCCCTTCCCGGATGGTGACCATCGCCTCTATATGACGATCGGCTTCACCAGCGCCTCGTCATCATTATAGGACCGACTCCTCATCGTCGATGTCCTCACATTACGACCGGCCCCTCGGCCTCGGCGTGATCATCTATCTCAAGGCCGGCTTCATCAGCGCCGAGAGTCTTGAGCTGGCGATCGGGCTCATCATCCCTTCCCGGATGGTGACCATCGCCTCTATATGACGATCGGCTTCACCATCACCTCGTCATCATTATTTGGATCGACTCCTCATCGTCGTCGTCCTCATATCACGATCGACCCCCTCGGCCTCGACGTGATTATTTATCTCGAGACCGGTCTTAGTCATCCCTTCCCGAGTGACGACCGTTGCATGGATTTTTGGACCGGCCTCTCATCGCCGTCGTCCTCACATCATGCCCGGCCCCTCGGCCTCGGCGTGATTATCTATCTCAAGACCGGCTTCCTCAGCGCCGAGAGTCTTGAGCTGGCGATCGGGCTCACCATCCCTTCCTGGATGGTGACCGTCGCCTTTATATGACGATTGGCCCATCATGGCCTCGTCATCATTTATTGGAACGGCTCATCATCGCCTCTATATGCTCACATCGCGGCAGACCCTTCGGTCTCAACGCGATCTTGAGCTAGCGACTGGGCTCACCACCCCTTCCTGGATGGTGACCATCGCCTCTATATGACGGCCAGCTCATCATTGCCCCGTCATCATATTTCGGATTGGCTCTTTTCATCGCCATCCGCGTATCACGACCGGCTCCTCGGCCTCGGCGTGACTATCTATCTCAAGACCGGCTTCCTCAGCGCCGAGAGTCTTGAGCTAGCGATCGGGCTCGCCATCCCTTCCTTGATGGTGACCATCACCCTTATATGACGATTGGCTTCATTCTTGCCTCGTCATCATATTATCGGATCGACTCATCATCTCCGTCCGCACATCACGATCGGCCCATCGGCCTCGGCGTGATTATCTATCCCCAAGACCGGTCTCAGTCATTCCTTCATCGGATGGCGACCGCTGCTTGGACTTTTGGATCTGCCTCATAGTGCTGACGACCTCGCATCACGATCGGCCCCTCGGCCACGACGTTACACCCTATCCCAACACCGGCTTCATCAGCGCCGAGTGTGTTGGGCTAGCGATCAGGCTCGCCATCCCCTCCTGGATGGTGACTATCGCCTCTATATGACGATCGGCTCCATCTTCGCCTCGTCATCATATTTCGGACTGGCTCTTCATCATTGTCATCCGCACATCGCGATCAGCCTCTCGGCTGCGACGTGATTATTTATCTCAAGACCGGCTCCCAGCGCCGAAGTCTTGTTATAGCGATTGGGCTCACCATCCCTTCCTGGATGGTGACTATCGCCCCTATATGACGCACGGCTCATCATCGCCTCGTCCTCACATTTAGACCGGCCCCAACGCCGAAGTACTTATCTAGCGACCAGGCTCGCCATTCCCTTCCTGGATGGTGACCGTCGCCGTCATATGACACATGGCTTATCATCGCCTCGTCCCCATATTCGGACCGGCTCACCAGCGCCATCGTCCCCATATTCGGACCGGTTCGTCTGCGCGGTCGTCCTCATATTTGGACCGACTCATCAGCGTCGTCGTCCTCATATTCAGACGGGAGTCCACCGCCTCGTCCCCCTATTCAGATATAGCGAACATCTTGCGGTCTCCGACCGAAAGGCTAAAGGAGCCCAGAGTTCAGCCATATATCGCTCCGTCATCTGTATTTGATGACGCGAAACTCATTTGCAGGCCCATCGGCCATATATCGCTCTGTCATCTTTATTTGATGATGAAGAGCTCATTTGTAGGCCCATCGACCATATATCGCTCTGTCATCTTTATTTGATGATGAAGAGCTCATTTGTAGGCCCATCGGCCGTATATCGCTCTGTCATCTTTATTTGATGATGAAGAGCTCATTTGTAGGCCCATCGGTCATATATCGCTCTGTCATCTTTATTTGATGATGAAGAGCTCATTTGTAGGCCCATCGGCCATATATCGCTCTGTCATCTTTATTTAATGACGAAGAGCTCATCTACAGGACCATCGGCCATATATCGTTCTGTCATCTTTATTTGATGACGAGGAACTCATTTGTAGGCCTCTGAGCCACATCCTGCTCCGTCATCTTTATTTGATGACGCGAAGCTCATTTACAGGCCCATCGGCCATATCTCGCTCCGTCATCTTTATTTGATGACGTGGAGCTCTTATGCAGGCCCCTCGGCCGCACCATCGCCCCGTCGTCTTTATTTGACGACGTGGAGCTCTTATGCAGGCCCCTCGGCCGCACCATCGCCTCGTTGTCTTTATTTGACGACGTGGAGCTCTTATGCAGGCCTCTCGGCCGCACCATCGCCCCGTCGTCTTTATTTGATGACGTGGAGCTCTTATGCAGGCCCCCCGGCCGCATCATCGCCCCGTCGTCTTTATTTGACGACGTGGAGCTCTTATGCAGGCCCCTCGGCCGCACCATCGCCCCGTCGTCTCTATTTGATGACGTGGAGCTCTTATGCAGGCCCCTCGGCCGCACCATCGCCCCGTCGTCTTTATTTGACGACGTGGAGCTCTTATGCAGGCCCCTCGGCCGCACCATCGCCTCGTCGTCTTTATTTGACGACGTGGAGCTCTTATGCAGGCCTCTCGGCCGCACCATCGCCCCGTCGTCTTTATTTGATGACGTGGAGCTCTTATGCAGGCCCCTCGGCCGCACCATCGGCCCATCATCTTTATTTGACGACGTCGAGCTCTTATGCAGGCCCCTCGGCCGCACCATCACCCCGTCGTCTTTATTTGACGACGTGGAGCTCTTATGCAGGCCCCTCGGCCGCACTATCGCCCCGTCGTCTTTATTTGACGACGTGGAGCTCTTATGCAGGCCCCTCGGCCGCACCATCGCCCCGTCGTCTTTATTTGACAACGTGGAGCTCTCGTACAGGCCTCTCGACCCATCGGCCTTACGTTCTGGTCATCTTTATTTTATGAACCAGATATCATATTGTGGACGGTCGCTCGACCCATCCCTTAGTCATCTTTATTTGATGACTAGGACTACTGATCATGATGAGCTACCCACATCTAGAGATCGGCCTCGACCATCCAGCAGACAGGCACCGCTGCAGCTCCATCTCCAGGCCAAAGGACTCGCACCTTTTGTTTCATTTTGGGGGCATCCGGTGTACTCTTTTTCCGTCATTAGTATTTTTTCCCACAGGGTTTTTCCTAATGAGGTTTTTAACGAGGCATCTCCCCATCGTGGATGAAAAGGTGTCAACCCTCGGCCCCCTGTTGAAGACATCATCCGACACGCATTACTCTACTCCTCTTCACCTCATTACACTCGCCTCAAGGAGTGGGGGACTGAGAGAGCGGGGGACTTAGCGCCTCCGTTAACCAAAGAAGCAGAATTTCAAATTTTTGTTCATGAAGTTTACTCACCAGACGGCGACAGATCAGCACACAGTTCTACTCTCTTTCGCCTCGAATACTCTCGACTCAGAGAGTGGGGGACTCCTGATAGAGTATATAGACTCGGACCCCCGGGTCTCACGACTATTGGGCCCGGACAGCGGCCCACACACATCTTACGGATATCATTTGTATTATTGTACTGCTTATATGTCATTTGTATACTAGATTAGTCTTTTATGTAGTTGGGCTACCGGGCCCATATTAGCGGCCCGGCCCGTTATTCCTCTATTTATACTCCTTTTGGAGCTTGTAAACCCTAGATCTCAATTCATTATCATTCTATTATTCATCTTCTCCACAATACTTGAGCTCAAATCTCTACATTTTATACATACTTGGATCCCTACAATCCATCACTTTTATTAAATGCTTCCGCTGTCTTAAATGAATGTTTTACATTATGTTTGTTTATGAATGTACTATGTGTGAATGGTATTCAAGACGCCTTGTACAGTATGGATGAGTTGGACTGCGGTTGACTATTCGTACTGTACGGCGGGTTGTTGACGTGTCCGGGTAGGTCCGGGGCGTGACACCCTTTAGGTATATAGGATTCATCATTCTTTTCACAGAATCTAAATTAACGTGACCCTAACGTTAATTTCTTTTCATTCTATTCACAATCTTAAAAAGTTCATCTGACAAGTAACCCTTACCAATAAAAGTTCCACCAAATAAAAATACAAGTTTATTTAATTTAAAAGACAATTCATAACCATCCCTTACAAGAATGGAACCACTAACAATGTTCCTTCTAATTTCAGGAACATGATGCACCCCATGCAAAGATAGAATTTTTCCCCAAGGAAATTTTATTTCCACTTTTCCAACTCCATGCACACTAGCAGCACTTGTGTTTCCCATCATCATTGTTCTTCCAATCGCTGGCTGATAAGAAACAAAGAGCGATTTATCAACACATACATGCACATTCGCTCCTGTATCTATTAGCCACTCATTGGATTTATAAATAGTGAAAACTTGAGGTTAAAAGAAACATACTCATTGGAACTACTTCCTCCCGTCACCATGTTGACTTGAGATCCACTAGATTGAGCCTTAGCCTTTTTATTTGGGCACAATTTGGCCCAATGTCCCATCTGTCCACAGTTCCAGCATGGACGGTTTGCCTTAGGTTTCTTTGCAATTTTTAGTTTGGCCTTTATTGGTTTAAAAGATGAGTGTTGTTTATTCTTAGAATTTTGTGATTGTTTTCCCCTGGTTACAACATGAGCCTTTGGCTGAAATTCAACACGGATAATGTAACCTGCTTTCTTATTTTCTTCCTCAACAGTAATGGAATGCATCAAAGATTTCCAAGTTATCTTTTTCATTTTGTGTTTTAAAGCCAAACCAAAATCTTCCCACGATTTGGGGAATTTTTCAATTACAGCCATGACTTTAAATTTTTCAGGCAATTCCATATCTACTTCACGGAGAGAATGTAAGATAAGCTCAAATTCTTGTGTTTGTTCTAAAACAGATTTTCCCTCTTTCATGTCGAATCTCAAGAATTTGGAAACAATGTACTTTTCAAGACCGTAGTCATCAGTATTATATTTCGTATCCAACTCATCCCAAAGGTCTTTTGCCGTGACGTGGAGGGTGCAATAGACATCAAATAACATGTCGGAGAGTCCCAACAATATCATTCCTTTGGCTATTTCATTCCTCTCACGCCATAAAGCTTGGCGCTCAAGACTCTTGGAATCAGACTCGACAATGGGGGGACACACCGTCATAATTACCGAGAGCGATCCCTTTGTGATTAACCAAAATTTCATGCGTTGTTGCCAACGCTTGAAAAAATGCCCAGAAAATTTTTTAGGCATTCCGGTCAAATCAACCCTGTGAGAGCCCGTGGCAACAATTCAGGCGTGTCTTCAGAATTAGTCACACACACAGAATTAACATTATTTTCAGAGATTTCATTCACATAATTCTCAACAACAACGTTTTCAGAAATAGCAGCATTTTCCAAGTTCGTCATATTGGATTTTCAAAAGTCGAGAAATAATGTCTTTCTTCAAGATTGTTAGAGAAATAGTATTAATAAATGCGAGTTTAGTCAGATAAAATCCCGTGATTTATCACAAATCACCAGACAAACCACCAAATGCAAGAACAAATAAAGAAATAATAATTAGAAAATAAAATATTAATGTAAAAGTAGAGAATAAAAAAAACTTAGCCTAAGATCGTCCGTAGACCGGACTGGCCTTGAAGAAAGATAGCCCCCGTATCTCGATAGCTACTCGAACGGGACTGGCCAACTCGCTTCCAGGATAATCCTACTCCGTTTAAGACTTGTTGCTACCTTGACTAAAACCTTCGACCGTTGCCCGAATGCACAATTTTAATAGAGATGAGCCGAGAGAAGAGTATTTCGTGCAAAATGAATGAAGCTAGGCTTTGCACTAACTATGATGTATGGAAGGGGTGAGGCTTTTTCTAATTTTGTTCGTATGCAAAGATAATGGAGAGAGCATACATACAGGAGTATTTCTACTTCTATTTTAATAATGCATACGCAGGGACTTGCTTTTTCGAAATCAGACGTGCTAATTTTCAAAATTGAAGAGAGGGGAAGTTAGCTTGATCCAAAAAATGTGCAGCTTTCCTAATTCAATCCTTGACCAAGCTCATGGCTATCAACATTTCAAACTAATTCAAACGCACAGGTAGTGCATAAGACTTAAAATGTACCAATTTAATTTGTCTCAAGAGTTTAAAATAAATAAATTCTTTATATGATACTTGAACATTATATGTTCCTTATCACATAAGTATCAATACATATATAAACCACTCTAAAACATCATTTATTTTAAATGAGACAATTAAACTTACCAACTAATACACCACTCAACAATTTACAACTATGGATTCTTGTCACTAAGGAAATGATTTAAATCCAAACATGAAAATTGTTCTTTGATATATTACTAGGCTCTTCCAATTCCTATTTAATACAAATATTTCATAAGACTCATAAACGAGACCCATCAAGGTAACAATTATCCATCATATTTCCAACAGGTGGCGGCGATTAATTTGCGTGGTTGTCCGAGGGTAGCGCGACAGCGGCAGAAAAGGGCGGAGACGGAGCTGATGGACCAAGCGAGGGAGGTCAGGTGCGGATTTTCCCTGAGCCGGAGCCCCCTTTTTGTCTGTCTTCATCTTGAAAAGGGGAAGGAATCTCGCCATGGAGAACTTGAAAATGGGGAGAGAGATGATGGGTAAAAGTGATGAGATAGTGATCAGAGAGAGATGGGAGGGAATTAATTTGGTGCAAAAGGTGGAATTTCCCACCCACGAGTCTCCACCCTGATCCGACAGGATGGGTGGGAATTAATAAGTAGATGGGTGAGTGGCGGATTAGAATGTAGGAGCAAGGGCAAACTTTTAACTTTAATCATATTTCTATACCTAAAATGGAAAGTGGAAAATCATTTTGGGACGATCTAAAAAGAAAATTTTGCAAAACAAATTGGGACGGATGGAGTATAATCATGGTGTCAGGGGCGGATCTGGGTATGGGCCAGGGAAGACCTAGGCCCACGCGCAAAAAAAAATATATATTAGTGTGTGTGTGTGCACACACACACACACATATATATATATAGTGTTGTGTAGAAATGGTATAATAATAATAATAATAAAAGTCAGAAGGTCAACAAAAACTAAAATGCAACAGTTTACTTTTCACATTTGTTGATGCACAACTTTGACCAGTAATATAAATTACTCTCTATTAGTAAAAAATAAAAAATAAGATTTTAAAAATTTACAATTAGACAAGTTTAGCACAATTTTAAAAAAAAAATTATTAATTCATTAAAAAATAAAGTGTACTGAAAATAGAATATGTGAATAGTGTAAAATTTAACATGTTGCATTTATTTAAGAACAAAAGTAATATGCGTTATTGAATTAAAGTTGGCCCACGCTGAACGCCAATGCTAGATCCGCCCCTGCATGGTGCTAACATAATTTTTTATATAAAGATCGGGGTATATATATTACATCTGCAAATTTGGGGTACTTATCGCACACATCTTCAAAGTTTGGAATATTTAAATTATTCTCCCCATTTTCGAAAATCTAAAAAACTCTAAGTGTAAAGGGCTGATTGGAGATCACAATTCGCAAGTGATAAAGGGCTTGTGAAGACCGGTGAGCTGAAAAGGATTCTGGATGAAAACAAAAAAGTGGAGGCTGGCTCAAAAAATATATTGGTTCTCCTTGTCACTTGTTTAATTGAAGGGAAGCGAAATTGCTTTTTATCAAAGCATACTCAAAAGCCTAGGATAATGATTCACGAATAAAGATTTTTAACTGGTGCGGTTATGTCTTGCAGACATTGATTGAATCAAAGAACTATTGGAATAAAAGCAAAGAGCGACAGTTCTAGGGGCCTTTGTGTTTTTTATGGGTTAAGGTCATGAATATTACTGATTAAAAGAAATTGAACAAATATAAGACCTATTGCAAAACTTACCAAAAAAGAGATCTTACGTGTGTCTCATTTAGAAAGTTAGTATGAATGTATCTGATGGAGCATATTCCCATATACCTCAGGAGTATCCTAATCGCGGATGATACATCGTGAGAACATTCCAGAATACTCAAAGTACCAACTTCCCGACGAAGATCGACCCCGACCCCGAGTCACCGAGGTCGGGACCAGGCCTAGGCTAAGACAACAAATTGACAAAGGACAGAAGACCGGACGAGGCTGACCTCGATCCACCGAGGTCGGCAGAAACACCATGCATTCAATGGTAGTGAATATGCCACCAAATAACAATCTCTTACTGTAATTTTCAATAGCGACTCATGTGAACTTGGTATCACTAGCTAGTGATAGTAGTCAATGCATCAAAAGGACTTGTGCACTCTTAAGAATTAATTGCAGAAGTCAGTTTGCGTAAGGTATTTTTTTTATGCATATAAAATGTATTAATGGTCTTAACATTTTTGTTTATTTATGGACGATTTGGAGGCATTTGTTGCACTTGTGTTAATATTTATATATATTGTGTGTAAAGGTTGAGCTCTACGGTGAACAGTGCCGTCAAACCTCGTTGGCAAGTTGCTTATAGGTTCCGCAAGAGAAGCTATATAGGCACTATGGGAGCTCTCATTTCGTAAGAAACAAGAAGATCCAACAATTTTGAGATCGAAGTGTGTGTGTGGCCCCTACAACGAGTAAAAGATCCAAAAAACTCTGGTACTTGTCATATTTAGGCTATAGTTGAAAATTTTGGCTACCGATTGTTTCTAAATGCATGTTGTTATTAGGTTGTTGTACACTATACTAGTTTTTGTAGTTACATGTACCACAAGTTATTGCAAATAGTAAAATTGTTGTTGTACTAGTGTAGAATTTCTAGTCGCGGACTATTTAAGAGAAACTAATTGAAGATTCTTTATTAGCTTGTTTTTTTAAGTTACTCTAGTGGCAAGCAGGTTGTTGCAGATGGTTTATCAGATAGATGAAAAAATTAGACTAATATTTGCAGATATCTCTTAAGCCAATGACGGTGATGGCAGCGACGATGTTAATGATGATGTATTGATGATGAAGAGTCATCTCTCAAGATCACTATTTTATCTTTTAGATCTATTCTGGTCCATCTCAATGTTGTAGTATAGTTGCTAAATCAGTTGTGTGAAGTAATCATTGAGGTGTTGTACACAGGTAGTTATTTAGTTTGAACACATTCTTCATGTAATAAATTTATTTAGTTATTCAATTATACACTATTTTGACTTTCTTCATTATACTATAAAGAGAGGAATTTACTTCAGTTATGTCTTTTATTAGCTATTAATGTATTTATTTCTAAAAAACATAATATGTAATGTTGCTTCTATTAAGGCAAAACGATATGATTTTATTAAATGTTGTTCAAATGTGAGCACATGACTACCCCTAAAAAGCATCCAATGCAACATTAGAAGTTGCATCAGAACATGTTTTAAAGCAATACACAATATAGCCTCTAAAAACATTTTGAGTCATCCAATATGGTTGCCTCAAATGTCTTTTTGAGACAAAGAGATATGGTTGCTTCTAAATGTGTCTTTTTTGAAGCAAGTCTTTTGTTGCCTCTAAAGGACGTTTTAGAGGCAAACGACATTTAGCGACCGATTTTTTGTTGGCAACCACAGAGTTGCCCCAAAAGAGCAATAGAGGCTATTTTCCTATTTTTTGAGACAATTATGGCATGCCTCTATAAACTAATTTTATTGTAGTGTATGTTAAGGGTTTGAAGTTCAATTTAATAAGCACAAGCCAGCTTTGCGACAATGGCTACAATGTAGTATTCTCCAAAGACATCTGCTTGATTAAAGATTTCAAAAATGATAAAGTTGTGTTCTCTGGTAGACGAAAAAGGGACATGTACGTTGTTGATTGGAGCTCACCAAAGGAAGGGATCTGCACAACAAGAAAAATTGGTGAAAGGCAGATTCAAATCTAAGTTGGGAATGGCACAACAAACTCAGCCATCTCAACTTCAAAACCATCAACAAACTGTCCAGAAAAGGATTGGTGAAAGGACGTCCAGAAATCAACTTCAAGAAGGACCATTTATGCAATGCATGTCAAAAAGGGAAGCAAACAAAGGTATCATTCAAATCCAAAGAGGTAGAATCATCAACTAGACCATTAAGCCTATTGCACCTTGATTTGTTTGGACCAGTTGAACCAAGAAGCTTAAGTGGCAGAAGGTACACCTCTGTTATAGTTGATGATTACTCCAGATACACATGGACCCTATTCCTCAAGAAGAAGAATGAAACAGAAAGGAAGCTCCCTGAACTGATGAAACTGATCCAGAATGAGAAAAGTCTCTCAATTCAAAAGATCCGGTCAGACAAAGGTACTGAATTTCTAAACTCAATAGTAATTCAGTACTGTGAAGAAAATGGAATCTATCACCAAACTTCAGCAGCAAGAACACCCCAACAAAATGGTGTTGATGAGAGAAGGAACAGAACTCTCAAAGAAGCTGGAAGGATCATTCTAGAAGCAGCAGGCTTGCCCAAAAGATTTTGGGCAGAAGCAATCAATACCGTCTGCTACACCCAAAATAGAAGTCTTATTCATAAGACCTACAAAAAGACACCATACGAGCTATGGAAGTAAAGGAAGCCAAATGTCAGTCATTTCCATACATTTGGATGTAAATGTTTCATTCTAAACAATGGAAAAGATTATCTCAAGCCATTTGATCCCAAATCTGATGAAGGGATCTTCCTGGGCTACTCAGCTACAAGCAAGGCATTCCGGATCCTCAACAAAAGAGCTATGGTTGTAGAAGAATCAATCCACGTGGTCTTTGAAAACCAGTCCACTGCTCACAAAAGGGATGAAGGTGAGCCATTTAAAACAAAGAAAGACACTGGAAAGGCTCCAAACTGCCTTCCCAGAAATGATAAACAAAAAGATGACAGGATTCTGGAACTAGCAGTTGACTCAAACGGCAGACCACTGCCAGCAGTTGACTCAAATAGAAGGACACTGCCAACAGCTGACTCACCCAGAATCAATCTCCCAGATATTCCAAGCAGTGGGCTCAGCAGGTGACTGTCCCTAGAAGCAGTCGGCTCAGCAGGTGACTACCTCCAGCCCACTGCCACATTTTTCTTGAGGTTTACGAGAACTTGCATCATATATTTCATACAAAAAGGAAAAGAGAGAAACAAGGAAGGTGAGATGGAGATAAAAACACGGGTTCATATAAATCGAGTAGGTGACTGCCTCAGGACAGCAGTCGTCTGTCTCAGGGCAGCGGTTGACTCAATTTCTGACAAATATACATGGCATCTCAGCACTTGGCATATGTCATCCTGATCCTCTCATATCAATGATTCCAAAAAGGTAACTTTTGCCCTAAGAAACCATCAAAATTTTCTTAAGCTTGAGCCCCTTGCTCCCAATGTGAACACAGTCTAAGCAATTAAATGTCATACGTGACCAGCCGTATTCTCCAACAGTTATATCTCAACGGCTAGTTTCCGATAGACTATAAATACATCCTCCATACAACTCCTTCACACATTTTTTGCAATCTCTCTCTAACCTCTTTCTAAATTCTAAAACGCTCTCAAAGCTCTCACATTACCACCCTATTTTCACAAATACTCTCCACTACACTTACGTCTAAACCGATGGCCTCCCTTATCAAAATCTCTAAGTCCATCTTCATCGGTTCCATCCTAAACACCTCCAAAGCCTTGGAAAAAGCTGGCAATAGTGATCTAATGAGGGAGCTTCTCAGAAAACTTGACACAACTGGTCTCATGACCATGGCAACATACCAATACTCCCACTTCTATCATGAAGTGGTTGCAGAGTTCTATATCAACTCCACTCCTGAGACTCTGAAATCAGTGGTACTAGGGTTTGAAGTGGAGATACAAGAAGGAGAAATCAGGGAGCTGCCGCCTGGTGACGAAGCACCACTTGTGGAAGACTTTAACTTCGACGAACAGGATTTCAAGGAAAAAGCTTTCATTCAAAGTGCACAAAATACCAAAACCCTCAAAGTGAAGAAGAAGAAGAATATGGTTCGCGGATATGCTCTCCTGCTACATATTCTCTACAAATGCATTGACAACAAGAGCACAGCACTAGACGAGATAAACGCAAAAAGGGCAGTTTCACTGGCTGACATAATCTCAGGGTCCCCACACAATTGGTCAAGGTATGTTTACAATCGACTCCAAGAATATGTCAACAAATCACACAAAGAGGGAAGAGAAGACCATACCTTCCCATGGGTAGGATATGGATTTCTAATTAGGGAGCTTCTAAAGAAGAAGGGGATTATGGGAGCCATTAAGGAACCATCAAATTGGAGGAAAATCCTCTTCCAAACCTCAAAGGTGGGAGCCCCAGAAATACAAGCAGGAATAGAAGTCCCCTGCAACGAGCTTCTCCGAACAGCCCTCAACATAATCAAGACCAAAACTGCTAAGAGGTTCAGATCAGGGTGTGAAGAAGTCCACTCAAAGAAATCAAGAACAGAATCAACACCTGATCCTCCAAGAAATATACAAGAAGAACTGGAAGCAGAAGTCTCTCCTCTCACCACCATCAATGAAGAAGTCGGGCCCTCCTCAAACAATTTAGAAGGAACCAACATCTCTGCAATTCCTCTCTCTAATTTTATTCCGAAAATACCCTCAATTAATTATCGCTTTTTATTCAATTTCTCTATGTATTCAACTTTTATCAAATTTGATTTTTTGTGATTTTATAAAACTTTTAATGTAGTTTCTAAATATAGAAATTTTATTTACTAATAACTTGAACATTTTTTAAATTTGATTTTTTTGAAATGATAATAAATACTACTTCCGGTCCCTATTAAAGTTCCCAGTTTGACTTCACACAGATTAAGAAAATAAATTTGACTTTACTATGGAGTGCACTGTTTGGTACTATTTGGACACTGTTTTGCACTGTTTTGTTTCCTACAATGGAAGTGTGAACTTAAATAAGGGACATCCCAAAAAGGAAAGTGAGAACTTTAATACGAACAGGAGGGAGTATATTTAGATTGCTATTTGAATAAATTTTTTTGTCATCTCTGTATTGCATCTACAACCTCTTACAATTAAACCTACTTAAAAATAATTCAATTAGATTTGATTTTATTTATTATTAAGATATTTCAATATTTAAAGAGCATTGAATTAATCCATCATATCTGCAATATAAGATATCTTTTAACTAAATAAATTAATGTCACATTCCCTTATTCTTAACCAAACACAAATGGGAATAAATTGAATACATTCCCATCAATCTAACATACCCAGCAATGTGACATTCCCATGATAATCTGACATTCCTTGAACCAAACGTCACCTAATAGATTTTAAACACTAACTGTGACAAACTTGATAATCTAAGGGTGTAAGGATGTTTTCTTTTGGACTGATTTCAGTCCCAGATCAGACTTCCATAGTTATAAAACACATAGAGACTAAACGTTTACCATACTAGTTCAAACCAGATCAGATCAGACTAGCAAATTTCAGTCCAAAAGAAAACATCCTAGTGCAAATTACCCGAATAGTTAAATTTTATGTCCCCAATATCATTTATGTCCCTCTTATTTTCTCTTTTCATTTTTAACTTTTATATTTTCAAATTTGGTTTTTTGTTTCAGGTTTAGACAGGTTCCCCACTTCCGCTAACTCCTGCGTCTATTCATACTTCTGTCTCCCGTCTCGTCTAGCCACGTGTCCCTAATATTTGGTTTTCGTCTCTTATAATCAAGGATATCATCGAGAGATGAGATCCACCGCTTGATTGGGAGTGAAGCTCCTGACCGGCGATTTCCGTCGAATCGGTGGCTCCATTTGAGAAACTTATCTGAGCGATTGGAAGACAACCGAGAGACGCCGTTGGAGCAGAGTCTGGAACAACGATGAAGTTCTCAACATCGCGACAGGGATACTCCGTGGGTGAGCAGTCTAACTTTGAATCGTCCTTGCATCTGGCGATTCCTCCGTTACCGTTTAGGGTTGCGCCCTTCCGGCGATTGGGGGCTAGTTTTGGAGAGCAGCGAACAGAGACGGTTCTGGAATTCAAATCGATGCACATCCAGGTGTTGATTTCTTCGTACCTATAAATGTGAACACTACTGCAGTATTTCGATCTTTTTGCTCTAAAATAATAACCAATTTATTCTAAGCTTTTCTCTTGAATTTCATTCATAGTTTGTGTTCAAATACTCTTCATTTGTATTTCTGGTTAGTTTGCTTCTGATTTGGCATCTAGTGGTGTATTGTTGCATCTGGACTTTCAGAGTAAATTTATTTATTTTCATCAAACTTTTAATTTTGTCTAGGATTAAACAATGTTTTTCATTTTAATACATTTTGCTATGTTTATGTACAATGCTTTAGTATCTGTAATTTGGGTCAACCTTATTCAAATATTTAATCAGTTTGGGTGATAAATAAAAATCCTTCTTTGTCTGCTATGGAGTATTTGCTATTTGCTACTCCTTCCGTTTCACAATCTTTGACACACTTTCCTTTTTTGGCTGTTTCACAATCAATGACACACTTCCTTATTTCCTTATTTCGTAAACAAATCTTTACCAAAACAGTGCAAAACAGTGTCAAACAGTGTTCAAACAATGCCAAACAGTGTTCAAACAGTGCCAAACAGTGTTCAAACAGTGCCAAATAGTGTACTCTACAGTAAAATTTACCCCTCAGTAACATTTTTTTCTTATTTCTTGACAAGTCAAACTGTGTCAAAGATTGTGAAACGGAGGGAGTATGATTTTGCCTTCATTCAGAAGGAATAAATACTGTGGTTTCTGGGTCAAAGAAAGGCAAATACAGAAAACTCAATGGGACTATGACCTCCAAATCACTAGATAAACAACCTACTGCTCTTGTTGAAAAAGGTAAATTGGTAAATGATGGGAAAGCTAGTCAGAGAAATCCAAAGGCGGTTTCTTCTTCTGTGAAGGCTAATCATTCTAAGAAAGATAAAACATCTTTCCCGAGTAGTGGATAGCCGGAAGGTTTTACGGAAAAACCTAAAGTGAAGCCTCTCATGAAAGACCCTCCAAATAAAGCTGAATCAATGGCTCAATACTCTGCGAGTTCTATATCTGAAGATGCCAAGTCGCACAGAGTTAATGCACTTCCAAGCTATGATTTCAGTTTCAAGTGTAATGAAAGTGCTGAAGAAAGGGAAAGAATTCTACTCTAAGCTAGAGGAAAAGATCCATGCAAAGGAAATGGAACATAATAATTTGCAAGCAAAGACCAAGGAATCACAAGAAGCTGAGATCAAAATGTTTAGAATGTCATTAACATTTAAAATGTTTAGAAAGTCATTAACATTTAAAGCAACTTCAATGCCAACCTTCTATCAGGAACCTCCACCTCCCAGGTGGAGCTGAAAAAAGATTCCTACAACAAGAGCAAAATCTCTCAAGCTTGGCCGCAGATAGGACTCTCCTTATAGAGAAGAGATCAATGACAATGAAAATGCCGACATTCAGTCTAGTAGGTTCAGCCTATATGAAAAGGTGTCCTCGAGGGGAGGTAACCATGCAAAGGAGCATTCTCTTGATACTCCTACAAGGACTCATCGTAAGTCTCTTCCTAAGTTGCCATCTCATAATACCAATTTATTATTTCGTCAAACGAAGAAATATTCTCATTCTAAAAGATTGATATTTTGCAGGGAAGAAGTACCACCATCAACTGGTATGGAAAAGGACAATGATGTCTCTTTGGTGAGTCACATTAACACTGGTGTCAGTACAAGCGACATACCGGAGAAGAAATGATAAAGTAAAGCGAAATAACATAATGGTTAAATGTAATAATTTGAAATGATTGATTGAATTGTGTATTTATTGTGATACTATTATATATTATTTTTTGTTTCTTTTTGTTGTATTACATGTATTGCACTTTGTTGCATCGTGTTGCATTTTGTTGCATCTTGTTACTTTTTGTTGCACTATGTTTTTTATTATTGTTTATTATTTATTCAGGTTTTTGTTATTTATTTGGATTTTATATATTTTTCTAATCCTTAAAATTGAAATATCTATATAGACAATATGAACAAACACCAAAAAATGTTAAATATCAATTAATGAATATGAACAACAAGAAGAAAAAATAAAAAACAAGAATTTCAAAGTTATCAACAAAAATGAACACAAAGAAACAATAGGAAACAAAAACACCTAAAGTAATAAAATTGGACTTGTGAATAAACAAAAAGAAATTTGAAGAAACAATAAAAAACAAAAAAAAATTGTAAAATTATCAACAAAGGGAAACACAAAGAAACAATATGCAACAAAAGTAAAAATTAAGTGATAATGATATAATAAAAATAAATTTATGTCCAGGGGTTTTAGATTTTAATGCTTATTAATTTAATCTAGTTCTCTGATTTATAAAAATTCAAAGAATCTTATTTTCTATTTTTATTTACTTATTAACAGTAATTTTGAAGTTTTAGATGTTTTCAAACTTTATATATAAATTTGAGTTTTTTATGTTTTTCAAATCTCAGAATTCATCTTATTTAATTTTTGTTAGAATTTGTTTTAGCTTTAACGAATTTTAATTTTTTTATCTTAAATGTTTAAAAAAATTGTTTTCGAAAGGGTTAAAACAAAACCAGTTTAACACTTTTTTTAGTTTTTTGAAGTTTTCTGATAATTCATATATTTTTTATTTGAATTGCTTGCTTTCCTTCATTCTTTTCTTAATATTATGATTTTAATTTATTTTCTTTTTAAAAATATTTTTATTATTTTTTAGACTTTTTGACTCTTTTAAAAAATAAACCATGTTCATATTTTTTCGTGTTATTGTTTGAAAAATCTTTCGTGTTATTTTATTTTTTATAATGTATACTTTTAATATTTAAAGGTCATCCGATTTATAAAATTTCCTCCTCTAATGCATTTTTATTTTTATTTTTACAAAAAAAATCTGATTTACATTTTTTAAGAGTTGAATAAAGTTGGAGGTACACTTTTGCTTACTAACGTGGCATCAGTGCAAACTTTCCTTTTTAATAACCTAACTGCACTTTTAAGGAATCAAGATGCACGTGACTGGAGCTCTATGTAGGAAAGTCTATTTATGAAAGGAAAATTTTACTGGTCTATTTTTGAAAAGAACTTTCAAAAGTGAAAAAAAGTGATATTATTTTCAATTTTAGGCTATTTGTGAAAATTTCCCAACATCCTAAATGTGTATAGGTGATAGGTCAATATAACCTAGAAAGTTGAACATTCAAACAATCATATGAAAAAACATTCTTTTGTGAATACCTCAAGTTAAATGGATAAAAATACAATTACGTGAGTTCAAATTGTAAAGTGATTTTTGTGAAAAGCAGGGGGGGGGGGGGGGGGGGATACATTAAGATCGTTCTGTAAATTATCTCTACTTTTTGTAGTAGAAATGTTACATGCTAACGGGGAGTTGGGGACGTATACTCCTTCCTAATTTCCTCGCACAGAATTGATATTTGCAAATCAATTTGCTGCTGTTAATTTGAATCCAGTGCCCCTAATTTATTTGTTCACATTTTAAACATGCTATGTGCTCTAACAATCGCATGGACTCTAATACAGTTTTATTTCTTTCAGATTAGTTTATTAAATCTTTAATTTGGTTGTGGTTTTTCATATCGTTTACTGTACTTTGTACTTGTATTGCCATTATGCCCCAAACGAAAAAGACTGAATTGGAATTGGTCAAGCATTTATGTTCACATGGATATAACAATGACATACCAATGGCCTAGACCTAAAAAATATCAGACCAAAAATCCTTCTACAAAAGCTTTTCCTTGTTAAATTGATTTTTGTGTTTAAGCAGGCCCGCTGCCCCCTACCTATGCCCCTCATTGAAGAGATGGTAATTGAAGCTGATTCTTTCTGTACTTAAAAAGGGGTGTTTGGATCTGATTCTTAAAACTGTTTCGGCTTCTTCAAGGAGTAGAAGCAGAAGCTGAAGTATTTGGGTGAAAGTGCAGTTTAATGTACTCCTAGAAGCAATTTTTTAGAAGATGGGGAGCCCGAAAAATGATTCTGATTCTAATTCTGCTATAAAAAAAGCAGCAGAAGCAGAAGCAGAATCAGTTCCAAACGCTCCCAAAGTTTCAAGGTTGGTTTTCTTTAGCTTGAACTCTTTGAAGGAAAGGTAGTTGGGATTATCAGTAATTTGTATATTTTATCGTGAAGAGAATATTTTGCTAAGAAATTTGTCTACTGTTTTCTTGCATGAATTTAGTGTTAATTTATTTTAAACAACCGTCTTTCTTTATTATTTTATGTATCAAAGAAATGTGTAAATCTAATTACTGAAAAAAGCGCCTTGCACTCAATAATATCTATTTTCAGTTTATTTGTCTTATCACTATACTTTTTTTACT
This sequence comes from Cuscuta europaea, assembly GCA_945859875.1. NCBI lineage: Eukaryota > Viridiplantae > Streptophyta > Magnoliopsida > Solanales > Convolvulaceae > Cuscuta > Cuscuta europaea. The sequence goes on along the minus strand of CAMAPE010000019.1, from coordinate 1,306,040 downwards.
AAACAAGTCATTTTTTATTTTGCAAGTTGAATTGTGTAATAATCAAATTAAGTAAAATTGGAACTGTTTTTCTGAGTAAATTGGCTGAAATGACTATATAGAATCATTTTATCTATTTTTCATACATTTTTTCTTAATTTATTAATGTAGTATATTTAAATATAATTTGTTCACAATTTAATTCAATAATTTCAACAAATTCAACAATTTCAACAATTCAATTACTTTAGCTACAATTTCATCAATTACAACACATTCAACCGATTCAACAAAATTCAATGTTATCAAACAAGGTCTTAAAATCTTGATTAAAAAGCACATTATAGGTAAAGTTGTTGAGATTTACCATCCTTAACTTCTTAAAGTACCCTTTATTGATGAAATTACATATATATATGACTAAAATAATTGTAATTTACAAAAATGTGATTAATAACTACGGTAGTAACTTAGTCATAATAATTTATGTTCAATTTTTTACACTCAAATGACTGAGATTATATCATAGTAGCTATTATTCACATTTATGTAAATATAAGTTTCACTTTAGAGCTATTTATAAGAAAACTCTTAATTGATTTTACTGAACCGTTTTAACTTCACATTGACATTAGCGTCAATTTTATAAAAATTACCAAAAAATGTACTCCCTCCGTCCCTCGGCCCTCCGTCTCATATTTATTTCCTAAAGTACAAATGACACACAGATTAAGATAGTGAGAAATGTGTGGTGGAGAGTTATGCAAAGGAAAGAGAAATGTGTAAGAATGTGTAAGAATGATTGTGAATCACAAATTCATTGTCAAAAACGGAAATAGGAGATAAATTTGAGACAAACCAAAAAGGAAAGTATGAAGATAATTCCAGGACGGAGGGAGTATTAAATTATATTTTAAAAATCCCAGCATTTTATTGTTTAAAAAACGAAGTTTTATATTTTTACTTCAAAATGTATAGCTTTTAAAATAATAACTATTGATAAAAATTTAGTAAAAGATGTATTTACATCAAAAGAAGTAAAGCGTTTATTTATATGCAAAAGTGAATATATTAACAGTAGCTGAGTTGGATGAGAAAAGTGAATTGATAGAGTGAATACGCTATTTTGGCATTTATGGGTGTTAGTTTTGTGGGTTACGGATACAGATACCTTAAAGTACCATTTATCGATAGCACATAAATTGTCTTGAACTTTTTACCATTTATTGAATGCACGGAAACTAAGCTCTGAAGGCTTGAACACGTCGCAGATGCCGCTTAGGTTGGAAAAATTTACATAATCACTGTTTAGTAACTCTGAAGGCTCAAAGAATAGGAATGCTAGTGGAAGGAATAAATATACAAAAAGAAAAGAGAATAGAGAGAACCACAATAAAATCCTGAACCAGAAACTCATGCATGTTCTGCTAATCATCTCATCGTCTGTGTCTGTGCCCTTTTGCGCATTCCCCAATCCATGAAAGCCGCCCACTTCTGCTAGGACGAACAGGGGTCCCTTGTTTCATCTGCTCACACAATAATAATACTAACTAAATTGAGAAACATAATTCAGGACACATTCTTTAAATACTCCAAATAAGTTAGTCTCTAAATATGAGGGCAAAATGTCATTTTCATTCCTTTTGGCAACTTGAGCATAAAGTTTCGACTTATATGCATTACATTGCTCATTATTAACCGATCAATCAAATAAGTTGGGTCTTTAGCCATATAAGCCAGCAGGAAAAAGAAAGCATACCTTCTTCCCCCTTTGAACTTTGGTGTTATTCCAACATAGAAGCTGACTGCAACTATATGCCCCTGTTCCGGATTCGTATCCCCTGTATAAATTTAGAAATAAATGTCATTACATCAAAAACTGGTTTAGTGTTTTTTTCCTTGTTGGCAGAACAAATTGACAATATGATGTAACGAAAAGTGTTTTTCATTTTACAATGCAAGATGGGGGGGGGGGCTGGCGGGGGCAGAAGGGAATAGAGAAACGAGATATACTTACATGTTGTCTTTGCCAATATTATTGCTTGCATAGCCAGAAGTGCCATGCAACAAACTTGGTGAAATGGGACAATGGTCAACCCTTTTAGTGTTTAGGTCTCTTGGAATTTTAACCTTCTTTTCATCACCGATCCTCAAATTCTTGAGTTCCTCATGCAATTCATCTACGTCAAGGGAAGTCGTTGACGTTGGGTGCACCGAGTGATTATCTTGGGGTAAGACCTGGTTCCTCTCGGGCGGTTTATTAAGTCGGCTCAATGAAGAAGGATCAGGAGTACCACCTTTTTCCATTGCCTGTAACCAGGCTGTTTCTAGTCTCTGTTCTCGGATAATTGATTCTATTCTCTGTACTGGAATTGTTGCTTCTGCTGGGTGCTTTGGACTTGAATCTAGCAAGGTCATTAGCTTTGAAGTGTTAGCAGCAGCTGCAGCAGATGTTTCTGTTTTCCCCTCTCCATCTGGTAATAGAATGAGTCTCACGTCTACGTTTCTTCGTAATACGTTTTCGAACGAATTTGTTATGCTGCTCAGAAACCTCTCCACTCTTGTTTTTATTTCATTGTCCCGAAACGCAACATGAGCAACCAAAACACCTATATATCAAAGAGTTGCATGTAATAAAATGTTCAAAAATCACAAGTTATAAGATGCTGAAAAGATGCAGTGAATGACAATTTCTGCGATTCTCTTCGTTCTTTTAGGTATGTCTTGGATCTTGGAAAATGTCTCATGCAAAGGAAAGTTATTTTCTTATGTTTAAAATTGCACCCAGAATGCAAAATAAAACGAAATATGATTAATATCTTTAAAATTATGACACATCCTTTTATTCCTTACTACTTTTGAAGTATAAAGAAATACTACTAATAAATATGAATACAATCAATATTGAAAATAAATTTATTGAGTTTGAACCAATAAATTATTTTCTCCACCATTTTCATTCCTTCCAAAATTCTCCTATATTTTCTCCTCTATTTTCTTCCCAGAGCATTTTCACGTTTCAAAATGGAGACTAAATCAAGAAGAGAGATAAATGTCCAGAGGCTTTATTGGCCAACACATTTTCTTTTCTCTATAATGTACCGCCCCAAACTCTTTTGGGATTAAGGCTTGGATGTTGTTGATGTTGTATAATGTGCCATGCCTAAGCGCACTAACACTTTAAAACAGCCTGTACAACAAAGGTAACTTGCCAACACAGAAGTTACCCTTTGTATGTTTGGGGTGGTTTTGTGAAGAAATAAGTAGGGTTGAGAGGCATAAGAGAGAAATTGAAGTGTTTGTGTTGTTTTGGAAGTGAGAGACGTGTGAGAAAGTTGAGGTAGTCCAAAAGAGGACTACAAGAGGAGATTTGAAAGAGAAATGGGGAAATTTATGTTGTTCGTAAGGAAGAGTACAACAGTAACCCAACTATTTTTATGTATACATACAGTAAAAGCAAATATAAGTTTATAAGAAAAACTATTTTCTCTCTCTCTTCACTTTTCTTTCTAACCAAACAAAAGAAGAGAAACCTCAACTTTTCTTTCTCGTCTCTTGCAATCAGAAGATTCAGAACAACTCACAAAAATCTCAACTCATTTGCTTCTTTCCATTTGGCCTTTTTCTTTTGTACTTATCTCTTAGTCACAATGTCATAAAACCAGTAACTGCAGAAAAACACAATAAAAGGCTGACCTTCAATTTCGGACATAGAGATGAGGGTCCCACAGGTTAGAAGAAGCTGCTTCAAAGTATTGGAATGACACTTTTGAATGCATCTCACCCAAACGTCATCCAGCACATTTGTATTGAGACACCTAGCAGGTAATGCTGATTTGGTTTGAGGGGCCACCATAGAGGGTCCTGCCTCACTACTTGCTGAGATTCTATTACTGGCCTTCAAATGTCCACCTTTTTGTTTCCTTGGAGGATCTTCTTCCTCTGTTGGTGCTTTGGAACTTTGCCTTCGGCTGCTACCAGAATGAGTATGAGTTTGGTGATCTGGGGAAGGGGCAGAACCTAGCTGTAGTAGGGTCGCTGTGAACCAAGTGGAGCGTTCACTTGAGACCCGTAGTTGCTTTTCTGCTTCTGACAGTAGCTTCAATGCATACCTCAGCCTGTCCACATCCATCTCAGATACTGAAACCAACCAGATTCATTGAATTTTTAATCAATCTTCAAAAACCAAAAATACAAAATACAGAAAAACGCTAAGAAGAAAACAGAACCACCAGCTAATGCATATTCCAACTACAAGAGCCTGCTCAATAGGTTAAGGCCTATGATGACTAGTGTGGCCGAATCTGCTGAAGTTGAGACTGAAATGACTGAATCTACTTGAATACTATTCAAAATATATATTTGAAAATAAATTCAAAATATAAATCTAAAAAAGAAGGATGAGATGCCATAATCATCAATTTGGCTCTTACAAAACCACCAAAAAAATTACTATTGCACTACTTTTAATTAATGATCATCTGACTCAACATGATGAAATACATTGTTTTTTGGTAAAAATTCTCACTTGCAAACTAAAAAAGATGACAACCTAATAGGCTAATAGGCACTAATATGTTTTGTAAACACCCAAAATTTAATGGTATGAAGAAAACTACAAGAGGGGGCATAAAACCTAGGCCTAGAGGCAAATCCCTCTAATGGGAGTATACCCTCCAAAATGGGCACAAATACTTAATACTCCCTCCGTCCCTTTTTATTTAGCCAAACACTATTTTTCAAGTCAATAGTGTTAAACTTGGACCGATTATATATTTATAAACGGCAATATTGATAATATGAAAATATTCTTTGTTAAAAATACTATCATAAAAGTATAAATTTATTAAGTTTCACATAAACATATTAGTTAAAATTAGGGGTGGGCAAAAATACCGGAAAATCGATATACCGCACTTATCGTACCGAAAAATACCGGAATATTGGTATACCGTCATTTTCGGTACGATATCATATCGTACCGATTTATTTCGGTACGGTAACGGTAAATGTTTTCAAATACCGCGGTATACCGGTATAATACCGTACCGACTCCCTACCCAACAATTATTACTTTTAATTCTAGAGTATTGTAAAACTCCATTACAATTATGAAGCCCAAATTTAATACTTACATTGGTTACAAATCTCCAATGACTAATTAGTAATGTACTAATGTCCAAAAACAAGTTCATCTTGTTCCAAGAGCTTGCGAGTTGCGATGATTGAGTCGCTGAGTAGCTGATGAGTAGAGAGAGGTACACTTATGTGACATGTGTATCTACATAGGAATTCCACGCGAGTCGATGCACACAACTTTGTCCGAAAGTCTTATTCATTTTTTTAAAAAAATATAAAAAATGACTAAATGCACAATATCATACTACCTCCATCCCAAAATGATTAGTCAAATCCAAAACTTTAATGATTAATATATATTTATTGGAAATTATTTATAATATAAAAATTATATGAAAATGTTCTTTGTTAAAAGTACTTTCATAAAAGTATAAAATTTATAACCTTCATAATATTATGCTAATCAAAATCATGGTCCAAATTTTGAGATTTGGCTAAACATTTTGGGACAGATGTAGTATTAGGAATAAATGATTTTATATCCATTTGTTTGAATAATTTTATTTATTATTGTTAGAGATCACTATTGATTTAATTATATCTATATCGCTCAAGTTATTTTAGGAGAATGTGTTGTTTTTTAATACGTGGCATGTTGAACTGCTTAAATATACTAATAATAATTATTGTTCAATATTGAGTATGACATCAATAGATTATTAATTATATTTGTAAAATTTTAATAATGAAATAAATATGTCACTAGTAACACCGATTTAGCATATTTCGTTAGTCTATGATAATTTGTTGTATTGGGAGACATGCATGGTAATTTACCGATACCGTACCGTTACCGAACCGAAACTTCGGTATACCGAAATGCGGTATACCGAAACTTCGGTAAGGTAACGTTATATAAATTTTGCATACCGAAAGTTTTGGTACGGTAAAGGTATGAGAGAAAATATTCGGTATACCGTACCGAACCACCCCTAGTTAAAATAATGGATCAACATTTATCATCTTTGACTGAAAAAGTCAAAGATGGCTAAATAAAAAGGGACATAGGTAGTATAATCTTACATTCTTACATAATTCCAAGAACATAATACATGAAAATTGACAAGGCACCAAAATCGGTTTAGAAGAACATCTAAACATTTAACAGATTTTCTAGCGCCAATGGCACCGGTGTGTCATCATATCATTGATTGCAAGTAATTACCCACTTGTGCCACTAGTTTGATGAGCAAAATAGAAAGGAGTATATACGGAAGGGATTGATGAAGAAACAGGACTTACAACTCTTTCCAACAAGGGATGATGAAGTAGTTGGCTTTGCATCAATAGTAGGGAGAGTTCCCGCAATGATATCCATGATAAGGGCAGCTAATTGTGACATCAATACTATTGGATCCACACCCATATCCAATAACTCTCGGGCACGCTTGACTGTTTCTGCCGTGTCAGATGAAATTGCTAACTCCAAAAGTTCCAGTAGTTTTTCATCGGAAACCACCCCAACCTTTGTATGATAGACTTGACATATCAGTTTGAACCATTCAGCTTAAATAAATTGTAGTCAAATACAACAACATCCAAGCCTTATTTCCAAAAGGGGTTCACTAACATGCATCCACATTTGATATCGGAGTAAAAAATAAATAGGCAAAGTGAGAGGCAATCAATTTCATCAACTATTCTATTGAAATTCAATTTTGATCTACTATTGCAACAAATATAAACGGAAGGTAGATCTATCCAACTGGTCATGCAGCAGTTAGAAAATTCTTAAATAAAACATATATTAGAAATAGAATTTATACATTGTCTGTTCTTATTTCATGCTTTGGTATAAACTAAATAGAAAGAATGTAACTGACCAGGTCATTAACCAAGGAGGTAGTAATCCGCTTCCCCAACAGACTGAGTTGGTCCAACATTGTTTCTGCATCACGAAGTGACCCGTCCGCATTCAAAGCGATCAACTCAAGTGCTTCAGGTTCTGCATCCAAATTTTCACCAGTGACTATCTTCTTCAATCTGGTCACTATATCAGTATCCCTAATCTTATTGAAGATGTACTTCTGGCAGCGTGACAATATGGCACGCGGCACATTCTCAAGATCTGTTGTAACGAACATAAAAACAACATGTGGCGGCGGTTCTTCTAGAAACTTCAAAAATGCCAACCAAGTCTTTGATGGCAGTAAGTGGCATTCATCAATAACGAAAACCTTATACCCCGAAGAAGAAGAAGAATTTGATTGTTGAGCTAACGATAGAGTCTTCAAGAGATACTTGAGCTTATCAATCCCTTTCTTGTTGGTCCCATCAACTTCATTAAGATTCCTACACTTCCCCATGGAGATGAAATCCGCACATTCCCTACAACCCCCACACGGCTTGATTTCTTGTGTGGAAACACAATTCAGAGCGGCAGCAAAAATCCTTGCCGTTGAAGTCTTTCCAGTCCCGCGTGGACCTTGGAGGATATAAACTGGAGCAATCCGTCCTCTAGAAACCGAGTTCATCAAGGACTGGACAACTATGTTTTGACCTATCAATTCTTCAAAAAATGTAGGCCTATATTTCTGGCAAAAACTTCTGATATTCTCAGGAGAACCTTCTTCTTCTTCCTCTTCTTCTCTGTCAAATGCCATTAGGTCTAGCCTACTCCTCCCATCCAGTCTACTTAATGCCTCTAAATCAATTTCTCCAAAGTTTGTGGACAACTCATCATCTTCATCATCATCACCACTTGCCGTACCCATAGACGACCCTCCATTAGTTAGCAATGGGATGAGACCTTGGGAATCACCGTGTCTTCTTTTGATGTGCTTTCTTGTCCGAGTCCCACATAAAAAGGTGCTCCCTTTCTTCATCCTCAATGTGTCTGAAAGAGAGGGTGAATAGCATTTTGGTGTAGACCTTCTGGAGGACATGGACCAGCACGAAATTCCACATCCGTGCCTGCCCGGCAACCCTAACTGGCCCTCCACCTCATCATCACCATCATTGAAGGATTGGGTAGTGCCATCCCATGAGCCTACCCTACTTGGTGGATTCCTAAGTCCACCATATCTGTTGTAAGAACTGGTAGACAATGCAGGGGTACTATAAGAATAAGAAGAATCTTCTCGTTTACAACTGTTTCTCAACTTATAAGCCCATTTCTTCTTGTTCCTGAGCCTAGGAAGCAAAGGTGAAGCTGCAGTTAGCCTCCTGAAATCCTCAGCATTAGAATTAGAATAGTCCTCTGTATCTTCAGACTGATCATTAACCAAATTTGCAGAAGCCATTTGTTTTTTCTGCAATATGGCGGTGGAGAAATTGTTTTTCTTCGATTTTTTCTTGATGTTTCGTCTGATGGATGGCATAAAGTTGGTATCTTTATTACACTTCAAGATGATTGAAGCATACCTACGGTCACCTACATAAGTGTCACTCTTTGAATCATTTCCACCTTGCCTTGCATCACTGAGACTATCAGTGATGCTCTCTTCCTGTGATGAAGTGGAACAATTTCCGTTTCCCTTGCCTTTTTGTACTCTACTTCTACTCCTCTCACTCTCTGATTTTTGTGACCGCCAGTTATACAAAAACACCTTCTTCTCCTTCTCCTTCTCCTTCCCGTTGATATCTGGATTTCCGTTTCTTTCGATCGGATAAGTGGGATGTGGGGTACTTTCACTAGGACATGCGACTTCTTGGGCTCCTTTGATATTGAAAGCATCATCGGAGATATTGTGATGGTGAGAGTAATGGTGTTTAGAGGTGTAGCTCAGTATATCACCCGCTGCCGCCGTAGATCTGGCGGAGCCGAGCGGCGACCTCCATGAAGAGGTGGTTCCGGGATCTCTAAGCGCCTTGGCTGCTTTCTTGATATGGGTTAGCTCCCTCTTCAAATGCAAGTTGCTCGGATCAAAACTATTCCCTGCTCCTCCACTAGCTCCGCCGCCACTTCCGCCAAGGCTGCGGCGGCGCATTTCTGAAGACATTGGTATTAGTTTTTAAAGAGAAACAATAAAGACGCACTTCAGCTAAACTTCATTCGATCAACGAGAACTAGAGCTCAACTTTAACCCAATAAATGTAAACCCATAAACAGATCTGACAGAAAAGCTGAACTCCTCCCTCTCCAACTTTGTGAGAGGAGACAATAACTTTACCCTTTTAACAGGGAGGAAAAAGCAGGGGGCGGACGCCGGAGTTGGTGACGGTGCCGGCAAATCAAGAATGTACAGCTAATGGAGTATAGCAGTGACTAGGGTTGCTTTAAGAGAGTGAAGAAAGAATGGCATGAATGGTGTTTCAAACTTCCAGCAATGGCAGTAGAGCATTAGACAATGAATGAATAATTAAGGCACTAATTTTGAGGAAAAAAGCAATTATTTCCCTCCAAAGCACGCATGGAGAGGGATGTGACTTCATTTTTCGAAGATTCTTTGAAATATTATTATTAGTGGACGTTCTGTCTGGGATTTTTTCTAAATTTTGCTTGTGGTCCTTCCATTACAAACTCCGTAATTTTAGTAATTTTGAAAGTAAAATAAAAATACAGTATGTTTTTGTACACCAGTTTATACATTAATGTGCACCTATAATAAAAAGACTTATTTGTGTGCATCCTGACAAAACGATTGTCTGCGGGAAAAATTAATGCCTATTTATGTAGTGTGTGCATATTAATTGACAAATACTCCGTAGTTCTTTTTTAATTGTACATATAATATATTAGTACTCGGCAATTAATTAAGAGTTCTCTTGTAATTTTATAATAAAAAAAGTCTTGCAATTCTGTGGGTGTACACTGCACTATTTTGGAGTTGTGAACCTTCAATAGTCTAGTGTCATGCAATATAGAAGTCATTATCCTTGTTTATACACACAACACACTAACATACATCCATATGATGTTGAAAATTTTGGCAACAAAGGACATTAACACACTAGTAGGTCAGTAGGGGTGACAATATAACATGGCCGGTTTATTGCACCAAACCATATGTGATATGGAAATTCAGCGCATTAGCTCCATGTGATTTAAAAAATGTATCAGAGTCCCTCGTGTTTTAATTAACTATGCGCAAAATCTCTTCTATGAACAAATTTAATTATCAAATAAAAGAAAAATGATTAACATTTTTGTATGATTTAGAGATTTTGACATATTTACTTGCATATTCAATCAGAATATTAGGAAAAGTGATTTCAAAATCATTAAATATATTCATAAAAGGGGTTCTGTGCATGATTACTTAAAACACAAGGGGTATGATGCATTTTTTAAATCACAGAGGGCTAATGCGCTGAATTTTTATATCACGAGGGGGTTTGGTGCATTAAACCCTCAGATTAATCGGTGTTCATGACTTTATTTCGCTGCAGGTTATCCTTAAGTCTCGGATTTGTCTCACAATTAGGTGTTGGGGGTTATAAAATACGAATTTTTTATTTTTATTTTTAATTTAACCTGACAATGTTTTTTTGCAAATTTTATGATGTCCAAATCCGCTTCTCACCTAATTAAATCTACTACAATTATACTATTATTGTAGATCAAGAGCTCACTTGTTCCAATCTTCCCCCAAGATATATTACTCCCTCTTAATTTCCTTTTTGTATGTTATACTAAGTTTTGCACATATCATATTTAATAACATTTATATAATTCTAATTCATTTTTAGTCTATGGATTCCATATCAATCATACAACAACATCTTTCTGAATATACCACACAACTTCCTTATACCTCACTTTGATGTAGAAATACTATGAAGTGACGCGGGAGAACCATGTGCATTCAAAAAATGCTTACGCTTAAACTTTAACACACCTTAGTTGAATCGCTAAAATTAGCTTCAATGCATGTTTGTGTGTCGAGCAGTGAGGTTGTAAATAAATACTAGAAAAGTAAAGCGTAAATAATTAATGGTGTAATAATTATAAATAGATGACATCGTGATTTATACCGATTCGGTTATACCTAGTGGTATGCACAAACTAGTTCAAGCCCGAAAACCGGAATCAAACCAAAGCAGAATGACATCCGGTCTGGTTTTCAGTTTTGAAAAATCACAATTCTACTTTCCGGTATGGGTTCGATTTAAAACCACTTTTTTCGGTTTGAACATGATTGAACCAGCTTTGCTATATTTTTAAGTATATTCATTAATAATAATATAAATAATACGGAGTAAAAATAATCTAAATAATAATGAATAAATTATATATTGTTCTAATGTTATATTCATCCATTTATTCTTAGAGTGAATCCTCCAAATAGGATCACATCATGGGCTAAATTCAAAAATAGGGCGTAAATAGAAATAATTATGTGTATTTGAAAAAAATACCCCTGCAAGCCTACTGCATGTCGCCTGCTATCGGTCACCGGTTGTTGGGGTTTTCCACTATGTTGCCGCCGCTAGAATTCGCCGCCGCCACCAGACTCTCCGTCCTCACCAACGAATTGGCCTTGGGTATGCAAGGAAACTAGATGGCAATTAATTATATCAGAGGTAGAAATGTAATGTTTAGTCCTATTTAAGAATATAAAACATTGTGTCCTATTTGTGCAATTATGTTTAGGTCTACTCCTATTTAGGATAATTTCTCGTATTCTTATTGTCTTGATAATAAATAATAATTGCGTTGAGGTTAATTCTTTCAACCCGAAGGTCCAAAACAATACCTTCGATGGGTGGTCGATTTAAATGTTCGGGAATGTATGATGATGATGATGCAACATGTATTGATTCATATTAATGAAGAACTCTTACAATGCACTCAATCACGGCTACAGATCTATGTATTTCGCTCCAATAATCGTTACAGTAATTGTTTACATAAGAGGAGTATTAAATGCTTTGTGATTGGAAGCTAACCCTTATTCCAAGTCATGGGGAGCTATATATAGTAAGTTGGTGGTAATTGAGCTCGATGATGTGTTGCTTCCGTATTGGCCGAGTCGTCATGCCACTCATACCCAACCACATTTGTGTTTTAGTTGCTCTTCTAGCCAATTCTGAGTTTCAGGTCAATTACCTTGGCTACGATCCATTCCTTAGCCACATCTGCACAAGTGTAAGGACTGCATGTCCTTCATCCAGATTGAGCGTTCGCTCAGGGGGCTGGATGCGTGCAGATACCGTCAGGCTTGCCCTTATATGGATACCGCTCGACCCTATCGGGGGATGCTCTCCCCACTCTCGACCCTTTGTGTGGGCATCGGGTGGTTACTCAAATTTGGTCCTTGGGAAGCAAGGCAAGGGATGACTTAGTGGCCGGTGTTGGGCCAGCCATCGTTCGGCTGGCCCATTCCCCATCAAATAGTAATAATAGTAACATCATTAATGATATATACTCCTAACACAATTGTGCCTATTTGTAACAAAAATTAATAACATCAAAATCATTTTATTTGGTCCAGTTCTAATTTTAAACCGCTCAAATCAGTTCGGTTCCAAATAAGAGACGCAATATTTCCAGTTTCTATTCTTTTAGTAATTTGGTTCGATTTTAAACCGGTGCACACCCCTAACTACCACTACTCTAGTACATGAAGGCAACCCTTTAGAATTTTTAAATTCACTTGTCGTTCACCCTCCTTATTCAAGCAAAAGCACTGTAAGAAACTTTGACAAATAAACTATTGTCGATGGGTAAGAATTACTGACATTCATGTAATTTCCATTGTTATCTTTATGTTTTAATTAGTTTTGTTGATTGTTACTTTGGAAATTACACACTTTTGGTGTAATAGTTTGGTTTGTAAAAATAGTTGTAATTTGTTTAGATTAGGTTTATTCTGAGCTCAAACAGATCCATGATCACTCAAGGGACCGTTATGAACCCCAAAAATGGAAGGAAGGTGCAAATTCACAAGACAAAATAGGAGATCCTGATTTTTTGGTCTATACTCGGTCGGGTATGACCTATACCCGATCGGGTATCTTGTTGAAATTTCAAATCAGATCGGATCCGGGACAAGGCAACATGCAGGAAGATACTTGACCACGTTCGAGTGTCATACCCGATCGGCTGACCGACATACCCGATCGGGTATGGCCCACTTTTCCAGCTTCCGGGAAGCCACTGAAGGTACCCGTTCGGGTGCCCTTGATGCCCGATCGGGTACACATCCCTGCATGCTCCAAAAAGCCTATAAATACCCCCTTTCCTTCCCAATAAAAACACCAATTCCTATACACTTCTAAGCTCAGTTTAGTTAAGTAGTTTCTTTATATTTTTAGCATGTTCAGTCTTCAAATGAGGAGCTAAACTCTTCCATCTTGGGTTTGCTACTTTGAAGCTTAATGAATTGTAAGTTGTGAGTTATTTTCTTTAATCTTCTTCCTTGAATATTAATTATTAGTTTTTTCCTTAATACTATCTTTATATTAATGTTGGGGAGTGTTGCTAAGATGACAATTAGTTAACATCTTGACATTAATTATAGTAGTATTTTCTTCCTCTATATTAATGTTGGGGAATGTTGCTAAGATGACAATTAGCTAACATCTTGACATTAATTATAGTAGGATTCGTCTTCTTTAATAATATTGTTCCTTGGATATTAATTAATTCCCATCCATATTTCATATTAATATTTTGAACATTACTTAAAGGATCAACTAGTTTTGTTTCATATATTAATTATTACCAGAATCAATTGATTAATACGCTTGTTATTAATTCGGTTCGTTCAACGGTAGTAAACTTGGATTATTAATGCATGCGTCTCATGGTTAATAATCTAAGGGGAATTAATTATATTGATTAAACCAATAAACCGCTTGTGTTGAGGTTATCAATCTCAATCGTTTTCATCTTAAGTTTATTGCTACTATCGGGTTAATATACGACGAGTGTTCTATATTGACTCAGTAGTAAGTTTTATTAATGAACGCGCCTCGTTATTAATAACTACCCTCGATGAACTGGATATACTCCTCGATTGAGTATTCGAGAGGAAGATAGTTAAAGATATAACCGGGATCGACGAACATTTCATTAAGTGGATAAAAGCAAAACCAAGCATTCATCTCTAATTAATTAAACCACATAAGTCGTTCAACTTAGTGTTTAAATATACTTCAAGTTCAACAACAATAAAATCCCCCCATTTGTTACTAATATTTAATTAAAAAGAAAAGTATTCCTTTCCCTGTGGATACGAACCTTACTTCATTATACTACATATAATTGTTGTATTGAATATTTATTTTGAGTGCACACCACGACAAAGTGCACGTCAATTACATAAAGGCTGTTAAATCACAGATCAACAACTGAATAACTTATAAACAATAATATGTAGAATTGATGTAGAAGAAGAAGAATTAATCAACATTCAATACCGTATATTCGTAATGATATAACAATGAATACATGATATATGTATGAATGGTTGAGAGAGAAAAACAAAAGTGGGAGCTCTAGAATGATACATGCGGAATAATACTATGAACTCCTTTTTGACTTGTTTGCACCTCTCCCTTTATTTATAGTAGAGAGAATCGAACATCCTAACAAAATTAGGAAACTCACACGCATGAATTAATTAATTCACTAGCCCGTGTTTCTCTCAACTAAAAAGCCCACATATACTAGTCTAAGTAATAATGATAATTACAATTAATTTGAATACAATAAATAATTTTCTAACAATCCCCCCTTTGTATTCAATTGGCGACGTAGAGCAGATTATCTTTGAGACTTGTATATGGACTTTCTGTAGCCAAGTGTGATTTCATATTCTCTCAAAATTTTCCTTAATTCGAGTTGTAGCTTGACTGCAGTAGCAAAATAATGAGGCAGATCTGAACTGGGTCTCCAGATTGATCAGAATTTAGAAACTTCACTGTATATTCTCCAATAAAATCTTCAATGATGCGGAGCATTCCATCACAATAATTATGAATTTCGTCCATCAAAAGGATACGCTTCACGCCAATGAAGTCTTTGTAGATCATTCCAGGTTCACAATTCGCGACGATTTCGCCTTCTTCAAATTCTTCAATCAGGGAGGCAGTATTTCTTGGAGATGAAAGATTAACCTTGAACATATTGTTCTCAATATCCATCTAAAAATCTTGAATGGTGTAGTACTTGACTTGTCTCATCATGTATCTCTTGATGGCATTGAGACCGTATTCTCGTTTTTTTCTTGGAAAGTCTTTGATCCTCAGGTTTCTGTATTCGTAGAGTAGCTGAATTAAGTCTCTTGAAACAACATAAGGAAAACCATCTTCATTAACCCTTTGAATCACTCCGTTCTGCCTTTCAAACTCAATGATCAGATATTTTGTCAAATCACATGAATGCATTTCAACTGATATGATCCTATTGATCAAATGTTCCGCATGTTTCTTTAGATCTCTATGTAGTTGACAAGGATTGTCTTGATTATCAAACATGTGTTCAAGCATGAACATATATCCAATAGTAGCAGTTCCTTATAGATGAGCAATTCCTCGGAGTCCTAATTCGTCGATCTTCTTGATGTCATGTTCATCCCTCCAGAACCTCAGACGTAGATCCTCTTGATAAGGTATCATGATCTTCACATTTTCCCAAGAGGTCCTTACTTTATCTTCAATATTTGATTCCTTCGGTCGTCTTCGGATAAGCTTCTTTAATTTGTGAAAGACGGGGAGTGGATAGTTTTATATGAATTGAAGTCTAGTTCTGAGTGAAACATGCAGTGTTGATAGTTTTAGCCCAGAGAAAATGTGGAAGTTTGGAGTGAATAAGCATGGATCTAGCAGCCTCAACAAGAGTTTTATTCTTTCGTTCAACTACACCATTCTACTGTGGGGTCTCTGCTACAGAGAATTGTTGTATGATCCCGTGTAACTCGTAGAATTCACTAAGTTTCTGATTCTTGAACTCAGTGTCATTGTTAGAACGAGTGAATAGAATGGTTGTCTGGAGTAGGTTCTGTGTGGTTCGTATGAAGATGATGACGGTACATGCAGCCTTGCCTTTAATGCGTAAGAAGCGGATCCACATATATCGTGAGTAATTATCTACTATCACCAGAATGTATTTCTTCCAATTGATGCTTTGTTTAAACATGGGCCCACAAAGATCCATGTGAAGAAGTTTGATGAGCTAGAATTTGTGTTTCATTTTTATGATATTTTATTACAATTCTATGCTTATTATTTGCCTAATTGAGAGGTCTGAGCTATATTTTTGCTAAAAAATGTTTTTTTACTGATGAGAACGTTAATTGAAGGATTTGAGGGCTGTCGGACTGATTCATGGAAATTATTCCTTTTTCAAGGGGTGATGGAAAATTGAAAGAGAGTGAGCCAATAATGTTAAAAATAGATGGACTCATGAGCAGCAAAACTAAAACAAGGCAAAGAGGATTACTCCTCTAAGTGACGAGACACACATTTTGGAGGAAAAAAACCAGTCTAGTTGCGCACTAGAAAAAAGGGGCCACGGCCAAATTGAATTGAAGGCGACCAGCGAGTCTGGCCTTTATGGCCGCACCGGCAACCCAAAATCACGAGAAAAAGGAAAAAGAGCCCAAGAACAAAGAAAATGCTAGCGGGTCTAGTAGAGCGGCAAAAAACGTTGGAATCGGCTGTAATCCCGAGCGATAAAAATGCGAAAAGGGTTTTTAGAAGAGGGAAGCCGGACTGGAAAGGTAATTAAGTTGTTTAAGTGGATTAATAGAGTACATGCTAGGCATGGACCCGGTTCGGGTCGGACCAGGCCTCGGTCCGGTTCCGACCGGGTTTTTTTTTGGAGAAGTGTGGCCCGGAACCGGCCTGGGTACCTACCGGGTTCGGTTTGGGCCGGGCTACCCGGCCGGGTGGTGGGTCAGGTATAGACCGGTCCGAGCCGGTTCGAATCGTTTTTTTTTCTAATTCCTTCCTTCCCCCACCCCCACACCCCAAACCCCTCCAAAACACCCAACCCAACCCATTTACCTTTTGAAGAATTTGAAAAACCAAAAAAAAATTTGGCCTGTCCCGGAACCGAACCGGCCGGGCCGGTTCACCATTATGGAGGCCCGCGAACTACCCCTCTACAGTGCCGGGCTGGTTGGCCTGAACCGGCCAATGACCCGGGTATCGGGTCGGGTCGTAACAGTACCGGGTCGGGCCGGTTATGGGTCGGTTAACCCGACCCGAGTCCATCCCTAGTACATGCCATGCATATTAGTTCGAGCTTTATAGACACAAGAATAGATAATTCAACTTAATCTGATGAGCTCAAGAATTTGAACAGTATTGAAGAAGATGAATCAATGAATCATTATAGAGAGTCTGCAAAGAAGCTTAACGAAAGAAAATAAGAGCGGATACCTAGTTTACATTTGACCAGAAGTATATATACCTGATACATACAACTGAGCAAAAGTGTAAAATAATAACCAGTTTCCTAGAAGTTTTTTCTCTCTCCAGGGCTTTCCGCCGCTACAGTATATCTTTCGTTATCGGCAGAAGCCGAGGAGCAGTGTTGTCGTTTTTCGAGTAGCAACGCCAGGTGTAGGAGTTTTGCATACGGCTGGAAGATTGGTACGGGGTGTTGTGAGTTTTTGTTTGTGTCCTCTACCTTAGGCGGACCATCGATAGAGAGGGGGCGGCGTTTTAGTGCTGGAAACGACGAAAATCGATGGAATCCATCGTAGATCACTAGATCAGTATAAACAAATGGCTATTGGAGAGGAAGCGGGTGAATTGGGTCTGGACGAGGAGGAATTCAATGAGGTTGCGGCGGAGGAGTCTCGGCCAACTTTTCCGGTGGTTGGCGCTTTGCTAACGGATAGAAAGATCAAGTTCCAAATCTTCAAGGATCGTATGGCTTCGCTATGGAGACCGGGTAAAGGAGTTTCCATCAAAGAAATTGGCGAGAAAAGGTATCTCTTTATTTTTTACCATAGAGTGGATATGAATCATGTCTTAGATGGTGGTCTGTGGCTGTTTGAAAGAAATTTGTTGTTATTAAAAGAAGTTAAACCGAAGGATAGTCCGCTCAAAATTGATCTTAAGGAGGCAGAATTCTGGGTCCAAGTCCATAATGTTCCTTATAGCTTGATGAACCTAGCTACTGTTAGAAGAATTGGTAATTTTATTGCAGTTTTGTCAAATATGATGACAATCAATTTGATGAAAAGTGGGAAGCTTATTTGCGTGTTAGGATTTGTATGGATGTGAGTAAATCTATGAAGAAAGGAGCAACCCGCCAACCCTTAAGAAAACAGGAAGTGGGCATTCGGTGGATTTCATTTGTGGAATTATCAGACATGCCGATAAGTTTTGTCCTCTGAGTTACGAGGATAATCTGGTTTTGGAGAAAAAAAAACATGGAGTTAGTCTAAAAGCTATTGGGGTGGTGAAGACTAGCCTACAAGAGGAAACAAGTGGCTTGTGGAGGGATCCTCCAGTGCAACTCAGAGTCATTCATCTAAAGAGAATTCCAAAACGGGAGGCGGATCAGGACGACAAGGTTGGAAGGAATCTACAGTTGGAACATGGGATAGCACGACTAAGGATGGGGATTTAGAAAGCAATGAGGAAGTGTCAGGCGAGAAAAAGAGAAGAAGGATCTGGGAAGCACAGGACCAAAGTGGACCAGGCAGGGATAATATGGTTGTTGACAAGCCAAAAAATGGGGCGGAGGCGGGCTCAGAAGTCTAAGACCGCTAAAGGGAAAATCTCAGGTAGCAGGATCGGGATGGTGGATGGCTTTTTATTACCGGAAGACGGAGAAAAACTTTTATTTTCTTGTTGTTACGCTTGTTTTTTGTGATGTTGAATTTTTTTATTTATTTTCAGCTTGTTTTTTGTTGCATTGTAAGACTATGAGCTTGGCTTGGGTGACAGGAAGTTTGTGGTGATCGTCTTTGGCTCAGTTGCGCCCATTAATGGATAAGCGAGTTATATTGCTTCTGATGATGTGATTAACTCTGAGTCTTATTCGATGGTCGACAATTGCGAGCAGTCTTTTTGTCTTTTTAGCCACCTTTCATCAACAACAAAAAAACACAGATATACAACTAAACAACTAAGGCCCAATTAATAATAAACAGACCCCAGTAACTAAAAATGTACACAATCCAATAATAGTAGTCTTGATACATACATAATGACAGAAAGAGAGTGGGGTCCCACCTCAAGTATTTGAATGAAGTTGAATCTGAGATCTCTCATTTGTTACATCATCTTCCTACCCATATGAGCTATCACTACAAAAAATAACAGAAGTAGCACAAAATTGTCACAGATTGTTCGAGTTTCAAACGGATCATAATATATTTTTGCACGACTCTGTGTCAAATAATTCGTGATAAGACGGTGTTGACACGGAATTTAGCACTGATTTCACGTGTCCGTGCCAAATCCGTACTAAATCCTCTATATCATTTGGTGAATTTGTGTCATCATATCACTAGTGGAAAAAACACTCTTTATGTCGATTAAAATCGACATTTAATGTCGGTTCTACACCCGACATAGATCCAGCCGACACTGAAAGTGCGGCACTTATTATTTGGGGTTCAAGAACCGTTACAAAATGTCTTCTATGTCGGTTTCTTCCTGAACAGTTATTAAATGCACTGCACATTTAATATGTGGCAAAAATTTATAGCCGTTGTTGAAAACATTATTCCAAAGAACGTACTCTTTATATATTGCTTTGTTAAATAATCAAAATGGTTTATTATTTTTTATCAGTGCACTTTGCATTCATATATTTTAATGCAACAATCCAATATCGACGACAACATTTGAGAGAATCACATTAACTACATGTTAGTATGTTACAAATGAGTTCGACTTACAAACAGTACAATATTTCCACATCCAACATATTATACCAACAATACTCATTCAGAATTCTATATAATTCGAAAACGTGCATACAAATAACATCCTATAAAGTGCTATAGAGGATGCCCGGTGCTTTAAAGGATGCCCAATGCTCTCACAACATCATCATGTAGATAGAATACCTACAAGTTGAATAAAAAATGAAGCACAATAAAATTGATAATATAAAGTAATGCATGTAGATAAAGTAGAAGCATAAGTAAAAATAGAAACATATAGTTTAAACTTATCACCGGAATGTATGAACAAACGCTTATGTAGATACTAGACTACTAGTAACTTTATGTCCAATACAATAGTATCTGCACTCAAAACATATCCATTCCCTTTACATTTGAGAGTCCAAATTGATGTTTAAAACCAGGGCCGGCTCAGACATACAAAAGGCTCTGTGCAAAATTGAATATGAGGCCCTAAAGTATAAAAGACTATATTAATACTCTCACCGTTTTTAAATAATAGTCTTCTTAGGTCTTTTGTGGGTTTTATGAAGAAAATAGTAGGAGTAGTACAGAGATTTAAGGTAAATGAAAACGTAGAAAAGAAAATATATTAAGAAACGTAAATAATGACAAAGTATGAAAAAGAAAGTACTCCCTCCGTCCCCTTTTAAATGTCCCATTTTACCATATTGGGATGTCCCTATTTAATTGTCACATACCTTATTTGGTAAAGTTTGTGTAACTCAAAATCATTCTTACTTTATTCTTACTTTATTCTTACTTTATCTATTAATATCAACCACACAAACCTACTTTTCTTAAAACTCGTGACACCCTCTTCCGGAACATTTAAAAGGGGACGGAGGAAGTAGTTACAAGCTCGTTCCATTCTGTACGAGGGCTTTTGTGCTAATTAATATAACTAGGCCTTGTGAAATAGATAAATTACACAATTGTAATTAACAATTGTATTTTAATTACATATAAATATTACTATTTAATGCTTGTTTTTAAAAAAATACGAGATAGGAATTTTTAATCAAATAAATAAAGATTTATTATATTATGTAGACTATATTTAAAATTTTGGGCCTTCTGAAATCGAGAGGCCTTGTGCGATAGCACTTCTTGCACGCCCTCATCTACGGCCCTATTTAAAACAATTAATATTTTATATCATACAAGTCATAAGCAACGACCATCGAATAAAACAACACCTCAGTTCATGTTCAAATGGTCTGTAATAAATTTTTTAACAGGGCAAATAAAATGTGTTCAATTGGTTATATCCAAACTAATGCCTCTTCATAAATTGGTTACGTATTGTATCCAAATCAATATATAGTTAGCAATGAGTCATGAATAATTTACTGTGTATAAATAACAAAGCTGTAAATTAAACGATAATTATAACTACATATTACATCTACAACAACACCTTTTTACGGTATGTATAATAACACCTTAATTACAACAACAATGCTTTATGTACCCACTCTTATACCCACCTTATACCCACCATGTTTGCGAAGCTTTTTTTTGTCCGTGAACCCGGTTCACAGACAAAAAAAGCTTTCACAAACATGGATGGGTACAAAAATGGGTATAAGAGTGGGTACAAACATCATTTTTGTAATTACAAAACATAATAGCAAATTTTATACGAATATAAAATGAAATGACTATTCACGTACTAGCAAAAACAGTTTTTTTTACCCCGGAAGGTAAACCACCAAAATCAGTGGGGTAAATGCCGCGGGTCATTTACCAAATTTTATTAATGGTACTTTTGGAGAATGTGATCACTTTCTTGTTGATGTTAATGTGATCACTTTTGGAGAATGTGTACATAGGCACTAAATGATGCATGTATGATTATTTGTTTATACAAAAATGATGAATTTTTTGAGAATGTGTTTCCTTTGAAAATTGAACACAAGATCGTACCGTTGCGCCATATAGTGATTGTGATCCATTATAAGGAAATAAAACCTTTAATGATGAACCCTCTAGTGATAATGATCCATTAAAAGAAAATTATTCTTTTAATGATGAACCTTCTCCTTTGAGAAGAAGTAAGAGGCCAAGGGTAGATAAATCCTTTGGAAATGTTTTTTATTCATATCTTATTAATCTTATTAATGATGAATTTTTTACTTATTCACAAACTATTTTTTTTATATAAAAAAATCCATTTTGTTTGGGGGGTTATACAAACTGGAATTGACTCTAGTTACAAACTACTTTCATCAAGTAGATTTTAAAATTGTGTTTTTTTGGTTAGTTAGAGGAAGAAATGAAATTTATATGGTGCAACCGGAGGATCATGTGGTTAGTGGTCAGGAACACAAAGTGTGTATACACTAAATGTAATAATGGTGTGTGCATTATTATTTTCTTGTATGTGGATGATATGTTAAATTTTAGTAGCAACCTTGAGCTAATAAATGAGAATCCTTTTTGAAACACGTGGGGAAAACAAAAGTGGTTTTGGGTATGAAAGTCATAAGGAAGGATGATGGTACTATACTATCTCAAGAGCATTATGCTGAAAAACTTATAAAGAGATTTGGTCGTTTCGATGTTACCCTGGTGAACACCCCTTATGACTCTCATATACAATTAAAAAATAAAATCATTCTGAGGCTCAATATGAGTTTTCCCAAATTATTGGATTTTTTTTACACTTGATGAATTATATGAGGCCCGACATAGCTTATGTTGTCAAAAGATTGAGTCAATATACTAATAACCTAAGTGGGGATCATTGGACTAAGTTGAGGCGGTTATTGAGACCTTTGAGATGTACCATTAATTATGGTATTTTTTTTATTGAGATTATCCGTTGTAATCTATTGATACAACGATCATAAGTTTTATTGAAAAATATCCATTGTTCTAGAGCGGTACAATGATGTTATATGAGAATTATCCATTGTACTATAATGATACAATGATGTTATATATTTTATTGAGAATTATCCGATGTACTAGAGGGTCACATCGATGTTGTATTTTATTGAGAGTTACCCATTGTATTTCCGGGATACAACGACGATATCTGAGTATGCTCACATCAGATAAATTAAAATAGTGGATATCCATTCACCATTAAAAGTGGTGCAATGATGTTTGAGAATGGAATTATTTCCATTAATTTTGTGAAGTCAGAAGGAATTAGCTAATCCTTTGACAGAATCCCTAGGACGAAAAATGATAACCGAAACATCGAAGGAAATGAGACTAGTGTCACTTTGAAACAAATGGGGATGGGAAGCCAACTTGTGTGATTGGAGATCCCATGAAGCAAGTTCATATGGGTAATAACTGTTGGGTGTGTTTCGGAAAAATGAAGAACTATTAATTAATACAAATAATTAATTAATTATTAAAATAGCTAAAGAAAAAATAGAAATAGATGGAGCAGATTTTTAGCCAGAGCTCGTGCTACGCACGATGTCCTTAAAACGTATTCATCGCCTCCCACGGTGCTAAGAGCGTTGCAACGACCGTTTCCCAAAATACGGTGGCTAACGAACTAACGTTTGAGCACACAAACGAAAGTTCCGGCGAACTGGAACACAGTAGAACACTTAGGAATTTTTCAGAGTAGCTGGGAGTGTTTTAGAGCTCAAAAATACGTGAGAAATGTATTGTGAGTTGTGTTGTTGCAAACCACCTGCCAGCTATTTATAGGAGGATTTGTTGTGTGTTAAATGGGGTGTTAATGGATCTGAACGGTTGACATCAATGACCAGTCCGTTGGGCATTGAATCGTCCATAAATTGTCCATTTAACGCAGCAATAAAAGAGAAGAACGTCGTTGGGCATTTATTGCTGTAACAGACCAGAAGACCTTATAACGAGGTGTTCTGGTTTGAAGCCAACAGAAGACCCCAAGGCCTTCTGTCCGGAAGGCAAAAGAAAGCGGAGCAGTTCTGGAAAAAATAAAACGTTACGGGAAGAACCAAAAATTAGACCGTATCTTTAAATGATAGATTTTTCGGACGACATTCGTGTCCGCAGATCGCCCGCGCACACCAGTCGCGGTTTTTCTTCTCCATTTCGGGATTTGATCGGCACCCCTCCCTGCGCGTAAGAGAGAGCCTTTACCTTTAGGAATCTTAACTCTTTAAAAGAGGCTTCCCTTTATAAGGGGGTCAAAATCCCTTGAGTTTTCCGGTATGGGATAAAACACACTAGAAACTCATCATTTCCCCAATTTTTTCATTTCAACGAGTGAACTTCGAGAATCAATTTCTCATTCACCCGTTATCCGTTTTGAGCGTACCGTATATCGAATTGTAGCTCTTAACAAGGACAATCCGAAACCACTTTGACCCGACCCAAATCAGAAGTGGAACCCACTCAAATAATTGCCCCAAAATGACCATTTAATGCAATTTTAACACATTTTCCAACAATCCCCCACATGAATGAAAATTGATTTTCGAGACTTAAAAAGACACGAAGATAGGAGGACAGGTTGTGTTCACCGGATGATCCTTCCATACGGAGAGGTAGGTTTTAACCTTTGAACCTTCCGCTGTAAAGACCCGTTTATTTACTGGTTGTCTAGTAGACTCGATGTCCTTGAACTATACTGCCGTCGTGTAAACATTGACGTATCTTTACACAAGAACCTTCCAACGTTGTTCCGTTCTCATGGGTGTGCCCGTTTTGGCCATGGGTCACCGTCCTGGTTCTGTAAGAGTTTCTAAAGAACTGAGCCTTTACAGTTCTCCTTTGAAGTGGCCCTCTTCTCTCTCACATAGGTGATTCTTTCACGAGTATCCTGCATACTCTTCCAATGTTATCGAGTAGATCAACATTTTAGAATCATTAAAGCAAACGTTTTTGCTAACCTCGTGCGGGAGTCACTGTTTTAACGAGGAGTGGGTAGGAGTCCGGGACCCCCACAGTGATCATCCTTCGCTCTATAATTTAGTTGTCCCTTTTGAACCTAGGACCAACTAGGTTGGGTATCCACTATAGAACTTTTCAATTTACGGGCTTTAGTCTCATTCCTCGTGACAACTTCTCCAACAATTCTCTATCCAATGTCTTGGTTAACGGATCCGCTATGTTATCCTTTGACTTCACGTAGTCAACAGTGATAACACCCGTTGTGAGGAGTTGTTTAATGGTGTTATGTCTACGACGAACGTGTCTAGACTTACCATTGTACATATTGCTCCGTACCCTTCCAATTGCCGCTTGACAATCGCAATGTATGCATATCGGAGGGACAGGCTTTTCCCAACTTGGAATATCCTCGAGAAAATGGCGTAGCCATTTAGCCTCTTCAGTGCACTTATCCAAGGCTATTAGCTAAGACTTCATCGTGGATCTAGCTATTAACATTTGTTTCGAGGATTTCCATGACACGGCTGCACCTCCCAAAGTCAAAACATATCCACTTTTGGACTTAGAGTCCTTTATGTGGGATATCCAACTAGCGTCGTTATACCCAAGTACAGATGGATATCTTCCATAGTGCAATCCAAGGTTTTGGGTTTTACGTAAATACCTCAAAACCCTTACTATTGCCTTCCAGTGTTCATCACCGGGGTTGCTAGTATATCTACTCAACTTGCTAACCACAAAGGCAATATCAGGCCTGGTACAACTCATTAGATACATCAAGCTTCCAATAATCCTAGTGTATTCTACTTGAGAAATACACTCTCCACGATTTTTGGTAAGTTGTACGTTTTTATCTAATGGAGTCCTTGCCTCTTGATAATCATCCTTATTAAATTTCGTAAGGATTTTATCAACGTAATGGGATTGGCTTAGCGTAAGACCGTCTGGTCCCCTAATTATTTTAATCCCAAGGATTAAATCGGCCAGCCCCATATCCTTCATGTCAAATTTAGAGTTTAACATGCTTTTGGTAGAATTAATCATTAGATTATTGCTACCCACGATGAGTATATCATCCACGTATAAACATAAAATGACATAGCCGTCTATCTTGCTCTTCACATAGACGCATTTGTCACTTTCATTTATTTTAAACCCATTAATTAACATTGCATGATCGAACTTTTCGTGCCACTGTTTAGGGGCTTGTTTCAATCCATACAATGATTTAATTAATTTACACACTTTCCTTTCTTGACCCGGAACACGAAAGCCTTTGGGTTGTTCCATATAGATTTCTTCGTCTATATCACCATTTAGAAAAGCGGTTTTTACGTCCATTTGATGAACTTCCAATTTCCGCAATGCGGCAATTGATAGTATCATCCTAATGGAATTTATTCTCGTCACAGGAGAATACGTGTCAAAGTAATCATGACCCTCACGTTGCTTGTATCCTTTGATTACAAGTATGGCCTTGTACTTATCGATGGAACCGTCAGGTTTCATTTTCCGTTTAAAAATCCACTTGGATCCCAAAGGTTTATTTCCTGGAGGAAGATCAACCAATTCCCATGTGTGATTTTTAAGGATAGAATCCACCTCACTTTTGATGGCTTCTTTCCACATAGGACCTTCGGTAGACGTCACGGCTTCCGTATAAGTCCGTGGTTCATTTTCTACCAAACATGTTAGAAAATCCGGTTCATTTTCTACCATACATGATAGAATATCTGAGTCAACTTCTACCAGGTAGGTGAGAAAATCCGGTCCGAAGGATTTTTCAATTCTAGCACGTTTGCTACATCTGGGTTCGGGTTCTTCTTCGGAGCCCTCGCTAGTATTTTCCATAGCTATGTCAAATGTTCGTTTTGACGTGCTTGGTCCTTCGTTGGACTTGCATGGAAATACGTCTTCAAAGAATGAAGCATTCCTTGATTCAATTATTGTGTTTTTATTTACATCCGGATTATTCGAATCGTACACTAAAAACCGATAGGCACTACTATTTTGTGCATATCCAATAAAAATACAATCCACCGTTTTAGGACCTATTTTTATTTTCTTAGGTGTTGGTACAAACACCTTTGCCAGACACCCCACACTTTTAAATATTGATAGGAAGGCCGTCTGCCTTTCCATAACTCGTACGGAGTTTTATCATATTTTTTCCGGGAAACCTTATTTAAAAGGTAATTGCTTGACAAGACTGCTTCGCCCCACATATTTTGTGGCAGGCCCGAACTTACTAGCATCGCACTCATCATATCTTTCAACGTGCGATTCTTTTGTTCGGCAACACCGTTTGATTGAGGTGAATAGGGTGCAGTACGTTCATGTACTATACCCACGCTCGCGCAAAAGTCACCAATTGATGCTTCATACTCACCACCTCGATCACTTCTAACCATTTTAATCCGTCGATTAAGTTGGTTTTCCACTTCATTCTTATAAAGAATGAACTTATCGATTGCTTCGTGTTTATTTTTTAATAAATAAACATAGCTATAGTGAGTGCTATCATCGATAAAAGTAATAACATATTTATTACCGCCACATGTTTTTATTGATTTAAAATCACAAATATCACTATGAATTAATTCAAGTGGTTCCGTTTTTCTTTCAACCGATTTGAAAGACGTTTTCGTTAGTTTTGACTCTACACAAACTTCACATTTGTGTTTCACATCAATTGTGAATTTAGGAATGTGTTCCATGTTAATTAATCTACATATAGCATTAAAATTAACATGTCCTAGTCTGCCATGCCACACATTGGAACACTCAAGCAAGTAAGCAGAAGGGATTTTATTATTATTATTATTAATAGTCGTTACATTGAGCTTAAACAGCTCATCACATGCATACCCCTTGCCCACATACATTCCCGACTTAGACAAACCTAGTTTGTCTGACTCAAAGACCATGCGGAATCCATGCTTGTTCAACAACGAGCCGAAGATCAGGTTTTTGCGTATCTCCGGAACGAACAACACTTGGTTGAAAGTCACCTCCTTGCCCGAAGTCGTCTTCAAGACCACTTTGCCCACGCCTTCAACCGCGGAATGGGCTGAGTTTTCCATCCACACTTGTTCACCATTTTATGGCTCAAAAGTAGTGAATAACTCCCGGTTTGAGCAAATATGTCGGGTAGCACCGGTGTCCACGAACCACTCCTTGGAATTGGATCCAACGAGGTTGACCTCGGTCACCACAGCCGCAAGGATGATGTCTTCATCCTTTTGCCCACCTTGCACCAAGTTGACTTGAGAGTCCCTCTTCTTCTTGGGTGTCTTGCAATCCGCGGACTTGTGTCCGTTTTTATTGCAATTGAAGCATTTTCCATTGAGCTTTGTCTTGGAAACGCCTCCCTTGGGACCGAGCTTGCTCTTCCCATTATTTTTATTTTTGGAGCCTTTAGCATGCTCCACCACGTTGGCCTTGGCGCTGGTAACGATTGGGAGTTTCACATCGTTCTTCCGGTTATCCTCTTCAATCCGCAGACGGAGGATCAATTGCTCCAAGTTCATTTCCTTTCGCTTATGCTTAAGGTAGTTCTTGAAATCCTTCCAAGCCGGCGGCAATAAATGGATAATTGACGCCACTTGGAAAGAGTCACTAACAGTCATTCCTTCATCTCGAATTTCGTTGAAGATCATTTGCATTTCCTCAACTTGACTCAAGACCGTCTTCGAATCCACCATTTTAAAATCAAGGAATCGACCAACAACAAATTTCTTGGCGCCGGCATCCTCGCTTTTATATTTGTGGTCCAAAGCATTCCTTAGCTCCTTAGCCGTAGCTAATTTGCTATACACGTCGTACAAAGCATCATGCAGCTCGTTCAACATATAGTTTCGGCAAAGGAAATCAGAATGCTTCCAAGCTTCAACCGCGTTGAAAGATTGCGCATCCACCTCACCCCCGGTTGCTACGAAGAACTATTAATTAATAAAAATTGTTGGGTGTGTTTCGGAAAAATGAAGAAAAATTAAGATTGTTGGGTGTGTTTCGGAAAAACGAAGAACTATTAATTAATAAAAATAATTAATTAATTAATAAAATAGCTAAAGAAAAAATAGAAATAAGATGGAGCAGATTTTTAGCCAGAGCTCGTGCTACGCACGATGTCCTTAAAACGTATTCGTCGCCTCCCACGGTGCTAGGAGCGTTGCAACGACCGTTTCCCAGGATACGGTGGCTAACGAACTAACGTTTGAGCACACAAACGAAAGTTCCGAAGAACTGGAACACAGTAGAACACTTAGGAATTTTTCAGAGTAGCTGAGAGTGTTTTAGAGCTCAAAAATACGTGAAGAATGTATTGTGAGTTGTGTTGTTGCAAACCACCTGCCAGCTATTTATAGGAGGATTTGTTGTGTGTTAAATGGGGTGTTAATGGACCTGAACGTTGGACATCAATGACCAGTCCGTTGGGCATTGAATCGTCCATAAACTGTCCATTTAACGCAGCAATAAAAGAGAAGAACATTGGACATTTATTGTTGTAACGGACCAGAAGACCTTCTGGTGCGAATAGAATACCTCCACCAGAACACCTCGAGGTGTTCAGGTCTGAAGCCAACAGAAGACCCCAATGCCTTCTGTCCAGAAGCCAGCAGAAACTCTCTTAGACCGCATCTTTCAATGATAGATTTTTCGGACGGCATTCGTGCCCGCAGGTCGCCCGCGCACACCAGTCGCGGTTTTTCTTCTCCGTTTCGGGATTTGATCGGCACCCCCCTGCGCGTAAGAGAGAGCCTTTACCTTTAGGAATCTTAACTCTTTAAAAGAGGCTTCCCTTTATAAGGGGGTGAAAATCCCTTGACTTTTCCAAGGTGGGATAAAACACACTAGAAACTCATCATTTTCCCAGTTTTTTCATTTCAACGAGTTAACTTCGAGAATCAGTTTCTCATTCACCCGTTATCCGTTTTGAGCGTACCATATATCGAATTGTAGCCCTTAACAAGGACAATCCGAAATCACTTTGACCCGACCCAAATCGGAAGTGGACCCCACTCAAATAATTGCTCCAAAATGACCATTTAATGCAATTTTAACACATTTTTCCAACAATAACAAGTCTTCCATTTAGTTCTGCTAGCCTAACTAAATTTGCCCATTTCCATGATGAAACAGCGGTGGTGGTGGAGCTGCGACGTCTAGCTCTGTCTTCGTCAAAACAGGGCGATGGAGCACCATGGAGGAGAAGCGGCGATGGAGCTAAAGCATCTAGCTTTATCTTCTTCTGAGTAAGGCGGTGGAAGACCATGGATGACCAGAGGTGATGGAGTCGCGGCGTCTAACTCTATCTTTTTTCCAAGTAGGGTTTCGTTTAGGCATAACTTCTTCTATTTCTATGGTGAAGTTGGTATGGACTTGGATAAATTCTTTTGATAAGGGTTTAAAATGAATAGACATAGAAAAGAACTTTATTTAATTACAAAAGGACTCCGAATATCATTTGAAGTTACAAAATTTATAAACGTGACCCCCATTTCTAACTTTCTACGTCGGTGTTTTAAAGACCCGTTATAGATTAAGTTTTATACTTTCCATTTTAACCCGTCAAAGTGAAATGTATTTTTCGCTATTTACGAATTAAACCCCGCGCCTACAAACGATAACGGTTATCCACGAACCCATATAAAATGCTAGTTATAGAATGTATATTTTTCACTAGTGCGTATCCGTGTAAATTCCGTTGTTTTTGTAGTGTGCGCCCCCATTTAGGTTATGTCCTTGTCCTTTAATGACGTGATTTTAACATGCTTTGTTGTTGTTTTTAGTATATATGTTAACAAATTATTTTATCTGCTCATAAATACATCTATTGTTTGAGGGTCCCAATAAATGATTTAGGTATGATCTCCTTTCCAATAATTCTGAGGTCCATAGAAAAATATGTAAAGGTCATATTTTGTTCGTAATGTATAGTAACACTTATCCCATACCTTTTTAATTTTATCTCTTTTAGAATTACCCTGTGAATCCCAACGAAAAGTAAATTTGTGATTTTGACTTTGCTTCAAGAGAGAAAGCTATAGAGAAAATTGGGTTGGTTAAGTTTGATTTGACTAGCGGGGTTGAGTTTTGAGTGTTGGCAGTCCGTTAGTTTTGTGCTTGGTAGTGGGCTTGATGAGTTCACTAGCAGCCTGCTAGTGAAGAAAACAACCAATTAACTCTTTTTCGTACTTTTCTTTTCTTTGGGTGCGTTTCTCTTTTTAGTACTCTTGTTTGAGTACTTTTCTTCTCTTTGATGAAATTTGAAAGTAACAGAAATCACAAAATACATCAAACCAGCTGACGTGCACTTTGTCGTGGTGTGCACTCAAAATAATTAATACAATACAACACTTATATGTAGTATAGTGTAGTAAGGTTCGTATCCACAGGGAAAGGAATATCTTTCTTTTAATTAAATAATACAATGGGGGGGTTTTGAGTTTGATTTGATTTAATGTAATTAACACTAAGATGAACGACTTATGTGTTTTAATTAATAGAGATGATGATTTGGTTTTGCTTTTATCCACTTAATGAAATGTTCGTCGATCCCGGATATATCTTTAACTATCTTCCTCTCGAATACTCAATCGAGGAGTATATCCAATTCATCGAGGGTAGTTATTAATAACGAGACGCGTTCATTAATAAAATTTACTACCGAGTCAATATAGAACAAGCGTCGTATATTAACCCGATGGTAGCAATAAACTTAAGATGAAAACGATTGAGATTGATAACCTCAACACACGCGGTTTTTGGTTTAATCAATATAATTAATTCCCCTTAAATTATTAACCATGAGTCGCATGCATTAATAACCCAAGTTTACTAACGTTGAATGAACCGAATTATTAACAAGCGTATTAATCGATTGATTCTTGTAATAATTAATATATGAAACAAAACTAGTTGATCCTTTAAGTAATGCTCAAAATATTAATATGGAATATGAATAGGAAATAATTAGTATTCAAGGAAGAAGATTAAAGAAAATAACTCACAACTTACAAATCATTAAGCTTCAAAGTAGCAAAACCAAGATGGAAGAGTTTAGCTCCTCATTTGGAGACTAGACATGAAGAAAATATAAAGAAAGAACTTATCTAGACTGAGCTTAGAAGTATATGTGAATTGGTGATTTTTGTGTGAATTGAAGCAAATGGGTGTATTTATAGGAAAATGGAGCATGCAGAGGTGTGTACCCGATCGGGTATCAAGGGCACCCGATCGGGCACCTTCAGTGGTTTCCCGGAAGCTCAAAAAGTGGGACATACCCGACAGGGTATGTCGGTCACCCGATCAGGTATGGACATTCGAACATGGCTAAAAATCCTCCTGCATGTTGCCTTGTCCCGGATCCGATCTGATTTGAAATTTCAACTAGATACCCGATTGGGTATAGGTCATACCCGATCGGGTATAGGTCATATCCGACCGAGTATAGACCAAAAATCAGGATCTCCTATATTGTCTTGTGATTTTGCACCTTCCTCCCACTTGTGGGGTTCACCAACGGTCCCTTGAGTGATCATGGACCTGTTTGAGCTCAGAATAAACCCAATCTAAACAATTTACAAGTATTTTACAAACTAAACTATTACACCATGTAATTTCCAAAGTAACAATCAATCAAAACTAGTGAAAAACACAAACATAAACATGGAAATTACACGATTATCAACTCCCCCACACTTAGTTTCTTTACTCGTCCTCGAGTAAAGTCAAATGTTCACAAGTGTCAAGTCTTCCAAAGTTTCAACAATTTAACAAGATAAAACACAAAGACCACCAAGGATAAAACATGCGTTTTAAGCTCAAATTACAATATCATCTTGGGTTTTATGGCCTTCTAGTGCTCATCTTCTCTTCTCCTCCTTTCTTCGATCTTCTTCTTTTTCTTCAAGAGATTATGTCCTGCAACAACAAATATATCTCTCATATCTCTCATTTTGCCTAGAAGCCTTTTCAGGTTTTCATCTTAGCATCTCTTTTTGTTTTTCCTTCCT
This sequence comes from Cuscuta europaea, assembly GCA_945859875.1. Lineage (NCBI taxonomy): Eukaryota > Viridiplantae > Streptophyta > Magnoliopsida > Solanales > Convolvulaceae > Cuscuta > Cuscuta europaea. Next base: position 1,273,294 of record CAMAPE010000019.1, on the reverse strand, counting down.
TTCCAACTCACTCATCAAAATTATTTTTTTTATTTTTTTTATAAGCCCTTATTGCTTAGATTGCCCGTTTTTGGGTTTTCAACCTAACTAACATTTCTTTTTCTTTTATTAATTTTTTTTGAAAATGTAAAGAGTACCAAAAGTAAGGAGAATCATGCTAGTTACAAGGTAGAAAAAGAAAATTTACATACCAAAGAGTGGTCTCCCCCCTTCTTAGCTTGAGGCATTGTCCCTAATGCCCGCCTTCACCGCCATAAAAGTTGCCTTCAAAACCTCCGCCGGTGCCGCCCTCATTGCCCTCTTCACCCATGGTAGTGTCGCCTCCGAACCCGCTGTCATAGCCCCCACCACCGGATCTTGACCCTCCAAAGTTACCCCATTGAGTGGGGTCATACCAAGAAGGTGGTGGGGGAGGAGTGGCCATAGAAGAGAAATTCTCGTGATGTGCCATGTATGAATACATGGGACCATAAGTCCTACGATAGTCTTCTTCGTACCGGTGGAGGTCGGCTTGTCGTGGCTCCTCCATTCTTTGGAACCCCGTCCGTTGCTCCTCTCGAACTTGTGCGAATTGCTCACCCATGTTTGTGTAGTTGAGGTTCATTGTGTTGAACCCGGTAAGTAACGCTTGTTGGCCCTCCAATATTTGTTGAAAGTAGTCTGTTGTTGGAAGGTTGTGAGGAGGATTAGGGATGGCATTGTGAGCATCTTCTTGGGCTTCTTGATGCTCAGGTTGGTTGGGTTGGTCCGGTTGGGCTTGAAAATGTGGTGGAATGGCATTAGGAAGTAGGTAATGTGTGATTTCAAAACTTGCCATTTTATACCTAAGTTTAGGTATTTCTTTGGAGGGGATGGGGAAGTAGATGGTGGGTTTGGGGAGGATATGCCATTTGTAGTGGTTTCTCCCGTTTTGATATTTGTGGGAGAAGGAGATGCACCCCGAATTTACAAGTCAACCCATATGCATCAAATTGTGATCGGCTATTGGGGCATTGTCTACATAGCCGAATTTGGAGGCCAAATGCATAATGACCCCCCGACAACAATATTTCCCGTCTTCGTGCAAGAATTGTACAAATGCTCCCACATCAAGTTGCACAGATTGAATTGTACAAGCAATTGAAAGAGGGCCAAAGTGAGTATGGCCACGTCCCCCATCCGAGTGTGGTTGTTGTTGGGTCGACCGAGTAAACAATTGGCCAAAAACATTAGGAAAATTCGGAGAATAGGATGTTGAACGTGACTAATGGAAAGTTTAGACGCGCTCACATTCAATTCTCCGGTCATTTAGCCCATAAAGTATGACCATCAATTGTGTTATCCCGTATTCTCCTTTCATGGGCCACCGGGATGCCAAAGTGTTGGGCAAACTCACGTCTCGTTATTGAGTGTTCGGTGTTGAACAAACGAAACGTGAGTGTGTCATTATTAAATTCCTCTTCTTCCTCACGTTTTTCAAACTCGGCCGAACTCAAGAATTCATATATCACTCTCTCATTACAATTATATTTCGTGTCAAAAATCAAATCCATATTCAACACATGAAATAAATTGCGCATTCTTTTCAACGAGCCTAAAGCAGTGAGAGCATCATGACATAGAAATCTAGAGGGGATTACTTGCCTTTTGATTTGAGCCAAAAAACGCTTTCTTTGATATCCCGAGCTGAAACGAACGTCCTCGAAGCCTAGAATCGGTCCCCTAGCAGTTGAAGTCTCAGCCCTATCTCTCTTGCCATGGGTTACCTTTTTGGAGCTTTGGGTTCGGACTTGGATGGGGAAGGTAGGGTTTCGGGTTTTGTGGAATATGAGGGGAGAGTGGGATTTGTGGGTATGAGGTTGTAGAGGAGAGTGTGGGGAGTGTTTTGGTGTTTGTTTGGGGTGATTTGGTTGAGAGACGAGAGAGTAATCGAAGAAAGAAGGTGCGAAAATGGTGGATTTGGGAGAGAAGGTTCGAAAATTTGGGATTGGGGAATATGAAGTGATGTTTTTGGGCGTGTAAATTGGGTTAAAAGCTCGTGTACCCGACCGGGTACCCCGATATACCCGATCGGGTATGGTTGTATTTGTTCAAAATTCGGGGTCTTACCCGATCGAGTTGGGGTATACTCGATCGGGCGTTTTGGTGTGATGTTTATTCTAGAAAAACTTTTAATATACCCGACCGGGTATAGGATCTCATCCTATCGGGTAATTTTCTACGAAGTAAATTGCCCCTTTTTCCAAAATTCACTCGACCAGGTACACGAGTACACCCGATCGGGTATGTGCTTGTTTTCCAATTTTAACCCAGGTTTTTGTACCCGATCAAGTTGTTAGGGTACTCGATCAGGTGTTTTGCTTCAAAGTAATTCCCAGAAAATATTTTGAATATACCCGACCGGGTAGGTGGACCTGTCCGATCGGGTATTATGTTTATTTTTCATAAATTGCTCCAGGGGTCATATACCCGACCGAATGAAGAAGGTGCTCGGTCAGGCATTTTGCTTCGAAGTAAATTAAAAATTATTTTCAGAGATACCCGACCGGGTAGGTATACGTACCCGATCGGATACTTTGTTGATTTCATTCCTGGGCCGATCGAGTATGGGGTTACCCGAGCTTCTCTCTTTATGTTTTTGCTTATACCCGATCGGGTAGTGGGGTTGCCCGATCAGGTAACATGCCCCGAACCATATTTTTTTTGATCCCCTGTTTAAAAAGGAAAACAACAAGGAAAGGAAAAAATGTGTACCTTTGCTTGGGTTGCCTCCCAAGAAGCGCATTAGTTAACTTCGCGGCACGACGCCATGATTGTGCTCATTCTTCTTTGGTTGGATCGCACAGATCCATGCTTTCAACGCTCTCTGTCTTAAAGTTTTCAAGGAATGGCTTCAGTTGTTGACCGTTAACCTTGAAAACTTTGTCGGTGTCGAGGATCTTGATTTCCACTACGTCGTGAGGGTATATTTTTACCACTTCAAATGGTCCTTCCCACCTTGATCGGAGTTTTCCATGAAATAGACGAAGACGTGATCGAAAAAGAAGGACTTTGTCTCCAATGTGGAAGTCTTTTCTTATAATTATTTTATCGTGTCATACCTTCGTCTTCTCCTTGTAGATGGTGGCATTCTCATATGATTCAAGATGGAGCTCCTCATGTTCTTGAAGTTGTAGCCTCCTTTGTTCACCTGCTTTCTCCATGTCAAGGTTGAATGCTTTTACTGCCCAATAAGACTTATGTTCGAGTTCGACCGGAAGATGACAGGCCTTCCCGAACACAAGTCTATAGGGTGACATTCCAATTGGGGTCTTAAAAGCGGTTCTATATGCCCATAAGGCATCATCCATGCGAAGACTCCAATCCTTGCGACTGGGATTCACCGTCTTTTGGAGTATAGATTTCAACTCCCTGTTCGAAACCTCGGCTTGGCCGTTTGTTTGTGGATGGTAGGCGGTAGAGAGTTTGTGAGTGACGCCATATTTCTTCAACAAGGCACTCAAATTTTTGTTGTAAAAGTGAGTGCCCCTGTCGCTTATTAAAATTTGTGGAACTCCAAACCTTGAGAAGATGCGAGATTTGAGAAAGTCTGTCACCACTTTGGCATCATCGGTTTTGGTGGGTTTTGCTTCCACCCATTTTGAGACGTAGTCTACCGCCAAGAGAATGTATAGATTTACGTGAGAGTTAGGAAAAGGTCCCATGAAATCTATACCCCATACATCAAAGATCTTAAAATAGAGGATCGGTACTTGCGGCATCTCATGCTTTCGAGAGATGTTACCCATGCGTTGGCAGTTGTCACAAGATTGACAAAAGACATGAGCATCTCGAAACAAGCTAGGCCACCAAAAACCGCATTCGAGCACCTTCATTGATGTTCGTTTGCCTCCAAAATGTCCTCCGCAAGCGTGTGAATGGCAAAATGCAAGGATGGATGCTATCTCGGTCTCGGGAATGCATCTTCTAATGACTTGATCCTTGCAATGTTTCCAGATATAAGGTTCATCCCACACATATTGTTTAGCATCGTGGTGAAGCTTCTCTTTTTGAGATTTAGAGAAGCTTGGTGGGAACCTGTTTAAGATAAGGAAATTAACAATGTGAGCATACCAAGGACGAATTTCTTTTAGAGAGAAAAGAGTCTCATCGGGAAATTCCCCTCGGATGTCATCCTTGGCATGGTCGTTCCCTTCATCAAGAACGAGTCAGCTTAAGTGATCGGCTACCAAGTTCTCCATGCCCTTCTTGTCTTTGATTTCAACGTCAAACTCGCTTAGAAGGAGTATCCATCGAATCAACCTTGGCTTGGCCTCCTTCTTCGTCATCAAGAATCTAAGAGCGCGTGATCGGTGTAGATGATCACCTTGGTTCCAAGTAAGTATGACCTGAATTTTTCAAGTGCATAGATGACGGCTAGCATCTCCTTCTCGGTGGTGGCGTAGTTGCGTTGGGCATCATTTAGAGTTGTTGATGCATAGTAGATCATATGAGATGCCCTTCCAACTTTTTGGCCCAAAACGGCCCCTACCGCATAGTCACTAGCATCACACATGATCTCAAAGGGAAGAGACCAATCAGGTGCTTGAATGATAGGGGCGGTAACTAGTTTCTCCTTCAAAGTGTTGAAGGCCTTCTTGCATTCCTCGGAAAAGATAAATTCCACCTCCTTTTGCAAAAGTGTGCACAAAGGAGATGCAATCTTTGAGAAGTCTTTGATAAACCTCCGATAGAAACCCGCATGTCCAAGAAATGACTGTATCTCCCTAGCGGTAGTAGGATAAGGGAGTGATCGGATGACTTCTACTTTTGCCATGTCCACCTCAATGCCGTTGGATGAGATTACATGTCCTAGAACAATTCCTTCCTCCACCATAAAGTGGCATTTTTCAGAGTTTAGAACAAGATTTGATTCTAAACAACTTTTCAAAACAAGAGATAGATGGAGTAAGCATGAATCAAATGAGTCTCCATGGATTGTAAAATCATCCATAAAAACTTCCATAAATAGCTCAACATATTCAGAGAATATGCTCATCGTGCATCTTTGGAATGTGGTCGGGGCATTGCATAATCCAAATGACATGTGTCGGTATGCAAAGGTGCCAAATGGACAAGTGAAAGTGGTCTTATCTTGATCTTCAGGGGCTATGGGCACTTGAAAATACCCGGAGTAGCCATCAAGGAAACAATAGAACTTATGCTCGGCAAGTCTTTCAAGCATTTGATCAATGAAGGGTAAAGGAAAGAAATCCTTTCTAATTACCGCATTGAGTCTACGGTAATCTATACATACCCTCCATCCATTTTGAATTCGGGTGGGCATAAGTTCTCCATGTTTGTTCTCCACCACCGTGACTCCGGTCTTCTTAGGAACAACTTGGGTTGGACTAACCCACTTTGAATCGGAAATGGGGAAGATTATCCTCATTTGAAGTAGCTTGATGACTTCCTTTTTGACCACCTCCATCATAGGTGGGTTCAATCTTCTTTGTGGTTGCCTCACTGGTTCAGCTTCGTCCTCCATCAAGATGCGGTGCATGCATGTAGATGGACTAATGCCTTTGATGTCGGCTATAGTCCATCCAATTTCTAGTTTGTTCTCCTTGAGCACCGCTATCAACTTGCCTTCTTTCTCTCCGGTCAATTTATTTGAAATAATGACCGGTAGTGTCTCTTCTTCCCCTAAAAACACATATTTCAAGTGTTTCGGGAGTGGTTTCATTTCAACTTCAGGTGCCTGCAAAACTGAAGGCAAAGGCTTTTCTTCAGGGATGGTTAGTGGAAATGCTCTTGACCCCGGTGGCATAAGTGGAAGTTGGAAGTTATTATCCAATTCCACCATCATAGCTTGTATTTTAGGGGTCAAGGCAAGTTCTAAAGAATTCCCCCCCCCCCCCACATCGTTTTCAATCACGATCAACAATTCATCCTCTCCATTTATTTCAAAAGCGTTTTGTACAAGAGGATCAAGAATATCAATGGCAAATAAAGAATGATTTTCATTTGGGTATTTCATGGAGTTATAAATGTTGAATTCAACTTTATCTCCATCAAATTCCATTGTTAAAGATCCGCTAAAGACATCAAATTTTGCTCTAGCGGTCTTCAAAAATGGCCTTCCTAACAGGATAGGAACCACATATTCTTATCATTTTCCATTTCTAAAACATCAAAGTCGGCGGGAAAGATCAAATTGTCAACTATAAATAGTACATATTCCACAATACCCTTAGGCTAAGCATTTGATCTATCCGCAAGTTGGATAAATACCCCAGTTTCATTTAAAGGGTCAAGCTCAAGTGATTTATACAAAGAATAAGGAATGACATTAATGGGTCAAGCTCCTAAGTCTAGCATGGCCTTCAAAAAAGTGGTGCCCCCAACTTACAAGGTATAGTGAACATACCCGGGTCATTGTATTTCTTTGGAAGTTTCTTTTGAAAAACCTCCGAAACACGTTCACTAACTTGGACTTTTTGTTTTCCATTGAGTCTATGTTTCCTCTTGATTGTACATAACTCTTTCAAAAATTTGGCAAATCTAGGAACACTTTTTATTAAGTTAAGGAGAAGGATATTTATCTCACATTTCGAGAATGTCTCATAGATGTCTTTGTCCTTCTCCACCCTTCGTGTTTCCCTTAGAACCTCGAGAAAAGGTGCTTCAATTTCAGGGATGGCTGGTGGTGGAGTTGAGATTTGAGCTTCCTCCTCCTCGGTTTGAGATTTTTCCACCAGCTCTTCTTCCTCCTCTTCTTCGCTAATGTGGCTTTTTGCTTTTTCTTTTGCTATGACCAACTCTTTGCCACTCCTCAAGGTGACCGCATGAGCTTGTTGCCTAGTATTCAGCTCCGTTTGAGATCGAAGCTTTCCCGAATCCTTGGCCTCGAGCCTACTCACCGCAATTGAGATTTGACTCATTTTGTTCTCAAGATTTTGTATGCTAGATTTTGTCTCATGTTGAAATTGAACCATGTTTTGTTGCATGGTTGAGACATTTATGGTGAGGGCTTGGATCATGTCTTCGGTGGACATATTTTGGCCTTGTGGTTTGGAGTATGGTTGTTTAATTTGAGGGAATGATTGATTTTGTGGAGGGTTATTTTGTTGTGGGTTTCCTTGAGAATTCCCATATCTAAGATTTGGGTGATCTCTCCAAAGCGTTGATTTGCTCGGGGTTATCTTCTTGAAGTGAGGGGCATGAATTGATGGGATGCCCTTGTTGTGTGCAAATGCTGCAGACCTTGACCTCTTGGGTTCTAGGATTTAAGAGAAAGTGCTTAACCAAAGAAGTCAAGCCGGCAATTTGACTTTCCAAAGATGATGTAGATTCTGTCGTGGCAGCTTTTCGGGTTGAGGACCGCCCGGTGTAATGTCTAGAATTCTCGGCCAACTCCGAGATGAGATTTCTTGCTTGAGAGGGGGTTTTGTTGACAATCAAACCGTCAAGTTTGATCTTGAAAACACGACTAATTAAATCCGTCCGATCTGCCGCCCTCAAATTGCCGCCCTCAAATTCCTTTGGTGGAGAAAACGATCTATCTCTGCCCACCTAGGATTGCAGGTAAATGTTATGAATAAATCTGGATAACCTGCCCACCTACAGATGGCCATTGCATCCTGATAATTCTGTATCATATAACGTGCTCCTCCAGTAAAAGTAGGAGGCAATACAATCCTCTTACCCTGTGTATGGGAATCACTCTCTCCACGTAAAAAAGCATCACTCAAACCTTTATACATTTCACAACGAAGCTGCTTTTTAAGTGTCCTAACAAACCTCAACCTCGCGGACTCAACCAAAGTATAACCATCAACAATGAATTGTTGAAAAAGCCTTTTAGTCTTCAGCATTGAAGAGTGGTTATCACACCTTTCCTGAACACGAAAGACAAGAAACTCTCTCACACTCACTCTTTGTCTACCTCCTCCAACAATATTACCACCCTTAGACAACAGCGTATCCTCACGATATCCATCTTCTCCGTAAGGGAACAATAATGGATATTGCAAACCAAAATAGGCCGGATTCAATTCATTTATCCTTTGGAGTGCACCAGATTGAGTTTGAACCAATATATCCCTCTCACCCAAAGATTCGTCAAATCTCCAACTACCAATGCCGCGACCTCAGAAACAGACGGCAAATTATATGTTCTCGCATCACCATAGCGTTTCCCAATTAACTTTATCCTGACATCAGGGGTATTACTCGTATCTATTTTCTCTTTAGCAAGACGAAAAGATTGAACTAACACGTTATATTCGTTGAGCATCTTAGACAACCCGGCCACTATATCATCATGCAACTTGGTTCTCCTACTATCATCGCTACGAAAAATGAAGAAGAATTAGATTTAAAAAACCATTATATGATGAAAGCTGAATAAATGTAGAACTTACTTACTCAACAGATGAAACTCTATTTTGAACCTCATTTTTTGTATCATAGATATACAATTGTGCGAACTTTGGCTTTGACCCAGTAGGAAGCAACAGGCTCCCGATTAGGTGATAATTCTGCCCATGCAATTTAAAAATTGGCGGAGACTTTCCCTTGCTAACATTTTGTGCAACTTTACCGCCCATCGAGGTGAACGAAAATATACTGTTGTATGATCTGATATTTTCGATGAAATGTTTGCTACGCTCATCATTACCATGAATCAATTCAAATAGGAACATAGGTGGTTCTTTCATAAGAGGCAAAACCACCTTTCCTTGAGAGCAACACAACGAATACTTAGGATTCTTCTTAGAAGACGTGGAAACAACACGTTCCTCAAACCAAAAAAGGGCATTACAGAATCCGCACGCATAATTTTCATCACCAATGTCCCAAAACTCTACAATAAAAAAGAAGAACAATATTATCCAAGAATAATAACCAATAATTACTTACTTACGATGTCGGATAATCGAAACAATTAACGATAAGCACACACCAATTGCCCTGTTGTGGGTGTGCGCAAGAAAAGTCTCATAATCCACGTACTCATCATCAACGTCACTATCATAAAGAGAGGTCGTATCCCGTGCATCAAAAGACGTTGAAGCAAAAGACACCGTACTCCGGGACTCAAGCTGAGCTCGGTTTTCGCAATCTTCTGTGAAAATAAATAACACGATTCAATTTGTGACATTACCACACAATGTTGGCTACAAATATAATGTATACTTTTGTAGCAACAATGTTACCACGACCCTTGTCCAAATAAGGTGTGCTTTGATTTTGTCCCAACCTTCCATCACAACAAACAATAGTTGAATGGCGCCAATCTCGTTCATGTCCATAAACATCTAAATTATCGTGAAAACCAAAATCATGGACTAAAAATAGTAATAACACTGTAAATTGAATGCAAACCTAATAATAATTAGATATTAAATTGAATGCAAAATTATATGAAAAAATAACAATGCAGAGAAAATGTATATGCAGAATGAATTTAAATAAAATCTCAACATCTAAAAACAAATTCAATCACAAAAAAATGGAAACATCAAAAAAACAAATGTAGATGAGTTTGAAAATTGTTCAAATTATTTATTTATTACCGAGATTTACCAATGGTTTCAAATTTAGCACATCCACTAAAATGAAAGACCACTTATTTTTGGACATTTTTGGTCTATCTAGAATTCATATTATTTTGTTAAGAACAAAAATACAAACAAAAAACGGGACACTTGTAAACCGACACTTAGAAATAACGAGAAATTTCCTGGTATAGAAAAACTCGACTCGGAACGGACCGAACCCAAGCCCAAAGTGACTAATTCTAGCTTCCATTTTAATTTAAATATTATGAATGAATCTAATATTTTTACAACCATGCTTGATGTACACGCCCTTGTACACACCTTATACACACCATGTTTGTGAAACCTTTTTTTTGTCTATGAACCCAGTTCACAGACAATATTTTGTTTGTGCAAAACATTGTGTGTGAATCGATGCTCACAGACAAAGAAAAAGGTTTCACAAACATAGGTGTGTACAAAAGTGTGTATAAGGGTGTGTACAAATAGAGTTTTTGATATTTTTAAACCTAAATTTTCTCCAGCAGGCCGTTTTGCAAGCCTGAAAAACTATGTTGGGCCAGCCTAGGTAAATGCAGCCCAACAACCGCCTGACCCAACAATATATAAACGAAATACCCACGTCACCCTCCCAAACCCTCCGCTTCTCACGCCAACAGTAAGACCGCCTCTCTCTCTGTATAACGAAATACGCAGATGCAGGGATTCACAACGACGCTTCCTTCAACACTGCAAAACTGCTTCCGGCAACAACGAACAAAAAGGGATCTCACACCCTTGAACGTGATAATTTCTCGGTGAGTTTTTCCATCTAACACCAAACCAAACACACTACCCATTGCATGCACAAACACACCATGAATCCTTGTCTTACGTTTTTTTAACTGACAAAGATAATGAACACTTTTCATCGGAAAATAACAAACAACCATACAAATCTGCTAAATATTAGATCTGTCATTTTTTTCATTGTTCTCTAGATTTCTAGTAGATCTACCGAATAAAATTCAGTCATCTTCTTAATATGTGGGAAAAAGGACCATTCAATCAAAGGACAAACTGTAAAAAAATATATAACGTATAGATCTTGAGGATCCGAGGTTTAAATAAAAAAGGCTTTCATTTGTTCGTATTTTTTAAAATGTTTTAGCATATCCGGGATTTACTCTTTACATAATGTTATTTTGTCAACTAATCTAAATCGAAGTAAACTGTACAACCAAAATATCACAAAATTTATTTTATAAAAATCATTTTCCCTATTTTTTAAGGCAAAATACATTTCCCTAAATTTCCGGCATTCCAGTAGGTTTTTAATAGTAAGAGACGCAAACCATTTAGCCTACCGAATTTTCCAATTCATTTTACTGCACTTCTGGTTTCTTAAATTAGTTTATTTATCTTAAATGACTATTTTTAATAACATAGTCGTAAATATTAGGGTGTATGTTTCTTAAATTAAATTTATATTGAAAAAATGTGTTTCTTCACAATACAGGGCCCATATTCTTTAAATTTAAATTTACCTTTTGGCTTTGTGAAAAATCGAGATACCTCTACTATATAAAACTTTTCAAATAAATAATTATATATTGCGTAGTATAATTCAACCAAATTTTTGATATTCCAGTAGGTTTTTAATAATAAGAGACTGATACCATTTAGCCAACCGAATTTTACAATTCATTTTACTGAAGGTGTGGTTTTTTAAATAAGTTTATTAACTTTAAATATATAATTTTAATAACATTGTAGTAAATAATAGGGATTATTTATCTAATCTAATTTTAATAACATTGTAGTAAATAATAGGAATTATTTATCTAATAGATTAAAATTTCTGTTAAAAACATTCATTTCTTCACATTCACTCCGTAAATTTTAATTTTCCTTTTGTCTTAGTGAAAAATCGATATACATCTACAATACTAAACTTTTGAAATAAGTAATTATCTATTTGGTAGTATACTCGTATAATTTAACCAAAACAAAGAAGAAGAATCTAGAGTACTGGCAAAACAGTAAAAAGTTTCTGCCGACTGACAGTTGTACAAAGTGTACACACCCCAACACAATCGGTACACCCACTTTTACTCTTTTAAATTTCAAAACAACCAAACACACAAGACATTAATTAATTCGACCTCACCTGCCACCCACCAAATTTATTACATCGAGCCACACAATTTATTACATCTAGCCACACACCTACACAACGCTCCTTTTTAATTCTCGAACAACAGCCTTTAATGGCACAACTCACAAGGACACGTTAATAAATTCTAACGCATACTTATCTTCTCCAACTACCCGCTTTAATAATTCCACCTACGCCTCACACCCTTGACATTTCAAAAAAGCACTACAATGTTGCATACATCTTTTATTGATTGGAATAACAGACCAGCTACATCTACACAAACCGCAACGATCCAAAGAAACCACCACAACAAACCAAATAAAACACGAATGGAAGGAAGAACAGCTTGAAGTGCATATACATGGATAAAGAAAGAAGCATTCAATGGACAGAAACTGAATTAAATCAATGCAATTTGAAAGAGAAGGGCTCAAAGTCAGTATGCATGCTGATGCGTACACGGTATGAAGTTTATAATTTTTTCTAAACTGCATCTGTTAATATCTATTTTGGTGTATTTTATTCCAACTATTAACATCTACTATTCTATTTCATAAAATGGCAGAGGAGGAAATGGTGGTAACTTATTCCGCAAAGGTTGAAACTTTATAATCACAGGATCTGAATAAAAATTACAGGTCAACACTATCTCTACACTGTTATTCTTACATTTGGTTGAAACTATGTCAAATAAGATAAATAAATCACTTTGGTTTTAATCACTTATCACTGCTGATACAACCTTATTTGTATCCCTATCAGACAACTGTTTTGAGTAGTCACCATGTTCAATCTTTCCAATTGAATATGTATCATGATCTTTATTTATTACATAGATTTTTTTCTCTGTAACAATCTGTGAAACAATATGTAATGATTTTGTATATGTTTTATTTTACAAATACATTTATTTAAAAAAGAGACTTTAAATGATCCTAGTTTGGAAGGCAAACTTGAAGTCTCCATCTTTTAAACCAAGAAACACACACCCAAATGGTTACCTGGATTTTCTTATTTGATCTGGTTACAATTAGAGCTGAATCTCAATTATAAAAATTAAATGATTCTGCTAAAAGTTTGCAAAGATAATTTTTTAACTTTTTTTTAAGAGTAAACTGGTTGTTTGGGATTTGTATATGTTTTGAATTAGTTAGCATATTGCAGTTCCTAAATCTATTTCACCTTTGCACCATTGATCTGTGCTTAGATTTTCCAATCTTACTTGATCTTGTGAAGAGCATGTGTTCAAAATTTGTTAGCTATTTCGGAATACATAACATTTTGTTTGTAGTTATCTAGCTTTTTATTTAGGCAACCTATTTGTAGACAGTAAAACATTTTATGAAGTCAAATAATTTTTAAAAAAATACACCTACTATTTATTTGTCTAAAGAAATGTATGTTTTTATACTGCATTTATTGACTTTCATTTCAACAATTTTATTCAGACAATTAACATCTACTTTTCTATTTCATAATATAATGGCACGCTCGGAAATTGTGGTGGCGTGTGACGCAAAAGTTGAAACTTATTAATCAAAGAAGCCGGAGAACAAAATCACATGTCTACACTAAATCCTCTGTACACTTATTTTTACATTGGCTCTAAATTGTGTCCACGGAGATCCCTAAACACGCTTTGGTTTTAATTACTTATCACTACTGTTAAACCATATACGGATAACTATGAGGCAACTGTTTTGAGTAGTTCCCATATTCAATATTTCCAAACCAATAGGTATCATGATTTAGAGTCCTTACAAATTTTTTTGTGAATAATATTTTCGAAAAGTGCATCATGTTTTAGGTCAACACTAAATCATCTAAACTGGTATTTTCAAATTTGAAAAATCTATTCTAATAAAGTAGGTCAACAATTGTTTATGCATCCAGTAAACCCAATGGTAATATATAGTTATCCCCTTTCTACATTACTGTATCTTTATTTCCGTGTTACCATATTTTGCACAAACATAACAAACAACATATTTGAAGAACATATCATGGTCACTCACGCAATGATTTTTCCCAACAATGCATGTCCAAAATAAGATACTTGTTAAGTAGGCACCCAATAGGGATATTTTTTACAGATTCAAAAACTCTTGTAACACACACCGAGAACAGAAAACTTAGAAGACACGGTGATTTTCGTATTGTTATGATACGTAGAAATACCTGAACCTGGTCGCTTGTGACCGATTATCACCGACTTGGTTATTTTAGGCATTGTCAACGATAGCTTCAACAAATTATTGGAATCATGCTCGGCAAAACTTTTTTGTACCTAAAATCTAGGTATAATAACAAATTACTATCAAACCGTAAAACTCAACTAATATTTTCAATAGTGTCAAACATACTTAAACAATATTAAAAAAGCTTCATACCACTTAACAGTTTTGGCACAATACACAAAACTTAGTACATAACTCACAACAAACGTTAGATAAGTAAAGTTTTTCATAGGAGGCCTAACCCACAGAAAGTAAACATTACAGTACATCATTAAGAAGTAGTCAGCCAACCAAAGTTAAAGTTCACAACAAATTCCCCACTAAAATAGCGCTTGTTCAGATAGATAGTCCGTGTAGAACGCCTTAAGACCACCTCCTCCCTCACTGAAGCAGTGGTCTCCTGTGAACTCTCCACAACAGACCCAACGAACCATTGGAGATCATGAGCTCCATACATACGGGACAGAACTCCCGGCGACAGCAGGGTCGGCGGGGGTCCTTGGTGGAGAAATTCAAGCTGATAGGTAGCACTGCACCAACCACAGTACCAAATACTACATGCACACCCACGGGGTGTATGCATGTTGTCCCTGTGCCCGAGTGAAAAACATATTGCACCTCCATTGTCCAAAACTTCAGCCAAATGACTTAAACCTGCTTGAGTTGCCATTCCTTTGATATTCGAAGAGACAACAATGTGTGGAAAAATATTATTATTATTATTATTAAAATATAAGGTCAACAAATTGATGATTTTTTTTAGGATTTTAACTTTCACAATGGTGATCCATTTTATTCCAAACAATCATTGAATTTTTATGAATTATTATAGGTAGAAGTTGATATGAAATACACGAAATAATACTACTTCAGTAAATAAATATAAGGATTATGTACGTTAAATAGATAAGATTAGTTTAGTCTTTTAAGAGATAATTAAAAATCAAAAGGGCATAGGATTTACATCGAATATGTTACTCACCTAAAAGTGGAACTCAACTTTGATCACACTTAATAAGATTCTGATAGATTAGAAGTGGACAGCATGGATTTGAACAATAGGTAAAGGAAAGGCTTATTCTGGGTTGAATGATCTATAACCGAGTGGAATATATATATTATCTTCTTTATGGCTATGTGAAAACTAAATTTGTAGACAAAGAACAGTGAATATAATCATTAAACCCACTCACGCAACTACCCATACTGTAATTATATTAAAGCACTATTCATGACACAAAAAGTAACCACTCACAAATCAGTTTAGTGACTGTCTCAAATCACAGTAATTATTTACATTTCAGAGATAATATACATATAGATTTGGTTGATAGATACGGTGATGTGCAGATTTTTCATCCACAAACATGAGATGAATTTACCCATCACACGTATTGCCCATACCTGAAACACTATGCAGTGCCAAAAATATCTCTGAATATTTCCTGCGCAAGGTTAGTAATAAACAATTTGAAATAGTTCACTTTGTATAAAAAAAGTTAATTCAAGAAATATCACATCTTATTATAAGTCTTTTTACGAAAATATTATTAAGGGGTGATTTTTTTAATGTTTTATAAGTCTTATACCTCGATTTTTTTTCAAAAGGAATGACCAGATACTACTAATTCACATATAAATTTTTAGGAAACTTCTTCATAAATTTAGGAACTTCCGTATTATATTTATCTGTTGAGGTAACATGCTTTTTGCAATGAAACTGATATATGTATTTATTGTAGTATTATGCATAGATAAATTTGCCACTCCTCCGATTAAATGTTCCTGTGTTTCCTGTAATCGGGTATCCATGTTTATTTCCTTATTTATTAGTTATTTGTACTCCTTGGCCAATTACTTTACCAGTTATTACTTGACCGATATTGTAGTTGCCTTTAAGAGGTAATATATTGTATGTAAATTTCAGTAGTAAAATTAATTGCCCTAGGAATGCTTGCAAATCAGGGGGGTGAGCAATGGTGTGTGATGGAATAACTGCAAATACACTGTATTATTGCCACATGTTGTGTTCTTGATAATTTGTTATCATAACCTATTTTAATGAACTTTAGATGTTAGCATCACATTTGAGTTGCATTAATTTTTGTGTTCTAACCAAGAACATATATTTTGAAACATGCAGGGCAGTGATCTTTCCATCTACTTTTTTTCTTGTATATGTAATCCTCTATTTTATTTTCAATTTGTAAATGTTGTAATAATTAGAGATAGGGTAGATTTAGGTTTTGCCACGTTCAACGTCGAATCCAGGTACGTTTATCTACACACTGCTTCGGTTTTAATTACCTTCACTGCTGTTACACCCATCCACGTATAACTATCAGACAACTGTTTTGAAGAGTTCCCATATTCAATCTCAAAAATTGAATATGTATCATGATTTTGAGTTGTTACAGAATTTCTTATCTGAAACAACCCGTGTTACATGACCATTTGTCTATAACCAATTTGACATGATATAACTCTTCAAACATATATCGAGTCAAAAAATATATAACTTAAATGTTAGCCATATTCCGCTCTATATTTTACAATTACATGTAGTCATCAATTTTTACGAAGTATAGTCAGTATAAGTATTTTACCCATTCAGGTCTCTCTAAATATTTTTCCTTGGTGTAGTTTTAAAGTAGGTCCAATAAGATTTGTTACCTTTTCATTTTTTACGCAAGCCTGAAATTTGTGTACCACGGGAATAGAGGGGTAACAAATGCATTACCTTCTTCCAGGTAACATAATAATAAATCCATGTCCAATATGAACTAATTGTTCATGTTGAAAACATAAATATGAAATATCAAACATAACATTGGGATTACTTTATTAATAGATTGTAGTGCTTAGGTTACACGCAGAGCACACTTTAGGTATAAATGTGCCAACCAATAACAAAACACAAAATCCAAAACACTTAGAAGACTTTGACTTTAGAGAAGCTTTTAGTCTTCTAAGATTTCATTCCCGTACGGCCAGTCCCAAGACACTACATTATTACCATATGAAAGTTAGAGATCTAGACGACATAATTAAAACCGCAAATAATCCACGGGAACAAATTCAAGCTTTAGGCTCCTCAATCTTTATGCCCTTCATCCTTTTCTTTGCAACGGTAGATGAAAATTCTCCAAAAGGATCCCTCTTCACCTTGTCTCCATCAACCTCGAGTGCAATCCTTTTTTCTTTGTTCAGTAAAGGGCTATTCGAAACCACCTGATGTGAAGAACCCACCTGAATGACATTAATTGAAGTTCAACTTACATAGAAAAGCAATCCCTGGTTTTAAATCAACATGTAGAAAAAAAAGGCTTGCACCTTTTCACCAGCTGAAAACTCTTTCTTCAACCTGGTGAAGTCATCCTCCTCCTGTTTATATTGAGATAAGCAGGAATGTTAACTTATATTTAAACCTAAGCCTTCCAAAACCACACCCCATTAGTGAAATAACGTACCTCTGCTGCACTTGAGTCAGGTATATAGAGTGAAATTACTTTAGGGTCTGTATTCATCCTTAGCACACTAAAGTTCTGATTTCCCTTATAGCTCCTGTTGTCCTTCTTGAAATGAACGCGGAACAACGCCTTGATGTCAATCAAGGCATTGATTTCTGCAGGGAAGTAATGTGGTCCAAAGTTCCTCTACACAACGGAGTGATGATTAGGTGTGAATGTCCTTAAATAGATAGCAGGGAATCAGAAACAATATTAACTGATAGTCCTACCTTAGATATTTGTTCCTTTAGAGATGAAGCAGAACGTCCAATCAAGCAAGAAACCTCTCTATCCCAGAGAAGAAAGGAAGCATGTGCAGTTTTGTCAACAACCCTTACGTTTACTCTATACCTTAGGACAACATCCGATGAATTGCAAGATAAGCAAATAAAGGTGTCACCATTCGGTGTCACTTCGCGGCTGCAACCAATGCATGAAACATAGGACCAATCTTTGTGACTATCTATCGCCACAATTTCTCCGTGGACCCAATGTTTACCATCCTTTAAAAAGTACATTTTTTAGTAAATTTTGCGTCTAGGCTATTAGTTCAATATACACTTCTATGTTTTAAACAAACCTCTTCCATTTGGGTGAGGTGATCTATTGTCACCAGTTGTATCTGTCCGGTGCCAATATCGCCCTCATTAGACGTATCAAAGGAAATTGTGAAACTCAAACCGTCACCGCATCTATTCGCCATCCTGAGTTAAAAGAAACGTCAAATGACATTGCATTTAATAATGTGGTCGTAGTATTAAGGATTCTATTGTTGGCTAATTTTAAACCTTGATCTAAAGTCGTTAAACTCGTCCTCTACCCCATTTAGAATAACCTTGGTTGTGTTGAACATGTTGGATACATGAACATGACCTGAAATTTTTTTTATTAGGGAGCCATAAAAAAAACTTAAAGATTATGTAAAGAACAGAATCCGTATTCTACCCTGGTATTTCTTTGCGCGGCAGCATTGAAGCAGCATGACAATGGGTTCCGCCGTGGTCAACTTATTCGTTAACAGCATTTCAACCATGGGACCCCAGAGTGTGCAGCCGATCACATTTCCCCTTTTAATAAACACATTTCCTAGGATTAGTGTAACTTAAAATAGCGAAATAGATTGTGCATTTACTTGAGTTATGAAAGAGCCTAACTCGGTATCTCCTAGGATGAGCTCAATAAGCTTCTTAGGACGGTCATTTTTAAGAATTGTCTTTGGATCTTTATCATGAACGACCTGTCCAATGATATCTGCACACACTCTCTTTATATTAATCGATCAACAATTAGTTATGCAATTTTATCTTATTCAGTTTGAAACATACCCACAGCAGCTTTGTCATCAATTGTTTCCGCTGCTTGTAAAGCAGCGAAGGACACTAAATTAAAAGTCCTCAAAGGGAAAGGGATTTGGATCTCGAACCCTTCACTTTTCTTAAAGAATCGAAGCCTGTATGCGCTAGTAGTCGTTTTGAAAAACATGAAGTTCTCTTCTACCATAAAGTTTTTCATTGCGTAAATTCTACCCTCCCTGAATAGGCTGCAAAATTTGCCGATATACTGATCCGGGATGTGTCCATGAATCTTGGAGCCCTGTCAAAATCAAACTGGTCATTTAAAACAATCAAGTAATCAAGGAAAATAGGCAAACCATGAAATTCGCCTCTTCGTCATGGAATACCACTTCCAAAGAAGGGGGAAAACCATCATGGGCAGGTTCCCTGTACACTCTTGTAGCTCTGGCCTTGATGGCCCAAGTAGTCCTGCTTTGATCAATTTCCCTTATCATTGACCACATTCCAACCATTTTGAAAGGAATATTGAAAAAATTATGTTATTGCACTTTGTATCCGGCTGAATGGTTAGTTAGCTTCATGCTTCAGGCATGCTTTTATAGATGAGTGGTGAACTCGTAATTATTAGAGTGGGATACACAAAATCAAACACACTGTTATCAGTTATCACCACCCCATTCAACCAATAAAACAATAGGATATATGTGTGAAAACAGTGCACACCGCCAACAAAAGCCAATAAGAATGCTTGCATGAATTTTTTACTGTTCCCACATGACTTGAACCAATAGGATTGCAAAGATCCAAATCCCTTGCGTATTCTTGAATGCCCAAACACGCAAGAGTTTAATGAAAACACTGTAGCAAAGAGGTCTCAACCAATTGCAATGCAGGCAGTTTTTAATCTACCGATTGCCTTGAACCGGCAACACTGTAGTAGAGAAGTCTCACCCTATTTTTTATTAATTAACACGTGAACACAATTGATTGTAAATAATTTTACTGAAAAATTAAAAATTAACATGATGTTGACATATGTAGGCGGGAACACTGTTCCTCCAATTCTTTTGCTTTTATATTAAGATAGACTAGTATTGTACCCGTGCGATGCACGTGGATAATTATTTCGCATATTAAAAAGTAAATCTCTTGATACATATTGGGTTTAATAATATACGGAGTATAAATTTGTTTGGCAAAAATTTGTTTGGAGTAAGTTACATTCATTAGTAGTTGGGGATGGTGTAACGTGTCAATTTGATATTACTCCCTCTATCCCGAAAAGGTTTGTCAAATTGACTTTTCTTGATCAATGGCACAATCAACTTTGACTAATGATATTTTTTTAATTCGAATTTATTTTGAATATGAAAATTATATCAAAATGTTCCTTATTCAATATATTTTCATAAAAGTATAAAATTTATAAATTATATACAAATATAACAATTAAAATTATTGTCCAAAGTTTGTCATCATTGACAAGGAAAAGTAACATGGCGAACCTTTTCGGGACTCATGTAGTATAAAATTAGAGGCCTGAAGAGGGTAATGCGGCAGGGTATGATAATTTTAATGCGGGTTTATTAAAAAAATAGAATCCCTGATTTGGAGTACTTTAGAATCTCTTATGCCATCCCTAGCTTACATGTTAAGTACATGTATCCAATGTAATTTATTGCAGATATTTTAGTCAATAATTAGGTAGTAATGTTATTATTTTAGAAAGATGAAAGTTTTGAAGGTAAAAATATTAGAGGGGCATACGAAAGCTGTGGTGAAAAAACTATTTCGGTGTCAAAGAAATCACGTGAAGAAAAAAAATCAGATGATTCAAAATGGTTTTCAACATTCCTTGGTCCCAGTACTCCATATATGTTTGCACCTTAAAGTGGTTTTGAAAGTGGGATTTTCACAAAATTGTGAGTTTCTATTTAGGATTTGTAGCTCATAGAGCACAATTTGTCTTGCCAATTGTTTCTACTATAGGGTATTGTCTCAATTATGAGCTTAAAAGTTTTTTTAATTAATTAATTTTCTTATTGTTTAAAAATTAGGTTACAATCATTAAGAAATATTAAATCAAAATTACAAAAAAATCTATTCACAAAATACTAATAAAAAATGAGCCAACTCGACTAAATAAACTGAGCCAATCGACCTAAATAATCATCATCAGATAATGCTAATACAAAAAACTAATAAAAAAATAAATATATTGTGCGCCATTTATGTGTAAAAAAATTGTGGCTTCATCATATGCATCTGAGCTGATGAACCAATATAAGACAAAAAATTAATTTGTTCATTTGATGCATGTTAGAAGTGCTAACAACGTGATGCTTGTTTTTAATATTTAAATATAAAAATATTCAAAATAGCCACATAAATAAAAATGCAATATATACCATAGTATGACTACTAATTTGTCATAAAAATAGAATATTGTTAGTCATAATATGGAAACTTTTGTTCCAAAATTTAACTCATAATAAAAACGTCTATGAGATATATCAATTTGACAATCCTTTATAGCCCCAACGGAAATTCCATGAACGTGCATATGTTCTCATGATTTTTTTTATTTTTTTTAGCAAAACACACTCATGTAGAGGGAGTATAAAGCCGTACATCGGACGTTATATTAATTATTAATTATAATGTACAAAATATTGTAATGGTCTAGAAAAAAAATATTCAATGAATAACCATGACTACCATTACTCATCCCCACCTAGAAAGTAGAAACTTCATGACATCTTTCAGCAAATACAACCGCACACCTAGAAAATATTGTATACCCTAAAAAAGTTAGCTACAGTGTTCTTACCCAAACTCCACTCCCACTATTTTGTTATTATGATTATATATATATATATAGATAATGTTATTTGTGTTTTAAGCTTACATATATTTTACGGAGTGATAATTTGATATGGTTTTAATTCCATATACACTTTTTTTTGTGTTATTTGTATTGTAATTTTATTAGATAAAAATAAAAAATCATCTTGAACCAGCGTTTCCTGTGTCACCAGAGTGTTTCCAGCCCTATTATGGACTGTATTTTCAGTTTTTGTCCATTTAATATTTTTTAACTAACCAAACCAATTATTATCAAAAAAACACTAACCAAACCAATTTTCAATTTGCGTCAGTTTCTTAACCATATGATAGAGTCATACAAATTTTGAGAATGACTAATATTCCGTATGAATTTTTCTAAAGATAAGGATGAAGTATTTCACACTACCATTGATCTAATAATGTGTACGTAGTATTATGTAGAATATTTTTATGAATTTTGGGCATGATTCAAAAGTACATAATGTTACAACCATTGATATAATAATGTGTTTAAAGAGACGTTCTGGCTTCCCAATTTACTATCATTAAAAATGAAGAATGACAACTGAGCTTTACACTTGTTAAAACTTGCTAGACCCTCATATGTGTTACGTTTTGGAGTGGATAGTACCTGCAAATAACTATTAACACGACCCTCAGGTCTCAACCCTCCTCTATTTTTTGGTGCATGCATTTTATTAAAGATGTTCATCTGTATTCTAAGGCCATCTATTTTTTAGACACGTTTTTCCCCGCCCAACACCCCTTGTTCTCCCTCTTGGGGACTTTTGTATTTTACTATATTATATAGATAATACAGGGGGTTGAGTTTGATTTGATTTAATGTAACTAACACTAAGATGAACGGCTTATGTGTTTTAATTAATAGAGATGATGACTTGGTTTTGCTTTTATCCACTTAATGAAATGTTCGTCGATCCCGGTTATATCTTTAACTATCTTCCTCTCGAATACTCAATCGAGGAGTATATCCAATTCATCGAGGGTAGTTATTAATAACGAGACGCGTTCATTAATAAAACTTACTACCAAGTCAATATAGAACAAGCGTCGTATATTAACCCGATGGTAGCAATAAACTTAAGATGAAAACGATTGAGATTGATAACCTCAACACAAGCGGTTTATTGGTTTAATCAATATAATTAATTCCCCTTAAATTATTAACCATGAGACGCATGCATTAATAACTCAAGTTTACTACCGTTCAATGAACCGAATTAATAACAAGCGTATTAATCAATTGATTCTAGTAATAATTAATATCATAATATATGAAACAAAACTAGTTGATCCTTTAAGTAATGCTCAAAATATTAATATGGAATATGAATAGGAAATAATTAGTATTCAAGGAAGAAGATTAAAGAAAATAACTAACAACTTACAAATCATTAAGCTTCAAAGTAGCAAAACTAAGATGGAAGAGTTTAGCTCCTCATTTGGAGACTAGACATGAAGAAAATATAAAGAAAGAACTTATCTAGACTGAGCATAGAAGTATATGTGAATTGGTGATTTTTGTGTGAAGCATAGGGGTGTATTTATAGGAAAATGGAGCATGCAGGGGTGTGTACCCGATCGGGTATCAAGGGCACCCGATCGGGTACCTTCAGTGGCTTTCTGGAAGCTCGAAAAGTGGGACATACCTGACCGGGTATGTCGGTCACCCGATCAGGTATGGACACTCGAACATGGCTAAAAATCCTCCTGCGTGTTGCCTTTTCCCGGATCCGATCCGATTTGAAATTTCAACTAGATACCCGATCGGGTATAGGTCATACCCGACTCGGTATAGACCAAAAATCAGGATCTCCTATTTTGTCTTGCGATTTTGCACCTTCCTTCCACTTTTGGGGTTCACCAACGGTCCCTTGAGTGATCATGGACCTGTTTGAGCTCGGAATAAACATAATCTAAACAATTTACAAGTATTTTACAAACTAAACTATTACACCAAAATTGTGTAATTTCCAAAGTAACAATCAATCAAAACCAGTTAAAAACACAAACATAAACATGAAAATTACACGATTATCACCAGCTTTGACTTAGTCCAATATAAAGACTGAGGGGGGGGTTTCAGATTTCTCCTCCTGGCGCCATACACCGACAAAGCAAGGAATCTCTCAAAGGATGCAACATTTTAGGGGGAGTGTTCAATGTTCTCCTCCATAGTGCCTAACAATGACAAAGCATACTGAGTGCTCCAGTTGAGGGGGAGTACAGAGAGAAAATCAAGAAACAAATGAGAGATCATGCCCATATGGCTTAGTAAACCCAACTAAGCCTAACCAAGGGACAAAGCCGAGATTAAGTGAGTGAGTGAGTGAGTGAGTGAGTGAGTGAGTGAGTGAGTGAGTGAGTGAGTGAGTGAGTGAGTGAGTGAGTGAGTGAGTGAGTGAGTGAGTGAGTGAGTGAGTGAGTGAGTGAGTGAGTGAGTGAGTGAGTGAGTGAGTGAGTGAGTGAGTGAGTGAGTGAGTGAGTGAGTGAGTGAGTGAGTGAGTGAGTGAGTGAGTGAGTGAGTGAGTGAGTGAGTGAGTGAGTGAGTGAGTGAGTGAGTGAAAATTATAAGCGTTAGGAAGCAGAAGGCTCAAGTAGCAAGAAAACAATAATCAATGCTGAGTCTGCTACCTCAACTGCATGCTATGAAGTGAACATTTACTCCTAGCCACTCAAATACTCTGGACTATCCTCATAGGTTCAGGACTGATTTAATCAGATCCCGAGTAGAAGTCACTGCATCTTGTCCAACAGTGCATGATTAACCCTACCCAAGACCACTCACTTGTCTCTCAACAGAAACGTGTTTAATCATATTTCACGGGGAACTGCATCTCTCATTACTGTCTCCTTCCGAGGCAAGTGATGCTGACTACAGTGGCCTCAGCTCCATGCCACTGAACTTTCATTGCTCACGTCGTGTCTAGTTACCTCACTCCCAAATGTTTTGAAATTTCTAGGACACAGACGCATTTTTTGAGTCAGTTGCAGGTCTTCATGATCTGCGACAACTTCCATAGGGCTCATCTATTACAGATGTAGACCAATGATTGGAAGGAAGTCCTGTTGTTGCAACATAAGAATCACCAACATCTTCAGACCATTGCTTTAGAGTTTATCTCTATAGTGATGATAACGGGTGTCTACATGACCCCGGGGGGCTACAGTATCTCATGCTAATCTTTATGATCATGCAAATAACAACCAGAGTGACATCTATCCCAATGCTTCATGATGATTGGTTGGAAGTCCTGTTAGAGCTTTAATGTTTCTATCATTTTATACAGACCACACATCAGTGTTTACATTGATGTTGTGTTAACGGAACACCTCAGTGTATCCGGGTTTGTTCACTTTAATTTTCTGTTCGTTTTTCTGTTTTTGATTCCCATAATAAAAGAATAAAGGCATGAAGCCCCGATTCATCGGATCAACATGAGGGGGAGAGTGGTCCACATGTTGTTAACTGTCAAAAAATCATTCTCGGACACTTCTCTCCTATCAAAATTTTCAACGTCTCTCTTCTATCTCTACACCTCAAATGGTCAGCTACGCTCACAAGTCAACCATCTTTTTCCACTGTGCCACCGACAAGGTATCCTCAAATGCATTCACTTCAAATAGTCAAAAAGATTACATTATGGAGGAGACAAAGGTCACTTGCTCAAATTCGGAAGATGATTTCCATGTGCCCCTGCAATTCTTCAAGAACATTCATTCTAGAGGCGCCACCGAACTTCATTCAAGCTGATCAAGAGCTACTTCTGAAGGCAAGGTTTACAAGCAAGCCAAAGGAAGATTCCTCAACCCCCGGCATCAAAGCTCAAATTGCCAAGAAGACATCAAAGGGGAGATTGCAAGGATTTCTTGAGAAAGCCTTCTCAAGAAGTCAAGTTCAGAGACAAAGGAAGCTGAATAACAACAAAGACAAAGATATTCGCGTTGCAATGCTGATTCAACACGATTGAACACCAAGGGGAAGATTGTTGAAGAATATTTTTATGGTGTCCAATCTAATTAAATATCTTTGTATTTGTGTAGTTATTAGTTAAACTTGTAATATGGGCCACAAATGTGTATCAGCCCATTAGCTTCTTTGTAATCCATAAGTTAGCCAACTTCTCCTATAAAAGGAGGCTAACTTATGGAAACCCTATGGTTTGAGAGGCTTCAAAAGCATAGTGGCGAGATAGAGAGATTGGGTTTGCCTCTTTTCTCTCTTCTGGGAGAGCAGCGGTCAGTTTACACGGTATACCAGATTCGTTGATTATCTCGATATCTTTCTGTTTGCTTCTTCTTCACTGTTATGGTTGTTTGATTGTTAAAGATCAGGGAATATCAGGGGACACCCCTCTAAGTTTATAGGTTGAGTTCGAATAAGATGTTTGAAATTGAGCTCCAATTTAGGTTGAAAATAAATTTTCTGTTTTAAAAATTATTAATATTGTATTTACGCATACAAATAAATTAATTAAATAAAAAATATAATATTTATAATCTAGCATTCTCATTTTTATTAGTTTCTCCTTCATTGATATTTTTACTCCTTATTTTACTATCTATACAATTTTGAAATAAATAAATAAGTAAATAAATAAATATAATGTGCGTATGCAGTGGCGGACCCACCTTGTGCACGGGTCTTGGGACTCCAAGAATTTTTTTTAAAAAACTTTATATTATATACTCCGTCCGTTCCGAAAAGGTTCGTCAAATTGACATTTCTTGGTCAATGACCATCAACTTTGACCAATAATATTTTTTAATACGAAATTATTTTGAATGTGAAAATTATATCAAAATGCTCCTTAAGTAAAATATTTTCATAAAAGCATAAAATTTATAAATTATATACAAATATAATAATTAACATGATTGTTTAAAATTTGTCATCATTTACTAAGAAAAGTCAATATGGCGAACCTTTTCGGGACGGGGCTAATATATTTTATATAAAACTGACCGGCAAATGTATATATGCAACCAACACCAATAAAATAACTAAAGAATGGAGTGGAAGACTGGGCGTGTGTGCGTGATTAGTATACACAGGGGCAGATCCAAGAAACTTATCATGGAGGGCCGTGGATTAAGTGGCATATCGAGAATTTTTGTTGACAAGTGACTAACTTACACTAGAACTTAGTCACATATTTCACAAATAGCAAATACATTATTAACATTGTTTGATTAGACTTAGTTTAACTTATAAATGTTAAAATATAAATAAAAATAAAATCAATTTATATTTCGTGTATGTAAAGATGCAATTCTAAATAAAACTTGAGAAAATTACTGAAAAAGAAGTTAGATTTTAGTGAATTTTCATCCTTTTCATTTGTTAATAGAATTACATAAATTTTAAGTTTAGGGAAGAAAACAATCTTAATGCTATTTATTTTAGAATTTTTCCTAAGTTTAACTCTTATTTTAATCATTTTCTTATAAAATTTCAGACTATATATAGAGACAAAGTTGGGGTTGAGGGGGGGGGGGGGGGGGGGGGCAACTGTCCCTATTGCCCCCACAATAAAGGGTACACAAAGAAAAATATATTTATTATTACAAAAGAGTAAAGTTAATACCTTAAAATTGTGTTTGACACTCCTCTAACTAGATAAACTCCTCAATCAAAGTTTTTTAGACAAAAGCTTAACTATGACTCTACGCGAATTGCCTCATTTTACTTTCATACATCAAAGTAAACAGCCTCTATGTAAGTCCAAGTATGAGTTCCGGTTTCTCCGTCCAAAAGGTTGAATCCCCAACCCCAAGGGCCCCCCCACCCCGACCCAAGGATGGTGGGGGAGTAAATCACGGTGACTCAGTCGGCAAAGCGGCAGTAGGCCTTTACCCGTGCGCACCAGAGGTCCAGCCTTATTTCAGGTTCTGAAAACCCCCTTTTGGCCGCTGCGGGATTCGAACCTTGGTCTACGTCCAATTTTTCCCACCACTCGACCAACTGAACTACCCGTGCGGGTTGAGTTTCGGTTTCTCATCTGCATTGGAATGTGCTTTTCCTTATGGAAAATGGCAATGTACATTCGTTCCCAAAAATTTAACGTTGTTTTCTAAGAAAATAAATACTTGATTGTAAGTTTTAACATAAATGATGACTTGATGAGTAGAAATTTCAAAGATACAAAATGGTAAGCATATAGTTAACGTGACTTAATTAAGGGTGTAACATATAAATAAAGGTGGCATCAGAGCCGTGCCTTATGTGAGGCTGGAGAGGCTTGTGCCTCATGGCCCTCAAAATTTGTAAAAATCAGGAGCCCAAAATTTTATATGTATTAGTATTATACATATGTATTTTCTAGTTATCTTTCATTTTTCCTCTTGGGCAGTTCGACTTTTATTTCTAGGCTTCTAGGCTCCAGGTTCTATAGTTAATTCTATTAGTCTATGTTTTTTTATTTTCTTATTTAGTTATTTGTTTGTATTTTCAGAAATTTTCTAATTTTATATTGATTTTCTAAATGCTATTGTGATGTATAATTAATTTGTCATGTGTGAATGCCAAATGGCCTAATTTGTAAATTTTTAAATACTAGTTGATTCTTGCTTGTTTTTTTATTTAGTGTTATCAATATTACAATTATGGAATTCTCAAATCACAATTAATTAAATTAAATGTTTTGTATTTTATAGAGAAATTTACTAATATATATTGTTAGGGATTCCACTAAATTACACACTTTTTTAGTACCTTACCTCTCAAATCTTTGTCTCGATTTCAAGAGGGAAAACAAATCACGTATTAAATCATTAACTAAAAAGTCAGGTCGAAAACATTAATAAGTACGTAGTACTTTATTTCGAATAAAAGAGTCACTTTGGAGAGTACATCTTCAACCATGTCTCAAAAAAGATTTAATGAATTAGCTATATGATCAATTGAGAAGAAATTCATTGATAACATAGATCATGCAGACTTGATTAATACATTTACGTCTAAAATGTTCGACGAGTTGTACTTAATTAGTGTTTTAATACATTCAATGTCATTTTTCTATAATGTAAGACTTTAATTTAAGAATTACGTTTTTGTAATATTTAATCATTGAAGTTTAATGAATCTATACGACAAAGAAATACTGTGTATAGGGTACATTTATAAAGCTCAACTCAGGCCCGAGTTTAGGTAGGATCAGCACTGGGTGGCATATATATTGAATTTATTCATTATATATGCTTTGCTAATAAAAAACGACCCCCGAATTAAATCCACATCAGCCGTAAATTGAAAACAAATTAAATTCGAACGCGGTATTTATTATTAAGTCTAATAAACAAATTAAAAAAGCTGATGACATACATACATAGATGCACATTATTTTATGATTACAATATAATGACATTAAAATAATGAGATATTATCCAAAATAGGACTAGAACAGTTTAAAAATTCCAAAATATGACTGTCATGTTTTTTATTCCCAAAATATGACTAATTACTGTCATGTTTAGAAAATACCGCCATGTTTGAAGTCTGGTACTGCCAAAATATGGCTGTAATTAGTCCTATTTTGGGAATAAAAACATGGCAGTCCTATTTTGGAATTTTCAAACTGTTTTAATCCTATTTCTGGAACTTTCCCTAAAATAATTCTAACGGTATAAACAACTGAAAGCCCTAATTATGATACGCCACTAGCGGTACAAAACAGTCCACTGGTCACTGGCTAGCAGTAAACGCAGCTTTGCTTTGCTCGGTATTCATTAATTAAGCTGTTTTGTAAATTATACTAGCTTTGTCCCGAGCAAGCAAAAGTTCTCATCTACTATTCTCCAATCAATACAAATTGATTAAAGAATAGTAAATTTGAATCAGTTAATGCATGTAGTGTCTAAATATGAGTCTTTTGGTGACTTCATATTCTTTTTAATGCATGTAGTTTTTGAATATTTAATTTTATTATTGACTTGAATCATTTAACCTCGTGGTTAATCAAATAGAGAAAATTATTCATAACAGGACTCTTTCATAGACTTTTGATCAAAATAAGACCAAATTAGATTAATTACATTCGTAAGCCTAAATCACTCCTACTTTAGGAAACTTAAATTCTACTTGCCTAAAATAGTACCCCTGAGTTTATATATCCTTTCAGCGTTTATCTTTCAGCGAACTAACCACCATAGTCCTTAGGAAACGCAGCTCAAGCTTCCCACCGCCAACGCCTTATGGACTTTTATCGTCTACCTTGCTTCACAAATTCGAGTTCGATTTCCATCAATTCCGAGTGATAATCTTCATTTCTGCTGCGAATTTATTGTGAAATTTGGACTCAGTTTCTCGGAATTTGCCAGACATTCCTGCTGCAAATTTTTTCGGTTGTCAGTTTGTATGATGTGTTCAAATTTTCATTCTGATTACATATTTTAGTTTAATTGCTATCTTGGATGTTTACTTTGTTTATGAATTCTGTCATTAAATTTTCTTCATAATCTCAAATTATATTTTCAAGGTAATTTCATCATTAGATATAGTGAATTGTGTGTGTGTGTGTGTGTGTGTGTGTGTGTGTGTATATATATATATTGGTTCAAATAAGAACATGATCTTAGGAGAGAAATGAGAACGAATCTGGACCGTTAGATTTGCTTTAAGTGAAATTCGATGTGCATTAGATGAAACGATAATGTGCATTAGGTGAAATTGAAATGTGCAGCACAAAGGGTACGATACAGTGGCATTAAGTGAAGGTGAAATGTGCGGAATAAAAGGCACGATGTGATGTTATTTTTGTACCTTTTATTCCGCACATTTCAGTTTCATCTAATGCACACTTGAGTTTAGATTTTTATTCTGCACATTACAATATCATCTAATGCACATTTCAGTTTCATCAAATGCACAATTCAGTTTCACATGATACAATCCAACGGTCTAGATTCATTCTTATTTCTCTCCTCCGAGTCCATTCTTACCGGAACCGCTCCCTATATATATATATATATATAGATAAGAGATCAAATACAAACCATGCTTAAAATACTAACCTACAAACTCAATAATATGCATCATTTTGAACTTCAATATGCAGTAAAAATAATGTAAAGATGCAGGGGTGGGATCACATACAAACTAGTCCTCCCATACAAATCATCTTTACATTATTTGTATTGCACATTGAAGTTCAAAGTGTTTCATAATATTCAAGCCATAAAATAACAGTTTCATATTTACATTATTTGTATTGCATATTGAAATTCAAAGAGTGCATCTTTACATTATGTGTACTGCATATTTAACTTAAAAATGTTGCATATTATTGAGTTTGTAGGTTAGTAAGTTAAGCATGGTTTGCATGTGATCTCACCCCTATATATATATATATATATATATATATATATATATATATATATATATATATATATATATATATATATATATATATATATATATATATATATATATATATATATATATATATATATTGTTTTACGTTACCTGCTCTGCTATTGAGCTATTATCAGAACTTATTGTCTATTTAATGACTACTTACTGTCTATGTATTGCCTGCTATTGAGTATTATTAGAACTTATTGTCTGTTTACGGACTGCTTAATGTCTATGTATTGTCTAGTGTTTGCAAGTTTGATTTTGGATCTGGTTTCTTCAAAAGTTTTGCAGAACACATGGTGGCCTTGTGAAAATATGAAATAGAAGTTCGAAATTGGCAAAATCAATGTTCAAAATCAGAAAAGAAGAAGATGAGGAAGAAGAAGATGAGGAAGAAGAAGACATCTTTGGCGGTGGCGTCCGATGAAGTCAACCGGAGTAGGTATCTAGTGCGTCGGCGATGATGATTTCGACATCGGCGGCGGTGGTAATTCGATCTGAATCGATGAAGTTGCTTGGAACAAAGGGCAGGGGATGCAGGGGTGTCGAAGTTGTTTGATGCGCATGGGAGCCATCAGTTGCCGCCCTGCAGTGTGGTGAAGATCCTGAAAGGCAACGACTTTGACAAGGGGAAGATGTTTGAGGCCGGTGTGCTTGCAAGCTTGCTGGCTCGAACGTGATCGCTGGCTTCGACTTTGATGTTTTAGCGGATGCAAGCATCGCAATCCCAATTTCAGTTGCAGAAGATGAGTGCATGGATTGAGTGATTGCCTATTAATTTTTAATTGAGGGTATAATTGTCACTCCAATTAAGTTTGGTCGTACAAGTTGTTGTAGTCTTATTTTTGGAAATGTACCGTCTTTCTGTACTATTTGTAAAATTTCCCCAATCAAATATTGAAACCTTTCAATATCTCATTACATAAATTGAATGTTATGTTACCTATCAAAATACTCCGTATGAGAGTATACTGCATTACTACCCACTATCATACATACATTTGATTGATCAAATCGTTATTTCATCATTTATTTATATTTAAATTATTTAATAACAATACAGAGTATTTTTTGTAATTTTTATTGATGTATGTGATAAAATAGCAGTACATAGAATTTGCGATTATATGTTACTTGAATAGATCGAAATTAGGGTGGTGCATGAGCGCAGCTAGCTACATACCAAAGTCTCTACTTGCATCCGCCATTGAGCTCCAATCCCACAATCTGTCGGTGAAAGCTGCGGCGGCGGCCTGGTGGAGCGTCCCCGCCGGAAGGGCGTTGAGAGGCAAGGAGTGTGGCGGAAATGGCTGCAACATTGGCGGCGAGGAAAGGTTTTGGAAGTAGTAGTGCTGGGGGTGTTGGACGACGGGAACCATGTGTTGTGAGTTGACTAGGCGGTGGAGATCATCGACCAGGGCGGCCGAGGAGGATGCCGGCAAGAAAATGGACTGAAGCGGCGGTGGGGCGGCCGTGGAGAGGGCGAGTGAAGTGCCAACTTCGGTGCTGCTGCTCGAACTAGTCTCTGCACTCATCGCCATTATCTTTTCCTCGCCCACTGCCACTTGGTACGGTGGCGGAAAAGATTCTTGCATTTTCTTGACGGAATTCGGCCCTGGCCGCGAAGACGATGCGGCGGCCACCGCCCTCGTCGCCAAAGTGCGCGGCAGCGATGGGTGGTCTTCCACTCCCGCCCTTTTGTAGACCCGACAAAGTGAAATCTCTCCCTGATCAAATCATAGAACCAAATCGATCATACAAATTGAATTGGGAGCTTAATCGTATAACCGTTCATCTTTTTAAATTAAAAGAATTTTATCAATTCAGGATTCGAAAGATAGATGAATTATCAATTCAGAACTTGGAAGATGAGATCTATCCCTATAGGATCTGAATAATGAAAAACTATCAATCTAGGACTTAAAATTTCATAGGTTTTGATTTATTTAATTTTTTATTAATTCCATTGCTAATTTTTGATAAACTTTTCTTCACAAAAGTTTATTAGTTTCATAAAACTAAATAATATTTAAAAAATTTAAGATAAAAAAATTAATAAAATTTCGGATAATTTATGTTCTAAATTGATAATTTCCAATCATTCAAGTCCTAAATTGATAGTTTTCCATCATTCGAGTCCTATATCGATACATCTCATCTTTCAGGTCCCGGATTGATAATTCATCTATCTTTCGGGTTCTGAATTGGTAAAATTCCTAAATTAAACCATAAACAGAGGTATAGTGTCGCTCCTACACAAAATTGGGTCTAACTCGAGTTTCATAAAGGATCATATACCTGGTACTACGTATTTGTTTATAATAATATGTATTTGGAAGTAAAAGATTAATAATGAATCACATAATGAAACTAAGTAAAAACTAATTAGGTACAACTCAACATAATGAATCACATATTTTATTTCCTCTCGTAAAGAATATTTCAAACAATATAGAACTTTACACTTTCTGTTTTTCTGTACAAATAAAAGCACGTTGTTTAATTAATTTAATTGTGAATTGAAAATTTCAACAATTTTTAATCTTGATAACCTTGAATAAAAAATTAATCTCAATGCTCAAATATAAAAAAATCACCAAGACACGTCCCAGCTCGACTACTTCGCAAAACAAGCAAGAAACCAAAAATCAACTTAGCTTCAAATTTTTAAATAGCATTTTAATGTAAATACTCTATACCCCAATCAATAATATAAGAATTAGTCAATAATTAGAGCAACTAGAAACTATAAATTAATAAGTTAGTTCGGTAATAATTCAAAAATCAATTATTCATCAGATTAGCAAATCAATATAAAACCTAGATTTGTTTTGGAAATAACATATCAACAAATTCGAAAGTTGGAGTTTGCACTCACTAGTTGGTTGATAACTCTATTTGTTCCTCCGGAGTCCACATAGTCTATGTATTTTTATTTTGACTACATATATATACTACTTACTACCTCCATCCCCCTAATATTGGGACGGAAGAGAGTGATGTGTTTTTTAAGAAAGTAGAATTATGTGGTTGATAATGAGTTGATAAAGTAGGAATAAAGTAATAATGAATCAGAGTCACACAAACGTTACCAAATATGGTATGAGACAATAATAGTGGGACATCGTCCAAAAATGGAAAAATGAGACAATTATAGAAGGGCGAGGGGAGTACTATATACTCCCTCCGTCCCGGTCATTTCTTCCCGTTTTGACCGGTATCGCAAATTTATGCAAATTTCTAAAGGGGTTGACTTTCCCCTAATACCCCTACCCATCCCAACTCCCCATCACTGGAAAACCCCCACCCTGCCCCATCCCGCTCTAGCCCCGTCCCTCTTCCCTAACTACTTCTCAAGCTTCAACTCCGACCAGCCAGTCCCAATCCTACCCTCCTCAACCCAGATCCGACCCGGCCCATCATTTCCCCTCCCCAACCCCAACCTCTACCGCCAAGCCGTCGCTAGCCGCCATCCCTGTAACTCGCCCATTTGAATCAACCTAAACCTGGAGAAAGGTGAAGAAGAAGACTACAAACCTGGACGAGATGGTGTGGGTTGTTGCAATGAAGACAGCGACGGCGACGCGGCTTCGCAGCGACGAATACAACGGTGGTGTGGGGAATTGGCTACGCAACGACGAATACAACGGCGGCGTGGGGAATTGGCTACGCAGCGACGAGGTCTCAGGGTCAGGGGCGGGTAAAAGGGAAGGGGAAGGGGAATGGGAAAGGGTTTTTTTATTGGGAGGGTAAAATAGGGTTTTTAGTATGGGTTAATTTCCTTTTTAAGAAAGTTGGAAGAATTAATTGGGACGACCCAAAAAGGAAAACTGAAAGAAATGACCGGGACGGAGGGAGTATAATACTACTTATGTAGATAGTTAAACTTTTGTGGCCCTGATTTTTTAATTGTTTTGGGCCCCCCGAGGCTCAAGCCTCTCCAGCCTAAAAGATGGCATGATCCTGCATACGTAGTATTTCCAAATTTTTTTGCGAAGTCAACATTTTTTGTTAAAGTTAAATCCTTCCTGTGATAGTTATTTCAATTTTATTAATTAAAATTTACAAATTTAAAACTGCATTAAAATGTCTATAAAGATGCAAAATCCAAATTAAAATTTAATTAAGAATTAATATATTAATATATCTTAATTATGTGAATAAAATGATTACATTTAACTTAAAAAGGCCAATTTTAATTTATAACTCAATTTGGAACGGATGGGAAGGTACAAAATTTTGATAGGGAGCTTATGTTGACTTATAATTAATCCATGATCGATGTGTTTGGATCTCTTAAAAAAGCAGGTAGGCCGGACGGCGACTGATATATTTGTGAAGATCACGGGTTTCTTGTTACATATCATGGGATGTACTTCTCTTTGATTGGCCCCATATAATATTAATACTTATCACCATATTTTTTAATTTTTTTATAAGTGGATATTTTATTAAACAATTCAGAAGATATGTAGATTTCTACTTAATACTTTGGAATGGAAGATCATGAGATGAGCCAGAAACTCCCCATATATGTATGAGCTTAGAGATCCAGCCAAATAAAATGTTAGTTCTAATTTATTTATTTGATAATAATAATAATAATAATAATAACAATAATAATAATTAACGATTATAATTATTAATGAATAATACTCCGTAATAATATTGGTAATTTCTTCTTCGAAGGATATAAAACATATCTCGATCTTGAATTAATGATCGATCTGTGAA
Organism: Cuscuta europaea; assembly: GCA_945859875.1. NCBI lineage: Eukaryota > Viridiplantae > Streptophyta > Magnoliopsida > Solanales > Convolvulaceae > Cuscuta > Cuscuta europaea. The sequence continues at coordinate 1,237,632 of CAMAPE010000019.1, read as the reverse complement.
CAAGAATAGTTTGAATCAAGTACTCGTGTACATCAAATTAAAACTAATTCGATCAAATAATATAATAAAATATTAATAATAAACTGGTCGTGGGTTGTATAAACTTTTTAAAGAACTATTGCACTACGTATATATTTAGAGATTTCGGGGTTCAGTTTTTATGATTAATCATTGTTTGAAAATATTGGCATTATATAATGAAAGAGAAAATGAAAACAATATACTTGGTGTGTGTGATGTGTTTGATAAAGTGTATTACAAAGCACAATAACTTTCTACCACATAATCAGTAAAAAATATATTCAAACTAGATGATGTGAATAATGAATATAACGTACAATTAACATGTATCATTATTTACGAACATGTTACCTTCTGAAAGCGATCAGTGTCATGGTGTGGCAAGCGATATTCATTCATAATCCAACTAGTACGGATGCCTTTGGGAGCCTTGCCGGAGTAGAAAACGAGCGTCTTCTTGAGCCCGATGGACCTAGAGTTCTCTCCCCGGATCATACGGTCGGCACCGGTGGCCTTCCAGTAACCGGATGTCGTCACCCGGTTCGGCCGGTCTCCATTTCTGTACTTGCGATCTCTTGGCACATAAAAGTACCACTCCTTCTCCCCTATTGCTGCCAATGCTACGACATACAACCCAGCTCCACATATCACAACCCCAACAACAACAACAACAATAATAATAATAATAATAATAATAATGACAATGACAATGACAATGACAATGACAATGACAATGACAATAACAATAACAATAACAATACCAATACCAATACCAATAACAATAACAATAACAATAACAATAACAACAACAATAACAACAACAATAACAACAACAATAACAATAACAATAACAATAACAATAACAACAACAACAACAACAATAACAACAACAACAACAACAATAATAATAATAATAATAATCATTACTACTATAATAATAGTTACAATAATAATAATAATAAAATAATAATAAATTTAAACACTTTCAATATAATTCATCAATTAATAAAGAGAAAATTTCTTACACAGAAATAAAACATAAATAAAGTGTACATATAGGACTATCATTGTTTTCTTTCTAAAACGCTCCTAGCTAATACGGAAAAGATTATACTTTTAATAAGATCAAATGAGTTCCATTTCGAGAATAAAATAACACTGATTTGAACATTTTGTCTAAGTTTTAGTCCTATTTAAAACAATTTTTACTTGATGAATTTAATTAAAACTAGCTGGTAGCTAATTAATTAAAACTGCTCGATCAGCTCGATCAATTAATAAATTTATAACACTTTTAAAATATAATCCATCAAGAACTTAATCAACCCCGGCCACGTCGATCTGGCCTGCTTTTTTTTTTTTTTGAAAGATCTGGCCTGCTATATACGTAGTATGTAAGAATATTTGTTTTTGGAAATATTTTTCTAAACCTAGCTATATACATGTAAGAATAAATAATTAATCAATTAATGATGATGTAAGTATGCTATGGAGTATAATACGAAGTATATTGTACGTACCAGGGAGTTCCCAAGGGTCAAAGCGGTAGAGATCAAGAAAAGTGATGAGGTCAACGTTGAAACGCTTACCCTCCACCTTACGGCGGAGGTAGAACTCGACAAGTTCTTCCTCCGTGGGGTGGAAGCGGAAGCCGGGCATGACCATGTCGTGTTCGTGGTCGTCCACCACGCCCGTCGCCGCCTCCTCCTCCTCATCACGCCAGTGATGATGGGCGCCTCCGATGTAGTTGTTGCGGTAGCTCTCATTTTGTTGACTCATATTTGGTGGCATACAATAATGATCGATCGATGGCGGCAGATAATGACCGGCGGCGTTTAGCTCCAATTAAGCTATCTATTAACTGACTTAGAGGGTTAGTTAGAGTCTGAAATGATAGATAGATAGATAGATATACTCTAGCTAGGCTCTCTAACTATATATTACTCGTAGCTAGCTTATTGATGCACGTAGTTCTCGATCTTTAGCCCTTTCTTGCCTTTTTATATTTTACATGAGCTAGCTAGGTTGTGGTTAGAAGTTACAACTATTGATAAGCACGTGTCCAATATCAGATCACAAACGGCTTTGAATCATTGCCCTAATTAGTCTAATTTGAACTCGTTAGAATTGGTAAATGTATTTTATTTTATATAAGGTTGTAATGAACCGAATCGAGATGAATATTGTGATTTTATATTTGTATTTGTTTAATTTTTGAGAGAATTCCCTGAATAGGAGTAAAAAAAATTTGAAATTCCAAAATATGAGTATCATGTTTTTTATTTCTTGAATAGGAGTAAATTTCTGACAAATTTGGCATTACTAAGCTTTAAAACATGACACTTTTTTCCAAACGTGGCAGATTACTCCTATTCAGGGAATAAAAAACATGATACTCCTATTTTGGAATTTCGAAACATTTTTGCTCCTATTTAGAGCAATTTCTATTAATTTTTTCGAATACGAATACGAATTCGAATATGAAGCGAATATTATTTTCGATTTTTATTCGTATTTGTTTGACAATATGAATAGTTAACGAATCATATACGAATATCGAATTAATTTGATCATAAGTTAAATATTAGTCAAATGTTACTTTAAAATAACTTTTTATATATTTCTTATGTTATAAATATGTGTTGTTACAACCAAACATTCCAGCCTAGCTGGTTGTGAGGTTACCGTGCCTAGTGGGGGTCTCGAGTTCGAACCCCGCTAGGCACATAAGGGTTTGAAATTCAATGGAGTGAATTTCAGCCCTTATTACTCCAGGCCCCCCAACCCCCCTCCCCCAGACCCCCCTTGGAGTAAAAAAAATGTGATGTTACAAATTGGCTTGGAATGTGTATACGTAAATGTATATATGGGCTACACTTTGAGAGTATGACTACCTTTTAAAAGTTATTATAGTGTTATTACTACTATACTATTATTACTATTATCCCTATTATTAATAGAATATATTTGATTAATATTCGAATCGAATATACTGATATTTGTATTTGTATTTGATAACAATTCGAATCTAATTTAGTATTCTTATTTGTATTTGAATTTTTTGAATTCGAATCATCTTATATGAATTTGAATCTCGAATCGAGCATAAATTATTTGATTCGTATACAACCCTAATTTTATAATTGTGGAAGTTCAGTCTAGTCTGGTCCATTTAAATCTCTAGTCTGGCGTAATATGTTTGTTGAGGTTTATTCCTATCCAAAGGCCCAACATAAACCTTTGAATATTAAGGGTGATTAATAAAAGAGAAAGTGTTTAAGGAAATTTATCAACTAATCAAATCACTCAATAGTTCAAACTGTATTAGCGTAATAAGGTTGGTTACAGAGAAAGGGCCGAACGGTAGTTCCGGTCCACTATCTAGTACAAAAGATAGAATACAATATATGTTTGTGAGTATCAAAATGCATGTTAACCCTTTCTAATGGAATAAATGCAGCTATTTATACTAGAGATGAGAATGTGTGGGTAATGACGTGGCCGAATCCGATTGGTTGCTTCCTTTGCCACTTGTGCACCCATGCTCCCACTTGCAGCTCTCATACTCTAGATTAAATGCACATTGCCGCTCTTATGGCTCCTCGATCGGTTCTTGGACCCACCAAGTCATCAGTCAAGAGCGATGTTGACTATCCGCCAAGTGTGTAGTATGGCTCGTTTGGGATGTGCCGCACGGTTTCTTCACTAGTTGGTCAGATCCTCTTCGGGAACCCTTTGCTCCGTTGGATCTTCTTCGAATTCGGTTTTGCCCTTGCTCTTAGTCCTTAGGGATATTTGGGCCGGGTTATTGGGTCGGACCCTAATATCCCAACACTGTTTAAGTCTGATATATTCTGGTTTGATCTGGTCTAATCTAGGACTTGAATAAGTCCAAGTAAAAACATCTTAAATGGACAACTGGCTATATGAATAGATCGGTAGGGCAGGATATAGATAAATAAATAAATCCATATCAATGTCTTTAATATGGCTCACTAACACAGTTAAACAAATAAACAAAAAGTTAATTTTATGTAGGAAACATCAATTCATCCTAACATAAAGTAAGTTCATTTAGAAGCAAATATAATAAATCAACTCAGCTAGACAAAATAGTAAATACTCATAACTCTAATTTTGTAAGTAGAACATTGCTGTCTTGAACAAGAAATAATCTAACAAACATTGTAGCAAGTAATAAGAATTTAATGAAAGAAAGTATTCACATTTCTAAGGGTGAAAATTGAAGAAAATGTCACAGAAGATTAACAAAGGAACCTTTATGTTAGTCGGGACAGGTAACCTCGGTTTGGAGGCTCTTACTTTAGCTACCTGCTTTGTGTGCGAGTATATAGGTGTGGAGACAGGGAAGGGGCTGGAGGGGGCCTCGGCCCCCACAAGAAAAAATCTTAAGTATATATATTATGAATAAATAGTTTTAATCAATAGAAAATATATTGATATTTTAAACTTTGGCCCCCGTAATGTAAAATTTTCAAAGCCCGTCCCCTTACCTATAGATTTCTGGCTCTGTCAATGTGAGTATACATATATAAAATTAGCCCATGACTATTATTTGGGCCAGATAACTGACTAATAATGGCCAGATTACCTCGGTCCAAATTCAAGATATAGCCCTAACCCCAATGTCCAAATTCAAGATATAGCCCATGCTTTGAGTTAATAAGAGTGATAGAGTATATCTAGAGAGAAGTGAGAGCTAGAGAGAGAAGTGCAATAATATGCTTCAATAGAATGATTTTGTAACCCCTATAACTACTCCCAAGGGGAGTATTTATAGAGAAAATACGGGTTGGGCCGAATTTACAACTGGACCGCTACTGGGCCGAATACAAAGCCACTAATGGGCTGTACAAATGAATAAGTATAAAATCCGGTTCTGTGAGGTCTTCGTGGCCGACGAGGGCGTGGCCGACGAGGGCACGGCCGACGAGGGCACGGCCGACGAGGGCACCCGGGTTCTTTGGGCTCAGGACCATAATCTGAGTTGGCCCCTTTTCGGCCGACGGGGGCGTCTTGGCCGACGAGGGTGCCACTCTGTGTCTTGTGCTTTCTGTTCTTCCGAGTATGTGGGTCCGGGGGCTCAGACACATATACTCCATCAGGAGTCCCCCACTCTCTAAGCTGAGACGTAGACGAAGTGAAGGAGAGTAGATTCCCGTGTTTTAGTGCTTTTGGCCGATGCGGGCATCCCAGGGCCGTTAGCCGTTGCGGCGTTGGCGTTGTTTTCCCTTTGGTGATCCTGTTCTGTGCTTTGGCCGTTACTTGTTCCTCGCCGTGGGCGGGGAGGCCGTTGTTTCCTTAATGTGTTCAATTGAGGATGATGAGTGTCTTGTTTCAATGGCCGTTGAAGGCACGCTTTCCCTTTCCTGGACGTTGGTGGTTGAAGTTTATGTTTGGGCCGATGAGGCCGTTGAGGTTGTTCCTTGCTCTGTGGACGATGTCGTCCTTTCCTTTGGGTGGCCGATGAGGGTGCTCGCGCACTCCTTTTGGCCGTTGTTGATGATGTTATGTGCCTCTGGCCGACGAGGCGCCATTGTGATGCGTGGACGATGTGGCCATGCTTTGTGGTTACATGTTCTTTGTATTGTTCCTTTTTGTTTTGTTGAGGCCGATGTAGTCCCCCAGTCCCCCACTGCTTCAGGCCGAAGAGTGTGAGGGGTGAAGGAGTTGCTTGAGTCCCTGGCCGAAGCGGTCTCTCCGTAGTCCCCCTGAATCCAACCCTCATGGCGATTTTCTGGCCAAGGTAACCCTGTTGGAGAACCCTTGTGCGCAGATCGCTTGTAGAGAGTTATCATCAAGGGTCATTACAAGGAGCTGATGGCTGTGGGCTCTTTGTTCCTTTTGTTCTGTGGCCGTTACGGGCGTTCGTTACGTTCCTAGCCGTTGACCTCCCCTTATTGTTTGGTATTTGTGAACCTGGCAAGCAAATGGGACGTTGTGGGCGCTTGCCGGCAAGTAGGACGATGTGGGCGCTTGCTGGCACTCGTGAAGCCGGCACGTGTATAGGCCGTGGAGTCCGTCTTGCCAGTGGGCTGTTATTGAGTTTGGCCCGTTGGTGACGTGGTGGCCTCCCATTGGTGACCGCTGATGTGGCCATTGGGAGGGTGCCACGTGTAGTGGCCGTTGGGTGGGGGGGTTCTATAAATACCCCTCCCCCTCCGACGAGAAACCACATTTGCATTCTGAATTGTCGAAGTGCTGGCCATTTTTCTAGAGAGATAAACTCCCAAGCTTGTTCTTCGTGTTCTTCGTTGTTCAAGGTTAGTGTTCATCGCCATCTTCTGTACTTTGTGCATACTTTGCTTCCTAGGCTAGTGATCTAGTGTTAGGCGTTTGAACACCCTTAGATCCTAAGTTGCTTCCCTTAGGCTCGTAGTAGTAGTTATGAAGAGCTTGAACGAAGACTACTACCCTTACGACGACCAGCCCTCCACGAGGTCACTTGACTATGAGGTGCTCGAGGAGTTCGAGGAGGAGATACAACATTTGAGTCCTTACAAATCCGAAGAGCTGGTGGACGATGAAGTCGAGGACGAGGAGTCCGCCTCTTCTTCCAGGGGTGAGGATGCAGGTGCGTCTCGAGTGGTGGACGGGGCGTCCACTTCCGCTGTCATTCCCTGCCCGAGGCCGGTGTCTGCCGTGAAGGGAGCAGATAAGCCGAAGAGGGTGAGGAGGCCGAAGAGTGGGCTGGGCCTCTCCTACCTGGATCTCACCAACATCTTTTTGATTAAGCCGGAGAGCAGCGCGGCCGACTATCTTGTTGCCCAGATGTATGTGGGGCCGTTTGGGCGGGTTAGGGCACCCAGGCCGACGGACCATGTTCTTCTTCCGCCACCGGGATACTTTGGAGTATACCCGATGAGTTTCGCTAAGGGGTTGAGGTTCCCCCTTCACCCTTTCATCACTGAATACCTGTATATGGTGGGGCTTCCTCCGGCCTTGCTGACGCCGAACAGCTATTCCTTGATGGTGGGGTTTTTGCTCCGGTGTGAGGAGCTGGGCTACAGGCCGACAACGGCCCTATTCATGAATTTGTACCAGATCGGCCGAGGAAGCCACAAGAACTGTGCGGCCTATGCTACTCTTCAACAGCTGCCGAAGAAGAGGAGCTTCACGGACTTGCCTTCGTCCATTCATGGGTGGAAGAGCAAGTTTGTTTTTGTATCCCTGGGCGAGAGTGGCACCGAGTTTCCCTCCCTCGGCCATACCGGGAGGTTCAATCTCCATGACCCGCCGAAGAGCTCTATTTTGGACGCTCAGGTGGAGGCTTTCTTGGAAGGGGGGCCGAGGAGCGTGAAGGATTACATTACTGAATACAAGATGATCGCCCTCGGCTTCTTGAGATACCACGTGTATGGTGATAAGGAGGATGACCTCCAACTATGGCCGAGGATGACCACCACCTTTGAAGAAGCCGACGGCCCGAATTTGGGCATTCCTGCTGAGGCCGATGGTAATAATTTCTTCGTCTTTCTGTCTTTATGTTTTGTTCCTTTGCCTTACTAATCTGTTGTGTTTTTCCTTTGTAGATTTTGCGATGGATCGTCGTTCCATAATGGCTATTGCCAAGGCCAAAGCGGCCGAGGAGTTGGCTGCTAAGGCGGCCGAGGCGGCCAGACGTGCCGCGGCCGATGGGAGCGGGGCTACTACTGGTGCGGCCCCAAAGCCTGCCCCATCGAAGAAGAAGAGGCCGGCCACTGACGGCCAGAAAAAATTAACTGAAGCCGGCCTGAACGTCTCCAAGAAGACGAAGAGGGCACCGTCTCCTTCTCCGGCTGCCGAGGCCGGTACTCTGACTGTCCCGAGTGTGGACGATGGTGGTCCCGTCGTGGACCTTACTGCTGCTGGCGATGCTGCCCCATCGCTTCCTCTCGTCCAGGAACCACGGACGAAGAGGGCCGGCAAGGAGATTGCCGGTGCCACCTACCAGAAGATGGTAGAATACCCCGTCGGCGGGGGTGTGTTTGATGATGTCGTCCTGGGCCACGACGTCCTGGCCCAGGCCATGCCGGCCAAGGATCAGGCTTACTTGAAGAAGCTCGAGGACGTGAAGATTTACGAGGGTGGCATGGACCTCCTCGTCCAAGTAAGTTACTTTCCTTCGTATGTGTCGTTTCTTTTTCTCGTCGTCCATGTAGAGTCGTTTGCCTGAGTTTTGTTTTCCTTTTTTCTGCAGAGTGCCTTTATGCTCATGGAGAGCCATAAAAGGCAGTACCGGGAGATAGCTCGTTTGAAGGAGCTGGAGCAGAAGGCTGCCTCGGCCGACGAGGCGGTAGCTTGCCTGGATCGGCTCCGGGAGGATGCCAGGGCTTTGCAGGCAAGGGCCGATGAAGCCGCTGCAGCTAGGGACGATGCCCTGGCCAAGCTCGAGGAGAGCAAAAGGGAGCTCGAGGAGACCCAAAGGGCGCTGGAGGCCGAGCGGCGCAAGAAAGAGGAGGCCGTGAAGGCGAAAGCTGAGGCCGAGGCCGCCGTTGTGAGGGCTGCTGATGAGGCCGTTGAGAAGTTCCTGGTCGAGGGGTGGAAGGCCGATGAGAGGCTTCCCTGGTGCTATCAGGTGGTGGCCGCCAGGCTTGAGAATTGGGGGATGAACTCCCCCGCCGGCCAGGAGTATTTCAGCAGAGAGATGGCCGTGTATTATAACATGGGCCAGGAGCGGATGCAAAGGCTCCTGTGTCGGCGGCTATCTCGTGCGTTGAAGGCCATGAATTACACGTCTAGGTGGGCTAGACGGAACCTGAAGCTTCCAAAGCTGATGAAGGATCCTGAAGAGCAGGCCAAGCTTCCGCTGTCGGAGCGCGAGTCCCCCATTGAGAGTTCCGGCCTCGGTGAGCCGGATTACACGGAGTTTGATTTCCTCGATGATGCTACCAGTGCTGCGGCTGCCGGCGGCCAGGAGGCTGAGGCCGAAGGAGGAGCTGAAAACGTTGAAGAGCCAGCCGAGGATGGAGGCGCTCACGAGGCTTGATCGGCTACTCCCTTGTAATTAGCTTTTATTTTTGCCCAAATGATGTAACGGCCGAAGAGCCCACCTTTGTATTGAACTGAATATAAATGAATTTTTTTTTTTGCTGTCCTGATCGGCTTTGAATTCCTTGTATGCTTGTTTGCCATTTGTCATTTCAATTCTAAAATTTGTCTAAGTGTCAAGGTCATAACTTGGGTCACCCGCGAGTGTCCGCTACGTCCGTGAGGTCGGCCTCCCTGTCCGGTGGCCTGGTCGGCCTATTCATCTTTGCTTTACTATCAGAACACTTAGGAATTTTTTCAAAAATTTCCTAGGTGTTTTGGATCCACGTAGTTGCTGTCTTTCCGTCCTGGTGGCTTGATCGGCCTGGACGTCGTTTCTCTACTGTCATAACACTTAGGATTTTTTCAAAAATTTCCCAAGTGTTTTGGATCCACTTAAGTGCCTTCCTTCCGGCCTGGTGGCTGTGTCGGCCTGGCCGTCGTTTCTTTACTGTCATAACACTTAGGATTTTTTCAAAAATTTCCTAAGTGTTTTGGATTCTTGTAGTTGCTTCCCTTCCGGCCTGGTGGCTTGACCGGCCTGTCTGGTGCTTCCTTACTATCATAACACTTAGGATTTTTTCAAAAATTTCCTAAGTGTTTTGGATTCTTGTAGTTGCTTCCCTTCCGGCCTGGTGGCTTGACCGGCCTGTCTGGTGCTTCCTTACTATCATAACACTTAGGATTTATTCAAAAATTTCCTAAGTGTTTTGGATTCACTTAGGTGCTTTCCCTTCGGCCTTGACCGTGGTGTCCGCTCCGTCCTGGCGTTGGATTTCTTCTTTTTTGTTAGAATTTTTCTAAGTGTCTAACTTCAAGTGGCTGAGCGTTCTCATCGTCCTGGCCTTGGATTTATCATTCTTGACAAATACTCTGGGAGATTCCCCAAGTGTTTGAACCAGTGTCGTCGGCCTGCATCCTTGTGTTGTGGCTGATAAGGGCACCGTCACCTTAATCTTTTGAACTTAGAATTTTTCTAAGTACACATGCGGAGGTGTAGGTAGCTAACGGCCTTGGAGTATACAGGTACCCGCTTCGGCTAGAGTTCCTTCCTTTGAGTACTTAGAGAATCTTCTAAGTATAAATGTAAGGCATTTACTTCTTTGCGGTACCGCTGCCGGCCAAGGCCTGGCTTGTGGCCGATGAGGGTGCCGGATAAGGAATGGCTTTTCCAAGGAGATGGTCCTACCTTCGTCGGCTAGCCATGGTTCCTTGTTGAGGAACCCTCTTTTTCCTCAGGATTTTTTCTAAGTGTTTGGTAAACACTTGAACAAATTCCCAAAGAACTTTCGCTTGACCAACAGCCTCGGTTCCAGTGCCTGCGTCGGCCATCCGAGATGCTGTGGCAAGTAGAGGTTGTTTCTTGATTGCTTGATCCTTCCGCGGGTGTGATAAGTGCCCGCTTCGTCCTGGTCGTCCTCAGGATTGTGATTCTTTGTTTCATACCAAGCGTTGGTGCTTCAAAGGACTGTGGCCGATGAAGGTCACCTCTCGCGTGTCACCCAACCGATGCGGTTAGGGTTTTATAGGCGTGTGTTTCGGCCTTGATCATTCCCTTGTAAAGTGTGGACGTGTCGTCCATGTTACCTATCAGTGGTACTACACTTGTGTTCAACTGATATGTACTTGGCCTAGTTGGGCCTGAGTTGTGGGGATTTTATTTTTTCATTGCTCGAGGCCGGCTAGTGTGCGCGGCCGTCGGCTTCCCTCTTTTTCCCTTGTATATATATATATATATATTTTTTTTTTTTATATTTCCGGGGAGTATCCTTCTTTCAGGCTTCGGCCGAAGGGTGTGCTCGTCCTTCGGCCGGTTCGGACTTCGTTTATAACGTCCGTGATCTCAGGGCGGGTCCCGTCGCCTATTTATGACGCGGGCTAGACTTTTGGTCGGTTTCCAACGGCTGTCGTTGCCCATCCCTGAGTTTTGGGATTTTGTCACCTCGGCCATGATTTCAGGCCTGTCGTCCTGCGTTCTGGCGCGTGGACGACGCGGTGAGCTTCCTGTTTCAAGACGTGGGCCGTTTGCGGGCCCCTCGTCCTGGGGACATCGTCGGCCATACCTGAGCGTTTCACTTCTAGGCTTACGGGGCCAGGACGATGTGCTCTCTCAGCTAGGCCTGAGCCCTTCGCTGATACAAAATACAATGGAGTGCCTGAGCTTGTTGCTCGTAGGCTTCAAATGCAAGGGGCCACGTCGGCCATACCTGAGCCTTTCGCTCTAAGGTGGCCGACGGGGGCACCTGCTAATGTTTTACTTTAAATTCCAGAGAAAAAATCAGGAACATGATTTTATTCATAAGTGGCTCGAGGCCGAGGGTGGCGTTCAATCAGTAACCCGTTAAGGGGTGAGGGCTTCGCCGTCTACACCTCCTTCGGATTACTGATAAAACTTCACCAGATGGTGTACATTCCACGTTCGTGGTACATTGGACCCATTCGGGCGTTTAAGCCTGTAGGTGCCAGGTTTGACCACGACACTGACGATGTAGGGCCCTTCGTACTTCAATGCTAGCTTGCCACCCTCTGTCGGCTGGCTTGCTTCCCTTCGGCGGAGGATGTAGTCCCCAACCTGAAATTCCCGGGAACGTACCTTGGCGTCATAGTATGATTTTACTTGACGCCGGTAGTTCTCTGCTCGGACGTAAGCTTGCTCACGCCTCTCATCGACCAGGTGCAGGTCAATCTTCATGCTTTCCTCATTGGCGTCAGGTTCGTATTGTTCCACCCGTCGGCTGGGGATGGCAACTTCCGTGGGCGCCTTTGCTTCAAAGCCGTAGCACAGGGCGAAAGGTGTTTCACCTGTCGCCCTCCTCGACGTGGTTCTGTAGCACCACAGGATGTTGGGGAGCTCGTCGACCCAACTACCTCCTGCGGCCTGGAGTTTCTTCTTCAGCCCTCCATGATTGTTCTGTTGGCGTTCTCGACCTGCCCGTTGCCCTGAGGGTAAGCAACGGAGGAGAAACGATGCTTTACCCCAAACTCCCGGAGGAGTTCTTGGAAAGGGGCTGCCTCGAATTGGGTATCGTTGTCTGATATAATCTCCTGGGGGACGCCAAAGCGTGTGATGATGTTCTTGTAAACAAAATTTTGGCATCTGGCACCCGTGATGCTAGCCAAGGGCTCCGCCTCGACCCACTTGGTGAAGTAGTCGACGGCGACGATGATGTAGCGGTTATTCCCGGCGGCTCTGGGCAGGGGGCCGACCAGGTCAATCCCCCATCTGGAGAATGGAATTGCGGTGCTGACGGGGGCGTAGTTGACAGCTGGCCGACCAGGGGCCTTCTGGAGTACCTGGCATGTGGTGCACTTTCTGGCCAGGTCAGCGCAGTCTCGAGCCATCATCGGCCAGAAGAAGCCCTGGACGACGAGACGCCGGGACATGCTGAAAGGGCCCTGGTGTGAGGAGCAGACGCCACAATGAACTTCTTCCATGGCTATGTCGGCCTCATCCTGGTGGAGGCATCGAAGGAGAGTGCCATTGTAGGATCGTTTATAGAGTTTGCCATCTTCGATGGTGTAGCTTGGGGCCCTGAGTTTGGCAAGTTTGGCTCTCTTCTCGTCTGGGGGCAGCTCCCCCGTTGAGATGAAGGTGGCGATGTCGAAGATCCAGTCCTCCGGTCGCTGTTGGACGCACAAGACGGGGCTGGCATGGATGCTGGACATGCTCAACTCCTCGATCTTGGCCAACTGGGAGATGTGCTCCGGGGTGTCCGAGCTGAGTTTGGAGAGGATGTCGGCTTCGGCGTTCTCGGCCCTTGGGATCTGGGCGATCTCGTGGGTTTCAAACGCTTTCAGCAACTCCTCCGCTGCTTGTTTGTACTGCTTCATCCGGCCTTCCTTTGCTTCGTACGATACCTCCACCTGGCCCACTACCAGTTTGGAGTCGCACTTGATTTTGAGGTGCTTGGCCTTGAGGCCGGCTGCGAGTCTGAGACCGCTGAGGAGGGCCTCATACTCGGCTTCGTTGTTGGATACCCTGAAGTTGAAGCGGATGACATAGTAGGCTCTGAATCCTTAGGGGATATGAGGACGACGCCGACGCCGCATGATTTCGCGGCCGACGAGCCGTCAGTGAACAGGGTCCATGTATCGTCCTGCTCCGGCTCGGGGTTGGCGACGGCCGTCTCCCTTGCTGTGCATTCGATGACGAAGTCGGCCAAGGCTTGCCCTTTGATGGATGGCCTTGGCTTGATCTCAATTTGGAACTGGCTGAGGAAGATCACCCATTTCACCATCCTAGAGGAGCTGGTGGGGCTCCTCATGAGTGCGCCGAGAGGCTGCTGGGTCAGTACATGGACGGCGTGGTCCTGGAAGTAGTGTCCCAGCTTCTTCACCGTATGGACGATGGCCAGCACCGTCTTCTCAATGGGGGAGTACCTGAGCTCGGCCTCCCTGAGCGTCTTGCTGATGTAGAAGATGGCCTTCTGCACCCCTTCGTCCTCACGGATGAGCACGGAGCTGATGGCCGACGTGCTCACCCCTAAGTACAAGAAGAGGGTTTCGCCGGCTTTGGGCTTGGAGAGCACGGGTGGGGACGACAGGTACCTTTTCAATTCGTCGAATGCTTCCTGGCACTCCGTCGTCCACTTGAAGTTGTTTGCTTTACGCATGATATGAAAGAAGGGGAGTGCCCTCTCGGCTGACCTGGAGAGGAACCGGTTTAAGGCCGCCAGGCGCCCCGTCAGTCGTTGTACCTCCTTGACGTTGCGGGGCGGCTCCATGTTGATGATAGCCTGCGTCTTCTCCGGGTTTATCTCGATGCCTCTCCGGCTGACCATGTAGCCGAAGAACTTGCCGCCCTGGACGCCAAAGGCGCACTTCTTGGGGTTGAGGCGGAGCCTGAACTCCTTCATTATTTCAAAGATTTCCCGGAGGTCGTCGGCGTGGGAGGTGGCCTGCCTGCTCTTGACGATCATGTCGTCGACGTACGCCTCCATCGTCCGGCCAAGGACCGCTCTGAAGATCTTGGCCACCATCCTAGTATAGGTGGCGCCGGAGTTTTTGAGTCCGAAGGCCATGACGAGGTAGCAAAAGATTCCCTCTGGGATCATGAATGTCGTCTTCTCGGCGTCATCTTCATGCATGGAGATCTGGTGGTACCCTCTGAAAGCGTCGAGGAACGACATCAACTCGCACCCCGCCATCTCGTCCACCAGCTGATCAATGTTGGGGAGAGGGAACGGGTCCATGGGGCATGCCTTGTTCAGGTCAGTGTAATCAACACACATCCTGAACGTCAGCGGTTTCTGTGCGAGGACGACGTTGGCCAACCATGTCTAGTACTTCACCTCTTTGATGTGTTTGATTGAGAGGAGCATGGCGACCTCCCCTTTGACGAAGTCCCGTCTGTCGGCGGACAAGTAGCGCCGCTTCTGTTTGACAGGCGCGGAGGCCGGATCGACGGTCAGCCGGTGGGTGATCACCTGGCGGCTGATGCCTGGCATATCGTCCAGGCCCCACGCGAAGACAACGGCGTATGACCGTAGGACGAGGAGGATGGCGTCTCGTTGGTCCTGGGGGAGTTGCTTTCCGACTCTGAGAACCCGCTCCGGCCGGGAGGTATCCAGAGGGATTTCCTCGACCTCCTCGGCCGGCTCAGCACGTGGCCTTTCCTCGTCCATGACGACGGCGGTCGTGATGGTGTCTATCCTCTGGCCCTCCCTCTCGGCCGGCCTCGTCAGTTTGAGGTAGCATGCCCTGGCTATCCTCTAGTTTCCTCTGGCGTAGCCGATGCCATCGTTGGTGGGGAACTTCAGGCACAAGTGCTTCATGGAGATGATGGCCTCCAAGTCCTCCAGCGCTGGCCGCCCCAAGATCAGGTTGTGGGCGCACTGGAGGTTGACCACCATGAACTCCATGTTAATTCTGGCGTGGTGGGGGCCGTCACCGACCTCCACGGGGAGGACTATCGTGCCCTCGGCGTCGATAGAGTCCCCGGTGAAGCCGGATAACGGTGTCTTGATCGGCTTCAGCAGAGCTCTGTCCAGCTTCAGCTGCTTGAAGGTGTCCAGGTACATCACGTTGACGGAGCTCCCCGTATCGATGTAAGTACGGTGGATGATGGAGTCACCGATCTCACATCGGATGACGAGGGCGTCCCTGTGTGATTCCGTACCCGGAGGCAGATCCTTGTCGGTGAAGGTGATCGCCTCCGTTCGCTGCTTCTTCGGCTGGGGGGGAACGTGGGACACCTCCCCAATGTAAAGGGATTGGGCCCATTTCTTTCTCTGAGTGGCGGAGTCCCCCCCCCCCCCAGTGTTCCCACCTACGATGAGGTGGATGTGATTCTTCTTCGGCGGGGGCTCTTCGAAGTCCTCGTCGTCGCTGAGCCTACCAATCTCCCGCTTCTTCGTAGAGGGTTCGCCCCCATGTTTGCCGGTGTTTACCCGAGTGTTCTTGCGTGGGCCACCTTTGACAAACTGGGAGAGTTCCCCCTGGCGAATAAGGCGCTCGATGGCCTTCTTCAATGTGATGCAATCGTCGGTGTTGTGCGATGAGTTCTTGTGGAACCGGCAGTATGTGCCGCCCTGCTGGATGGCAAGGATCTCCTCGGCCGGCCGAGGAGCCTGCTCGATGAGGCCGTGCTTCTCGGCATAATCGAGGATGGTGCCGACCGGGTGGGTGAGGGTTACCCCCGGCCGTTCCAACCTCGGCCGCCAGTGGTGATCCTTCTTACTCTGTGTCTTGTGCTTTCTGTTCTTCCGAGTATGTGGGTCCGGGGGCTCAGACCCATATACTCCATCAAAGAGTAAAACATGTCACATTGCACAACTAGGACTTTCATGTTGATAGGAATAAAAATGTATTAATCTCGCAAAGTTGCCCTTGATGAAAATTTAAATCTAAATTCTGAATATATAAAACTAAGTAAAAATCTTTACAATTCTTCCCCAAAACCCTATGCACGACCGCTGCCTCCTCTAGTGTCGGTGCCCCCATGGTTTCTAGCATTGTTTGGTCCCCAAATCGCAATTGCATAGTTTCAAGTGCTCTTTGGCTTTGATGGTCGATCCGAAACAGTCGGTTTTTATCACTTTTGAAATTATGACTTCATTTTCTTCATGTTTTATCACATTTCCATCAGAGCTTAAGATTATTTTTGTAGAATACATGTAATTATTGTGTATCAAACTCCCTCACACTTGAGTGTTGCTTGTCCTCGAGCAAACCCGGTCTAACTGTGCACAATTATAGAAGAAACTAAACCATGCAAATTAAATTTTTAATAATATGATAAGTATACATATGTATAATTTCATTTAGGATTAAAAAATACACGGTACTTAAACTCTTGAGGGAATTATTTTTGTCACAAATTAGATAATTTGTTGGAATGTGGGATATGCCAGATACATTGTGTGGATTGACAATTTGATTTTTAAGAGGAGGCTATTGTAGGAGACCATAAGTTTTTTTGTTAAATTATTTTACTAGGTCTCCATTATTGTATATTTGGGTTGTCAAAATGAGTACATAATCCGAAAATATAGAGTATGTAGTCTAATTCTGAGATGGAAACTTTTATTTCAAATTTGCTCTTATGCATCTTCTAATGCATTTGGCCGGAAAATTGTCGCAATTTTGAGTGAAAGAAATAGTTTCAAGAGTGAGAAATATTTTAATTGATCTAAGTAATGACATTTTAGTGAGTAAAAGAAATCTTTCTCAATCAAAACCCTCTTAAAAGAGAAGATATCAAAAGTTTTAACCTTTATATGGAAAAATTAATTTGCAAAAGAAGTAACTTGTCACTCAATTATGCACCCACACACTTGAATTACTTTATCATCAATGTAACTTAGAAAATGTAATGGAGAATGAAATCTTCAATAGTGGAATGAGAGTGCGTATACCGTGCAACCGGTACACGGTGAGCACCGTATACCGGTACGGATTTATATATATATATATTTTTTATTTAAAAAATGGTAATAACTTTTTTATTTTTGATCCGATTTTTATAAAATTTATATCAATATTTTTTATTTTTCATGATCTTTCAAATGAGACCAATATTGTCTATGTAATTTTAACATATTAACATTTGCGTGTAAAATATGTAACTTTACGTGTTAAAATATGTAACTCACGTTCAGTCAGGCCAAATGCAACTCGTGTGTATAAATATGTATCTCTACGTGTAACAATATGTAACTTTACGTAAAAAAATATGTAACTCGCGTTCAGACAGGTCAAATGCAACTCGTGTGTATAAATATGTAACTCGCGTGTATAAATATGTAACTTTACGTGTAAAAATATGTAACTTTACGTGTAAATATATGTAAGTCGCGTTCAAGCATGTCAAATGCAACTCGTGTTTATATATATGTAACTCGCTTTTAAAAAGATGTAACTTGCTTATAAAAAGATGTAACTTGCTTATAAAAAGATGTAACTTGCATATAAAAAGATGTAACTCGCTCATAAAAAGATGTAACTCAATGTATTATCAAATGTAAATGAGGCCACTGATCCACTCCCAAACAGATTCGATCTTCTATTTCACAAACCTATCATCTCCCAAACAGATTCGATTTTTCTTATAATCCAATACTCATTAATATAATAGTTCGATAATTTTTTAAAATTACATACACAATATTGGTCTCATTTGAAAGATCATGAAAAATAAAAAATGTTGATATAAATTTTATAAAAATCAGATCAAAAATAAAAAAGTTATTATCATTTTTAACAACAAAAGCAAAAAAAAAAGAAAAGAAAAATCTGATTCTACGTCGTTTTTGCAACCGGACGCACCATCCTCATGGTGCGCCGGTTGCACCATATAATTTGCGGTGGAATGAGGTGTCTTTGAAAGTAAACATATACTTCCTCCGTTCCATAAAAGTTGCAACATTGGAATTTCTGCACTATTCACACACCTTACTTTGACTACGATTTTCTAAGAATATATATAATAAAAAATTATGCATAAAATATTAATAAATTTGTATTAATGTAAATTTCCAATATATTAACTTTTTTTAATGTTTACTAATACGTAACTAAATATAATTACAGTCAAAGTTGCGCGTTGTCAAACGTGAAAGTCAAACTGTTGCAACTTTTATGGAACGGAGGATAGTATTATGTATGATACTTGAGTGGAGATGATGATTTCTTTCCTTTTTGTGTCTCTTGGGTTGTCTCTACCATTAAATCTTTGCACGCGAATGATTGCATGCAAATCTTCGCACATCGTTTGGCCAAATCTGTAAGGTAATTTTAAGTTGCACTCAAAGGCGTTGTATTACTTTATAAAAAGCATGCAAATTATTTTATCACACTTCTCCCACATAAAATATTATACATGATACAATGTGAAATGTTTCTAAAAAGTTTTATATAGTTTACGTTAAATAATTATGTTGGTTGTAAACCTTTTCTAGGTCCTTACACTTCACATTTAAAGTAATTTTTTTACATCCTAAGATCTTGGTTAGAAGTGTTGTCCTTTTAAGCTCCATGGAGGTGAGAAAGTGTAGGTTTGTTCATTTCTACATCGGGGTGTGTTAGTTCCGGATTTACATCTTCTCGACAAATTGTACGGTTAGTGCTAGGGACCCCAAAGATAGGGTATCTTTTTAATTCCAGATTTAAAAATGTGTGTTTTAGCTTTTACCGTGGATAAATGTGAGCACATTATTCTAATTGTTGCTATAAAGAAAGATTATTATTATTTCTAGTCCTTTGTTGCTCAGATGATTTCATGAGTATAAAACAACATATTTCATTCTTGCTAAAAAGGAGAGAAGAAACTACTGATATTCCATTTCGGATTTTGTCATTTTTCATAGAAAAAAGTCAGCCTCGACCAAAAAAGGGGCGGGAGGTGGACAAAACAACGATAACCCATGTGCTCAAGAAATCGACCAAAAACACCGCTTGCTTTATTACTTCATGCCATCATTATTATACATTTATTTGCCAAACTAAAATTGATGAGAGTCAACATTTCGACTGTTGACCGGGTAGGACGCTCATTGATTGTCACAACTAATTAGAGCATCTCATTCATGCTCTCCAAATTTAGGGTTTATTACAATTTATTTTTGTCATGTCATTGTCATGTAAAAAATCTCAAAACTTATCATCTTCTTCTCAACCATGATCTCTATTTATCCAGATTTTTATGGGACATGCACTTAAATTTATAATCTCTCACTTTATTTTAATGAATGAGTGAATGTATTTAAGAGTTATGAAGGCATGAAGCTTCCTCCTTTTCCTATATATGCTACGTACTAGTAGTACATATTTGCAACCATAGTATGTATATAATGAATTTCAAGAATGAGCACATTAAAAGATGGCGTAATTATGTTTTGAACCTTGAACTTCGAAAATAATCTTGAATAATCAAGGTTTTGATATTTGATACTAGATTATTTTTCCCAACATCTCAACCATGATCTCAAAAAATATCATCCACATCATCAAGATTGATCCCCAAATAAACCCATGGATGGGGATGCCCTTAGCCGTGCAAAGTGGTCGTAATTCCTCTTTTTTTTTGCAAATATAAAAGTGGTCATAACTCCTTAGGATGCCCTTAGGAGTTGGCAAGATTTTGTGGTAAATACTTGTGTTTGAATGATGCCCATATCAACAGTCGAATAATTCTAAGAATAATAGACAGAATTTAAACAGTAGGAGAATAATTCAACATTAACATATACGGTATATTTAGAATGATGAAACGATGATGAACAGTACACAGATTGTTGAGAGAGAACTATTCTAGTCTAGGTGCTCTACGAGAATAATATGTGGAACAGAATATGTAGAGACTTAAGGCTGTTTCAAACCATCTCTACCTATATTTATAGGGATAGATTCGATCACCCTTTTACAATAAGGATTCAGAATGGGTCGTGCGTGTGGGCTAATGTAGATCATTTACTTAAGGCCTAAATCTCTCTTATCTAATATAGCTAATACAAAGACTCATTAATTAAATTACAATTAATTTGAACACAATAAAATAATAATCTAACAACTTGATTCAACTCTCACAATCTATCTGATGTGAGTTTTCTCACACTTAAAATAGATCGTAGTATAGGGTGTAAGTACGAGTATCGTCTCCACAGGGACGGACAAAAGGGAATTAAAGATTAACTAAATTCAACGATTAAAAGGAAAATAAAATAAAATGCAAGTGTGCGAGATTGATTGATTGAATAAAAATTAAACTAAACTAATGCGAATGAGCGAATAAAATAAAGGCTAAAGGGTCAAATAAGTCCATGTACTCTTATGGATTGCTCAATTTGGCCCTTGAACCCAAAAAAGCTCCAATTGACACCTTGAACACTACAAAAAGATTCAAATTTCACTTTTTGCAGGTCTCAATCTGGTCACCGCCACGTCACCCGGTAGGGTGCCAACTGTGCATGTGACGTGGCAACTTAGGAGGTCAAACAAGCCCCTGAACCTAAACAAATCGTTCAATTTACCCCCTCAACCCTAAAAGATGTCAAAATTTTGAAACAATCAAATAAAATATTAAATAATAAATAATAAATGATAAATAAAATTATAAATAAAAATACAACTCTACAATATAAAATACATTAATATGAAATATTTATCGTTCACAGTAAATTCAAAATAAAAAAATAATATAATCTACAAAATCTTTAACTATATTTCCATATTTTATAACTATATTTAAATTTTTACCAACTATATTTAAATTTTTACCAACTATATTTAAATTTTGATTTTATGTATTATATCTAATGGTTTTAATATAACACAAATTTTAGGTTTTTGGTTTGATAATTTATACGAAGCATTATGTTTAAATTATCCATTTGTATTTTTTCATTTCATATTTTTTAATTTATTAAAAAATATAATAAAAATAAATATACAATTTTTATGTAACTATATTTTTCAAAGTTACTGATTACACTTTTTTATATCTGTACTAACATAAAAATTACTCATATATAAGAATTAAAATATAAAAATAGCAACTACAAATTTATATTATATATTTATTATAAATATATTGAAGTCTTCTTTACGTATTATATATAAGAATTAACTTCTTTTATATTTTATTTTATTTCTTTATTTTGAATTTATCAGAAAATATAAAAATATTTATATTTTATATTCTCAACTTATTTTTTTTTTCGTTTTTCATTTTATTTATTTTTTCATAATTTAGAGGTTTTTTAAGGGTTGAGAGGGTAAATTGAACGATTCGGTCGGGTACAGGGACTTATTTGGCCTCCTAAGTTGAAACGTCGCATGCACAGTTGGCACCTTACCGAGTGACGTGGCGGTGACCGGCTTGCGACCTGCAAAAAGTAAAATTTGAATAGTTTTTCAAGTTCAGGGTGCCAATTGGAGTTTTTTTAGTTCGGGGGGCCAATTGAGCAATCCAGAAGGGTACAGGGGCCTATTTGACCGTTTAGCCTAAAATAAAAGTTTGGTTTATTTCTAATTAACGACTAAGGGAACAGGAGTTGATTCCGGGGTAACCAGCTTTCTGGCAGATCAGGCCTAATTTACATAAATTTAATTCAATTGAGCCTAGCTAATCATTACTAAGTTTTTACCGCTCTCGCGGCGTAGAGTACAATAATTTAGGGGATCAGGGTAATCTCTCATGCGACAGGATCCTAAATTATTGCCAAGACGAGCGAGCTTACGGCCCCTTAATCGCTACTAATCTCTTAGCGAACGATTAAGTGTGTGTGAATGTGTCCTAGAATAAATTAGATCTCTCTTAACTTATTCTACCAGCAATTGTAATTCTAGCGCGCGTTCTAGGTTACAAAAGATATTAGTTAAATTATTCACACACAAATTAAACGACATTCATGCAATTAATCCATCAAGAATCTAGCCATCAATCATGATTAACCCCTTCATCAACCCCAAATCCCTAATTAAACTACTCACAATTCATAATTGAAGAATCAATACAATTGGAAAGAATAGAATTAATTGTCATTAATTAAAAAGATGAACTTACAAATAATCTCAGTGTCTTGAAGTAAAATAGCGGAAAACAATGAATAAATTCGTCCCTAGGCCTCTCCGTAATGTTCGTGACCCCTAAAAAGGGTTAGGGAGACCTTATTTATAGAAAAAAGGGGGGAAATCGCAATTCTGGTCGATGTAGGAAATTTCTGCGCGTAACTCGGGGCTACGCACGATCGTGCGTAGCAAGCAGTAGCTCCTCCGCTGTTTTGTAACTGACGCACGACCGTGCGTCCGTATTTTTCGCTCATTTCTCTTATTTTCTTGCTCCAAACGCTCCCGGATGCAAACGAGGTCGATCCAAATACTCTTTCTTCATCAAAATTTCGTCGTGAATCACCCGGTGACCTCCAAATCTCTCAGATCTTTGTTGAATGCTCTCTAGCTCCTCCTGATTGCCTCTCAAGCGCCGATTGCCGGACTCTAACTTCTTCAATTTGACTCCAAATGCAACAGAACTGGACCCAACGCCTGATAATCACAACTTGTGCTAAAATTGAGACTTGCAACACCTTAAAGCAAGGAAAATCATCAAAATCCAATCCCAACACGCATCAAATGCGTGTTGAAATATGAACTTATCACTATCCATGTAATTTTAGTTTCAAAGGTCCAAGAGAAGAAAGAATCGATGAAATTGGAAAACAGGAAAACAATTAGGGACCATGATTTTGGGAAAAAGTTACTAAAACACGAATAATGTTAAGGAAAGACCGTAATTATTCTAAATAAGACTAAATGGAAAATATAATTGCACAATTAAAACTAAAGACTAAGTCTTTCATTCTCCCACTAGTTCCCTTGGGCAAATGGGGCAATTGGCCGCAATTCATTTGTGGCAGGGTAGTAAGAATGAGTTAGAGATACAAAAATATTATTGAATATGATATGAGACAAATTTAGTGGGACAAAGGAAAAAGTAAAATGAGACAATTATAGTCGAACGGAGGGTGTAATCCACTCCTATTTAGGTAATTCACTCAAAGTTTTATGGTACTCTTCAAATTTTACAGTGGCAGGCCCAAAAGCTTTTTCGAAGGGGGCGTGGTCAGAAACAGCTAGAGCTGAGTCTGGTCAAATCTGATAAGCATAGTTTAAGTTCCTAGGCTATTTATTTAAATTGATTCTCGGTTAATCTCTATTTGTCGGGTCGGTTTGGGTCTCATAGATGTATAGTCTCTGTGTATTTTACAACTATCATTGTTTGATTTGATCTGTTAAATCAGGTCTGATCTCGTCTGATTTGTTTAAGTCTAGTCAGATTTGTTCTTATTTCTGGTCTGAGAGTGAAATCATCTTAAATGTTGTTGTAGGAATTAGTCGGATAAATCTGCAAAAAAACGTTAGAAAATAATATAGCTCGAGTCGCGTAAACGCTGTCCTCAAGAAAGTATTTCCGACTAGCGAAAATCTTTCCCCAAGATAAAACGAGCTCTTCGACGTAAGCCGGTAACAGAACAACGAGAGTAAAAATAAATATATTAATCCAGCAGAGTAATGGGGCAGAAAATATATTTCGCTAGCTACTAAATATGAAGAGTAATATTTTCTTTATCTTTAAAAACAAGAACGAATGAAGTTTGAAGCTAAGGCTCGTTCCCCTCTCATCCTAGCTCCATGCAAACATGTATATATACAAAAAACCTCAGTAACAAGAATGAAACGTTTGGAGAGTAAATATTACTTTAATAATAATTAAAGCTAGCAGCTTGGCACAAGGTTTTCAAATGAAGGTGAATTCAAAAGGTTGATTAATGCATATTAATAAAAAATCAATAGCTTGTAACGATTTTTATTAGAGCTCAATGGAAAATGTGCATTAAAGCATGTTTATTTCAATTAATAATCACAATAGGATCAAGCCTAGCTTGAAACGTTCAAAACTTCCTCCATTTTCATTATAGTTATAATTTACTATGTATAATATGTATAAATATTTATTAATATATTAGTGTGTGATAAATAATTAAAGAACATAACATTTTATTCATTTGAAATACTACTATTTTCCAACAAATGTTGACTAGACGTATACAACCCCAATATATAATTTAATTTTTTATGGAAATAGATTCTCAGAGTTACTCAATTCTGATCTCCAAAAGATTGAATCTCCAACCCCAAGAACCCCACGTCATCAAGTCCTCGAATGAATAAAATTTAACATCCAGCAGTTGAATAAGTAAGTTATCACATTTGTTCGATCTACCTCAGTGTTTTTCAATGTTATTGCGATTGGACAAATCGCACTGATATAATAGGTGGTGAGATCGAAATTGTATGTTCTTGGACATGGGCGGGTAGTTAGCTAGAGAGGGCACAAAAGTGGGCAGTGATGGGGCAGGAAGGCAAAAGTATCCTGTGATTCCTTTAAATAAAGATCGAGTCCGGCTGGCCTCTAAATGCCACCATTTGGCTGGGTTTAGATATTTGCTTTGTCACTTTGCATCTATTCTGTCACCTCCGGCTCTCGTACTCTTCCTAAAATGTCAAAAAGGATCCAAGTTGACTTTTTCTTAGTTGCCCTTCCCCTAACTTCATTTCAAATCAAAGCTCTCTTCTCTAGGTACAATACAAATTATTACAAGAGAGTTGTTATTGTCTCCGATTAAAGAGTTTTATTCCGGAAAAATGCTAATTAAACAAATAATTCTTGAAATATTGTTGGATAAAAAAATAATTTCCAAAATACTGATGGAGTTAACCAAAATTAAGGAAGCCGCCACTCTAAGTAGTGGTGGTTCTGTCCAGCACAAACGCCGCCACTCCGAGTGGCAGCTCTTGTGATTAAACGAAAAAACCCTGCTTCTAATAGTGCGGTCAACAAAAAATGCTCATTACAGTGCATTCATCTAAAAAAATGTTAGAGATATTTATGTTGTGTTCAATGTTATAATTATAGGCCTCTTGTTGTATTAAATAATTGAAATAATCGCCTTAAATAGTGATATTATAGAATTGTTATTGTTTATGTTTGTAATTTTAACTAGTTTTATTTGTTGTTGTTTGGGAAATTGCACACTTTTGGTGTAATACTTTATTTTCCCTACTTGCTTGTAATTTGTATAGA